>VDFB02000015.1:232507043-232680556 GCA_007258455.2 Sequoia sempervirens
TGTATATAATTGTAATTTAGGCAAAATGGTTTTAAAAAACTTCACTACATTTCAAATAAGGATTGAAAGCATATATGTGGGTTTACATGTAGCCAAAAAAAGTGAGAGATGATGCTATCAAATATTCTTAAACTTAAAGAATTTTCCATGGAACAAATATGTACATATAATTGTAATTTAGCCACAATGATTTTAAAAAAATTCACTACGTTTCAAATAAGGATTGAAAGCATATATATGGGTTTACATGCAACCAAAAGTGAGAGATGATGCTATCAAAGATTCTTGAACTTAAGAATTTTCCATGGAACAAATATGTACATATAATTGTAATTTACACAAAATGATTTACAACTATGTACAAGTTACTATAAGTTCTCATTTGAACATGTATAGGGTTACAAGTGAACTTGAAAACCATGGATATAATCTAAGACAAAGATTCTGGTTCAGTCCGCTCTTCAATAACATGTAGAATTTTTTGATGATCATCACTATCTAGTCTCCATTTTCTTTCTACCACGTGCGTGTGGAATTGCATGAAGATGTAGAGTGGTAGCAATTATTAAGTGACTATATTGATATACCTTGTTATCAGGTTGATAGTCAACAAAATGAATCCCATGCTAAACAACTTTGACTTATTTTAGATATGTCCCTTGCACTACAAAATAACCTTGATGGTAAACATGAACCTAAGGTAAGACATATGAATGTGTGCAACATTTTTATGCTCAAGGTTTGTACAATATATATTTAATGTTTATAATGTAATGTGCACATGTGAATACAATGTATATACAATTTTAAATTCAAACTCACCTGTGGGAAATGACATTCCATCAATTGTTTTAGGTTGTGTTAGCTTATTCCTCTCTTTTGTGCAACACAATAAATAATAGCTAACACCGTCAATGTTTTTAGGCTCTGTTATGACTGCAAAAACATCTCTTGTACACCAAGTTTACACAAAAAAATTCTAAAAAAATTAGAAATGTCTCTAAAGATCATTAACTAGATATATATAATATTTAAATTATTGAAAACTTACACATGTGTACCTTTTCTAACCAATCCTGAAATATGGTCATTGTGATACCAAAATGTCTAACCCTTTCTAAGAAATTAAAATGCAATGGAAAAACATAAGGAAACACCTCAAGATTAGCCTAAAAAATTTGTAAGGGCAAAGAGAAAAGTGTAAAATGATGTTAAACCGATATACCTCCTTTTTTGCAGCTGAAACTACTTGGTTGGCCTTTGATTTGGATTTGGTTTGTATGCTCCTTGATGGCTCTTGATATGGCTAAATGCAAGTATTGACTATATGCTTGAATGTAGATGCAAATGGATGAATGTTGATGGCTAGATGAGTGCACAAAATGGCAGCATTTAGTTGCAAAAATGGCTAAGTCTTAGAAATGCCTTAGAGGATGGGGTATTTATAGAGAAACTTGAATTATGTAGAGAATTCAATGGTTGGGATTTATCCAACAAGGCCAAGATGAAGGGTTAAGGTGAGTTGAGGACTCACAAGCCCTCACATCTTGACATGTGGATTATGAGATGGCTAAGGGTGAGATGATGTGTAGGTGATGTGGAAGGGAGGTACATGATGTGGAGGAAGGAAAAGTACCTTCCAAGTACCTTGGGGAGTGAGAAGATTTCTTTAAAAAAGAACTTCTTGTCCCCAAGTGGGAGTGAAAATGACACTTGAAGGATTTTGGAATTTCTCAAAAATCTCTATGGGAAAAGAGAAAGAGGTTGGAGAAATAATATTCATAGGAGAATCTAATGGATAAGAGAGGGTCTCTAAAAAGGTGGGAATTGGTCACATGTGCATGAGGTGACATGTCAAACATTCTAGAAGCCTTGGAAACATAAAATGTGAATTAAAAATTCACATGGGGAGGAGAGAGACATAGGATGAATAAATGAGAATTAAAAATTCTCATGGGAAAGAGGGTCAATGCCTAGAAAGGAAAAATAGAAAGATTGACTAAAAAGTGGTGCTAAAAGTGGTTAATGACTTTGATTAAAGTTGTGCAAATAATTGATTATGATAATCAATGGAAGATTAGTGATAAGTGGCAAATGTAGGAGGATGTGACATTAATCCTTGATTAAGAGGATGCACACCCTAATTATGAATTAATTGAATTAATCCAAATTAGAGATGGATTATGGAGGATGTGACAAAAAGAAGAATTTTAAATTGATTTTAATTCAAAATGATTAAAATGACTAAATTAAATAAATTGGTGTATTTATTTAATTTAGAGAGGAGAAAGGTACCAGATAAAGTGTTTAATTGTTAAATTAAATACTTTAAGAATCTTATGTGAGAGTGTAATATTAATTAAATAAATTAATATTAACCGAATTGATGAATAAAGAGGTAAATTTGATTGTATGGGCATGATCAAATTTGGGTGTCTACATTTTGCCCCTCTTTGAAATATTGTTAGAATAACAATGTTTCGAAGAAAAATAAAATGGCAGTGATGAAGAAAGTGATAGGGATTGATGCCCCAGCCTATCCAAGTGGAGGGAAAAGGGAGACGGATGCCCTAGTGCCTATCTTAAATGGATAGAAGGAAATGATAGGGTATGCCCCCTCGAGAGGGCGGTTGGGGAAGAAATAAGGGGGCCCCAGACAACTTATCGATAGAAAGAAATAAAAGACACCATTGGATAGAGCTCAAAAAATTAAGCAAGTTTGACTTTTGAATGAAGTTGATTAGACGTACGGTTTGCAAATGGCGGCGCCGGGAAAGAAGGGATTAGTTGGGAGAAAAAAAGTTAAATAAAAGGTAAAAAATACCTTTTTTTTAAAAAAAAAAGAGGGAGAAAAAAGAGAGGGTTAAAAGATAATTTGAAGAATTACCTTGCCTCATTGTTACTGTAGCAATTGAGGAAAAGGTAAAGAAGGGGGAGGGGAGAAGGAGCAATAATGCCACAAGATTATGATACGGAGATCATTCATCGAGTAGATGATCTGCAGAGACGCTGGACCCACTTCGCGGTGCCCCGCAAAGTGAGTAAGAAAACCCGTGCTATGTATTTTAAACATTTAGAATGTTTTTAAGATAGTGAAGGAAAATGTAAAATGTGGGTTTGGTGGGTGGGGTGGAATAGGAAAATAGGTAGTTTGGGGAATTGGAAAAAAAGAGGGAAAGGGTAGATTTTAGGGGGGGAATAGGGTGCGCTGCCGCACAGAGGGGCGGATGCGCCCCTGCTAGGGCACACACACCCCGGAAGAGGGGCGGAGCTGCCCCGAGCTGGGGCGGACACGCCCTAGAAGGGGGCGTAGCCGCCCCGGGCTGGGGCAGACACGCCCCGGGTAGGGGCGGGGTCACCACAGGAGCTAGGGGGACATGCCCACGAAAGGGGCGGAGCCACCCTGAGTTGGGGAAAAGTCACCCTGAGTTGGGGCGGACACGCCCCAGAAGGTGGCGTAACTACCTCGAGCTGGGGTGGACATGCCCCGGGTAGGGGAGGGGTCACCTCGGGAGCTGGGGCGGACACGCCCTGGAAGGGGGCGGAGTCACCCCGGTAGCGGGGCGGACACGCCCTGGCAGGGGGCGGAGTCGCCTCGAGCTGGGGCGGACATGCCCCAGGTAGGGGTGCAGTCACCCCAAGTTGGGGAAGAGTCACCTCGGGAGTAGGGGCGGACACGCCCCAGGTAGGGTGGGGTCACCCCGGGAGTTGGGGCGGACACACCCCGGAAGGGGGCGGAGCCGCCCCGAGCTGGGGTGGACATGCCCTAGGAAGGGGCAGAGTCGCCCTGTGGCTGGGGCAGACATGCCCTAGGTAGGTGCAGAGTTGCCCTAGGAGCGGGGGCGGAGTCGCCCTAAGCTGGGGCAGAGTCACCCCGAAAAGGGGGGAGAGAGGTTTGACGATGGAGGCCAGAAAGATGAGACCGCAAAAACACTGAGAGAAAATAAAAGTGAAGAGGTAAGGAAAAGATGCCCCAAAATTGAGAAGATTGTGTACTGACAAACGGTTGGTGTGGATGCAGGGTTTGGGGAGGATACAGACACATGAGCGATGGTTGGAGGTACTGACAGCGACCGTAGCAGCGATGACGGGCGTGGATCATGTGGCTTTAGATCATGTGGGTTTATTGCACTTTTTAGAGGTGTCAGTGATGAGGGCACATCGAGCGATGCTGACAGCTTTGATAGAGAGATGGAGCTCAGAGACATCGACATTTTATCTGCCGACGGGGGAGATGACGGTGACACTAGAGGATGTATGGCGCATCTTGAAGCTACCGATAGCAGGGATATTGCTGAGTGATGTGGTGTCGAGAGGGGCCGAGTTAGAGCAGACTATGACAGTGTTATTTGGACATGTCGTCCTGCCTCTTTAGGGCCCGCAGTTAGATCTAGATAGATGCTTGACAGTGGGGGTACCACCTTTGCCTTTATTCCTGGCTGGGTTGATCAGTGAGATATTGTTGCCAGATCTTAGCAGGCGGTATTACAGTCTGAGGTTTATGGAGGCGATTCGACACATTGTTGAGTGGCGTGAGGGAAAAATTGCGTGGGGTACTTGTGTCTTAGCCTAGTTGTATATGGATATGCATCTGATTTGCTATTGGAAGACAGTGAGTTTGACACACATGACCCTTCTACAGGTGTGGGCATGTGAGCATATTATGGTGATGAGACCGATTGTTGTTAGGGAGGGAGATGTGGATGATAGAGAGCCGGTGGCATGGGGGTATGGAGAGGCGAGGGGCTAGGTTTTGCGTCATGGGGGGTCGGGAGATATGGAGGGATGGAGGAGGATGGTGGATGATTTGGAGGAGGGAGACATAGTGTGGCGACCGTATATGCATCAACGCTTCAGGGGATGGAGGGAGCAGACTGAGAGATAGAGAGGGTAATTTATGACTCAGTGTGTCTTGATTGGGAGTCTTCCGCAGATAGTGGAGATGCATCGACCAGATAGGGTGGTGAGATAGTTTGGGCTGACACAGGATATTCCTGGTGTGACGATGATGTTTCAGCGGCTCAGTAGAGAGCGACCGTGGGGGTGTGCATTTAGCCTGAGGGAGGCCAGAGTAGCATGGGCGGCGACAGTGCATGTAGCCTATCCTGGGAGATGTGTGGGAGTAGAGGATGCAGGGGGTAGAGGATTACACCATTAGTGCCGATTATAGGAGCCGTAGGATTTGGATCAGAGGATGAGCACCATGGGGCTAGAGAGAGAGTACGACATGAGGGTGGGAGAGGTCCTGAGTCAAATGTGGGAGGAGAGAGGATGGAGGCAGTGGGATAGGCAATGAGGAGGAGGAGGAGGAGGAGGGGGCAACGAAGGAGGGTTAGAGAGGTGGTACAACATGAGGGTGGGAGAGATCCTGAGCCAGATGTGGAAGGACATGAGGAGTCAGAGGTGGAGATGATACACTCAGTGGAGGGTAGAGCTGGCTAGAAAACTGGTATAGGGGGTAGGGTACGATAGAGGAGAGTGTTGGTACGGGCCAAGCAGGGAGGGGAGGGACAGTAGGATGGAGGTCATGAGGAGATGGAGGCCATGAGTCACCTAGAGATGATAGCGGGTAGGAAGAGACTGATGAGGGTACAGACTGTGACAGAGCAGGAGGGGGTGGGAAGGGGAGGACAACAGGAGGGAGCCCGAGAGGAGACTGAGGCTAGGAGTCAGCCATAGAGGATAGCGGGCAAGAGGTGATTGATGAGGATACCGATTATGACAGAGCAGGAGGGGATGGGTGGGGGTGGTTAGTAGGATGGGGCCCAAGAGGAGACTAAGGCTAGGAGTTGGTTAGGGAGGATGGGGAGTAGGGGATGATAGAGGGGGGGCATATGGCATCAAGGCAGAAGCATCTCGTTGTAGAGATAGGGGAGAGTGAGGATGAGGAGCAGTTAGAGATAGGAGAGCCGAGGAGATTGATGAGAGTGGGGAGGCATGGTCAGCCATGGAGAGTGCGAGTCTGTCCTTCCATGGAGGACTTGGAGGATCAACAGGAACAGGAGGGCAGGGGGGGCGATGATGCTATGGAGATAGACAGAGATGTGCCAGATATAGATATTTGGGATACAGAGCCATTGGTGGTGGTTCCTGTCATTACCTCGGGAGATCCGATTGTTTAGCTGAGATAGAGTGTGGGGAGACTTCAGAGTACAGATCAGAGGTTGAGGGTATCAGAGGCAGAGGTGACCAGACACCGAGTCGAGCTATCTAGAGTACCGATAGTAGATCAAAGGGATTATGGATTTATGGTGGACCTCTTATCCGCACAAGTGGAGGTGATGGGGAAGGAGAGAGAGAGACTGCAGGCTGTCATACAGGGGATACGAGATGAGTTGGTTGCTATCAGTTGGGATCATGATAGACTACAGGCAGAGACTGTTATATTGTAGGCTAGGGAGGTAGAGAGGATGATCGATCATGTGTTAGCAGATAGTGGGCAGCAGGGAGGTGATCTTCGGCAGGAGCGAGATGTGCTACGGGACAGAGTGTATTGCTTAGAGCAGACGGTGGGAGAGATGGGGGTGATGCAGGAGAGAGAGAGACAGGCGAGGGAGCAGGTTCGTATTATGCAGGAAGGTAGGGATGTAGTGCAGGCGCAAGTACAGGTGGTGGAGGCAGAGAGGGACACGGTGCAGGCGTGAGTTCAGGTGCTGCAGGATGAGAGAGAGTTGGTAGAGGCACAGATTCATTCTCTTCAGAGGAGGAGAGAGGAGGTAGTTTCAGAGGTATTAGTACTACAGGGAGAGCGAGATACAATAGAGATACAGATGCATACACTGTAGGGAGAGCGGGATGTAGTAGTGGTTCAGTGGCCAGCCGCTCAGAGGGAGAGAGATGCTGCGGAGATACGGATGCAGACACTGCAGGGAGAGCGGGATGCAGTAGTGGCACAGTGGCAGTCGATGCAGGTCAGTGATGTGGTAGGGAGAGATATGCATGGATTACAGGGGAGAGGGATGCAGCAGTAGCCAGGGCAGTGGCTGACGAGGAGATAAGAGATCAGATTCAGGTGGAGATGGCACAGTTATGCCTATCCCAGGAGGCCTAGGAGCAGGAGAGGAGAGTGATTATGAGGGATCGGGATAGGTATCGTCAAGAGCGGAATTCCACTCAGGTTCAGGTTGCAGAGTGAGAGGAGAATGCGAGAGAGGTAGGATTTTGGATGGCTGCATACTACCATGTAGTTCCAAACCCGACCCAACGAATATTTCAGTATACCCGACAGGCACCCCAGATGCCAGTGCCATCTCAGTCACTGGGGACACGGACTCGAGGTTATAGTGATTCACTGGGTGTTACACCAGGCAGGAGATCAGTACCGGATTCACCACAGAGATCAAATGTGGGTAGCTCATTCGGGAGGTGACAGGTTACTAAGTTTTTGACAGATGCAGGGTGGATCATGTAGGATTTATCGATAGAGATCAGAGAGGTTCTATATCTCTGGATTTTGTAGTTTATTATGTGATGGATATATGATAGATTTTGATGTATGATGGACATGTGACACACATTATATTACTTTTATTATGATATGGGACAGTTCTTATTGGCACTATGTAGTATGTTTCCTTTTGTGATGGGTGATTGTATGCACGTGTATATGATATTTCCTGCTTATGTGGATGGATATTTTGGGTTATTTATGCACATGTTTATGATATTAGATGCTTATGTGGATGATCAGGTGTATGTATTTGTGGAATATGAATGATTTTATTAATGCAGATATACACATGGTGATAGTGCCCATGTTGCATCTATGTATATGTATATGATGGATTTTGTATGAACATTTTATATATGCAGGATGTGATGTATTATGAGTCTGACACTTTGTGATGTAGGTGGCGATGTATGTGTGGTTCTAACATGTTGTGATGCAGGTGGCAATGTATGTGTGGTTAATGGAATGACTCTAATATGCAATAATGCTCTTGTAACTTAGAGGAAATAACACATGGCCATAAGTGCCAATAAGAACTGACATAATAATGGAAGGTGGGTATGTAGTGATTATGAAAATGGGTGTCATTTGGCATCTGTTAAAAATTATTAGTATCCTAAGAAGAATGGGAAAGAGTGGGATAAAGTATTTGCACAACCAAAATCATAGGGTGAATGCAATGCAACAGATGATGAAATGCAATCCTAATATGAGTTGCCATCTTTGGAGCATTGATATTTGCTATAGCATAAGATACCGAATACCCTGATATATAAGACCAGGGCCAGTAGGCATCCAATGCATGAAACAAACATAACAAGCAAAAGGGGGCTACCCAAACACCCCAAGGTCATGATGACCTTGGTCGGGCTAGGCATTGGGATAACCAAAAACACACAAGGATGCCCCAGTGTAACACAAGACCTCAGGGATCTTGGTGGGTACTACGTGGGACAACCGAAGAGGCAGCAACAAAGAAAAGACCAAGATGAACCCATATGTCAACTAGTCAAAGCACACCATGATATGATGGATCAAGGTGACCATGACAAGTGTTGATAGTGAGCTCAAATGACAAATAAATTCCAAAACATCAAAAGATCACAATTAAAATCAAAACGTCCTTTGCCATAGGATCAGGGTGATGGATAGGATCGAAGAGGTCTGCTAGGAAGGATGCATCCTGTTGAGATCGATGATGGATACTAAACTAGAATGAACCAGTTTGACGCCAGATGCTTTTCATTAACCAAATATTTTGATAATATTAGGATTTTATTTGAGAATAATGAGCTAGATGGGGACATAGACTGACACATCCTACAGACCTAGGGGCTCAGGGGCTGATCATAGATTAGCCTTGCCTACATGAAAGTGCAAAGCCCTCGTAGTTCATGAAAAGACCATGGATAAAGCAAAAAGAGGATGATGCAGGTGAATGATGGATGATCAAGATGTGATGGTCAGAATACCCCGGGGGCAGATCAAATGATCAGCCTTGCCTACGTGACAACTCAGGGGCAACGTAGTTCAACTGGAGACGCGACAAGACGAGATCTAGATGGAGACTGATATGATGGATGATCCTATGTGATGACATAGATTGACCGAGGAGGAGATGAATGACATAAGCTTAGAGTGGGATACTGAAAAGCTCAGGATGGGGGGAACAGGCTAGACAATTCATCCAATGCTCAATCAAACTATAGCAAATGGCCAAGAATGGGATGGGCGAGGACGATAACGCGAATGAAAGCATAAAATAACGAGGATACTAGGTAGATAAGGATTAGGCCCTCTACTGATGATGCCTGCTACCAATTTTTCACCATCCATACTTATCCGAGGCACCACCAAAGAGTGGTTTTCACCATAGGACGTACGGATGATTTTTTTGATTTTTTTGATTTTTAATAGGTGGGGTTACCAAGCGGACTTAGGCGTAGAACTTCTTCAGATGTATTATGTTGATGGGTTTGTCAAGGGGCTCTCCTTCAAGGGTAGTCAACCTTTATGCCCCAGATCCATATTTGGCGGCTATGATATAAGGCCCCAACCAATTTGGCTCAAATTTTCCTTTCTTGCTTCGGTCTTGCTAGGTACGTTGATTCTCTTTGAGGACAAGATCACCTACCTAAAAATGTCGAGGGTGAACCTTCTTGTTGTAGTGGCGCTTGAGGTGGTTCTGATATGCTTGGAGGTGATCATAGGCTTTGATCCTTTTTTCATCAAGTAGCTCCAGTTGTGCAAGTCGTGCAACATGAGCATCCTCCTCACTGATAAGATTTTTTAAGGAAATTCTTAGTGATGGGATCTCAACTTCAATTGGCAAGATGGCTTCAGTACCATAGAATAGAGAGTAGGGAGTGGCCCCTGTAGGGGTACTGATGGAGGTGCGATATGCCCAGAGGGCGAGATGGATGTGGAGATGCCAATCGCAACCAGTGTTATTGACAACCTTTTTGAGGATGCGGATAAGGGTCTTGTTGGTTGCTTCTGCCTGATCATTACCCTGGGGGTAATAAGGTGTTGACCAACGATGTTGGATATGAAAGGTGTCACAGAGGTGTTTCATGGCTTGGTTTTTGAAGGGTTTTCCGTTATCAGAGAGGATGGTGGATGGGATACCATATCTACAGAGAATATGGTAAAGGATAAATTTTGAGATTTGGATACCGGTGATTTGTGAGAGTGGTATTGCTTCCACCCACTTAGTGAAGTATTCAGTGGCGGTAATTATGAATGTATGGCCATCGGGTGATGCTGGGTGAATCTTGCCAATCAAGTTGAAACCCCATTGAGAAAAGGGCCACGGTGCTAGGAGGGGCTGAAGATCTTGTGCTGGGGCGTGAATCAAATCTGCATGTTGTTGGCATGGAAGGCACTTCTTCACAAATTCACAAGCATCATGTTCCAATGTAGGCCAATAATATCCAGCTCGTAGGATCCTTTTGGCCAGAGCCATACCATTTGAGTGAGCTCCACAAACACCACCATGTACTTCTGTTAGTGCCGTGTAGGCTTCAGTCTTATTCAGACATCTAAGGAGGATCCCATCATACCCGCGACGATAAAGCGTATCACCGACAATGATGTATCGGGAAGAGCGATGAACAAAGGATTTGCGTTGGTTGCGTGTAACTTCTGGGGGTATGATTTTATCATGGAGATAGGTGTATTTATCCTGGTACCATGGGGAGGCGGGACCTATGATATCGCACACCATATCAGTCTCAGGAATATCATATGCATGGATTAAAAGTTGTTCAACAAGAAACTCACATTCTGTTTGGTCTTTAGGCATGCCAATCAGGGAACCAATAGTGGCCATTGCATTTGCCGCTTTATTCTATACCTGAGGAATTTGGTCAAACTGTATGAAGGTGAAATATTTCTTGAAATCATCCACCATGTGCTTATAGGGTAACAGTTTATCATCTTTTGTGAGGAATTCATCATTAACTTGTTTGACGAATAATAATGAATCACCAAAGACTTTTAGGTGAGTTATATGCCACTGTTTTGCAATTCGGAGGCCGGTGAGGAGGGCTTCATACTCTGCGATGTTGTTGGTACATGGGAATGCTATCCTGAATGATTTTGGGATGTAGTCACCTTGAGGGGTAATTAATAAAATTCTTGCTCCTAATCCATTATGAGTGTATGAGCCATCAAAATATAGAGTCCAAGCTGGTGCTTCTGTAACAGTGTAGACTTCTTCGTCTGGGAATTCAGTGTCTAGAGGGTAGGCATCTACTAATGGCGCCTCAACCAATTGATTAGCTATGACCTGTCCTTTTATGGATTTTCGCTCTACATATTCTATGTCAAATTTGCTTAGGAGCATGACCCATTTGGCCATGCAGCCAGTCAAAGTGGTTCTAGATAACAAATACTTCAAGGGATCAATTTTAGCAATTAATTTGACTGGATGGCTGAGCATGTAATGACAGAGTTTCTGTGTGCTGAAGACTAGCGCAAGGCAGACCTTTTCCATGGGGGAGTAGTCTAACTCATAGCCGACCAATGTTCAACTGATGTAGTAGACTGCCCTCTCTTTGAACGACTCATCATGTTGTGCCAACAATGCACCCAGCGTGATTGAAGTGGCAGAGATGTAAAGCAGGAGGGGTTTTCTTGGAATAGGTGGCATCAAGATCAGTGGATAAGCTAAATATTCCTTAATTTTATTGAAACCCATCTGACACTGCTGGTTCCATCAGAAGGTGGAATCTTTCTTTAGAAGATGAGTAAATGGTTGACACTTATCTGCTAGCTGGGCTATGAATTGATGGATGTATTGCATATTCCCCTGGAGGCTTCTTAACTGCTTCAGATTGCGTGGAGGTGGCATGTCCAGAATAGCCTTTACCTTGGCGGGATCAACTTCAATACCCCTTCGGGAGACTATAAAACCCAACAATTTTCCTGATGTAACCCCGAAGATGCACTTTTTTGGATTTAACCGCAACTTGTAATATGGTTCAGAAAGGCGTTTTGATATATCTGCAATTGAGCATTGGATGACGAAGCTTGACTGGGGTCAACCTTGATATCACCTCGATCAATGAGATCTTGGACATAGTTTTTCAGACCTTGACACTTCTTCAAAGAGTGTCCTTTGATTTTATGGAACTCACAATACTCATTTTCCTTAAACCATGCGGGCTTGGGTTTGGACTCGTCAAATGGCTTGGTGATAGGGTATGTGATGGGATAGTTGATTTGCAACAACTTATTAAAGACAACACTCAGAGGTTCTCCTAATTGAGCATACTGACATTTGGTGTTCCCCTGATTATTCTGGTTCAACTGTTGAGGAGGGCGAGGTGTCCCCTGCGGTACAGAGATGGTGTTAGGTACAGACGGTTGTTGTTTTTGGGATGTATTAGCCACTTGGATGTGTTTAGTGTCTGTCACACCATCATTCACTGCATTCTTGTTCTTGTTCTAGAATCAAGGTTTATCCCCAAATGACCTCTCTTTGTCATGACTATGTATTTTGACATGTCCCTTGGCAACAAGGGCACGTTCAAGGATGGGTCACTTTTCCACTATCTCTGTGAAAGTGGTGACACAATGAAACCTAAAATTATGAGCCATGTCAGGATGAGAGTTTTCCACGAAAAGAGTGACCATATCCTTTTCTTTTAGAGGGGTCTTCATTCGGCTTGCTAATGCACGCCACCTTTGGAGGTAGCTAGTAAAGGTTTCCCCCTCATGTTGTTTCTCTTTGAGGAGATCTAAGGTGTCCGTGTCCTTCTCCAAATTGAAAGAGAAATAGGAGACACATTTTTCTAACAGGTCTGCAAAAGTTTTTATAGACCCTTTTTCGAGGGTCATGAACCAATCCAGGGCATGGCTTGTCAAGCTTCGTGGGAATAGGTGCAAGAGATAGTTGTCATTGTGCATGACCTCTTGACACTGGGAGTAAAATTCCTGAAAGTGAGCCTTAGGGTCTTTGTTTCCCTTGTATTTGTCAAACTTTGGTATTTCAAAATGTTTAGGAAATGGGATTAATGAGATGGAGGGATCAAATGGATATGGGCATATGTTTTCAAATTTGAACGATTGTTTGCTAGCCCCGGCTTGAAGATCCTTTAGAGCAGCTTTGATTTCCAATAGATATGAGTGGACCGGTGGCGGGTTGGGGGGATATTGATGATAGGATGATAAAGGATCTTGTTGAGAGAGTGCCAGATTGTTGAAGTATGAATTTTGATAGTTGGATGATGACATGCCTTGTTGATAAGCCAGGGGATTTTGTTGGTACGGGGGCTACTGTTGCTAAGTATAGTAAGGATTTGTTTGATAGAAGTGTGAGGTAGGCTGTTGAGGAGCTTGGATGGGATGTTGCAGATTGATTTATGGGTGTTGAAAGTACTGTTGTGATTGTTGGGAGGCCACATAAGGTAGTTGTTGATGAAATTGTTGATGATTATGATAGTAATAGTGCTGAGGGGGTTGTTGTGATGTCAACTGTTGTGTGGGCCGAGATGGGGTGTTGTGTTGTGGTTGAGTTTACGGACGTAAGATGGATGCGAGGAATGGGGATATGGTTTGAGTGATAGGTCGAGATGGATTTCCTTGTGATTGGTATGCTGGTTGTTGAGAAGAAACCAAAGCATTATGGAGGGGTTGTTGCTGATGAGGTGGCTGAGATAACGTAGACGTGTTCTGTAAAGGGGGTTGTTGGGTACCAACTAGAACATTCGGTTGGGACGTGGCTTGCAGAGGTAATTGAGGTGGAATGTTGGATTGATGAAGTTGTTGAGATGTATATGAAAGTGATGGTGGATTTACAGCCCCAGGAGGGGGAAGCAATGCGGTAAAGGGTCCCCCCCTAATGTTGATAGTAGGTTGATTCGAAAGAGGTGGTGCTGTTAGCGTTAATGGTGTAGGTTGTGGAACATTTTGTGGCATACCATAGATGGGAGGACTATTGGGATCAGGCACTTGAGGATTCCTCATAACTAAGATTGGAGCATGTGGGGGGTGGTTAACATGATAAAGAAAATCATTTCCAAATTCAGGTTGATGCCACCCCTCAACTGGAGGAACATTGGATGTATGAACTCTCCAGTGCATTTTGTGATTGTTGGGGTACGTTAGATGTGGAGCCCCTATATTTGGATAAGTCAACACCTGAGGGAGTTTTGACACCCTTCTCGATTAGGTGGGCCAAAATTTCCTCCCCATGCTTTTCAAATAGATGGTCAATCATTTGTGCATTGGCGAGATTACTAAAATGTTCCTCAAGCGTGAGTTCAGGTTGATTAGCCATACTCTCTGCACCATGTGGTGAGTTGTTCTGATTTTCGGTGTTGGAGTGCGATGAAGTTACATTATGAGGATCTTGGGGGATGTTATTAGGATCTTGAGCAATATTTGTACCATTGGTGGGATTTGTATTGTTGTTAAGGTCTTGAGACATGTTTGCTTGGGAATTTTGACCTTGTTGTTGTGCCATTTGTTTCTTAACTTGTGACCTAGTTTGAATAGGCATGCAAGTGTGCTATGGGTGGATTATAAAGATGCCTTTAATGAATGATTTGATTGTGATTGGATGAGATTTGATTTTGATGAGATGAGAGGGGGGTTTGGATTTAGATCAGATATTGTGTGGATAGATTGGATTGGATTGGACTTTGATTGGATCAAATTTTGATTGGATAGATCGGATTGGATTTTGATTGGATAGATCAGATTGGATTTTGATTAGATAGATTGAATTGGATAGGATTGTGGTGATTGAATGAATGTGATTTGATTGATTAGGTAATTGGATGATTTGACTAAATGATTGGGTTTGATAGATTTGGATGATTAGATGGGTATGATTGGGTGATGAAAGATTTGAGAGCCCCTGAGTTTAATCAAAGAAAGTTACCTTTAGTAATCTAGCGTGTTGATTGATTAAGTGGATGATCACGACACTGAATCCACCTCAAGATAGAAATGGATTGATTTGGGCCGAGGATGATAACTTACGACAGCGAATTTACCTCAAGATGGACATAAATTGATTTGGGGTCGAAGTTAATGACTAATAATTAAATTCAAGTGCTAAGGTCAATTTGGGTAACCACTTTGTAACACAAGGTTAAGGCAGTTTGATTATGGGTGGTGTTTATGAGATACAGGTTTGGTGACGTAAATGGTAAAATTTTGATGTTCACTAGGTGATGATATAGGCTTTCGAATGGATTATGGGAAAATTCAAAATGAGTGAATGGATTGGGGATGTTTGTGGAGAATGAATGGGGATTTAGAACGATTAAACGGAGGTTTGGAATGATAAGATGGAGGTTTAAAACAATCAAATGGAGGTTTTTGAAGTTTTAGGAGGACAAAATAGAGGCTTGGGACGATGAGATAGCGGTCGGGGATGATTAAATGATGGTTTAGAGTCTAAATGGATCCAAACGGGGTGATTTTAGGTGTTCAGAGGGCAAATTCGCCTTTCTGCAGTAAATCAGGGGGCGCAGTCGCCCTTCTGCAAAAAAATAGGGGCGTAGTCGCCCTTCTATGGAAAATCAGGGGCGTAATCACCCTTCTACAAAAAATCAGGGGCGCAGTCGCCCTTCTGTGGAAAATCAGGGGCGTAATCGCCCTTCTACGGAAAATCAGGGGCGTAATCGCCCTTCTGTGGAAAATCAGGGACTTGGTTTGATGAAAATGACAATAACAAGGCCAATTCATCAAAAAGTTTACTGGTTTTTCACAAGAAGACACTTTCAAGCAAATACAATCCTATGATTAGTGTTAAGGGTATGGCCAACGTGGTCTTAATCTAGGATGCACAAGGTGTCTAGGGAGTCCTCGATATACTCTCAGTACGTGAGGCACAACCATGAACACCAGCCCGTCACAAGCGTGAGTCGAGAACCCCAGCGAGATACTGAAGGGCTCGAACCAACTCTTCACGTCTATCTAGGTATCACCCTAGCTTCGACGCTCCACCAATTATGATGCGACTGGATTGGGGTACAAATTTTGCTCTCCCCCCTTTATATACCCCGCCAGTACATGTGGTTGGAATCGTCCCTTGGGGTGATGAAATCCCCAAACAGGTCCCACTAGAAAGAAAACACTAATCATTTCCAACTACTCCCCAGGCTCACACAAAGTGCAAGGGGAAAGTGAAAACAAACCAATGCCCTCTTTGGGTAACACAAAAAGATAAATACAACAAGCAATGAATATTACTCCTAATTAAACTATGTTCTTTGGGTTAATACTTGAAAATAGCAAAAAAAATTGAAGCCAAAATGACAGTTTTACCTTCCAAAATGTGTTGCTTTATGGTGACCAAGGGGCGTAGTCGCCCTTCTGCAAAAAATTAGGGGCGTAGTCGCCCTTCTGCAAAAAATTAGGGGCATAGTCGCCCTTCTGCGGAAAATTAGGGGCGCAGTCGCCCTTCTACGGAAAATCAGGGGCGTAGTCACCCTTTTGCAAAAAATTAGGGGCGTAATTGCCCTTTATGGAAAATCAGGGGCATAATCGCCCTTCTGTGGAAAATCAGGGGCGTAGTCACCCTTCTGCAGAAAAGTGTTAGCCCAAAAATTTTAACCTAGGGGGCGTAGTTGCCATTCTACAGAAAAGTGTTAGCACAGAAATTTTGGAGCCAGGGGGCATAGTTGCCCTTCTGCAAGAAAAGTGTTAGCCAAAAATTTTAGTCAAGGAGGGGGCGTAGTCACCCTTCTGCAGAAAAACAGGGGCGCAATCGCCCTTCTACAGAAAAATAGGGGCGTAGTCATCCTTCTGCAGAAAAACAGGGGCGTAGTCGCCCTTCTGCAGAAAATCAAGGGCGCAATCACTCCTCTGCGGAAAATCAAGGGCGCAGTCGCCCCTCTATAGAAAATCAGGGGCGTAGTCACCCTTCTGCGACGTATTCCTTCAAAAACTCAACAACAATGAACGTTAAATTGAGGAACCCGCTTGTGGGTCCCACTGGGCGTGCCAGAAATGTGATACCAAAATGTCTAACCCTTTCTAAGCAATTAAAATGCAATGGAAAAACATAAAGAAACACCTCAAGATTAGCCTAAGAGATTTGTAAGTGCAAAGAGAAAAGTGTAAAATGATGTTAAACCGATATACCTTCTTTTTGCAGCTGAAACTCTTTGGTTGGCCCTTGATTTGGATTTGGTTTGTATGCTCCTTAATGGCTCTTGATATGGCTAAATGCAAGTCTTGACTATATGCTTGAATGTAGATGCAAATGAATGAATGTTGATGGCTAGATGAGTGCACAAAATGGCAACATTTAGTTGCAAAAATGGCTAAGTCTTAGAAATGCCTTAGAGGATGGGGTATTTATAGAGAAATTTGAATTCTCTAGAGAATTCAATGGTTGGGATTTATCCAACAAGGCCAAGATGAAGGGTTAAGGTGAGTTGAGGACTCACAAGCCCTCACATCTTGACATGTGGATTATGAGATGGCTAAGGGTGAGATGATGTGTAGGTGATGTGGAAGGGAGGTACATGATGTGGAGGAAGGACAAGTACCTTCCAAGTACCTTGGGGAGTGAGAAGATTTCTTTAAAAAGGAACTTCTTATCTCCAAGTGGAAGTAAAAATGACACTTGAAGAATTTTGGAATTTCTCAAAAATCTCTATGGGAAAAGAGAAAGAGGTTGGAGAAATAATGGATAAGAGAGGGTCTCCAAAAAGGTGGGAATTGGTCACATGTGCATGAGGTGACATATCAAACATTCTAGAAGCCTTGGAAAGATAAAATGTGAATTAAAAATTCACATGGGGATGAGAGAGACATAGGATGAATAAATGAGAATTAAAAATTCTCATGGGAAAGAGGGTCAATGCCTAGAAAGGAAAAATAGAAAGATTGACTAAAAAGTGGTGCTAAAAGTGGTTAATGACTTTGATTAAAGTTGTGCAAATACTTGATTATAATAATCAATGGAAGATTAGTGACAAGTGGCAAATGTAGGAGGATGTGACATTAATCCTTGATTAAGAGGATACACACCCTAATTATGAATTAATTGAATTAATCCAAATTAGAGATGGATTATGGAGGATGTGACAAAAAGAAGAATTTTAAATTGATTTTAATTCAAAATGATTAAAATGACTAAATTAAATAAATTGGTGTATTTATTTAATTTAGAGAGGAGAAAGGTACTAGATAAAGTGTTTAATTGTTAAATTAAATACTTTAAGAATCTTATGTGAGAGTGTAATATTAATTAAATAAATTAATATTAATCGAATTGATAAATAAAGAGGAAAATTTGATCGTATGGGTGTGATCAAATTTGGGTGTCTACAGTCACAATCAATTGAAATCAAAGGAATGTCTTCAAATCTTTCTTCCTCGTTTTCATCATATGTTTATGAAACAACTAGTGGAACCGTATCCCATTTACCAACATATCCAAGTTCTTGATTGTTGCATGCATAATCAGAGTTTCCCTCAATGCACTCAATGCAAAAAAAAGAGTAATCCCTTGTGTCTAATATTCATCCATGGCGACTATTTGAACTCCTAACACAATGCAAATATCTTATTTTTTCTACCGTCTTGCATCCATGCATCAATCTTCTATCCACACCTAGATACATATGTACAACAAAAAACTTATGTGAAAAAATATGTATATATATATTTTAAATTTAAATAAATTCAAATTTTTGATTTAATGTAATTTATACATACGATATCTCCCAAAACACTCTATGTGGAATGTTTCAGTTTGTTCTGAAGATGTGTTGACCTCATTTGATGTAAAGTCTTTCTTTGCACCATTCAACAACATCATGTGCATTGTCTAGATGATCTTCTGAATAACTCATTTAATGCTTTCTTAAAGCTCGTTTGATGCAAGCTCCTACTCCATCATGCTCACCCTTTCCATGCCCACTCTCAAAAGAACTCAAACATGTGGGTATTTTGTAGATTTTATGATATCTACAAAGTGCATAGAATGGTCAGTGAAGATTTGAATTGTGCCGCACATCCATCTGACCATACAAAATGATTTTCAAATTTTACACCCCTGCTTCTCAAATTCTCAAAAAAATTTGTAAAGCAATGTTGGACAAAAAGCGTGTCATGCTCTTTATCATCACTAATATAAAAGTGATATTCTTTCTTAATGGCTCGTTCTTCATCTGTACTCTCAACACCATCCAATTCTGATTGTGCATGTTGATAACACACATGAACCATAATAGTGATCTACTTTGAAAAGTAATACTCTGATTGAATCTCCTTTTGGTGTACAAAGGAGTAATTTTCTGCAAAGTCAACTACTGATAGAACTATTCCATTTGGGAAAATATCTCTCAATGTTTGGAATTGTTGTGCTTGCCACTTAACAAAAAGATGATGTATGTATAAGTGCATTATCCAATTTTCAAAAAATCTTCCATAAATTTTTCAATGGGAATATCCTTTTCTACATAGTTCAACCTTGTGGATTCTTTCCCAAAATTTGTTTGCAACTTTACATACTTGTACCTGTGTCAGTAAAATATATGAATAACTAATAAACCACACATGATCAATGAAACATTACATCATAGAGAATCCAAATAACAATCTATGAGAAATTGAAACAAATAAACTCTCTAAAAATAATACTTACCTCTTACAATTTACTGTCTTTGTTAGGTCAGTATCCTCAATTCTTGAAGGAAATTTAGCCAAATTTCCACATGTCTCAAAAATTCCTTTTATGCGGTTTATTTGAGGTCCATTTTCATGATCACATAATATAGACTTTATGAACAAACTTGCCTGTTTAGGAGGTGCATTTTGAAACCCACATCTTTCTTCTCTCATCTTTCGAAACACCTGATAGTAGAGATCAAATTTAATATGATAAAGACAACAACAAGTTTCAAAAAACTTGTTTATCTTGACATAATATGGATTTAACCTTTGAATCATTGTTTCCCCAATCTTTAAATATTAGGATATGCATTACAAAAGTTCATATACATCTCAAATTGTGTTATGTCTAGCCAATGTTTGAAATGATTTTCATAAATATTAGGTCAAATCGTGTGTCTCATAACATCTCTAGTATTTGATGATGGACGAGTTTGATCATGCCAAAAACCTAAGACCAAGTTCTTAACAATATCTTCAATCTTGTCAGAATGGGGAGCTCTACACATAATTGCCCAATTTCCTTCTAAACTCTCAGCCAAAAACTTTCTCTTTTTCTCATATTTTATCAATGTGGTTCTACTATAACCAATTTTAGTTGAAAGCGCAATTTTTTTCTTTTTCTTGCTATATCTTAATGCACAATAGATGTCAACATCACCCTTCTTGTAGTGGCCTTATCCACTGATCGAGATCCTTTCCCAATGGAATCTAAACCCTTTTTAACATTTTGAACAATATCCTTTTGTAATCCCATGTGTTTCTTCTTATTTGATCTTTGAATGTACACTAATTGTAATGACTCTTTGGGCTCATCGAAGAAATGTGATGATAACAATTGGGTTTTTCAAGTGTATCAAGATGATTGAAATGATGATTGATCATTCCATTTACAAATTTAGTCATTGACCTCTTTATCTTATTATAAGGCTGGTTGGCATAATATTTTAGTTTCTGCATATCCATTTCAGTAAATGATCTAAATTTCTATGAAATTTTTCATCACCAACTAACAAACTAGTTTATGCTCATCCATACCGATGGGAGGAATTGATCCAACCCCTCTCAACATGCATTTTTGAACTTGTGCCTCCTCCTTATCTTCAAGGACCTTGTGTTCGTGATCGGATTCATTTGATTCAATGTCTAGATTTGACTTGACTTGACTTGAGCATGAGAACTTACTGCTTGTTGAGCCCTTCTTACATGTCACAAAATATTTTGCAAAAAAAAGTGAGAGATGATGTTATATAGAGGTGGTATGTATGCAAAACAAACAAACTTGATAAAACATGATCGCGATAAGTGAGAAGTTTTGTGCTAGTTTATATGCTCATCCATACCAGTAGAAGGAAGTGATCTTGACCCCTCTCCAACAAGCATTGTTTGAAATTGGGTCTCCTCCCTAACTTCAAGGTCCATGTGTTCTTCAATGGATTCGTTTGATCCAATATCTAGATTTGGCTCGACTCCAGCTTGAGGAATCCTTAGAGCATAAAACATAAAAATAATTTGAGAACATTGAAGTGATGAAAATAAAATAATTATTCCTTGGCACCATATAGCTTGAGTTTTGATGTATACATGCGTTATTCTCTAGAAAACCTCACATTGCATTGGCTTTAAGTATAATTTGAGTTCTAATTTTCAAATAATTCTAGAGCTTAGAATTGGGCATTTATTAAAATATTTAAAAAATATATTTTTAAAGGAACTATTGATCATTAGATTAAATTCAATGGGAGTTTAGAAAAATCTTAAGCTAATTAGATGTTGCAATGTAGATTGGATAGGGGATATTGATCACCAAATATCAACATTATAATGCTACTTCATTGTACATGAAGGTGTAGTTTCATGAATAATTAAGAAAAAATAATGGCTTCTTTCAAAGTGCAAAGTTAGAATATATAGGAATTTACAAAGCCATAAAATAATTAATGTGGTTGAAAAAATTATGAAAATCAAAGTGGCATAGTGAGGGACACAAAATTTAAGGTTTCATTGGAGAACTAAGCATGTATTGAAGTACACTATCATTTTCTTCATGAACAAAGTAAAGCGAAAAATGTGTAGATGCAATGCTCAACAATGATAATGTGATGAAAAAACATTAAACAAAGGTATTGGTAAAAGATAAGTGTAAGGTTTGTAGGGAAGGATTTAATGGTACAATATTTTAGTTTAAAAGTACATTTTAAGTTGGGGTATTGTAAGTTTAAGTACATTTATAATTTTAATAAGAAATCCAATGCAAAATATATGCACATACAATTTTAAACACACAATTGAGAGTGTGAGAGAGAAGAAACAAGCATGTACCGTGTTTCTTTCTATGATAATTTTCAAAGTTTTGTTCACGACTCTTATGTTTCTTCTTTTGACAATTTTCATTGAGGCAGCATTTTTCTTTTTCTTTGTTGTCCCATTTTCTTCTTCAACTTAAAGATGACTCAAAACAAGTCCTCTACCAACTTAGTTAAATTATCCTCCAAATTTTTCCTTGATTGATAAAAATGAAAAGTTGTCAAGCTCCAATATTTGACTCCTTGATAAATGTGGAAAAAGTTCTCCAAAATTTGCGCTCCAAGTGATATAAATGACAATTAATCTTGCAATTTGATATCCAGAATAATGAAAACTTCTATTTATATGCATATCCAGGATGGGAAAAAAATTATTCTAGTGTACATGGAATAACTAGATCCTAGTTTAAATGAATCAAGTAGTAAACAAACAAGTTATTTCATTACGAAGTTTGTTGTTATTTAATTCATAGGTATGCACAACATATCTAGTAATTTTAGAATTTTGTTAAAGTGTCAAAAATGTATATTAGAGGTATAATTTGAATTGAATTTTCTTAATTATATTTGAATTTAATTTCAAGTTACTTGTCAAAAATGTATAATAGAGGTATAATTTGAATTAAATTTTTTTCATTATATTTGAATTGAATTTCAAGTTACTTGTCAAAAACGTATAATAGAGGTATAATTTGAATTGAATTTCAAGTTACTTGTCAAGAAGATTAAATCTTGTTCTCAACTCAATGGTTCATGTTGCTTAAGTCATTTTAAATTTTTTTTTTTATTGTGATCAACATGAATGAACTTAATTATAAAGTGGCATTGATTTCCCTAAAATTCTACTAGAGATCAAATGCATATTGAATATAAGGAAATGTAAGTTGTAAGAGATCATAAAATAAGAAAACATGTATGTATATTGAATATTTAAAGCAAATGCATACATATATTACGTGTAAACATGTTTAAACCATAAGCAAACACATGTACATATATGTAAAGGGATTCAATACATATAAACATAACACATATTATAAGCATAGAGGCAAATGTATGTATATATCATTTAAGAAAATATATGTACATATCATAAAAGAAAAATATAAATTAAATATCATCAAAATGTCAAATAATAAAGATCAATAAATAGCAAATGTAAGTTAGAGATCAATGAATCTCAAATGCCAGAATCATCATGTATAAGAAAGCAAATGCATGTGGTAAGATAAAAATCTAGTGTGCATGGCCTAATATGAATGTCTACTCCTAATTGAGATAGCCATTTGAATGAGAATGGTTCTGCTCTAATGGATGTCTTGACACACAAATAAAATTATTAATGCCGGGATGTGTTAAATACATATAATTTATATTAAATAGAATTTTATGAAAGTTATTATTAAATGAACTGTATTTTAAATATCAATCTAGATCTATGCATACATACGTATTGCATGTACATATACACGTGAGTTATGTAAAAATGAAAACTCACATGTCCACTTCAGAAGCTTGATTCATCCGCGAGTCACATCGATCATGCGATGCGGACCAAGGCTAGGAGTGATATGATTATGTCCACGTAACAATATATATACATATATATATCAACTTACATGAATATCTAGTTATTTTTTTTTTTTAAATAATGAAAAAAGAATTGAAACATGCACACGCACACATACATGAATATCATCTGATATTGGATGACCTAAGTCCTCTGAAATAGTCGCCTCCACCATATCCACCAAACGGTCAAGCGATGAATCAACATCTACATCCATCCGATCTATCCCATGTCATGCCATAAATGATGAATGTAGAGGACTATGAAGGTGAGATGGCATCAACGATGATGAACCAAAACCAATCAACATATCAGTAAAACCCATAGTCTGTGCAGCTGCTGAATGAACTGTAGGTGGATCCTGATGCGCACTAGTGTTGGGCTGAGAGTGATGGGATCCTAGAACTGAATGACCTCTATGTCTCAAATGATCTCTAACATGCTCTATACCGATCCCATTGTCTGATGCAATGTTGGCATATGCCTCCAATAGGTCCTCAGCCAAACAATGTAGAGTCAAGCATGACATATCTCCTGTAAGGGCATCAAGCTGTGTAGGAGTAGGGATGCCGACCACTGTAAAAGGATCCATGGTGGTCCATTGTGCTGAAAATGGCATGGATTGGGAATGTCTGGACATCAAATACTGACCTACATGATCATCAGATATCCTAGTGGTGGTAGCTGCAATCTCACCTACAGTGTCAATTGCTTCCTTTTGGGAAGCAACGACAACCTCATCTACTATGGGGGCTAGAGCTGGGGTGAGAGCAAGAGACCTCTCACCAACCAATACCCTAAACATTGGGGGTGGTCTATCTGCTCAACGATAGGTGGGCCTATCAGCAATCCTGCCACACCCCTGACCAACATATGGTGGAATGTCCAGGTAGTTAACTTTGAGGCCCAAATGGACCTCAACATACAACTGTTGAACAAAATACAATGGAATCTAGTCATTTTTTGGGTATAGACCATGTGCTATGAGAAATCGTGAGTAGATCAATGAGGCCATAGCATGATCGACACATCTAGTGACCTGGTATCCCCAAACCTTACGCACATTTTGATAAAATGGAAAACAAGTGGTTTTTATCATTTCTTTGGTGACTCTATCTTGTATTTGTTTAAGGGGAACGTCACCATGTACTTCTTCCCGCATGTGGGAAAGAATAGCAGTCACTTTATCTGAGGAATATGCACTAGTCCTCTCAAGTTCATCTTTTAGTTTTTCTAGATAGACTATGCAATATTAACATGCATGGTTCACTATATATCCCCGGGTTTGCACCCTGTGCTAATGAATCTCTCAATTTTTTAATCTCATTACTAGTATTTGCAAACAAAGAATCTAGCACAGGTGGAACATGATCTACATTTTCCATGTTATATATATATACAGTACACCTAAAAGAGCAATGAGACTTTGGTAAATAATATATCTAGATAAAGGGAATACAAATCTAAAATAGTTGTAATAATTCATTTACTCATCAATAATATTTTTCATACCATTAACAATTTAAAAAGAATTGGAAGACAACTATAATCTATAACATAGCATCCTTAAATGGTTCAAATTTTAAATGAAATGATGAAAGAAAGAATAAGAATACAAAGATTAGTATAAAATTATTTGAAAATAATTGGGGATAAAAATATTTAATCTAATAGTTTTTAACATAAATGAACTTCAAAATAGGATTATGTAAGTGAAAAAAAAGTTTTATTGCCTTCATTGAACCTAAATTTATCTAGTTAAGATATGTCTAAAATTAAGAATTCACACTAGAATATCAATATTCCATAAGAATCTCATAAAGAGGATGAATTTAATGGAAGATAATATAAAATCCTCCATATGAAGATGAATTTTATCATTACAATATGAGTGAATCATCTCAATTATATAGCCAAGAACATCAAAAAATTATAGATTGGAAAGCAAAATAATCAGACATTTATCATATTTTTATATGTATAAAGTTTAGATACCATCAAACTATTTAAAATTATAGATTGAATAAAGCTATAAATTGAATTGTTAAAATAGTTTATTAAGAATCAAATCTAATAAAGTTTGACTTCATATTGCATGTACTTGTTATAAATATCTCACTAATCCAGCCATACATTTTATATATGTTAAAAAATATATAATTGTTATGCCCATAATTTTTCACTATATCTTGACGTGGATCTCCTTGAACTAGATCAATTAAAAATTATTTGTAATGTTGGAGGAAAATGGATTTAATATCATTAGAGTTGTCATGGAACTACCCTCTTGATCAATGATAGATATTATCCACTCTTGAGAATGTAAATATGTTCGAGATAACTAAAAAATAATTTGTATCCCTTATATCCTTTCATCCAATGTAGCCTATCTCTTAATTGAGATCCTCTACCACAATTAAGTTCAAATATTCTAAGTTTTATTTCAACGGAAGCAACCACTCATTGTAGAAAAGTTATTAGTAAGTGCTAAAGCCAAAACAAGTTTTTTTTTTCTATTTGGATCCATTTTTTTTTCCATTCTAGATCTCTTTCTAGCCATATTCTTATTGTAAGATCATAGTAAGGTAGTGCAATAGATTTAATCACATCATTCCACAATTGTATCCACTTACCATTTTGATGAGGTCTAGGAACATCAACCAAAGGGATATTAGGGAAGCAAGGTGATCAATTTGATTGAGGTGGGAAGTGTTGAGCTTGAAGGATAGATGTGGGTATGAGGAATAAGAAGTTTGAAAAGTTTAAAGAATTGGGAGGTGATATGAGATAGGTTTAATAGAATCTACTTAAATAAGGGTGTTTTGTGGAGAGGGGACAATGGAAAGAGAAATAACTAAGTTTTAATCTATCAATACAACTAAGTTTCCCTTAGTTCACCATCTCTTTAGTTGGTCCAAGTGAACTAGTGATCAATATAAGAATATTTTTTGTCTAAAATGGGATCTAAACCCCTCATGGTATTTCTAGTTAGGATGTAGGAATTCAATTATTTTTTAGAGAGTTTATGAGAACTAAACCAACTTGTATCTTGGTTTTTTCCACCATATCATATTCACCTCCTTGTAGCCATTTAGTCATAGGGAGGGCATAAAAATCCATTCCCACAATTTAACTTGAGATGAGGAGTCATTAGGCATGTACAATAAAGAAAAAATGAATAGGTATTCCTTGGATTAGTAACTGTAAGCATTAAGCACAATTGTTGTTGGGATCCACTCCTCAATAGATGATAAACTTAGCCAAGTATTGGGAAAGGTGGGTAAACCTTGCATCCTAATATTTTGATTTATTATTTTATCCTCATATTAGGAAATGAGGCATCTCACTTTGTGTTGGTAATTATTTGTCATTTGTTGAATTCTTCAAGGGAGGTGTCTAAGATGTTCTAAATGCATATAATATTATTATAGCTTTACAAGATGAAACCCTCTTATGAAATATTCTTATGACATTTAAGAGCATGACTATAGAATATTTATAGTAAAGTATTGACCAACATTATGAAAAATCATAAGAAATCTTTTAAGAAATAGCAACTATGTCAAGGAAAAAGTTGTGGACATTTACAAGATTTTTTTTTTTAAAGAAAAAGTGGGAGACCACTTATAATTTTATTTATATATAATATTTTACATATAGCTAGTTCAGGCGGACATACTAGCGGGAAAGAACTAGCAAGAAAACCCCCAGTTGTAGTCCGAGTAACAAATTTTACAAAATATCAAAAAGATTAGTGAGGTCCTAGTACAAATGACCAATTGTTTGATTACAATGTTAGAAAAGCACATTGGTTGAATACATCAGTACATATGCGCATTCTCTTATGCACCCAAAATACCCAAAAGAAGACATCATACTAGATATACCCGTGACCCGAATACATAACAAAGTGGAGATTACAAAACCTTACTAAACATAAGACTGATAAGCTAGGAAGCCACTTTCAAAAAGATGCAGATTTTCCACCAGCATGATGAAAGCCATTAACCTAGCTTTCTTTTGTTTCCACTCGTTTACCTCAATCATGTTCAAATGAAGGTTTTGATTTGTTTTACTATCAGGCACATAAAGATAACATAATTTATTTTTGGTTGAAGATCATGGAAGTTGCAAATCATGAATGCAAACATTACTTCTCAAGAAAGAAATGACATGATATTTTCTTTTTAAATAATCAATCTCCTCCATGGAAATGGCAGATCTGTATCTGTTTAGAACTTGGTAGAGATGTGAAGAAGTGTCATGCATTGTGGATAATAACATGCCTTGGAATATGTGAACATAGGTCTCTTCTTATGAAACAAAACCTTATTTGAATAATTAACATTAGAAATTAATACAATTTGGCGAGCATATTGTATAATCACACTAGAAACCAACAATGGAAGATTGAGAGTCTCAACTAAGAATTCCACCAAGTATAGATAACATTCATACTAGAAGCCAACAACAAAAGACCAAATTTCATAAATAAATTTCATGTGTTATATATCATGCCTTTGAGGGGTCCACAAGTACCATGATCCTTTTGAAATCCTTCTCCATCTAAATGCATCCATTCCAAGACCATTGGGAGGTGGGTATACAATATGAACCAAGTATTAATTTCTAATGTTAATTATTGAAAGAAGGTATATAAATTATTCGAGCATCTTAATTCTCATATATAGAGTTACATCTTAGTCAATTTCTCTTGATGTATGAGTTCCATATATTTGTAAATTTTTCTTAATATAAAAACATATTTTATTTCATTAAAATTAACCTATCTATTCCATGTTACAAAGGATGCTCTTATTTTAAATTATAAGTATATAATTCAAAATTAATTAGTAATTTTCAAGATAGAGTACACACAATTTCTTTAGTTAAAATAAATAATATTCTTATTTCCATGTGAGAGTTATGTAGAATGGTAGTTTGATGTCTCAAAAATATTTCTTTCATATATACTAAATTTTTATCATTGTATATTATGAGTCTCAATTATATATCCAAGCACATCAAAAATTTATAAAGTGGAAAGAAAAATAATCACACATTTATCATATTTTTGTTAGGTGTTCGAAAAGACTAAAAGTTTCCCTAGAAAGAACTAATTAAGGAATAAAAAAAATGGAAAGTGTCTATCTCATTGTATGTTGACCTTTCCCATATAAAAAGATCATGGAAATGCTAAATGAGTTGATATAAGAATTTTTAAGAATGAAGGCACAAAATTCATAACACTTTAATCCTAAAAGCAACAAGAAAGGCAATGAATAAAATCTTCCTAGTTATTTTGAAAGAAACTTTAAAAGGTTCTAAATCCCCTTCACACCCCTTTCTAAATGAAGATAAAATAAATAAGTTACCAAATATTTCTTAGAGTTACTTGGTGATTTTAATATGATTTGAGAATAAATAAGATAAATTAGATGAAATCAAGTTTTGTTGTAAAGGTGATGAATTTTGGGGGAATAAGATGAAAATAATTTTGAACCTAGTTCATTAAAAGGCAATAAGATAGATTTTAAAGGGGCTTTATTTAAAATATGTAATAGTTAGATATGTACTAATACATTTTATTCTCTATTAGATAGTTATTTCTTCCATAAAAATTTCTTACAATCTTATAATTTATTAATAATAGTGATGTGTGCATCATAGATTTTAAAGGGGCTTTATTTAAAATATGTAATAGTTAGATATGTACTAATACATTTTATTCTCTATTAGATAGTTATTTCTTCCATAAAAATTTCTTACAATCTTATAATTTATTAATAATAGTGATGTGTACATCCCTAGACACTCTTTGATAACCACACTATTAATGTTTCTATTTTTACTAGAGGATACTCTAATTGAAAAGCATGTATACCATTAAGGATAAAATTTAGACTTTAAGTTGAAAGAAAATGTCAAATATTTAGAGGCCAAAGTGGTGGGGATGGAATACCAAACTTCAAGAATCATGTAATAATTAATTGCAATAATAAATGATTAAAACTAAGCAGAATGGATGCTCGTACCAATAATTTTGGTCAAAATGAAGTGGAGAAATGAGAATCTCCTTGGATTCAAGTGTTATCATGACCAAGGTATGTCAGTCCTTATTCAATGTAAACATAGCCGAGTTTGATAGATAAAAAGTTGGCCCCATTGATACTAGGGGAGCATTGTCTAATGAAATTAAGTTGACACTATATTCAATTTTTAGAAGTTAGAACCCTAACATTTATATGAGGCTTGTAAAATAGAACCTTATTAGGAAGAGTAGGAGAGGAGAAATGAACCCATAATAATTATACTTATACAAATAAAAATAATAATAATGTTTAACCATTTCAAAATGTTAAATTTGTTTCACTAATATAGTGATCAATAGCTAATTTGTACAAGGAGGTGCAATTTATAGGAAAATGAAGACTACATAAGAGGAGAATTTATAACATAGTAGCTTGGTTGTATTTGTTTCTTTAGCATTAACTATTTTCTCTTTTTTCTTTTGTTGTTGAATATTTTATTTGATCTCTTAAAACTTATCAATGGTACTTGATCTTCATAATGATTATTTTCTTCTTTGCTTTTCAGTTCATGTCAAGGTGTGCCATTTAATTTAGGCGGGGGAATGTGTTTTCTTTTAAGTATTTAAAATATTATATTTATTTACAGTGGGTTTATTTAACCTCTTCCACTCCTTGGAAAAAAATTAATCAACCACTTCAGTCTCTGTATATTAATCAATTTACTTCTATGATTTATGTATGTGTTTTAGTGATTTACTCTTTATCCTTTCAATTTATTCATGATATACTTTAATATAGTTATAACAAGTATATAATAGTTTTTCATAATTGGACATGCCTTAAGAAACTCTTTAAATGTGAAATTATTTGATGAGGGAAGATATAAATTAAGGTTATTCTTTTCTTACCTCATGCTCATCCATATTTTTTTGTCCATAAATATCTCAAATCGAGGTTTTGCAAAGAGAATAGCTATATTTTAAATATTCTCTCTTAGTCAAAGTCATTTATTTCTTTGTACAAATTTAAAATTGATTTATGTAATTCAATTTTTAATAGTTTTAACATAGATATATGAAGAATAGTTTTAAATATATATATATAGTAAAGTGGACATATTTTTATATTTCCCTAATAAGTATAATGCCTAATTATCCTCAATGGGTTAAGATGACTCTTAATAACATAGTTAGCTCATGCAAATGTAATAGTGTAAAATACGATCATGAAGGTGCATTTAAAAATGATTTTTCCCCTATATGGGGGAGATAATGTGATGAGGAGCATATATATGTAGTGGGTGAGGATCATAAACAATGAATCCCTATCCAAGTGATGAAGTAACATAGATCTAATTGGCTTGATAATTATCATGTCATAATCAATTATGAGGGACCATGTTGACAAATAATCATGTAAGTGTAAATAGATAATGATGTGATTGTGAAGGTATATGTAAATCTAATTGTCCCTAGATGGAAAGGATAACACAATAAATATCATTAGGTGAAATGGGTATACGAAAGGTAATATGTGATGAGTAAGCACCATTTCCCACATAAAATAGGATCACCAATAGTATAATTTAGAATGCATGATATTATCTGGTTATTTCATATATTTTCAATTGGGAGTGAAAAACCAAATGCACAAGTGTTGAACTAGGGAATAATGGTAAAAGGACTAATCCAATTGGGTCAAAATTTACCAAAAAAATTACTTCTATGAAATTTGGATTATATTTAGATTTATATGAAGGATGAGTTCCCCTCATGGTAAAGCTCATTGGACAACACCATTTTTATTTTTTCATTAATTATCTTTGGTATATGTACATAGATCAAGTATAATGAGTTTACTTATTGTTTATCCAAGGTCTCAAACTCTTGTAATTGGTGTTCTTGATATGTGTAATCATCAATGCTATCACTAAGGGAGATACATAATGATAGAATCTTAAGCTCAAGAGGCATTATGGCCTCCATTTCATAAACTAAAGAGTAAGCCTAATGGGAGTTTGTATTCTAGTACAATATGCCCATAATGTTGGGACAAGCTATGTGTGCATATTAGTACCATTTTGTCAATTAGCTTTTGTAATATTTATTTAATAGTCTTGTACTAGAAAATTTAATAATACCTTCATTCCTTCTAATCCTAATAGAACTATTTTATTATACATTTCATTCAAACAATCTAGTTTCTTTCCTCTAGATTTATTCTTTGATTCATACATTTAGTTCACCAACCATTTTGGGGTATGTGACTCAAAAGGCAAAATATGAAGAATTTTATCAAGTTTCCGGTATGCACCCTATTTTATGCATGAATTGTTTAATGGGTGGTGATATAATGCCCTAAAATAAGAATTTTAATAGTGTTTTTTGATGTAATGCCTCCGACAAATTTGTTATTGTTCTTTGATATAGGAGTGCACCAATGCGACACTATTTCTATCGCCACTCATCAAAATTACCATAGACTTCTTGATATAATGCCTCAAATAAATTTGTTGTGGTGTTTGATATAGGGTGCATATAATGGAAACACTATTTCTATCATACTCCATCAAAAATTACCATTAATTTTTTGATATAATGCCTCAAATAAATTGGAGGCGCCCTAGTAGAAATGTATGCAAAATGTGTAAGCATAGGCGAGGCATGTTAGTTTTTAATGAGTAGAAATGTATCATTGAAATAGTGTATGTTGAAAGACTTTAGAAAATTTCAAACAAATCTTGATTTCCATTCAATAAATTTTCAAATTGCATTTAGGGTTTCGAAATTTAACAAACAAATGCATTTTCAACTCTACGAAATTCAAATTTGACAAACTTGGTGCTCGATATGCAAGTTGGGTTGATGAACTTTTGAAAGATGAAGTTGAATTTGCGTTCGTCGGAGAGATGAAGTTGTCGCTATTTGCAGATCATGTTCGGTTCACCGCGCGCATGTAAGCACAGGGAAAGCAATGATAGAAGGTGAAAATGACAGTGACATTCACCCCTTAATATATATATATATATATATATATTTAGGGTTTTGGGGTTCGGTTGAACATATAATGTGGTTCAGCCGAACCATTGAGTTCGACCGAACCCGTCAACTATGGCAAAAGTTAAAAAAAAAAAAATTTCCTTCCTCATCTCAATTGTAAACCACTATTGTGGTTTGACCCCCAACCTATGGCTTCAATCAAAAGTAATGCAACAATCAAGTGATCATAAACAATCATAAAACCTCTCTTTCAATATGACTCAAATATTCTTATGCTTATAATGTTTACTACATTAATATATAATATGGAGGACATTATCAACTTGAGAGGAGTTTGTGTTTCTGCACCTATAATTCCTCTTCATATTACAACTTTGGGTTGTCGGAACATAAGTCCTCGTCTAGAATTCCATGAATAAGAATAGACTCTTAATTAGATATATGATAATAGCATAATTAGAAAAATATATGTATATCACTTATGTGTTTCTCAACCCTATTGTTGGATATCATTATAATTAGAAAGTACATTTTTCTGCCCTATTATTGAATATTGATGTAATAGTCAAGTATACACCCTAACCCTAGGGAAAATAATTTTCTCCTACCTTCAAGGAGATATGAGTAATCAATCAAGTATAGACTGTCAACATGGTTTGCATAACAACACAATATCAATGATGACATATCTATCATGTTATTGTTCCCGTTGTACTACTACCTTATTATCCACAAAGGTTTACCTAGCATCATAAGCTAACAATTTCAGGATAGCACTTCAATGTAATATCATTTCCATATTACATGTAAGTGTACATAAGGTCTATAAAAACTTAGGTATTATGCTAATATTCTATGGTTACCTTATTTAGTAAACATAAACACATAATTCCACATAGTGGATAATATACATGAATCAACCAATATGGCTTCATTAAATTAAGAAATCATCAAAGATCACATAAATTCACCAAAATAAGAATCCATCAAAATTCATGGAAGAAAGCTCAATATAACATATAATCCATCTTATCTCAAATACTTGCATTTGAATACAATTTTAACACAAAAGAATAAAGAAGTAAAATTTATCATGTCTAGAATTATAGCTCCCATTGAAAATACTACTTCCTAAGCTCAAAGCCCACAGTCACACTTGCTACTCCTTCTATGTTCAACCTATCTCCAATCCTAGCCTTCTCTCAAAACTCTCAAGTAATCCAAATCCACAAAAAAACTCTATTTCTCATAAGCACTCAACAACTCACTTGCATAGAAAACTACAACAAAATTACAAATGAATAACAAGAAATGAGAATGAACCAGTGAACCAAAAGGTAGAGAAGTTGCCTCTATTCATACTAAAATATGATAAACTCAATGCTACAAACAAACTCTTAAAACCACCACCTTTCCACTTCATATTGCCACCACTTCAACAAAAAACTAATTTCCCTTCTAAAATGCATCAACTTAGCCAACCAAAATGAGATGTGGCTGCTAAAACTCTCAACTTGCAAACACATAAATAGTCCTCTTATTTCTAGCTTCTTAAAATGGACGAGTTTCCCTTTTTCAAGTGATAGCAATGACTCTTTTTACTAAGTCAAACATAGAAAAGCTCACTTATAGATTTCCTAATTGCTAAGTATTACCCTCTTAAGCTTTATCTAGCTTTGGCTTTGACAAGGTCTGCATGTTAATATTTAGTTGTGCATTGGTTCAAAGACTTCTATTTACTTTATTCCACCTATTATGGCATTGCATACTTTACACATCAACATGTTGTGTGTGGTTTATTATTTGTACCAGCTTAATGAAATGCAACGTTCATATTAACAATGCTTATGCACTTTACATTCTTCTCTTACTTGCATTCGCTAAACAATAAACTATGCGTTGCATATCTCACACCTTATATGGTTGTGCATTGGTTTAATGTACTCAACAATTTAAATACAATGCATCTCTTTCCTTTAGTGCTGCTTTAAATACGCCTAAGTTTTCTTTAAAACATTTCATTTACTTTGCCATGGTGATATTATTGTATCCTTAGCTATATGCAAAGTGTATTGTATTGTATTCATTACACTTATATTATGTCCATAGCGCTTTGTACCATGAAATATACTTCAACTTAATTCAGTGTTTATTCCATCGCTTTAGTTTATGCAATTGGAATTATATCATTTATGATAAACATTATTATATGTATATATATTTTATAATATTTTCCATTATTAATATATATGTATTAATATATATATATATATATTATAAATCATTCATTTGCCGACTTAACACATATTTATTCATATATATATTTATACATTAATATACATGTATATGTGTATATACATGTAATTTAATAAAATACATATATATATATATAGTAACAAATATATATAATATATACATATATACGTATGTATGTACACTTGTACATATATACCTATATATATGTATTATTATTATTTTAATATCCATAATAAACACACATATATATTCATATTCATCTATGGGTATATACACAAAATGTGTATATATATGCCATATATTTCCAATCGATATCCTCATGCATATGATATTTTTGTGCATGGGTATGTGTAGGTATTTCTACTTACGTATATGCATGCACATATATGTGCACATGCACAAGTTTAATTATCATTTTTGAACATTTATATACATTCTATGTATATAATCATCAATTAATAGATAAATACACAAAGAAGAACTCAAGCTCAATACAAAGATTTAATTGCATAATGAAAGCATAAGAACAATCAAGAAATCAAAAACTAAAACCAAAGCCATTACAAATCATTACCCAACTATGACCGAAGGTTTACTTACCAATTCTGAACTAACTCGACTCAACTTGACCAAACTAGGGTGTGAGTGTATGATAGCTCAAATAGGCATATTAGGGTTACCAAATCAAGCTCCTCTCCTGAGTGATACTCCCCCTCTCTTACTTGAGGGCTCAATTCCTTCCTACATCCAACTTAGTGCGTCACAAAGGTAGTTAGCCGATCACATAAAATTCATTTACATCATAAATAATTTGTATTGTCAAAGCATTAAAGTATCCACATTGCATTGTACCTTCATTCATCACATTTTTGATAATTACATATTAAACTTTTAGTAATCCCACAATGAAGTGTAGTATATCAAATTCATCATTTAACATCATTTTTACTCATAAAGGTAAAAGTAACCTGGTAACTAAGAAACGGGGTGTAACATACTTCCCCACTTGTGAATCATCATCCTTGATGATTTAAAGTACCAAACACATATATAAAGTTGAATAAACGTTTTACTTTTAATTTTCTAAAGTGTACCAAAAATAGGTAAATTTCATTAATAACAAAATAATCTTCTCTTGTAATACTGCTCTTTGCAATCTTGTCCTTATTGGACCTTGCACTGAGTAACTCTACTAACACTTTGGAAGAAATTGTGTGCTTCAAACATACTTTCTCTCCAAAGAACTATACATCATAATTATATTAGTAACAACTTAATTTATGTACATCATAAGTACAATAGTGATTGTATCCTATATGACACCTATACCACAGTGACTGGAGAAACATGTTCTCATTGGCTAACACATAATTATCCTTAGTGTAACCTAAATACAAAAGGAATGTTAGTGCATTGCGCACTACATTGTGGGTCCCATCCTTCCCTCTAGTCTTTACACCATCAGACAACTCAGAAGCTGAGACTGTTAATCACTGGCACTAATGTTTACCTTGAGCATAATAATACTACCCCATGACTACGGTCCATATCAAGCATAATATTTCCCTTAGACACTTGTTAATCCTTAGCATAATAGTACTACTTCTTAAGTCAAGCTTTATATCAACAAAGTTTCCTTGATCATTTTGATCTACTCTTTCATTTATGACAACTTTATTGATCTAAAGCTAATCCTATTTCCTAGCTTATCCCAATTTATATGAATTCAACCCTTCTTCCCATATAATGTTTCAAATGGATCAAATTTCAATGGTAGAAGTTTATTGTAATAAAAGTATTCCTCAAATCCTCCAATATTTGGTTTATCCCTTCTACCTGATTGGTTGGCTCAAGTAATAAGTTGAGCATACATTCAATTGAATTTTCAACAAGGTGATTATGGTTTACACAAAACCTTACTATTACTTTTGTGTCCCAATCTGAGATAGCCTTCTCAAGAACATTAAGCAACTACTTTACACAATTTTTTGTTTAGGATTGATAACTTATAAATCAAATTTTCTAATAAGAAATTGGTTACCTTGGTGAGTCTATCCACCATAACATTATGCCAATTCCATTGACATAGAAAGATCAAGGCTATTCTAATGATCCACCACTTCCTAAAATTTCATGAGAGTGTACAAGTCCTATCAATGATGACATCTTGTCTTCACCCTCTAGCATACTAAACAACTTGCTACATACCTTGTATCATCTTACTTTGTTTCCTTCCAAATTACAATAGTTCCACATCAGTCAAATAATTTTGTCATTCTAGTGTGTCCTGAATATTACATCAATTTACCTCAATTCATTCCTTAATCTCCCAAAATTTGGTACATAGGTTCTTTCTCTCATTCACAATAGTCCATTCCTACTAAGTGAAACTTCTTCCACGGACTTATGCCATATTTGATTCTTGAAATATAATGATTAGATATTATTGAGGAGTTATAACTCCTTCATCTTAGGGATCCATACCTTGGCTTTCCTTTGTCCTTTAATCATTTCCAAAGTCATAGCCTAATTTTAGTTCAATCTATCTCCTCTAATGAGCATTTATATTAGTTGAGTATAGTTCTCGTTAAATCATGTTGGCTTGATATTATCTCCCCATAGATATCCATCAATTAATGTGTACCTAGTTACCAAGCATGAATGTTTCTCAATAACTCAAAATCATGAGTACATAAATCTTCCCTTTCCTATTTCATGGGTGATAATCTTTCCTTACATAAACAATTACTCTGCCTAACCATTTCCAAAACATTAATGATAATAAAAAATCGTTTCTTTCGAAACAAATAGTATAGAATTTTTTTGTAGCTATTTCTATCTCATTGGTCAAAGGCTTCTAACTTTTCTTGACCATACAAATCTTTCAATAATAGTTCCAATACCTTAACCCTTAACTTCAACAACCTTGTTATGGCCACTAAGTACGATACTTCGGTTAAAAAGTTCTCCCATACTAAAAATACATCATTTAAACTTTGTTGAATTTGTATTTGATTTTTTTCAGATCCATATTTTTTCTTCTTCCCAACCTGGTATTTCCAAGACTTCTATAACATTATATCATCTTTGAACTTCATGTAATCTTCTATTTCCTCTAATTTGATCGAAAGATTTAACATTTTCCTTGTTGGATTTTGATAGTTGAATGAATATTACTTTCCTTTCTTACCCTCCACGGTATACCTTAAATATACTTTTTGTTTCCAAAATTGGATTCATCATTGCCCTCTAATCTCTCAAAATCAGCAATTGGATCCATAGGAACGAGATCTAATGAATAATCAACAACTTTACAAGATAAGAGATACTATAGTATTTCATTCCAATTCTCTTTTCCATGTATACTAATATTCTTTTAACCATAGTAGAATAATATCCCATATCTGTAAAGCCCTATTTTTTGATGTGTTAAATGAGCTCCGTTGAGGATCCCCATGTCAAATGTTTCTTCACCTTTGTGAGTCGTTTCTTTTTCTAACCTATTCAGGTCTTTGACCTTTATTCTAAGGTATCAAATTTTACTCTTGATTTCCATTATCACTGCAAGATTTTAATCTTGCTTGAATCGATATTTTTAGAAGGTTATTTTGCCTCTTGGATACCTCTCTAGTTGATTTTGGTTCACAATATGTTTACTTTTTCATCTGAAGTTTCCAATTTATGCTAAAAAATAGTTTCTTAAATTAAAAATTGGTACAAATAGATATAAACCACATTCGTAGATTCATAGTATCCTTATTCATAACCTTTGACTCTTTGCAACTATAGGTTTCTATTAAAAGAGGGGATTACTTTGATTTTATTTGTAACCCTTAAAGTCATTTAAACAATTTTCACTAGTAGAATTTGGAAAATAAATGACTACATGACTAAAAAATTTAGTCACAACAACTAAAAATGACTAAATTCTACTAATTTTTTGCAACCCAGCTTTAAATGAGTAAATAAATGACTAATTTGGTCATTGATTAAAAATTATTTAGTCACAAAAATAAAAATGACTAAATAGTTAGTCATTTATTTAGTCACAATTCATTTGAATAAATCATTTAAGGAATCAAGAATCAATAGCCGACCGAAATACTCTAAAAATTTAATAAACATAGTTTAAAACTTTCGTCGAAATCTTATTTTCAAGTGTATCTCACCAAAATGGAGTTTTCATTTTAATAAACATACTCTAAAACCTTCATCGAAACCTTATTTTCAAGCGTAGCCCACCAAAATGGAGAAGTGTTTTAGTAAAGAATGACAGAGAATGGTAAGGAGATGTGTGTGATAGGAGGCATAGGATTCATTGCTACTTATCTCATTCCTGCTTTGCTCAACAAGGGTTACATTTTTCACACTATTGTTTGTAATCCATGTATTTAATTGACATGTATTTGCATAATCTCAAATTCCTTTAGATGCTTTTGAAGTATCAATGTATCCTATATAGATTTTAGAATGATTTTTTTTAATTTTAAAAAAAAATCAAATGATTTTGAAGTATCAATGTATCCTATATGGGGTTTGGAATGATTTATTTTAATTTTAAAAAATAAATAAATGATGTATTTTCCTATGATTAGATAATATGGAGATCTTCTAAATATTCCCCAACACACTATCCTCTTTGGAATTGTATCCATTACTCCAGTTGCTAGGGTTTTGCATGTGACATCTTTAATATCTTCATGACAATGGCTTTTAAATAGATCTCAGTCTTTGCTTTAATCTTTATCATGGTAACCCTTGAGTTCCATAATCCACTTTTAATATCTTCTAAGAATGTTGTCTTAAGTTAGACTGCATAGTATGCATATAAAGCAAGTCTTTCATACCTGCCATTGTTCCAGACCACCACTCATTGCCTTGTGTAAAATGTTGCCTCCATAAGCACAATAGCATGTTTTAAAATCATGGTTGCTAGTGATTGACCATTAAGATCACTACTTTCATCAAGATACAATGATATTTTATTCTTCAAACTCAAGGCATTATGCAAGATAACATTGTGAATTGTTTGTTGTGTATGATTTGATTTTCTTGCACATTTGTTGCTTTGCTAATTGCCTTTAAGACTGGATATTGCACCCTCAGTTGCAATCTCAAATAGCTCACTCACTATCACTTGAAGATTCCTTTCATGAGCATCCTTCTATAAAATCAAACTATGCCCTATGGACTGCCTACTTACTTACTAGAGGGGACTCATTGTTTCATGGTATTGTGGATCTTAAGATCCTTCACCCTTATTGTTGCTACGTCACATTCCAAAAGGTATTATTCACTATTCTCCCATCTTTGATGAGTCTTAGAACACTACTCAAACATGCAATCCACTACCTCCATTGTACAATGGCTAAGAAGAAACACTAAACCTATGATTACCACTATTACTTCATTTGTACAATCATTCCCTAATTGCATTTGCCTTGTCTAACACTGTCAATAGCATTTGAAAAACCCTTAAGGTCAACAAGGGGGTAAGGAAACTCAATGTTAAAATCTTCACTTTACTATGCAAGGTTTGAGCTTTATTATCTTGTCACTACTCAGACTCTTTTTGACTATCACACCTCAAGTGACTGTCATTATTCTCACCACAAATCGTATTTACAAATGTCACTAAGCTACATAGTGTGCTTGTTATTGGCTACAATATTTAGATTGCAAGATTTTGTTGTTGGCTACAATGTCTCAATTTTTCTGGTATTACAACCTCACTAATCCGCTTGAGTTATGGTTTATGTTTCTATGGAGGCCTATGGTTTGTACCTTAGTCATGCTCTTACCAATGCTTCTATTGGTATTAAAAAACAACCTTAAATATTGGGTCAAAAAATTAGTTGTCTTGACAAAGTTGTGGTATGATTTTGGATTGTATCTGAGAGTGTGAGGGAAGCTTGTGTTTGATCATTAAGGTATGTAAACCTGATCAGGGAAATATATCCTATATAGCATGGGTCTTGCTTTATAATACTTTCCCTAATAGTTATTAGCAGATCACATTATTATAGTTTGTCGTAACCCAATATTACATTCAAGTATGTAACAAACTTAGTTAGTAGTTTAAGTTGTACACTTTTAAGTAACATTCACAAGGTTTAGAAAATCTTGATCACTCTCTAGAATATCCCATTAAACATGGGTTGTGCTTGAATGCATCACATAATTGATATAACACAACCACTCTGCATATCAACCGGAGTTATAGGCTCTTTATTGCAGCAATAGGTAATCGCTCTTGGATCATGCTATCATTACATTATAACCTGTTAAACTTGAGTCAACCTGAATGCACCCAATGATGATTGACACCTAATTGTGATGAAAATTATTTGAACATGAATTGTGCTCATATGAGTTCCTCCATTTCTATCACAACGTAGCCACATTAAACTTGGGTCACACATGAATGCATCTTGTATTTGTTATAGAACAACTATGCCACCTGACCAATAGAGTTATGGATCACATAATTACAGTCAGAAGAATTTGTTCCTCAATTTTGCTCTTATGGTGATTCCATTACTGTCACAACATAACCCTTTGGATTTATATTGCCCAAATCCTTACATTGCTTATTTTCTCTTTGGATGGATGACTTCATGGATTTTTTGTGATTTATACAACTTTTGTTTTGATAGTAAATGACATCAGATTCTTTTTTAAACTGAAATGATTTATTGATTATGGTTTTATGTTGATTTTGAGTTTTATTTAGAAGGGGTTAATATGTGGAATTTTTATGTGCAAGAAGAATAGATTGTGATGCAACATTTGGGTAAGGACGGTTCAGGAAAAATTGGATTGCTATCAGTGACATAACCAGGTTGGAGAGTACCTTGAGCCGGTCTGTAACACTTTCAGGTGTTTTTGCTCTAAAGCAGAACTTGAGTATAGGAATTTTTGAATATCTGATAGAGGAAGTTTCTACATTCTAAAGATAAAATCACAAATCTGCTGGTCCAATTTGACATCCAACCTAACATCTTTAATATCTGATAGAGAAAGTTCGTACATTCTAAAGATAAAATCATAAATCTGCTAGTCCAATTTGAGATCCAATTTGAGGTCATGAAGCTCCAATAGAGAAATTTCCTACATTCTGAAGATAAAATCATAAATATGCTTGGTCCAATTTGAGGTCCAATTGTAAGGATTTTCCTTTTTAATTATACTTTCTAACATTTGGCTTGATACAAATTGTTACTTTAGAATTATGGTATTACTTTTCTTCTAAATTTTTCAACCCTCGTTTTAGGGAAGAGCTCTGAAGATGGTTCCTTTAGATGGAGACTACACTTTTTTGCTATAGGTTCCATCTAGAAACACTAGAAGCTCATGTACTATCATACTTAGCTATAACAGAATTTGAGGTGAATTGCACTTAGTATTTTATGTTGATATGGATATGTTCTAACCTATAGTTAATTTTTGTAGCATAATAGATAGGCTAAATAGTTGTTCATATACCATTGTTTCAAATTCTAAATTGCTATACCTTATTATAAGAGCAAATTATAGGGGGGTAGTTTATATATAAGACACCATTGTTTCAAATTCAAAATTGATGGCTCTTTCACAATTGCTTGCTTCATTTATTTGATCTAAGACAACCTACTATATAGAAGATGCTCTCAAAATAACAATAAAATACTTTATTTTGGGATGACTGTTTGGAATCTTTCCCATCATAACAATGAACAAAAGCATTGGTCATTAACCTAAACTTTGCAAGAGTTTCATCAAATTCTACTTTTCCACTCTCTTTTCCATTCTAAATTTTATTCCCAATTTCATCCATGAAGAACTTCTTCAGCCTGCAGATCTTGTTGTTAGCCATAACTTTACCAGGTGTCGAGGATAGCTTCAAGTTTTTACCTAAGAAGTAATTGACAAAATTCGGCCTTCCCAGAATTTTGATTTGGTAAGGCCGAATTTTGTCAATTGCTACTTGGGTAAAAACTTGAAGCTATCCTTGACACTTGGTAAATTTATGGATAACAACAAGAACTATAGGATGAGGAAGTTTAGGTTAATGACTAATGCTTTTGTTCATTGTTATGATGCAAAATATTTTGAACAATCATCCTAGAATAAAGGATTTACTGTGATTTTGAGAGCATCTTCTATACAACAAGCTATCTTAGATCAAATAAATGAAGCAAAAATTTGTGAAAGAACCAGTAGTTTTGAATTTGAAACAATGGTGTCTTATGTATAGAACCCTCTGTGATTTTCTCCTAAAATAATGTATAGCAATTTAGAATTGAAACAATGGTATATGAACAACTATTTAGCCTATCTGTTATGCTACAACAATTAACTACAGGTTAGAACATATGCATATCAACATAAAATAGCAGGTGTAATTTACCTCAAACTCTGTTGTAGTAATTGATTTGTAAGGAAGTTTGTACTCCATGAACATTATTTGTGCACATCAGTATGTTAGTTATTATCTCGATCTCCTTTGTGATCAAAAGAATAGTGAAGTTCATTGCATAACTCATGACCATTTTGCAGTGCTATGATCCAGTGCTCTTTTACTTCTTACTCAATGTGTTCTCAATCACCATGTGAAAATGACTTAGAGGACAAATATTTGTCACCATTTGACAATAAATTTCATTGTTTTTTGACTATTTTTTATGATTCAATAACTGTTTGAGAGTGTTCTTCCTTTCTTAGTCCTATAGGATAGAGGACAATTCACAATTTGCAACTCTTTAAAAATGATCACCAAGTGGATTTTTATTAGATATTGTAGTTGCAAGTTCCACTTTAGATCACCAAAGCCTTCACAAAAACTTTTGCATAACCACCACAACACTGCATAGTTGTTGTTGGGCCTTCGCGGTGATGTGAATGACTTTTTAAGACCTCCATGCTACCTTGTCCCACTCTTCTCTCTTCCTTGTTCTATCTTAGTCTGGGTTTCCTAAATCTTTGTACAAATTGTAATCATACACTTTGTCCCACTCTTCTCTCTTCCCTGTTCCATCACCTATCAAGCTTGTCAACTTCTCATTCCTCCACTTTAATAGAGCTGGAGGAGTCTCACAAGGGAGATAACTCTGCAAAACAAAACAACTTTCTTATGGATCCTATGTTCTATGAAAAATAAGCTTTATAGTCAAAAAATATATCATAATGATCTATGTGTTTACCCTATTGGAGAAAAATATTTGGTCTTTTTATAGTGAGATGTAGGATACACCCAAGAATAGATTTAAAAATATCATATTTTTAAACCTTCAAAACTTTGAGATCGTTTTAGATTGCTGGACAGATCTAAAAAACTATTGCTTGAAAATGATGTAAATGAAAATGTTATTTGTTCATAATAATCTAAGGATGTTATTTTTCACTCGAACAAATTTATTTTATCTACCTTAAGATAATTGTTAAAATTGTCATTTTGTTAATCATAATATTTCTTTGTATATTTGTATTTTGTTAGATTGTATTGGATAGTAATGGTTAAGTTTTTTTTTTTTTTTTAAATTCAGCATAATATACTTTCCATTTACTTCTTTTCATCACTTGTAAATCTAAATTTTTATTACTTTTGTGATCATAAAACATATAGATGATTTTATTCTCATGCCCTCCTGTGAAATATTTTCATGCATGTTTGAAATCTTTACAAGGTGATGAAAAAGGCCCTAGGGTTTGGTAGGGTTTTGAGTATCCTTATTGTTTTGATGGTAATGTTGTCACTAAGTTCTCTCCTTGCCCAAATATAGTCACTTGAGAAACTGCCATGATGCTCTTGACTATAAATTACTTTGTTCTCCTTATCTTCTCACTACAGGTTTGATTCTTCAACTCTACCAACTACCCTTCCATCTCAATATCTTTTCATGCTCTTGCATCTATTCTCTTATGAAATTATTCTTATGATTTTGAAAGCTATCACTAGGTCTATTATGACTGTTAGGTCTTTGAGGGTATATGATTTTCTACTATGAAATCATAGATTTTCATACTTTTGATGACAATTCTCCAAGGATGTTTCCTCACTGACTTAACTCTCTGTATATACTCCATTATGCATTAAAAAATCATGGTTTCTAGCTAACTATTTATTGGTGTAACCATTGCCATGTTTCTTGGGACTGTCATCCCTATAGGATAGTTTCCTTATAGATCTACATGTAATTTAAAAGGTTCCCATAAATATTGACAAGTTTCATAAGACTATTGTGTCAAGGTAGTAGATGGTTGTGACAAGTTTCATAAGACTATTGTGACAAGTTTCATAATACTGCCATACTGTAAGAGCCAAAAAGACATAGTGTTGTGTAGCGGTAACATCCCACATTACTGCAAAGGTCGAGCACTAAATGTGCAATATGGTGGTAAATCAAATAATTATCCTGCATCCCCACAAGAGCCAAGAAGCAATGATGTGGTGCAATGGTAACATCCCACATTACCGTGAAGGTCGAGCAATAATAATGTGGTGTAGTGGTAACATCCCACATCACCACAAGGATCAAGTCAAAACGGTGCAGTATCGCGATTAAACTATAAAATGAAATACCACATTTCTTTTAGGCATTTTTTTGAAACAGTTCACTTGCCTTGTGTATATTGCTTCCACATTTTCATGTATGTCTAGCAGGGCACTTGTAACTACACAATATGACAAAAAAATCCCTACTGTTATGCTTTGATGGATGTCCCTTCGTTATTATTAGATGTCTGATGTAGTGCACATTATTAGAGTGTAAGCCTATTTTTCATATTGTTTCATTTAGCATCACCAATATTCTCCACAAGAACATTGTACCTATTTAAAATGATGGAAACGGTTCACATCTCTCAAAACAATTTATCTTGCAACAATCTTGGAGATGAATTTAGATGCAATATGAAGATCAGAACATACTCAAAGGTTCTTAACAACTGTAATAGTTGTACTAGGGGCCATGTTTAACAAACCAAATGCAATTGCTAACTTTTCACTATGGTGGTAGATAAATGATTATTTTTTCTTCTATTCCACAACATTAAGTAAAAGTCTTGAATCTGGAAATACCCTGTTGCCTTCATTTGCCAAGCCAATTTCTCTATTTTTTCATAGATCTCCCATGTTTGTGGATGTGATCTATCTCCTACACAAAAAAACATGTACCATTTTATGCCCTTCAATCCAACTAAATGCAGGTATCTTTTTAATTCCTGTATCTTTCATCAATCTCCTTGCTATTTGAACCTCACCACACCTGATCGCTTCTACACGGATGTTTTAGAGAAGAACATAAGTTGCAACATTTTTAAGATCCAACTAAAAAAGCAATGTTGCTAGAATACTTAGCCTATATTCATATATGATCCACAGGCACCAAAGGTTTAACTAGCATCTCAATAATAATGTTTAGGGTGTCCTCAAGACAGCTAGCACGAGCATGAAGGTCAACCATGCACACCTAATGATTAACTATATATGTAATGCAATAAGGGTTACTGACGTGTGAAGTATGTGCAACCCTCATCCACTAAACCTACATGATTGCATGCATCTAGAACACAAGCAAAGCTTACAATGTCGATGTTCCAAAGTGCTTCATTAATTCAAAGATTTTGAGAGCTTCCTTGCAAGTCCATTTTGTGCACATTCTACAATAATATCATTTCATTCCATGAGATGACATCTCTTTGAGGCATTCTGTCAAACAATTCATTTTGTACTACATTTTAGTGTCAAATCTTTGGTAATTATAGTTAGTTTCATTACATTCAAATTCTAAATTCTAGGAAATTATATATAGTAAATAGATTGATGGTTGCTTGGAAGTGAAATTAGCTCTCTTAGAAAGTAACTGAAATATCTATAAGGATTATTTTAATTAAAGAGGATTTTGTGGTTATTTTTGTAACAATGATTTTACAGTGCAGCTAGCTTGCTATTTTCATTCAAGATACAAGTCATCAAAGTCAAGCACATACCAAGAAGATGGTACTCTACTTCAAACCTTGAACCTCATTTCGTTTAGTTTGCTTACATGGGGATACTAAGGAAGTTGCTAAAAAAATAATATATATCATTTTTTGTTTGTGAAGGAGAATCTTGTGAGATTCAATATGGCAGTGGATCAATATCTGATTTCTTAAGTAAATGTAATGTCACAATTGGGAAACTTGTAGTGAAACATCAGGATAGTAATTTTTGGATGTTAAGGATTCCTAGTTGGATATCAAAGATATTTTCTCATCAAATTAATTTCAAATTTATGTATAAATGGATTCCTCTATGGTGCAGGTCTTTACTCAGACAACACATGAACCAAGGTTGACATTTTTGTTGTCTAATTAAGTCTGATGGCATTCTTGGGCTTGGTTTCTAGGAAATTTTTGTTGATAATGTTGTTCCAATTTGGTTAGTGTTGATAGCCTTCATTTTATAATGTCAAATTCATTCTATAATCTGAGCATATCACCTTTCTTAAACTTTAAACAAGGTTATGAAATCAAGGGTTCAATATGCATATTTCAGGCCTATGTTGAACACTCTGTTTAAGGAATTTGTTGACAAGGCTACAATTTTTTAATTGATTTATCTTTCTGTTATGTTTGGACTTTTGTAAACTTGCAATATACAATGCACTTTTATTCTTTCTAAATTGAGACTAATAGTAATTTTGTTGGTTGTATTGAGGCACAACTTCATTCATGGTGGAAAAGGTAGCACCTTGTTGCTCATATTAGATAGCATGTTGCATATAAAGGAGGAAAGATTCTAGATGGGTTATTGTTCACTGCATTGAAGGAGAGAGCTTCATATATGGGACACGATCAACACTCTCCTTCTTGGATTCTACACATTACAACTTGCTCCAAGAAGATTTCCCACATTGTAGAATTTTTAAGAGATGAAAGGGGCATGTGCTCGCATTGAAGGGCTCCAAGCATGTGTTTCCATCACTGTAGAAGTTTTTTGGAGAAGTTTCTTTTTTGTAGTCATTTTCTGTGCAATATGACTAAAAATAAAATTGTAGTACTCTATTTCTAAGTTGTAACTATAACACCTTTCTTTTATTAATAAATTTCACCAATTTTGTCTTCTCAATGGTTGTCTTATTGTGTGCAATTGATGATTGATGTGTATTTCTGTGGTTTATGTTTAAATCCTCAAATATCAATCAATTAAAATGACTAAATATACTACTAATTGACATCAATTAATAATTAAATTGACTAAATATACTACCAATTGACAAAAATCAATGAATAGTGAATAAATATGACTAGATATATGACTAGTGAAATCAGTGAATAAAAATGACTAAATATACTACCAAATTGATCAAAATGATGATAAAAATTAATGACTAATACACTACCAATGCATGGAAATCAGTAAATAAAAATGACTAAATAAGTGACTAGTTAACAACAATCAATGACTAAATATATCAGTGAATAAAAAAAATGACTGAATAAGTGACCAGATTACAACAATCAATGACTAAATATATCAGTGAAAAAAAATGACTAAATAAGTGACCAGATTATAGCAATCGATTACTAAATCAATGACTAAATATACTACCAAATTGATCAAACAAAACAACCAATAAATGACTAAAAATGGTTTAGTCATCAATTTGGTCGCGTTATAAATGACTGGCAATAAACTACTAATGGTCGCGTGACCAAGTTCAGTCATTTATAAGCAATTTTTAGTAGTTTTTTTTAGTCATATGTTATTGTTTTTGTACTAGTGTATGTAGGGTGAAGGTACTCATCGATACTCCCTCATAACCTTCCTACTGAACCTTGTTACAGAACTTCCACAATCCAAGGGTGTCTCTCAATGAGTTGTTTGGTTTAGGAGTTTCAACTCCAAGGACGATTCTTTCCTAGCCCCAAATTTAGACAAGTTTTTAAGAAAATTGACTTTGCTTGTTCTTCCTTTCCCTTGCCATCCTAGCATAAGAAATTTTCAACCATTATCTACTGATAATGTTTATGTAATATTTATGTAATGATTTCATAGGTTCCAGAGTTGAACCTGGTAGCTTTGATACCATGTGTAACAAGCACATATGTTTTACCCTTTGATTTAACTACATTTTAACCCACATATGAATAGTTTTATGCTTGCTATTTATAGTTGTAATTTTTTTTCTTTTCTATTTCAATATCAAAATGCACATTTGAAATAATACCATTTCAAACTCCTATTGAATTTACAAAGAAACATTACATAATCCCATGTAATGATAACATTTTCCAATTACAACTCCTTAATAGAGATACATGAATGCATACATAGCTTCCAAGAGCTTTAATGAAACAAAGATACAAATGGTTCATATTTCCTTGTTGGCATATATCCTCAAATTTCAATTGCCAACTATATGAAGGAGAGCATCACTCAAGCACTTTTTTGCCAACCGTAGACACTACGGTCCCTTGCACATCTACCTGACTGGTAAGATGGCCCTACCCTTCGACAAAGAGATTGGATTTGTAACCTCATAATACTAGCCTCCCTGAGCATGGTTTTGTGTCCTACATAACTAGAGCTTTCATACATTGGCTACAACCTACATGTATGATATTTCCTAGCTAGTATGAAAACCTGACTCACAATGAATTGACTGTAAATAGTGGCTACTTATACTACTTTTCCCAAAGTTTAATATAATCATTCACTCGTAAGTGAAGTTGTATGCTCACCCACCCCTTAGCTCGATTTGGTATTTGACAATTCATACTCTTTTCAATCATAACACACATTCAACCAAAAAGGTGATGACTTATTCCCATCCATAGATTATCCTAACCCCAAGAACAACCAAGTTAACCATACATTTTCACATAACTAAGTGACCAACTAGGTTACTCCCATCCATATATTTATCCCAATCTTGGGAACAACCAAAATAACCACACAAGTAAACATAATGTCACAATATTAAATGACTTCATTTCAAAACTATAATCACAACATTGAATGACTTTATTTAAAAAGTATAAGCTCAATAATCAAGTGTTCAAATTGACCAGATAGGTTAATCCCAACCTATGGCTTCAATAAAAAAGGAATGCAACAATCAAGTGATCATAAAGAATCATAAAACCTCTCTTTCAATATGACTCAAATATTCTTATGCTTATAATGTTCACTACATTCATATCTAATTTGGAGGATATTATCAACTTGAAAGGAGTTTGTGCTTCTATACCTATAAGTCCTCTTCACACTACAACTTTGGGTTGTCGAAACGTAAGTCCTCATCTAGAATTCCAATAGGAATAGACTCTTAGTCAAATATATGATAATATCATAATTAGAAAATATATATGTATATCATTTATATGTTTCTCAACCCTATTATTGGATATTAGTATAATCAGAAAGTACGCTTCTCCACCTTATTATTGAATACTTATATAATAATCAAGTATACACCCTAACCCTAGGGATAATAATTTTCTCTTACCTTCAAGGAGATATTGTAATGCCCATATTTTAAACTAGGAAAAACTTGCTACTAATTTTTTTTTTTTTATATAACATTATTACAAAATGCTAACCTTAATACACATATAAGTACATAGTTCATGAATTGCGCATTTAGGTGACGTTTCTGGTACAACATCATCTTTGTCGTAACGCTCGAGAGTAGGGTAAGTAAATGAAAACGTTTTCCATTGGTCTCCAACGTAAGGCCCACTAGACTCTTAGCTACCAACTCAAAGGTTGATGTTCACTCTCGCATGAAATGTAATATCCTTGGAAGACTACCTTGGCATGGGATCTTTGTAAATAAAATAAAATAAAAATAATATCATCCTCTTGATTTACTATTAGTACTAGGGATCAACTGATGGAACACTATTTAACTTGATGGCCCCACCCCCCCCCTTTTAACCATCCTCATGATATTGTTGGGACCCACATAGAACAATCTCACCACAAAATTTTAATATGCAAATAATTGAAATATTTATAATCTCCACGATAATTATTAATCTCCCATTGTAGTTTGCTTTATGATTATCCTCAATATATTTAACTATTATTAGTTTAATTAATATAAACAAATAAATCTATAATTAATAGATATATGTTTATTTTCTAAGGAATGAATTTTAAAAGGTATAAGTTCAAAGAATAAAATTCATTTTAAATTTCTTTTAGCATTTACATATTATTTATTACCTTTAAAAGGGAAGAAGAAAACAAATAGAAAGAGGTTTATCTATCTCTTTTAAAGAATTTATAATAATGCTAATCTTCGCCTTTGTTTAAAACCTTATTTAATTTAATAGATTCTCCTTAAGAGAATATGGGGACATATTCCCTTCGCCTTTAAGGAAGGAGAATTATATGCAAGGTTTTACCATGATGGATTTAATTAAAGGAAATTTAAGAGCGAATTCTCACGAGGGCACGACATGAACATATAGAAAGGGAACGATGTGAACATATGGAAAACCTACCGCTGAAAGATGTTTATCAACGTTTCACATAGTATTCTTATTGAGGCTACATTACCTAGCGTTACAATTTACTTCATTTCATCTTCACACCACTATTAATTGCGCCACTCAGATTCACATGTTCTGCCTACCTATGCCTTTGTAGATAATCTTGTTTCCAGAGATGCACCAATTATTAACAAAACACGTCTTTCACCGTTCTTTCTCCTACAACCCCCTAAGATCTCAAAGCAACTAGAATTCACTAACACGCAATCCTAGAAAGATTCGTTAATTAATTTCAAATCGGTTTCAGTTGAAAAACACTGGTGCACAAGAGTCATTGCAATTCATGAGGAGATAAGGTGGCAGGGAGTTATTGATAGAGGGAGGCATTGGAAAGAGGCTTTCTCTGCTATTGGTCTCCACGCTGCTCAACAATAGGCCAGGATTCCATACCCAGCGCGAAGCCTAAGTATGTTCCCAATTCGGGTATCATCTATTTGTACGATCTAGGAGTTTATATTTTTCTAGACTTTTAACCCTTGTTATGCTTTTCATGCAGGCTCTTATTTCTTCTGAAACATCTAATCACAGTTGCTTTGCTTTCCTGAATGTTTAGAATCTGCACCACTTTTGAATCTTCTTGGGCGATATACCTCTGACACACCCTCCCATCCCCAGGTGACTGTACGAATGCCAACCCTTGCATGGAGGACATATACATCTCCTACACTACACGCCAACTATCAGTGAACCCTAGCATGAGATAACATCACCGTATAATTCTCTCTCACTGTTATCCATCGCTATCATAAATACGCCGAAAGAAACCTCTCCCTAGAGTGGTTATTTTCCTTAGAGAAAAAGGGGCGGCTGATATATCTATCAGGACAGTAATCAATCTTTCATTTACTTAAGAAGGAGATACTATTCTAATGATTTCACCATCCTCGAGGAGTCGTGGATATCGATGAACTTCTTCAAGACACAAGATATTGCCCCAGTCTAGTTGTAAGTTTCCAGAGCTTCGAGTGAAGAAGAATATTATTATAACAGAGTATGGGCAATTGAATTTCCTGTCAGGTTGATAATCTAGGGCAGTGTGGTTGGCCAACCACAGGTATCCACTGCACACAAAACAGTCTACTAAATTTTATTTCCTAAATTCTACGCTGCCAACATGAAACGCTAGCCATGCAATAGGAAGTGCCTAAGTTAACTACCTACGCAAAAATAGGATCATGAAAGAAGAGAAAAATAAATAAATGAATGCTTGACATGATCGGTCGAGGGGTCACATGTATCTATTTTCCAACTACCGTGAAAGAATGAAGTCGACTTAGCCTTACGGGTAAGATCGATATCTTCATGTCTTGAGAACAAAAGTAGGAATGGGGTACACTTTTAGTCACCCAGATAAGTATAAATATTCAAAATATTATTAGCTAATAAATCTGGCGCCTGAACCATGTATCCACAAGTTGATACCTTGCATTCTATTTATGCTTCAGGTCCGCAAGCTAAATTTTGTGAGTGCTAACAGTGCATCGCTCATTCCCCAGCCAAGCACTAAGTAGAGAAGTCATGAAGATATGGTGCTTCCTGAACATTAGTATGGATCGATGTGGTAATAAAAAAAATGCAAGTTTGAACAGGGAGATGCAATTGATAAGCTACTAAATGTATGATAGGATGGAGAGGAATGCTTAAATCAGAACCACCCTCAGGCGAGCAAGGAGAATTGGCAATCACAGAAGATGGTTTCCCTTCACAGAAGTTCTTACGATGGCTCACCTAAATCTGCAACCCTTAGCTTGATCTCATTGTTTAATGATGGGGTTTCCACGTGCAGTTTCCTGTCTCAGCGTATTTTTTTTGTTTTTTTTGTTTTTGTTTTTGTAGTAGCTTTTAACTGCACATATGAAAGGAGTAGTAGCTTTAGAGTATAAAGCACGTAATTTGTCTCTATAGAAATCTAGAAGTATAACTGCATTGCTCATTTTATTATTGTCAGCATAAGTATGAATCACAATAATATTTAAATACATAGCATGGTCTTTTACTTATTTAATCATTTAATTTTTACAAGTATAACCATTCTCATGTTACCATTTTGTTCCATATCAGTAATATACAACGGTTAATCCTTCAGAATCCCCTACGCTTCTCATAATCGTTTTGTTTTTTTTTTTTTCTGAATATTAAGGTTATTCAGATATTACCCTAATGCCAAATAACTGCAGCAGTACTATACTTATTTCCCTTTTTAATATATATTGTAATTTTAAAACATAAACAGGTACACCAATTTCAAATAAGATGCATACTGTTAACTAGGTCACTTGTAGATTTCTTTGTAAAATAGAAACACACGTTTAATTTTCCTACTGAACTAATATCAAATAGAGTATTTTATTAGACTTTCAAAGCAATATGTATAATATGTCCTTCTAAGAAATAACGTATGTATACTTTAACTCGTTCGAATACAATGAATGACATAAACTAAGCCAATCTTGCTCATCTCCATATTTCCTTATCTAAACCTCTTTACAACTTTACACATAATGGAGTGAGTAACAACACAATGCATTAGAGCTTGCTCTTTTCATGCCAATATTTAAGAAAATATTACATTCATCTCTTTAAAATTTCATTATTACTACAACATTTGAAAGACAAATAGACTCACATACCCCTAACACGGTCTTTCTCTTTCTTTCTTTCTTTCCCTTTTTCCATTGAACAATATATGCAATTCATTCTTAAAACTACAATGAGACAAATAGCATTTGAGGAATAATGATTTACATGTAAATAAATAACACAAAAAATGAATAAGGATTGCTCTTTCTCATTTTTTTTTCTTCTTTTATTTTGCAACAAACACTAACGTTCCTTCTTACACTAATTCTAAGAAATACAAAGGATGACACACAACCAAATCGGGCTTGCTCTCCACCCTACCGTAATGGCGTCATGGAGCCTCGTGGGCTCTGGCCATACCCCCGAGCAAGAAATCTATTAACCCCAAGATGATAGATGGAGTTTTCTCAATCTAACCAAAACAATATGACATCAAATTTAACACATTTAGGCTCTCCACTCACCATATTCAACAAGACTCACACAACATTTTACCCTCCTACAACAAAATGGACAAAGATGATGAAGATGAGGAGACTTATCTTTTTTTTTAGATGAGGGGATTTAGATCTTCCATTCTCCACTCCTCTCCAAGCCAATCTATCTTGAGTCCATATCCTAAGAGGGGGACTCCTCTCCTCCTCTCCTCTTCTCTTCCATCTACACCAAAGTTCTCCAAAAGGAGAAGTGGGTAACATCGATTTCTTCTTTTCCATCCAAGTATATAGGAATTCACTTGAATTCACCTGAATGAGAGAGAGACACTTGTCACTCTCTCATTTGATCTTTCAACACACATCCCCACAAGTGCTCACACAGGTGTGAGACTTTTGGGGAGATGGGGAATGTACAATGACACCCTACCCAACAACCCTTATAGGGTGGCTCCACACATGTGAGAGATTTGATGATCTTTCCAAGTTCATTAATGAACTTTGGGGAGTGTGGTGGGGAAGTGATAAGTCACTTCTCCCAACTCCCAAAGACTCAATTTCAAGTGGACTTCTGAAGGGTCAAATCATGTCCTTGGGACCCTATTGCATGCCCACTTGTCCCCTACAACTATGGTATAGACCCTAGGGGTTTATCCTTGTACCCCAACTAAAGAAATTGACCAATAATCCTCTTTAAAGTCCCACTCAATGTTCTATCCGAGTTTCACACTTGGATAGGGGTTCATAAATCTTAACCCCAACTTATATCTCACATGACACAATTAAATAACCTTTCAACCCCAGAATAAACATAGCAATTGTTTTTGTCTTCAGCTCCAAAATAAGGGAATCAAATACATAAGCACAAAATGGTGTCTTTAAATTTGTTCTCATTGGTTTCGTGTTCTCGTATTAGCACCTCTTTTCTTTCCTGCACATTACCAATGAAATCATAAGCAACAATCATATATCACATTAATTTGGTAACGAAAATAAGATTTAACTATGCAACCATTTCATTAAAATTCCAATTCACATTCATAGTTTACAAGTGCCTAATGCTTCCATGGAAATGATGATAAAACATTTCAAAATAAAGTACAAGCACATTTTCATGAAATCACACTATACATTGCCTGAAATATATCTAAGCATCTATAAGTATATAACAAAATTAAGATTGTATTATTCACATGTAAAGTGGGGTCAACACGATTTGAATCGGATATCCGATTTGGATCATCCAACAATCTATTTCTCCTACACAAAATTCCATATATCAATCCCTTTTTTAAAATATTAATAAAACTCTTATTAACATAAAACCATCATTATTACTAATCTACTTTTAAAACAAGTCATAAATAACATGCTTTAATGCATCTCATGCATGCCCTATCACTTTAGGTGTGCTACCAAACATTTTAAATGTTTGGGAAAAACCAAACAACAAGCTCTAACCCTTCAACATTGATGCAACAAATACATGGTACCCAGTACCCAACATATTTCAAATTTACCGAAACAAAACTCACTCAGATCTTGATCACCACAAAAACTTTTATAACCCCAGACCTTTACTCTTGAAATGTAGAAACTTACCAACTTCTCTTTACATTCTAATCAACCTATTTTCCTAAAACCTGGCGTATTCCACATCTGGTTTCTTTAAACCATGAATTACTTTAAGGATTTCTACTTTATAATTTTCTCTTAGAGATCATTAGCCAACCATCATTTTCCATAAGCATTAATTTTTCAATTTGGGTCCCCAAGCCTTACATTCTTGGGGTGTGTTGTGATACCACACAACAAGTTGCAACCAACAAAATAAAATTATACATGTTTTCCGACAATAGCTCCTTACCTTTACTTGAACTTTGGCATAAAAATTATAAAACTTTGTCGGAAAGTATCATGTGTACATTGATTAATTCACATCTCTCAAACTTGGTGAAAATACTAGTTCATCAACATTGAGCTACATAATTCAGCAATCCTTCAAAGCCAACCTTTGATAGAGCCTTATTGTTAGCCAAACATCTATAGCCCTAGCAAGGTTATCTTTGTAATTTCTCCAAACATAGCTCAACTAGCGTTAAGCATCTATAGCCCCGGTAGAGATATTTAGATAGCTTAAGAGTTGAATTTTTCTCTTTTGATATTTCTTTCGATATTCATTTTTCATTTTTTTGTTTGATATTTTATTGTAAGCTCTTTTGCTTGAACTTGTAGGCAACGAAGCCCACTATTAGGTTGGGAATTACAATGATAGCAAAGGTTACCTTTTGATTTTTCCATCAATGTGAATAGCCTTCATTATTTCACTAATTCCCAAAATATTTAAATAGTTAATGAATTCATGATATGTGAAATTTTCCAACTAGATTTTACCATCCTTATGCTATATTTCAACTAATTGTAATTTTCTATCTACTAAAAAAATAAGCATAAGTTAAAATTTAGCTGCAAGATATCAAATCACTTGATTAGTTCTAAATGAACCTATTCCATGGCAACCTACTAAAATAAACTTGGCTGACAATTTAATTTTTTTTGTGGATCTCCACTTACATTAATGCGCTAGGCTTGTCATTATTATATTTAACCCTTAACATCATACTCTCAATTTAATTCACAAGCCTAATCTCACACACATTACTTCCCTCAAGCTTCTCAGAATGCCAACTTGTGCCACCTCACTAACTTAACTTTCTTTTTGAATAATACACCTAGAAAACTCATCATTAATATGACTTGATGAAATAAACTAAAATGACCACCATTCAATTTTGAAATCTTAAATTTTCTTGATTCATGATCTTTGTACTAGAAATCCTCAAAGCACTAACCACCTGGTTCATGAGAATTTATTTGATTTAAATTTTAACTTTGGAGAAAAGTGTACTTCTACCACCACAACTTACATTCTTGATATTTTCTATTTGGGCAAATTGAACTGTAGATTTTCCATGAATTTCTATAAATGCAACACTTTCCATAAAATTCCTCACTTCTATCTTTGATATCTAATTTTTATTTATTTTTTGTGTGTTGTCTTTTTTACGCTATCAATACTCCAATTTTCCTTACTAGTGTTTGTTATCAAACTAGTTTTCTGGGCCAAATTATGAACTAATAACTCAAAAATTTATTCTTCTTCAAGACTTCTTCCACAAAAAAATTTCTAATCATGGTCCTTGACGAAACATATATGAATGTTAGGGCCTATTAGAGGTTAAATTTAGACCTGGCTTCACAGTTCTTGGCATCTCACCTAGACCTTAGCCTCTTTGTATCTGAAGTTCATTTTTCTACAATGATGATAGTGCAGCTCAACTTCTGAGGAAATATAGACAATATTCTCACCCTTGCTTAACTAACTATAGGAATTCCTGCTACTGATGAAATTCTCTAGTTTCTGCAATAGAGGGAAATAGTTCCTCTCTTAGCTTTCCTTACTGCTATAAATACTCCCAACCTTGATGACCATAGGGACGATACCTACGTAGGGTACATGTTCTTCTGAGATGAAGTAGATAAAATTGAATAACCAAAAGACCAACTATTCCAACATGGGCTTCTGAACATCCAACCCTCCCTTTCTTGTTTTTTATACCGCTTTACAACAATAATTTTGTACTTTCATGTATATACAAAATATAATGATTTTTTTTCTTTTCTCTACTCATGTGTGTATTTATTTCAAATGATTTTACATTTTTAATTTACAATAAAATATTCTTAGAATTCAATCATCATGTGTTTTAGATTAAGAAGAATTTACTAATGTTAGGAGAAAAACCAAAAAATATGGAAAAATTTACTAAAGAAAACTAACCTAACTAACCAAAATTTACCCTAACCAAACAAGTTACCTTAATTAAGAAATCTACCCTACTTTCTACCTATAGTGACAAAATTATTGTCGATGGTATTTTCATACAGGTTTAGCTCCCTCTTCTTAAATTAAGCTTAAATGTTGCTTTGTTTCAAGTCTTGGGCCCTTATCACTAAATAAAATGCATTTATCAATGTCTTGTAAAGGTGTTGTAAAGTGTTGTAACTCACTTTCACACTTTTCTAGGCTTTTATTAAGTATTTGAGTCTAATGGACCTATCTTTCCCTTAATTCAATGTTGTAAAATGTATTTAATTACATTTTCACATTATTCTAGAAGGCTTGTAAATTAAATCTAACTTTAATCTAGTGTTCTAATTTGTTTCACACATTCACATTGGATCTTGTACCTTTCTTAGCTAAGTGGACCTCATTTTAATGTCATAGAGTGTATTTAATCACACTTTTTGTGTCCCTATCTCTAATTACCAATTATATCATCATTAATAGGCCCCTAGGACCCTTATTTTTATATCCCTAGGCATATTTTGACTAATATCTCACCAAAAAAATTAAAAATCCGGAAATATTAAAGACCCATCTCAAAAACCTGAAGGTGGGACTCATTCACCACCCTTGGTGAATGGGTCCCACGTGTAAAATTTATAATTTTAACTTGATTTTTGATGGATATCAACCTTGAGGATCAAAATAAAGGTCATTTGAGTGCCTTACCTATATAAACAAGCTTTCAAATCATTATTTCACTAAGAAACATCAAGTCTACATGATATTAAGCCAAAGATAGTATTTCAAGACTTCACAAGACTATCAAGCAAGCATTGAAGATCAACGCTAAGGAATTCAAGGGAAAAATTCTTCATCATTTGTTGCAAAAATTCAAGATTCATTATCATGTCCAAAATATAAAGCATCAACCATGGTTTTGATCTAGTGTTGTGATGTTGCATCAAAGATCCAAGGTTATGCATTGTTCTTCATTCATTTGAAGGTCAAGATCTACATCCACCATGGCCACATCATGCTAAAATGAAAACTTACAAGACATCATCCAAGGTATTAGTATTCATGTTTCATGTCATTTGCTTCATGTTTCATGTTCATGTTTCATTATTTCATCATTTGGTTTAATTACCTAAAAGGGGTTTGACCAAGGATAACCCCTATCCACTAACAATCAACAAGTTTTCTTTCTTTATTTGTGTGATTTGAAAATATAGCTATCTTGGAGCATGATGAATCATTGAAGATTAGGTTATAAAATTTTTGAAGTTTTCTCCCCATTTGCAAGGTCATAATTTTCATAAAAAGTCACCTATAGGCCTAAAATTAGAAAATTTAGACCTAGACACTTTGAGGAACATAAAGAGTAGACCAAAAGGAGTAGATCTAAATTTTGAATTTTTAGAAAATTAAAAGTGGAAACATTCACCAAAAGTGTAAAATGGTCCCACTATAGCTATTTTTCAAATATTTTTATAAATTTGGATACCCATTTGGCTGAAACTTGCTCTAATGCAATTTTCCAAAATTGGGACCGATTTGCCCAGAATGGAAAATGAGTTCCACCAGGGCTAAAAATTAGTGTTTTCTAGATTACATAACTTCAATCCATCTCTCTTTAGTTCCGAGGTGTAAAATTTCAATTTTATAGCTTTCTATGTTGTTTTGTTTGCATTTATAGGTCATTAAGTGAAGCATTTTATGAAATTAGCATTTTGTTTTACATCTTGCATATTATCATCCCTTGCATTTTCTTTCCAAGTCTAAAAATGGTGGTGAACCGCTTACTAGTTTCTAATAAATCTCCTTGGATTCATCCCTTAGCTAGATCTCATGCCTTTTTAGGGTATAGATCTTAAGGGAAATCCTTGAATGTTTAGTGAAAGTGGCTTTCCCTAGGTCAAAAACCCTAGAGCTAGAAAGACAATTTTCTATTTAAATTTTTGGTGAACCTACATTTAGAACACTTTAATTCTAATTTGAAGATCATCATCATCCTATATTTATCTTGCATTAGCTTTGCATGAGGATTTTGTATTAGTTAATTGACATCTAGGGTTGCAAATTGTCACAATAGTGAAAGTGCATAAAGATTGCATTTTTGCATATCAAATCATTGAAAATCACATAAAAAATGCATTTTCATTTAGTCATTATGTCATAAACATAAAAATCACAAAAACCAATTGAAAACTTTTTAAAATTTTGAAAAAATCCCAAGAGGGACTCATTCGCCACCTTGGGTGAATCAATCCCTTTACACCCCTGAAATTGCCTTTTATAGCACTAAAAACCTTGTGTTTTGTACTTTTTTTTGGTACCATTGACTATATGTTTTAGTTGGTTTAATTTATGTTACATTCATTTCACTAGATCTAGCTTAAATTAGCTCATTTCATACATTGGTCAATTCCATATTTTCATCTAGAACATTATGTTTTAAGATTGTGGCATAACGTAATTAGAAAATTACCTTGTTTCAAATCTCAAAATTGCACTTTATTTACATTTTCATGTCAACATGTGTTCTTTTCAAGTATTTAGTGTTTCTAGAATATCAAATGGCTTGGATGATTCTATTTTTCCTACTCATGGGCATAATCTAGGAAGGAAAAGTAAAACCTTTGATAAGCATGTTGGATGCCCTCCTAGTATCTATCAGGTTTGTAAGAATTCCATAACTCGAGAGGATGTAAGTGTAAACAATCATAACAATCATACTTGTTCTTCTCTTGTTACCTCTCCTATTAGTTGCAAAGGTATCTTGGTGAAAGAAGACAAGCATTGAGAGTCATGATTGTCCCTCTCCTCCTCTCCCTTGGAAAGATAGTATAACACTAGAAGAGAAGATCATTTACACCACTTTACCTATTCCAAATTCATCCCTCAACACCTCCCCCAATGGTAAGAGTTCTCTAGTGTAAAATCATGAAAATAAAATTTGTAACAAGAATATGTGGATTGAAAGTGATAACATTATCTCTCTCCTTCCTAATGTCCCTAACATTTGAAATGATTTATTTGAGTAAAAATATCAAAATATTCATAAAAAGGAAAATAATAATTGTCCTTCTCTTGATGCCTCTCCTACTAGTGATGAATCCACTTTAAAAAATTTAACCATGTAATGGGTATATGCAGGATCATCATGGAAAAAACAAGCCCTTAAGTAGAGAAAAATTCATAAAAATCAGAGTTAGGCAACTTGATGTAAAAGTTTGAATAAGTTATCTATATTATTTCAAAAATATGTAAGAATCAAATCTATATAAAATTGAATGTAGTTTATAAACTAATAGGTTTATTTAAAAAAATATATCTATTTGGTGAAAATTTGAAATTTCAATGTAGTAGTACTTAAATTTTAGGGAAAAAATAAATAGGTGTCTATCTGACCACCCTAACCACAATAAAATGATGATATATTTTTTATAATATTTTAGATATAAGTAGAGGACTCATGTACTAATGTGATGCATATTTTTTTTTAAATAATTTCCAAGTAAATAATTAGTTATGAATTTTTTATTACAAATTTTAAAAAATATAAAAACTTGTATGTCTAACCACCTTAACTTGGTCAAAACTTCAAGAAATTCAATTTTTTAAAATTTTTAATCCTATAGTTTTCAAAGCATAGAATGTGACACATATTTTGGATTCAAAAAATGTGATATTATTTGAAAGCTATAGATGTTTTTCGATCAGCCTATCAATCAGGACTTTAGTCGTAATTCAAAAATAAAATGAATAATAATTATTTATTTTGAAAAGTTGAGAATATCATTTAAAAACCCTTTTCATTTCATCAATTTTGGGTAAAAATAATTCATCGGCCACATACCCATCATATCGCCACTTTTTTGGCCCATCATGATCCTGCACATACCCTAATGTGACAAACAGCTTAAAATCTCTCCTGCTAGGGTAAAATTTATGCCATAAGAGAATGCGACCTTAGAAAATAAGGATGAAATTATGGATAGTCTTGAAAATCACATTTTTTCTCCTCCTAGTATCACTCCTAGTTATGAAGAAGATTCTTGGATGTTAGAAAACACAATCAATGAAAGTCATGAGAATTTTGTCCCCCTTCTCCTAGGGAAAACATTATTGATAAATAAAATCATTCAACCATTGATCATTCCCTTAATTATGATGACGTCATTTTAGAAGAACCAATCTTGGAACCACATGAACATCTAGTTTGCAGTTCTCCTAAAAACTCTCCTCCTAGGGAGGATATCATGGTGCAATAAAATGATAACATTGACAATAACAATATTGTTCCCTTAGACAAAAGGATGTTAATAATGTTCAACCTCAATTCATCCTTTACCCACCTTCCCATAAACCTCAAACTCAAAACAAGCCTGAATTTATCCTTGAACCACCCAAGAACAATGTTTTGTAGCAATCAAGTAATAATATCATTGCTCGCATATATAACACCTGAAACAATCCACAACCACAATAACCAGCTCCGATCGTATTACCTTTTCCTAATCCCATTTTTCTCAATGCTCCTAGTTTAACTTCACATAGTGGGAGGGAGTATGGGGTATGTGTAGGAACATTATGCAAAAACTAGGGACTTAAGTGGCAAATAATTTAGAAAAATCAGAGTTAGGCAACTTGACATAAAAATTTAAATAAGTTATATATATTATTTCAAAATATGTAAGAATAGAATATGTAACAAAATTAATGTAGTTTCTAAACTACTATGTTTATTTAAAAACAAATATATTTGGTGAAATTTTGAAATTTCAATGTAGTAGCACTTAAATTTTAGGGAAAAATAAGTAGGTGTTTGTATGACCACCCTAACCGCAATAAAATGATAATATTTTTTAATAATATTTTTGATATAAGTAGAGGACTCATGTCCCAATGTGATACCTATTTTTTTGTAATTTTTTTCCAAGTAAATAATTAATTATGATTTTTTTCTTAAAAATTTTAAAAATATAAAAACTTGTATGTCTAACGACCTTAACTTGGAAAAAATTTCATGAAATTCATTTTTTTAATCCTATAGTATGCGAAGCATATAGTGTGACAGATGTTTTGATTTCAAAAAATGGGATACCCTTTGAAAGCTAAATATGTTTTTCAATCAGCCTATCAATCAAGACTTTAGTCATAATTCAAATAGAAAATGAATAATAATTATTTATTAAATTCAAAGTAAAGCATAATTTATATTGGTGGAAAGATGAGAATATCATTTAAAAACCATTTTTGTTTCATCAAATTTGGGTTAAAGAAAAGGTCATCAGCCACATATGCTACACATACCCATCATATCACCACTTTTTGGCCCATCATGATCCTACATATTCCCTATGATATTATTGCACAATTTAAGAGTACTCCTACAAATATTTTCATATGGTACTTACTTGAAAAATATCCTACTTATCACATTATGCTTCAAAAAACCTTGCAACAAGTTGTGATCCCCCTTAATAGAAATGTAAGTGATGTGGAGACTATAATACAAGGAACGGGCATAGTTAATGTGGACCTTACCTTTCACCAACATGAGCTCCCTCCCACGGAAATCAGAATGTCATATGATGCATTCATGATAATAGCCAGGTACATTAAAAAGGGAATTAAGAGGACCCTTGTTGATAATGGCTCCACCTTAATGTGTGTATTGTATCCCTTTTTGGATAAGCTTGGTGTGGATAAATAAAAAATTCAACCTAACTCTTTATCTATTCAAGGGTTTGACAATGTAAAAAAGAACAACTTGGTGTGATCACTTTTCCTATTAAAGTTGGGGAGGCCACATTAGAAACACCGATCCATGTCATGCCAAATTATCTATCATATAATCTCTTTTTGGGGAGGCCATGGATTCATGCAATGAATGGGGTGCCTCCTAGTCTTCATCATAAAATGAAGTATATTTACAACAACAAACTGTACACACTCAAAGCCGACCCTAAACTAAATAGTTGCTTGAACATTGAGAAAAAAAAGGAGAATCCTTTGGCCACATTAAAACCAACTACACAAGTGGAACCTGTGCAATAAAAAGAAAAAGAAAAACATATTGAGGAAGTCATGAAGCTATTAGAATATGATTGGGGTTCCTTAGAATTCGAACCTACATTCATGGGAGAATACAAGATCATAAACAAAGAATCTAAAAAGGGAAAATAAAAATTAGTATTGTCAACACAAAACTCAGAAGACCCTTTGAAATAATCCACCTCAACCACTTTAGAACAAACAATAACAAATTACACAACAAACTTTGACGATATTGACTATCAACAACTACCAAATCCTAAAGAAATGAGAAATCTTTAAGGAAGAGGTTATGAGATTATGAAACAACTTGGATATAGTGGAAAAGGATGTGTTTCTAGAGAACAAGGTATTTATGTCCCTATAGAAACTAACACACAAGAAACAACTTATGGTCTTTGTTATTGTCCTTTGATATAAATAGACAAGCCTTCACTTAATATCAACACTGCTACAAAGCATCCTTCTAAGCCAACTTTAATAATAATGCATCCTAACTTGATAGAAACTAGTGGTCTTCATTGTTATCTTTTGCAAGAACCAAAAAACACATAAATCTTCACTTAATTTCAATGTCATGATGCAAAACCCTAATGATTTTAATTCATTAGATTTTACACCTTCCTTCAAAGAAGAGCACAAAATATTGCAATCCAAATATTCTTGCGTAGGTATGACAACTAATACTAAGCAAGAGATATATTTGTCACAAAATAAAGGAGAATATCCCATTATTGATCAAGAAAGTATCATTTTGAGACTCCTCCAAGATCGTCTGATATCCTTCCCTCCAAAAATGCGAAGGAAATTTTAGTACAAAAAATTATTTTGTGCATATCACAGAGTTCATGGTAATTATTCTAATGAATGTAAGGCTTTGGGTAAAAAAATTCAACATCTTAAGGAGTGTAGTGATCTTCCTTATGTTTAAGCACCCAATTTTTCTAATTGAAACTTATTATCATCCTATTCAGCTTGAATCCTTTTCCTACACTAACTAGGGAAAATAGGTTAGATAGCTTTGTCCTCACGTGTCACTTGTCATTGTCTCTTTTGGCTATTTGATCACCTTTCATGTACATGTAAGAGCAAGCTTGAGATGTGAATGACATGCCTTAAGTTGACTCACATGTGACATACTTATACATGATGTAGCTTCATTTGAAACATAGGACTTGGCATAGTGCTTTTCAAATAAGATCTCATGTCTTCTTATACTTTAAATCAATTTCTCATAGTAATGGTGTTAACAACCACTTTAAAGTGAGGGCATACATCAACACTCATGTTTCACTGTGAGATTTTATTTCTTCTTGTGATGCATCCTTTTATTGGTGGTTTCATTGGGTTTAATTTCTAGCAAGATCTTGATACTTCTTTGACTTTTCCTCTCTTGGAAATATTAAACAAAATGTTCCCTAAGAAGAAACCTTCCTATGAACTAAGAAAAATCCATTTGAACATTCCTTACACTATTTACAATAATTGTCATGTGGCCACCATCCACAAAAAAGCTAGCATGCTTGTGGTTCCATCTCATTTCAAAGATAATTATTGTGTGGTGCCTTATCAAAGTTATCAAGAGGTAGAAATTTGGTATGGTTTTAGCAAGAAGCCCAATCCGAGGCAAGACTTTTCTCATAGCCACTTGTGCATGAGTGTGAGTGCATAACATCCATGTGTGTATGTGTCTCACCTTTTGGGAGTACTCACCCCATGGATTACCTAATGTTTTTTTTCCCTAGAGTGAGCATATTATGGATACTCACCATATGAATGACCTAAAGTTTTGTGCCCCCAGAGTGAGGACATCTTATTACTTTCCTTATTCTTTATATCTTTGGCATTGCATGTTTGTGTGTCTTGATGTTTCATATCATGCACATTATGAGTGTCCAATCATGATTATGTCAGTCTGACTTGGTATCTTAGATCCCAGGGGCTTGACTACCTCCTTGATTTTTGTTATCTTAGACCATCTACATTGGTACCCTTGGACCCCTCTCAAATGTTTACTTTAGTGTGAGTTTGAAGCAAGTTCGTCCTCTCACTAAAGTGGGGGATAGATGTAGTGATGGAAATTGTCATCAGTGACATTTTCATATGGGTTTAGATCCCTCTTGTTAAATCAAGCTTAAAAGATGCCTTGTTTTGAGTCTTGGGCCCTTGTAAAGTGACTAAAATGTATTTATTGATTTCTTGTAAAGGTGTTGCAATTCACTTTCACACTTTTCTACACTTTTATTGTAACGCCCCGCCACACAACCCTAGGGGAAGTTGCAATTTACTACACAAACGAACTAATTTTTTTTTTAAAAAAGAACAATTAGAACAATTAACATGCAAGTTAACTAACCAATTTCCAACAACCCCTAAGGTTACGAGACTGAGTTACTTAAACCCAAACAAGAAACATGAATTAAATTCATAACATATAAATGCTTAACAATTAAGTTAACATACATTCCATACATAATAATTTACAACAAAGAATATGAGATACCACTTGATTCCAATAATATAACTTACAACATGATTACAACACTCATTCCCTGAATGAGGTAAATCCAATAAGCATGATTACATATTACAATTTCCACCTCGATAATAAATGAGGGGTAATAAAATACAAGATCAACTGAAAGGATAAAGCATGAGAAGAAACTAGAAACCATGAGCTCTCCAACTAGAAACCTCATCCACACGAACAAGAAGAAAACCAACGGATTAAGGTGCATGTTCCACCCAACCATGTGATACCCAAAGGCTCACCCCCCATGCTAGGAGATAGTAACTAGGAATTCCTAAACAAGATCATCTACCTCTAGACACAGTTTAAAACATAACTAAACTAAAAGGATACAAGTACAACATCACTTAACAGAATGGTTACAATGCTTCCAGAGTACAAGGTTCATTTACCCAGTACAAAAAAATGACATCTGGTTGACATAGTGAGAGTGTCACATGACATTTGCTATGAGTTACCCTGGCTCAACTGTCTAAGGAAACCGAACCCACATCTTGGGCTATCCAGGCTCAACTCTACCAGCCGACGGACCCTCATACCAACTGCGCTTCTCATCTCATCTCAAACCTTAAAATTGAATGAGTTATGAGAGAGGCATTAATTATCTTAATTAGTTTGAGAGTTTTTCTTTAATTCTTTTTAAGTTATCACTTACTTAAACCCTATGTGAGTTACCCTAGCGCCCCTTTGTGTGTCAGACCCCCACAAAAAGCCACTCTCCTATCGACAACATACATGGTATAAACCACAATGAGTAACTAGATAAGACGACCTCTCCAAACCAAGGAGGCAACAAATAAAGGAAACTCACTCCCACACTGGAGGAAAAAAAAGTACAAAACCCTCTCCAAACACTAGAGGCTACAAAGGTCAAAACCCTCTCCAAAATTGGAGGAAACAAAGGTCAAACCCTCTCCAAACACTAGAGGCGACGAAGATACAAAATCACTCCTTCCCAAGGAGGCACAACCACATGACCCTCTCCCAATCCCAAGGAGGTACAAATCCCAAGACAATCCAAAGGTTGACTATCATGACAACCACCCATACAATTAAATGAAACCCTATCAGGAAGACTTCAAGACATCTACTCCATTGCACAACATCGAGAAGGTCAAACATAGCTAGCAACCACTTCAGACAATTTAAACAAGCTAACGTTTGGGTTTCCTAAACCCAAGTCAAGCTATGGCATAGTACAAGAATTCAATTTAAATAATTAGCATTATTCATTTTTACACAAAATAAAACAAATCACTTGATGACATTGAGAACTTTAAATTTAATATATTAATTCTAATCACTCAATTAGATAAGGATTAAACAATCTTTATAATTAAAGTCATTTACTTAATCATACCAATTAATTAAAATCAATATTTTCTTAAATAAGAAACCATTTGATCATACATCAATTTCATTTCGATTATAATAATGAAAACATCATTTTAACATTCCTATAATGGATATCTAAATTATCATTTAAATAAGTTCCACTAAGGTCCATTCTAAAACTCAACATTTTTCGATTATTTAAAATAGTAAAAAAAAACAAATCTTTAAATAAAACAGTTATATTTTTCAACTATTATAATTAAATAATCCTTTAATGATTATCTTACAACTCACAATAACCCATATTATTTAAAATATATAATTAATATATATATTATAAAAAGTAAAAATAAGATATTCATTTAAAACTCAAATTATATAATATTGAATATTATATATATGCAATATTATATTATATAAATAATATTAAATATTATATATACATATAGTATTATATGACATATATTATATAAAATATAATATAATAATAAAATAACAATTTAAAAATAAAACAAAATAAAATAAAGTTTTAAAAACATTAGGGCAAACCCTAACTGGTACACAGGCCTTCCTCCCCATGGGCAACGGTGCCTGTGTGCTTTGCACACAGTGCTCGCCTCCCATAGGCGGCAGAGCCTGTGTGCTTGGCACACAGCGCTGCCTCCCTGCGGGCGGCGGTGCTTATGTGCTTTGCACACAGTGCCCACCTCCCATGGGCGGCAGAGCCTATGTGCTTGGCACACAGCGCCACCTCCCTGCGGGCGACGGTGCCTATGTGCTTTGCACACAACGTCCGCCTCCCTGTGGGCAGCGGTCGTGGCAGCGGTGGTGGTGGGGGTTGGTTTCCCCACCCCACAAAACAATTAAATGCATAAATATTTTTTTTAATAAAAAATTTCAAAAAAAGAAAACACAGGGGACTGTGTTTTTCCAGAATGATAATAATTGGAAAATAAATAAATAAATTTATTGTTATAAATAATTTAAAAGATGAATTCTTTGGTTTTATAAGCCAAGACATACATATATAAAACTACAATCCATTTCCCAACTCAAATTGGGCAAATTAACAACAGAAAATGGAAACACAACAACATGGTTTAAAATTCCAGTTTGAAATGTAAATTCTTTTGGTTTTCTTTTGATTTAACCATTGTTTGATTCTTGTTTTGGTTTTCATTTCCAAATTTCAACAAGTTTGCAAGCTTTCAAAGCAATTTCACATGGGATTCATTGGATTTAATCAACATTTCAAGGATTTCCAAATAGCATAATGAGGATTTAATCTATTTTCAAAATGAAACAAAGCAAGAACAAAGGGGAACCTGATTTTTCTCCAAAGCTTGAAGCCTTCAACAATGGTGTTTTCAACTCCTCCTTTTGGATTTAGGTCAAGCAAGGGTCTCCAATTCTTCACCAATCCAAGCAAAGCCAGCCAAGAAAACTCTTCCCCAAATTGAAAGTTAAAAATTATATGAATTTTCATTTGCTAAAAATAGAGGTTTTCCCCAAATTGGTCCAACCCCTAAAATATCCCCACCCACTAAATTGATTGCACAATTTGGAGGATATTATCTATTTCTTTTAAATTTAAAACAAGTTTCTATTTTCTAATTCCAATCACATGCATTTTCCAAAATTCTTTAAAACAAAATAATACATTCTTTGTAAATAATTTACTTTCTCATTAATTTCCAAAGAGTGAAATTAAACACATATTCATTTATTTTATTTATTTATTTTAATTTATCTCCAACTATCCAAACACGATTTATATTTATATTTTGATTAAATCTTAATATCCAATAATTGCTAAAACAACTATCACTTTTAATAAAACACCATTAATATAATTACTCAATAAACTCAATCAATTCTATTAATTAATTCAAATCGATCAATCAAATAAATGAAATTTCAACATTGCAAATAAATACATATAAACATCAATTTAACTATGCAAGCCACTCGATAACCTTTATAATTTGTGATTAAATACTCAAGATGCAAAGGACAGAATTAAAACAACCAACCCAACAACAACTCGATGACACGCTATGACTAGGGTGACGACTTGGCACAAAAAACCTAGCTACTATCTCCCAATCAATTTATGTTGGTCAATGGACACACTCAAACCTGTGAAACGGGTGGAGTCGATGTCATGTACCTGTCAACTTGCAAACAAAGAGTACATCGAACATGCATATATATACAATATGATCTATAAGGCCCAACCTTGCATGTGTTTAGTAAACCCCTAATATGTTTTATGTGATCCTAAATAGATGGTAAGATGTGTTATGGATGACAAATAGTGTGATTATTATATAATATTCTTGCTTATGCTACCATGAATGTAAGACCCCATTTCGTATCCCACATTTTATTTCAATCGAACAAGTAGTTAGATGATAATTATGATGAAATGAATGATAAAATATTTTTAGGATTCATGGGCATTAACCTTGATTTAATTATGATAGATGCATGTATGTGAACTGTTGGATATAACTTGAAAGTGTTGGGTTATTTGGCATATTAAATCTTGGTAAATGGTTTATCGTTAATGTTATAGGAGTTTAAAATGAATTACTAAGGTGGTAAACAAAATGATGGAGTGACTATTTCATTGACTATATTCTTGTATTGGAGTAAGTGTGTATTTCCTTTGATTATAATGAAAATTGAATCATTAGGTTCATTTGATGTATTAATGAGTAAATAGTTCATGAGTGAAAATTATGTGAATTGGATTAGCTAATAATATGAAGAGATATATGATCTAATCATGCTGACCTTGGTAATGTGTAGGAATCAAATATGAAAATAGGACGATAGATAAATGTTCGAATCAAATCAAATACATCCTTGGGAAGTTCTAAGTGTAGCCCTATTTGACTTAGAAGGGTTTGAGGTTTTATTTTTGGCTGGGTGATTGAGTAGAATCCAATTGTAGGACATGTAATGTGAGTTTGGTTGGGGTTGGAACCCTTGGTTAAGATCAAAATTCGTATGGATTTTCGTGTGGGTTTTAAAAAGGGATTACTAAATCAATTTCCTTGGTTTTTGAACAAGAATAGACCCCTAGGACCTATACCTATGCGTTTGGAACCTTTTTTACACATGTGAACTTGTCCTTGGAGTGTAAAAAGACCCCTCAAAATTCCACATTCATGAATGTGACAAATTAAAAAACAAAAAAGTGTTGGGGCTTGTGAAGAGTGACTTATCGCTCTCAACCTTCTACTCCCCAAAAGTTCTTGGAATTGGAAAAAGACTCACACATGTGTGAGCACTTGTGGGAAAGAGTGTAGGTTTGGGGATCCCTATATATCTCAATAAGATGGAAGATTTGGACATTGCCCACTTCTCCTCTTGTAGAACTTGAGTGAAGATGGGAGAAAGAATGAGAAAAAGAGAGGAGTCCATATCTTTGGCAAGATATTGATGAAAATGGCTTGGTTTGGAGAGGAAAGATGGATACAAGATTTCAGTCCCTCCCCTAAAAGAAAAGATAAGTTCTTTCTTTTCAATTTTCCCTTGTTTCTTGGTAGTAAGGAGTTAACCTAATGTATGGATCATTCTTGAAAACATAAAGTAGAGGACGTAGATGCATGTAAGTTGTGCTATGTTAGTTTTATTCCTTTGTAAAAAAAAATAAAAGACTCCACTAATCATTGTGGGGCTAAAAAAATTCCTTGCTCGGGGGTATGGCTAGAGCCCATGAGGCTCCATGACACCATTACGGTAGGGTGGAGAGTAAGCCCTAATGATGTATTTTTTTGTTGAAAAATGAAATAAAATTTGTAGTCAATATGTGTATTCTAAAATGATGATAGTGGAAGGTATATACATGGATGGGAAAAGTATTATTTTGTTTCGTTAGCATGATCTTACCTTTATGGAATTATATTATGTTTGTAGACACCTTAGGAGAATAAAAACAAAAAAAATAGAGAGAGAGAGAGATTGATTTTATTCTTGAAGTCAAAAAAAAGGAAGAGGAAGAAAGTAATAATCAGGTTAGTCATGTGTGAGAGACTATTGTTGTACAAACATAACATATTCATATAGTCCTTGTTGTATATTTCCTTTTATTTGGAGAGTAGATAGATAAAAAAAAAGGGGTAAATAATTGCTTGCAGTTAATAGGATATTCACATCTTTTCTTCATGAAATATAAATAAAGATATACTTGCAAAAAAAATAAAAAATCACTTACATATTGTTCCTTATGTATTGTTGGATGGATAAATAAATTGAAAGTAGAAAAAGAGATAGACTAAATAAATAAATAAATCAGGTTTATAAGGTTCCTGGCAGTCCACTTGATGAATGGTTAATCTTTCTGTCTATCCACACTATGTTGTCCCCTCTTTTCTTTCTGAATGCATGATAAATTTTATTCCCTTGACATCTTACACAGTGAAATGAAGAAAGTACAGATATGGTAATCTTTTAGCTTCACAAAGACATTGCATCAGAAGTGAAAGAAACTTGATGCATAGGTGATACATTGCACTAATGTCAAATTTTACAAGTGGTAACCTACATTTAATTTCTCGGTTCCTTCTGCCAATACCTCTTAGTAATGAAAATATAATTTGAACCCTATCAATTCTACAAATATAGATAACTCGGCAAAAAAAAAAAGTGGAAACAAAAAGAGTGGAGCCGTGTTCATTCATGGGGCCAGGAGGCGGCCCTATGTGAAGACTATGGCTCACCATAGAGGCCGTGTGCCTCCTTTTTGCAAGGGCTCAACCTTGAATTGATCGTGGCCACGATGCATGGTAGGCACATTCTCCTTAGGCTCCCACTGCACAAGGCATAATAAAAATAGATGAATAATGGAACTGGCTATAGGATGCGAATTATGAGCACCTCTGCTAGTAATCTCAATGCTTACAAATCTGCTCGTAAAGTATTTATTTTTGCATGCAGATAACTCCTTGGTCAACTGGCTTGAGAAACTCTATTGCGGGTGTAGTATTTAACTTATGATAATATTGACTTTCCTTTTGGATAGGATTAAAATAAAATATAGGTTACCCATACCCTCAGCAAATTAGACTAGGATAATATGTATATCTCCTCCTAGACATCGCATTATTCTCCTATGATGAGTAGCTTCAAAGAAAGTAGACCCTTATGCCACTGTTGGTACCACTTTGCTCTGAGACAATAATAAAGAAATAAACAAAAGATTTGGTGAAGGCAATGATTAGAAACATAGTGACAAACTTAGTTGTAGCCACAGTCATTGCAGGAATAATAATCATGTTACTGCATAAATATAAAGAAAGCAAAATATAAGAGGATCGTACAGTAGTCTTGAGAGTTGAAATTTAGGGCGAAGTGAAGAACTTGTCCATCTGACCCCTATTGCAAGTAACCAACGTAGACATTGGTTGGCTCCTACACCAAGAAAAGATTTATCATATCTTGTGTCAGCGTGTGTTCTAGCTTAGGGGATGAACCTCCAATTAATCTGGAGTATTGGCAGCATAATACTGCACAGAACTTTCTAAGCAAACCGTCATTACTTTTCTTACAAAAAGAACTTGCTATGAAAAGATATTTAAATGAAAAAAAAAGACTGGCAAGTGAAAAACAGTAGAGGGGCCATCCAAAAATTAGGTGTCGAGTAGTTAATGTGAGAGCTTATTATTTCCAGCACCACCAACCTCACCATGAAGGAATATCAATAGGCAAATTATTACTAGCGTGGAAGTAATGACTGACACGTCAAATATTATGGCTAAGTTGCTAGAATCTGTCATTTTATAGAATGTCATTGTTAGGATAAAAAAAAAAAACATAAGGGGTGGGGGAGGCGACAGATATTGGGTTGTTTTCCTTATTTTTTTGAATGTACATCAAATCCCATTAAAAAAAAAAAATCCATATTTTTGGCATCTAGTTCCTGTTTCTACGTGGCCCGCTAATAAATCAATTATGAATGGAGTTTCTTGTTCCATTTTCCATTTTCTGATTGTGTCATTCCATGGTAATTGAAATCAAAAAGTTATCTCCATCTTGTGGCAACGTGATAATAGGGCCCTTGCATTGTCCATTTCATTTTATCTATGAACTTTCCCATCTTAGTGGCGCTGCAATAGGAGTGGATGGTGGTGAATTTAGCGAATATTTTTAGTAGGAATGCTGATTTATGTTAATTATTATAGTTGTATTATATCACAGGGTTCTGTAACATATTAAATCTTGCTACGTTCTTCAAATAAGTATCACATTATAATAGTCTTGGTGAAATTTGCAAATAGAAAGAATGACATATCCTTGCCTACGGTCGCAGCTAATGTGGAAAAGTAAATCTTAGCCCAAGTAAAAACAAAAGAAAACAAACCCACGAAGGTGAAGTGCACTTTAGTCTTAAGAATCTTCAACTCTTTTCTCTCATTTAAATAGTCTTTCATAGAAAGGAATAAAGAATATATTCCCCACTCCCTTAGTAAAGATCTTATTAATTTTTAAACATGAGTAGGTATAAAGGTAAAGAGTGTATTTAATCGAATATTTCTACCTTTTCTTTTAGGAAGAAAAAAGATATTCTATGTTTTATTTTAGGCATTTTAAAGTAAAATAATAAACAAATAAATATATATGTTAATAAAAAAACATATATTACTTTTATATGTCATGTTTCTAATAGTAATATATTATTTTGTAATAGTGATAATTTATTATAAATACTATATTGAGGTTAATTCAAGATTTAATAATGATATTTAGTTAAATGTAAATAATTTTAATTATGACAAGTTAAGAGAAAATATAAATATTATTTTGAGCATCTAAGTTTCGTTAAACATCATCATATTATTATAGATGTAGGTTTTATTTTCGAAATAACATCTTTCAAAAATAAAATAAAATAAAATTATTATTAGTAATAAATTACCAACGTCATCTCATTTCTAATGGTGAAATTTATCATATATATCATATTCTAACTATCAATAGAATAAAAGGGGATATTATTGATTTGAGAATTGACATGGGAAAATATGATCAACACCTATAACAAACAAAAAAACACTAAAGTAAGCAATAATACCATACCCGTCCCATGAGTGTTATTTTATGAAGTTTGCTAAGGTGCATCCTTTAGGAAAATATCGATTGGATGATTAAATACCATTTTAGAGAAGGATATGTTTATTATTATAAATTATCTATTTAAATAAATGATTTATACTACCAATTAAAAACAAAGAGTTTAGTTAAAGTTGTCAAACTAGCAGATGGACATACAAAAAAAAAACATTTAATATTCAATTTAAAGAAGATCAGTCTAACAAAGTAGGAAATCATTTTTTTTTCATGGAAGGTTGAGTTGAATAAGTTTCACGAGACCATGCTACATTATTTAACAAAGTAATAGTCTCCTAATGGTGGTTAAATAGGGGGTTCTATTTTGAAGGTTATGTCGAGATATTTCATTATAATAATTTAAGAGGTGATATTTGAGTATTACAGTAACCACAATTCTTAACCCCCAATGCACATAGATATCAAAACTAACTAATCTCTAATTTGGTCGATTTGACCAAAACAAGATAATATGTCATCTTGGTAAGATGCAAGAACAAGGATTCAAATTTAAAGATAAGCCTTTTGGCAGTAGCATTTTTAATCATGTTATCTCACCATAGTGTTTACCACGTCGATTAACTTAATGGTCATTTACGTGTTTAACTAAAACAAAAAATAAAAAAAATGTTAGGTTTTTTTTTTAGTGAAAATTTTGGGCATGACATGATCAAACACACAGTGAAGAGGAAATATCAGAATTGTAGGGCACTCGGAAGCGAGTGATACAATCTTGTCCCCTTCACTAATACAATATCACTAATTGACACATCTAACATCAATGATATGGTCATCAGCATAAAACACCATTAAATCAAATATCTTCTAAGTTAATCCAAAACATGTCATAAAGACAACATTAGAATAAAATAACGTCACATCAAAATATAACATTCACATTGTTTAAAATTTGCGATCAAAAGCAACCAAGTTCCAAAGTCAAAGCATAATGAAACACAATCATTACAAAGAAAACACTACTGAACAAAAGAGCCAAAATGGAGGGGTGTTACATTTATTGAGTATTTGAGACTAATGGACCTTTCTTTCACTTAATTCAATGTAGTAAAATGTATTTAATTACATTTTCACATTAGTCTAGAAGGCTTGTAAATTAAATTTGGCTTTAATCTACTGTTGTAATGTGTTTCACACACATTCACTTTGGATCTTCTGCCTTTCTAATTTAAGTGAACCTCATTTTAATGTTGTAAACCATATTTATTCATACTTTCTTATTGAACTTTGTGTCCCTAACCCTAATGACCTATTATATCATCATTAATATGCCCCTAGGACTATTATTTTTGCATCTCGAGGCATATTTTGACTAATATCCTGACAAAAACACTTTAAAACCCTGAAATCCTAAAGACCCACCTTAGAAACCTCAAGGTGGGATTCATTCACCACCCTTGGAAAATGAGTCCCCTTAGGTGGGACCCATTCGCTAAGGGTGGTGAATGAGCCCCTTTTGGGGGCTTTTTCAAAATTAAGAGAGAAATTTGTAATTTTAACATGAGCTTTGATGGATGTGAATCTTGGGGACCAAAATAAAGGTCATTTGAGTGTCTTTCTTATATAAACAAGCTTCCAAATAATTATTTCACTAAGCAACATCAAGCCTATATTATATCAAGCCAAAGTTAGCATTTCAAGACATCACAAGACTATCAAGCAAGCATTCAAAATCAATGCTAAGGAATTCAAGGGAATAATTTTTCATCATTTGTTACAAAAATTAAACATTCATTATCATGTCCAAACTATCAAGCATAAAGAATATTTTTGAGCTAGTGTTGTGATGTTGCATCCAAGATACAAGGTTATGCATTGTTCATCATTCATTTCAAGGTCAAGATCTACATCCACCATAGCCACATCATGCTAAATTGAAAACTTAGAAGACATCATCCAATGTATTAGCATTCATATTTCATGTCATATGCTTCATGTTTCATGTTCATCTTTCATTGTTCCATTATTTGGTCTAATTACCTAAAAGGGGTTTGACCAAGGTAAACCCCTATCCACTAACAATCAACAAGTTTTATTTCTTTCTTTGTCTAATTTATAGATCTAGGTGTCTTGGAGCATGAAGAATCATTGATGATTAGGTTACAAACTTTTTGAAGTTGTATCCCCATTTGCAAGGTCATAATCTTATTAAAAAGTCACCTATAGGGCCGAAATTGGTAGTTTTAGATCCGGACACTTGGAGGAATAGAAAGAGTAGAATGAAAGGACCAGATCTAAAGTTTGACTTTTTAGAAAAGTCAAAGTGGACTCATTCACCACAAGTTGTGAATGAGTCCCACTGTAGGTATTTTTTAGATATTTTTATGTTTTTGGATACCCATTTGGCTGAAACTTGTTATGGTTCATTTTTCTAGAACTAGATTGATTCACCCAGAATGGTGAATGAGTCCCACCAGGCGTAAAAAATAGTTTTTTCTAGGATTCTAGAACTTCATTCCATCTCTCTTCAGTTCTAAGGTGGAAATTTTAAGTTTTATAAATTTTTGTGTTGTTTTGTTTGCACTTATAGGTAATTAAGTGAAGCATTTTATCAAATTAGGGCTTTGTTTTACATCATGCATTTCATCATCCATTGCATTGCCTTTCCAATTCTAAAATTACTAGTGAACCCCTTAATAGCTTCTAATCAATCTCCTTGGATTTAACCCTTAGCTAGATCTCGTGCCTTTCCGAGGTATAGATCTCAGGGGAAATCCTTGAATGTTTAGTGAAAGTGGTTTTCCCTATGTCCAAAACCCTAGAGATAGAAAGACAATTTTCTATTAAACACTACCACTAAATTCATAATGCCCTCAGTTTTAATCTAGTAGGTTTATCTTTAAATTCATTTGAATAAATCTTCGATAAACTACTATAACTATGAATGATTTTTAAAAATTAAGATTTTATAAATGAAAATTTGAGTGCATTCTTACCAATAATCTAGCTAAAATGTATGGAAATGACCTCTTTAATAGTCATTTGCACCTAGATTTTCCATCATCTTTGTCTTGTTACTTCTTCCAGTACTCATTCATGGTTCTCCATTTAATTTTTCTCTATTCCACAACTGCTTGTATTTATTTCTTGATTCCTTTTTCTTTCAAGTCGTCTTTGGTTCTCTATATTGTAGTTGACATGGGCATCACTATTCATTTCATTAAGCCATGCATTAATACAATTTGCACAATTATCAGAAAGAGGGAATGTAAAACCTTGATAATTTTTAATTTGTGTAAAATCAAGGATCTGTTCCCTTTTAAGTTGTGGACTTTCAATTAGATGCAAATATCTTGAATCTCTTGCTGGTTTCACCTACTTTCTTCTCATTATCATCTACATGTTTGATGATAGATGTCTGTCTCCTTTCAAATGAATGCTTAAAACATGATGTTTCCAAATCTAGATGACTTTGCTTCTTATCGTACAAAACTTTCAAAATATTAATAGAAATTATGGTTAGTAAATGTATTTTTTCCAATAGTCGAACCACTAAAAATTATAGTTTCACTAGGATTAGGCACTTTCTTAGAATTCAAATATTTTTCTAGTAATAGTTCCTTCCTTCTCGCACTTAGGGATGCCTCCATTAGCAAAATTACCTTATGAGTATCCAATCTTACCCTAATGAAGAAAACTTTACAATCAAGCTCACTATAATCAGTTGTTTCATGGATATTCCGCTATGTAACCCTACCAAAAGTGAATAGACTTAAGAGGGAAAGCCTTTAGTTAAGTATTTTCTAGAGCTTATCAATATATTTTTACTCTCCATTACAAAATTTCTTAGACCTCCAACTCACAAGCATACCTTGAAACCAAGACAACAATACCAACTCAAGAAGCCAAAAGGGCCCCTCCTTCTAGCACCGCTTTTATTGATGTGAATGTTGCACACACACACAAACAGGAAGATAAATTCTTATAGATTAGCATAGGAACCTACCTTTCTTAAAATAATCCATCGGAAAACCTAAATCTAAGGAAAATTCAGCTTGATCCCAAGGATCATTTATATTAGGTATTGATCCATTAGGTTCACTCAGGGTTCATTGTGATTTTGTTGTTAAAGAAAAGGGTTAAACAGTTGTTAAGAATTGGGCGACATCTGAAAGATAGTAACATAATCCAAGTCCGATCATTCAAATGTTACTAAATAAATTCCTAAAATCAAATAATTTGCAATAATATTTTATGAAACTCAAATAACTTCGCATACATTCAAGTATATTTCATATTAAGAATTCAACAATTTCATGTAATCAAAAGAATTATAATAAAACTCCATGTATTTATCATTTTTTGGAAAATTTTATAGAATATAAAGGATCTATTCTAAATTAAAGAATAAAAAATACTAAAAAGTAAAACTTATCCTAGGTCCTATCCATACATGCCTCAAGAAATAACTAAACCAGAGAAAACCATCATATACTTCACCAAATTGTTTCATATCTAATCATAGAATGATGCAAGAGTTTAAAGAAACAAGGATCATTTGCAACTAGATAGTGTCAGAATGCACCCTTAAACGACACAGTACATATTATTTTCTGATAGGAAGAAACAATTAGTTGTGTAAGATTTCATATCAGGAAATAACTTTGAAATTGGTTGTAATATTAGTTAAATTCTAATTAAATATACAAGTTTTTACTCTAGAATGGAACAAAAAATATGTAAAGGAATAAAACTTGAAAAAAATTTAATTCTTTGATATCCACAAATTTTAAACTTAAAATAATATAATACATTTCTTGGCCTTTTATAAGAATAGGATACTCAATAAATTTAATCAAAACATGAGAGGGAAACCAAGGGATGAATCATAGAAAAGCATGCAAGACATGATAGTTGGAAAGAGAAAATTTTAAATCCATTGGCACTTTTATTCCTACATTCAGGTTTGGGCTTCAAGTTAAGACACTTGGAAGTAAATCACTATGGAGCTAGGCACCCTTCGTCACATGCATAATACCTGGGTCCTAGATCTCTTGGTTACCAATGCTTCTTCTCAATAAGTTTTATTATCATATGAGATTTCAAAGTGTGCCACTAAACTTGGTAATATCATCGTATCTACTTTCAATCCAAATTTTCTTGACCGTCCATACCAAAAAATCATCCAACAACCTATTTCTTCTACACATAAAATGCCATATATCAATCCATTTTTTACTATTGTGTTTCTACCATAGATGAAATATGGTTGCATGTAGGATTGTACCATCATGAATGGTAATGAGTAAATATACGAAAGTATGAATTCCACATAGTAAGGAGCAACACAATGGAGGAGAGGTTATCATTTAGAATGAATATGTGCATCAACACATGGAAAACTGATAGCACCACAATCAATAAGTTGGTATATTTTATTTCTAACAACCTACCAATCATTGGTGGAATGATCATGAACTTGGTGATATGCATAAAAATAATATTTTTTATGAGTATGTTTGTTAATTTTCTTGCGAGTTGGAGGAGGAACAAAAATCAATTGGGCCTTCAGAATCTGAAATATAATATTTTTTTCTTAGCTAGAGGATAAAGAGTAGGAAGGAATCCTTTCTCTTGTGAAGAATATTTTTTTTCTCACTAAAGGAAGTCATAAATACATTAGAAACCTAAACCCCTTTTAGCAAGGTGTGGTGAAGGCTTCACAAGATGCTTATTTCCTTGTTGCATGTTTTCATTACATTCATGTTTAGAAATTTTTTTGAATCCAACCCCATTATTTTTTTCTAACATAGATAGAGGAGGAGAAGTCTTTTCTAAATTATTATTTGTTTAAAGAGCAATACTAACATTGACATGAGAAGAATCAATACTTTTGCAAGATTGTAGACCCTTTTTAAGGATTGAAATTTTGGGACAATTATTATTGTTATATTTTTCCAACACAAGAGGGATGAAAGCTAAAGAGCCTAAATTTCCATCATCAGATGATGATGATGGTGTTTTTGTTGATGTAGGAATAGTAGGTTTGAGTTGTTTAGAGGATTTTAAAAATGGTACAAAATATTCCTTAGGTTTATATTGTGAGATTTTATACTTTCAAACAAAAGAGGGTGTAAAATCTAGTGTACCCTAATTTTCACCAAAATATGTATTTAAAGATGGATCATTTTCATTGTTTGAAGGACTTGTGGTGTTGATATTACATATTTGTGAAGAGGAAGGGAAATATTGTGTGGATACCACTAAAACAACCTTGGGTTTTTTATGGTTTTTACCCAAGATCAATTTCTTGAGGCTCACATTTATCATTCTTCTCTTGTTGGTATGCTCTGCAAGGCATTCTCCTTGTAATTCTAGTAGGTTGAATATGCAATCTCTATGGTTTTGGATCAATATTGGCTATATTTGCATCCTATGTTACTTCCAAATGAATTGGAATCCATGTTTATATAAAAACTTATGGATGTGTTATGGTGCACTGAAATAGTGAAATTCATCACAAACAATTACTTATTGCCCCACATTTTCTTGATGTATTTTCTTAAGGGTTCCCTAGAGAGTTATGATCTTTACATGGTTCCAACATTGTGGGAGAAATTCTTTGCCATGAAAAGTTATTATCAGTCTCTACTCTGAGTTCCCTTCTTTGTGACATGGTACAAGATTTTGTTTTTGATCATTCCTTAGTGTTTATGGCCCATCTATATTCTTTGAGGCCTTATCTAGGGGATATTTGGCTAAAAATATGCTAGGCTTATTCTACACGATTTAATTCTTGTTTAGGCATTCTATGATAGAACTGCATGTAATTTTTTTCTTCTCTCCCCTTATTGATCTTGCTTCTTTTGTGGAAATTGGAATATAAATGTCCCTCATATGCCTACTTTTTGGCCTTAATTCTTGATACTTTGTATGTAATGTTTCATATCAACTTCGTACAAAGTTCTCTACCTTTTTTGGCATTGTCAATTTGTTCTGTCTCTTTACAACAATGTTCATATGATGAATTTCTTAGTCATGCTAGTTGAGGCACCTCTACTTGTGCCATTTTTGTAACTATTTTTTATCATATCAATAGAAATATTTTACAATGGCTTAGCCACTTTTATTTAAAAAACCTTGGGTTCTTCATGATTTGATGGTGAGATTTTATCTTCCCCAATGAAAGAATGTGTAAAATATAATGAACACCAATCATCTCTAAAGAGCCCATTTGTAGGGTTTTTACTATCATTTATATTATTATTATTGGAAGGTAGTGCTTCAACTTTGGAAGATGGAATAAAATTAGTAGGGGAGTTACAAATTTTATGTCCAACTCCTTGTAAACAACTTTCAAGATTTGGATCTGCTTTAACTATATAAACCTTGTTATTAAATAAAAACTTCATCATATGGTGAAGAGTGGATGACACTCCTCCCATGGCATGAATCCATTGTCTATGAAGATGAAGATTATATGAGAGATAATTGACCATGACAACGAAAAAAGTATTCCCTTTTCCATAGTTTGGGAATAATTAATAATAAAATGAACCTAGTGTTTCCTTGATTTAGTGTTGTAATGTGTTTTACAAATTCACATTAAGTTTAGAGACCATTTAAACTAAATTGATTTAATTGTGCCTTATTTATGATTTTGTAAATTGTATCTTTACACTTTCACACTAATCTAGGGATTTATTAATTAACGAAGGTTAATTTTCCTTAATTGGCCTCTTTAATTCAAATCCAAGCCTAATTAAATACAAATTTTGAGGGATAAAACCCAACATTCATAAATTCCATTACACAAAACTTAAATTTAAGAGGTCTGTGTCCTAGGTTAGTGAACTAGGACCCATTCACCACATGGTGAATGGGTCCTCACTAGGTCCTAGGACCCTATTTTTACATAATGTTTCATATTTCCCAAAGTGTGTCCTAGTTAAGTGAGCTAGGACCCATTTGCCACATGGTGAATGGGTCCTCACTTAGACCTAGGACCCCTCCTTGGCCTCTCTTTTTGGTGGTATTTTAATGATTTCAAATCCTAGATTTGATGTCATCTTGTGTTATTTTAATTTCTAGAATTAATGAAAATATATGTATAAATCCAAGGCTATTTCACTTAGTTTCACCTAAAATATTTCATGCAAGCTAAGGATATTAAATTGAGCATTGAAAAAACATTCAAGAGAATTTTATAACGAATTCAAGAGCATATTATTGAATATTATTGCAGCAATTAAGATTTATTTCATCATGTCAAATATTTAGTGCATCATGCATGTTGAGCTAATATGTTGATGTAGTATTCAAGAATCTAATTCAAGGATTGTTTCTAATCAAGGTTCATGATCAAGAGATAAATTCATTGAGGCTACTTCATATTAGATTGCATATTTATCCAAGTTTCAATTAAGGTGTGGTGAGTTGTGACATTGCATTTTTTTTATTTATCATTTAGTTGATGCATTTTTCATTTCAAGGTTTGATTACCAAAATAGGGTTTGACCAAGGAAAACCACTATTCCCTAATAAATTACATTTTTCTCCTCTTTGATGTCTAATTGTAGGTTTTAGGTTGAAGATCAATTGGAGAGAAAAATTGCAAAATTTGTAAAAGTTGTCAAGGTTACTAAGAAAGTTGTCAAATCATGGAAACTGAGCTACATCATTTATTTCCAAGTTTCTAACAGTCTTTAAATAGGATCTGGGAGCATAGACATTAAAGAATAAAACCTAGAAAAAGAATTTCTAGAGCCCTAACTAGAACCAATTTTCCATAGGGTGAATGAGTCGCTCATGAGGTTTGAAAAAGCACTTCTTACAGCATGTACACAACATTTAACCCTCTTAAATCCTTCCTCTTTTTTGCTATATTAGTTGGGTTTTATTTTTGATATTCATTTGCACACCATAACCCTCATATTAATAAATTAGGTTCATCACATTGTTCCATTTGGGGTGAACCTCATTTCCTTTATTTCATTTTGGTGAAATGTTTTGAGCATTACAATTTTCTAATTTTGGAGATATTTTCATTCTAGATTTAGATCTTCCATTCATTTGCATTGAATTAGGTAGCATTGAGGGTGTCTAGTTTGGATTCAAATTTGTACCTCATTAAGTATTTTAGGACTGCATTGTTTTCATTCTTTAAATCTACAAAATATTAAAAATAATTAGTCATCTTGCATCATACAAACCTACATTTGAAAATTGAAAAAAAATTGCATATCAAACTAGGTCTTTTAGTTCATAATTTTGTCACATTTTCAACTGGAAGTTTACATTACATTCTACAAAAAACAAAACCAAAACTTGTTATAACCCACATGAATATAAAAATAATTAGAAAATATCTAAAAATCTATACTAAATAAGTTTCAAAAACCTCACCCAGGACCTATTTTCCATAGGGAGAATGAGTCCTTGATGAGGCCATAATATGCATTTTAGAAATAAAAATTTTCATATTCATGCTTTTGTTTACTGATTTCATATTTCTATTATAGTTTTTTGAGTTTCCATTTCATTATTTTTTGTAATTAAGTTAAGCTAGCGAAACAACTTCCTACACTAACCTTGAGAGGAGAATAATGCAAAACTTTTACAAATCTTTAACAGTTACAAAAACATTAATATAAATAAACACAAATATCATCCATACCACAAGACAGTGATTTATGTGGGGAAAACCCTTTTAGCAGAAAAACCTCACACTCTAAAATCCACCCAGTATTATTTAGAAATTGAAAGATTACAATATACATGCAAAGAAAGCTTCTCACACGAGTATCACACCTAGAGATCAATGAGACACCATGACCACTATTAAACTCTAAAAAATACACCCCTATCTACATACATGCCACCTGCTTATAACAATCTTTTTAGAACATTCTATAATTAGGGTTTTACAAGGTCTTTTTCATTTTGATGTATTAGCGGGAAAAAAATTTGATGTGTCAGTAGGAAAAAACCCCATGTATTTCTATAAGTGTATATTATTTTCATGATTAGTTGCCAACATTCAACAATAAACCATATATAATTATAGGGTTGAGACACACTTTCTTGAAAAATCTACCACTTGTCGAACACCTCGCAAGGAAAATGGAAGGGTTTCATCACAATCTCTAATTGCTAGGGGAATAAAGGCCCAGAGTCTCTAAACACCATCTAAAATTTTCTATGCTCACAGGCTTAGTTAAAGAATAAAAAAAATTCATCAAAGTATTTACCTTAACTAGCTTCACCCTGCCATCTTCAATGATATCTCTAAAAAAATGATATTATACATAAATGTGCTTGGTCCTAGCATGAAATGTTGGGTTCTTGGCTAGACATATCACACTCTAACTGGCAATAAATTCTCACTACACCTTGTTTTATTCCTATATTTGTACATAGTCTCTTAATCCAAATGGATTCTTTACAAGCATGAGTAGATACCATATACTCTACTTCAGTAGTGAACAAAGCAACCACATCCTATTGCTTACCCATACAACTAGTTGCACCACCAAATAAAGTAAACACATAAGCACTATTAGATCTTCTACTATCAACATCACATTCCCACTCTAAATCGACATAACCATGAATATCAAGGAAAATCTCATCTTTAGTCATATTACTATGATAACATAAGGAATAATATAAGGTATCACACACATATCTAAAGAATCTTTTAACTACATATCAATGAGCTCTATCAGGATTAGACATATCTCTAGAAAGAACTCCCACTACTTGGGAAATGTCTAGTCTAGTACAAACCATAGCATAAATCAAACATCCAACTGCACTCTGGTAAGGAACTCTACTCATGTATTACATATTTGATGGAGATGTTGAACAATTTGAAATAGATAACTTTATTCCAACTAAAACCAGAACACACAATGGTCTACAATCCTGCATATCAAACCTCTGTAAAAATTGAGTTGACATACTTGCTTTGCCAAACCATGTAGCTTTCTGTTCACTCTATCTCTTTTAATTTCCATCCCAAGAATGTGTTTAGATACACCAAGATATTTCATTTCAAATTTAGCAACAAGTTGAGATTTTATTTCTGAAATCATACCTATCCCTCTATCAACTAATAATGTGTCATCAACATATATTGCAATAAACAGGATACAATCACTATTAGTTTTACAATAAACACAATGATCTGATTTAGAATGCTCAAATCCCAAACTCAACACATATGTATCAAATTTTTGGTACCACATCCTAGGACTCTTGATTGAGCCATACAAATATTTTTTCAATTTGTAAACCAACTTACTTTTACCTTTCACCACATAGTACTCTGTATGTGTCATATAAATATCCTCCTCCAAATCACCATGAAGGAAAGCAGTTTTTACATCCATTTTCTCAACCTCTAAACCATAAGCAGCGACAATAAAAAGAAAAAATCTAATTCATGTCATTTTTGCAATAGGAGAAAATATCTCAGCATAATCAACACCCTCAGCTTGAGAGTAACCCTTCACAATGAACATTGCTTTGTACTTATCAATACCTCCATCTAAACCAATATTTTTCTTGAGCACCCATTTACAACCAATAGGTTTTTCTCCTTCAAGAAATGGTACAAGATCCCATGTATCATTTTTTTTAAAAGATGTCATTTCTTCATCCATAACAATCTTCCAGGATTCTGCATCATTCATACCTAGTGCCTCCTCTACAGATCAAGGTTCATCCATGTTAGTATTCAAAGAAAAAATACATCTCCAATCATCAAGTGAATACCTTTCAGGTGGATTTCTATGCCTTGTAGACCTATGAACAAGCTGGGTTGGAGGTTCTTCCTCCTCAACTTCTTTTCTATCATTGGGCCTCAATTCATCTTCCTCATGTGTAGAAGGAAGTTGAATCAGATCTTCTTGTTTACTTAGTTTTGGTTGCAATGTGAAAGAAGAAGGCTTAGTTTCTCTAAAAATAACACTTCTACTATGTATTACCTTATGTACAATAGGATCCCAAAGCTTGTATCCTTTCACACCATAAATATATCTAATGAAGATACATTTCATAGACTTATTCTTCAACTTTGTTTACTTCTCCTTTGGCACATGTGCATATGCCTCACAACCAAAAACTCTAAGATTTCTTAATGAAGGATTGTGACCCGACCATGCCTCTATAGGTGTCTTAAGAACAAGAGCTAATGTAGGAGAACCATTAATCAAGTAATAGGCAGTGACAAAAAATTCAACCCAAAGCCTTTGTTCTAGGCCAACACCACTCAACTTACTTCTAGCCTTCTCCATCAATGTCTTGTTCCTTCTTTCTATAAATCCATTTTGTTGTGGAGAATACAAAGTTGTTGACTTTCTATGAATACCACAATCTTTATAAAATCTATCAAAGTCGTTAGAGAAAAATTCACTATCGTTATTATTCCTCAAACATTTAATTTTCTTTCTAGTCTAAGCTCAACCATTGCTTTAAATTCTTTAAATCAATTAAAAACTTCATATTTACTCTTTAAAAAATATACCCATGTCCTTCTACTATAATCGTCAATAAATGAACCATAATATGTGGATTTACCAATTGAAGGAACATTTACAGGACCAAATACATTAGAATGAATAAGATCCAATACACCACAAAATTTATGAGAACTCAAGTAAAACTGAATGTGGTTTTGTTTCGATAAATTTAATGCTCATAGAAATGAAATTCAAGATTACAATCAGAAAAAACTTCAACAAGGTTTTTATTATTCAAGATCGTTACACACTTTTCTCCAATGTGACCAAGTCTTTGGTGCCATAACATAGTTTTCTCTATAGGGAACTCTATCTCAAAAGGAAGAGCACCCTTGGGTGCCCAAAATCCATTACCATCCATTGAAGGTGAAACCCTCACTTCTACAGACTTTATTTTCACATAAATACTATTACACTCAATAGTGCATACATCAAGCTTGTACAATGTCCCATATCTGACACCTCTAGAAATCACCATAGCACCTCTAGCCATCTTGCATCTTGCATCAAAAAATACTACCTACGCACTTGCATCTATTAGTTTACACACATATAACAAATTTCATTCTAATATAGGGATATGCAACACACCATTAATCCTTTTTATTCTACCATTAGGAAAATTGATTTTAACTTGAGCATTACCAACAATATCTAAATGAGAATCATCACCCAAGTACACCTTACCTCCATCATATTCTTCATATTCAAAAAAACCAATCTGTATTAAAGGTCATATGAAAAGATGCACCTGATTCAATTAACCATGCATCATTACCTGCACGAGTTGCCAAAGTTGTAATGCATGCATCACCATCTTCCTTCTTGAACTCAGAATTAGAATCAAATTTGTTCTTTTTCTTCTTCTTTTCGTCTTTACATTCCTTTTGAACATGTCCATGCTCACCACGGCTCCAACAAATAACTTTGGAATTTCCAAGAAATTTAGATCTTATCTTGGACCTAGATTTTTCATGCTTCTCATTCTTCTTGTCTTTTACCTTAGCTATTCCATGAACATTTTGGGCCTCCTTGGAAATGACAAATACCTTTCTCCTCATCTCTTTAGAAATAAAAGAGCCCACAACATCTTTAGTCTTCAATATAACAGAATTACTCCCAATAGACATAACAAGAGAATCCCATGAATCAAGCAAAGAACAAAGTAAGATCTGACATTTCTCCTCCTCGTCCATTTTGACACCAACTAATTCCAATTGAGATAAAAACATATTGAACATTTCTAGGTGGTTTTTGATTCATCCACCCTCTTCCATTCTTATGGAATACAATTTCTTCCTCAAGAAGTTCTTGTTCACTAAAGATTTTTCCCGATACATCTAACCAAGCTTCTTACATACTTCTTCATCCAACCACAATCTGATTATACCCTTGGCTTTATGATCCATAAGATCATATTGAGTAGCTTGAGTAGGATCTATAGGCCTTGAAATCTTCTAATCAATATCATCCCATAGATCTCAATCTATCAACAAAACCTCCATCTTTTGCTTCCACATCTCAAAATTATTTAATGGAAATTTCTCCACCTCTATTCTCCTTGATGAACTTTCCATCTAAAAAATATTGTAACAAGATCAGAAAGTATCTTCTACACAAGCTCCCATTCAAATATAGATTAGTTCAAAAAACCCAACCCACAACTGAAACCAAAGGTGATCAAGCTATGATTCCACTTGTAAGGAAGTTAAGGTAGTAAAAACAACTTCCTACACTAACCTTGAGAGGAGAATAATGCAAAACTTTCACAAATCTTTAATAGTTACAAAAACTTAAACAAAAATAAACACAAATATCATACCACAACATAATGATTTACGTGGGGAAAACCATTTTGGGAGAAAAACCCCATACTCTAAAAGTTTCCTAATATTATTTATAAATCAAAAGTTTACAATATACTTGCAGAGAAATATTCTCACAGGAGTATCACCACTAGAGATCAAGAGACACCACAACTGTTATTAGACTCTAAAAAATACACCCTTTCCTACATGCATCCCACCCACTTATCACAAGCTTTTTGGAACCTTCTAGAATTAGGGTCTTATAAGGTCATTTTTCATTTTGACATGTTAAAAAGAAACCTTGACATGCTAGTGGGAAAAAACCTTGACATTTCAATGGAATAAACCTTGACGCTTCAACGAGAAGAAGCCTTGATGTGTCAATGAAATTTTTTCTGAGGTGATTTCCTGAACCCCACAACTTACTACAAGTGTATAGTATTTTCATGATCATTTTCCACCTATCAACAATAAACCATATATAATAGCAAGGTTGAGACACATTTTCCCAACAATTTCATCATATTTAGCTTAATGTGGTATATTTAGTGCATTGTGTGATTTAAAAAAAATGCATTTACAAGACTTCATTTTTAGATTATTGCATAGTGTAATAAAAAAATTACCTTTTTTAGAATCTAAAAATTGCATTTATACATTCCATGCCAGATCATTGTATTGCATTTTTCCATCACTCAACATTAACACTATCATGTGTAATTCCTATAAGATAACTCTCACTTTGAAGCATCCTCAATTGATTGATACAACATGTGAGGAATATGAAGCTTTGAAATAAATTTTAGGAGTTTATGATAAGTCATCCACTCCCCCTATGAAACAAGGAGACACTTGTGTTATGGTTAGTACTAAAGAAGTGAATGAACAAGAGGAAATTAATGACATTGATAATAGTAAAGATCAAGGTAATAATTTTGTAGCTCCTCCTAGAAAAAATTTACAAATCTTTACAAATCCCATGTCGAAACATAGTATTTCATTTGTCAAAGCTAGTGAAACAAAGAATGATGTCATGAATATTGCCACAAATGACAAGATTAGAAATGATGAAAATATAGACAAAGTTGTTAAATTAGTGTCATTTACTAAATCTAAAAATTGTAAGGGCTCAACCAAAGTGCCCCTTGATATTGCTTTCTCACAAAATGACATAATAAAACATTCACCTGATGGCCATCTTTACATAGCTCGAAGAATCAATGAAAAGCCTACTAATGGGATATTAATTGATCCTGTCTATGTGGAGAATGTGATCACTAAATAATTCCTATTTTTGCATAACTCTATCAAGATACATATGGAAAACCAAAATCATGGATAAAAATGTATAATGGTTTTTCTTTCCCTACGATTGGCTTCATAAATCTCCCCTAAAAAAGTCAGGATGAAAACATTAAATATCACATTCACTAGATCATCCTATCATTAGACCAATTTCATGTGAAGTTATGTTATCCATGGATTCTCTGAATGAATTTCATCACATTGATTGTGCATAAATGTTTAAAGTTTCCCTTTGGAAATGAAATATTTACTATGCACCATAGTGACTTTAATCCCGTGTCTTCCTGAGGGATTTTTTTATTGAATTTGTTTTAGCCCTAGTCTAGTGAACCTATTAGACCTTGTGAGGACTACTATTTCAAATCATATCAAAAATTTAAGGAAAAACACATAACATAATTATCCCTTAAAAGCATCCCTCAACCTATGATTGAGTATCCTATCCTTGCCGAAACTATGATTGAACAAAAATACGTTCCAAATATTTAAGAGCAACCTATGAAAAATCCTCTTGCCATTACATTTAAGAGACCACAACACAATAAAAACAATTTCATTGTGCCTCCTAAATTCAAACAAGTTTTACAAAGCCAAAGAGAAAGTGGTTGAACAACCTCTTATGGTTCCTTTTTTTCCTCCCCTAAGGGAAGAAAAGAAACCTATGATTGAAAAACCTGCTCCTACACAAAAAAAAAAAAATCTAAACATATTGAAACAAAATTGAAATGCTAGAGATCATAGGCATAGACATCATTCTATTGCTCGTATGTTACAAACTAAAGAAGAAAAGAGCAACTTGAAAATACAAATCCTAACTTGGTTAAAGCAATGCACATTGACTCTATACCTTCACCACAATGTAAGAAAGAACTTTGTAGATATATTATCATTTGACCTCATGTTGTGATGAATTTAGATGATGAAATTAATATTGCAAAGATTGTTGAACAAGCGCATAACAAGTTAAATTCATTATTTTCCTCTTCAGCGAGCTTAAAAGACAATTATCCCTAGAAGAGTGTTGAAATTGTTATGTTTCCTATTCTGGCACTTGTTGTTGTCCCTTTATCTATTTTTCCACCTTTCATATACATTGATCGAGATTGGGATGCAGACAACCTACCATAGGTTGACTCATATGTTCCTTACTAGTCTTTTTCATTATTTTATTTTACATGTTTCTTTATGTGATTGCATGTGTGTAATGTGATCCCCCGTGTTGTTTCGTTTGATGTATCTCTCCCTTTTTGATCCATTCCTCTATATATGTTTATATTCTTCTATATGCTGTCAAAATTTTATCCCTTTTCGCATGTCTTTTGTTTTCCTTTAGGAGATGATGCAAGGCATCATGAAGTTTACATCTCTCCCATGTTGAACCAAATTTTTTTTTCTTGATTTTTGATCTCTATGTGTCATTATTCAAATTCTATGAGTATTTGGGGAATGATGAGGTTTCTAGGCTCTATAACAACATTGTATCAAAGATATAATAACCTTGAATCCATAGATCCCTTATGTATTTTTGGTGGAAACCCCTCCATCCTTTTTCATGGTGTAGATTTATTTCGAAAACATATGACTAGGCATAGGGTTTTTTGAGGAAGATCTCATGTCTTAGGAGTAAAAATTGATTAATTTACAGAAATTTCTCATATAAATTGTGTTAGCAACCACTTTAAATTGGGGGCATACATTGATAATATATTTCTACAACATCTTTTAACATTTTTACATATTTCATTGTATGATTTTATTTTATCTTGTGATGCATCCTTTTCTTGGTAGTTTTAATGGGTATGATGACCTCCAAGAGTGTGATATTTCTTAGCATACAACTTCCCTCTTAGTGGTGATGTGACACACTAAATTACTTAAGTTGTGAATCATTTACTCTTGACTTGTTCGATCTTGGAGGCATTAGGCATGATGATCCCTATAGTGTAGAAAAATGCATACTTGTAGTGTCGAAAAATATTTCTAGGGGCATTTTCACACTTGTTTGGGCCCTCCTTTTGACCCTAACCTTAATGTTTCCTTTATTTAGTGCTGTAATTTGGTTGAAACATTCACATTAGTTCTTGGGCCCTTGTGAACTAATGGATTTAAATGATACCTTTCTATAGTGTTGTGAAGTTTTGTTACACACTTTCACACTTTTCAAAGGTCTTATTAATGAACTAAATATAATAAATCTATTTTTAATTAAAATAAACATTAATCTTTCCTTCTTTTAAAGTATTTTAATTTATTGTAACACGTGTTCACACTTTATAGGTTTTCAGTAATAATTGGGCTTTCTTATTCATTAATTGGCCATATTTTGCATCCACAAGCCCCATTTATTGCATATTTTTGAGTATAATCTCGACACCAATAAAAAACAATCATAAATCAAGTGTTTATTGTTTGAATAGCCTTGATTTAGTGATCTAGAACTCATTCTCCACCTTTGGTTATTGAGTCCCACCTAGATTTTGTTTTCCTTGAACCTATTTTTACACATTTCTGAACACTTTTGGTTTTTGTTCCCATACATTATGGCTTATGGGACTCATTTTCCACCTTGATAAAATGAGTCGTGTGTGGCCCAAAAAAAAAATTAATTCAAAATTTTGGTAGGATTTTATTATCCTATATCTAATGTCAACATGCGGTGTTGTAATTTCAGGAATTCTTGCATAATTAAGTATAAATACAAGGTTCTTTCACTCATTTTACACCTAGCCAGTTGAAGGAGCATCGTTATAGAAAAATTGAGTTTATAAGAGAATTCCAGTGTTTACAATATAATTCAAGTGTCTTTAAGGGTATATTATCAAGCATCAATCATCTTGTCAAAGATTTCATCCATCATGTTTGTTATTGTACTAGAAATTATGATGTAGGGTTTATAATTTAAGTAAGCATTAAATTCAAGATCAACATCATTAAAGAAAGAGTTAAGAACCACATCCATTGAAGCCATTTCATGCATATTTGCAACACATTATTGCTAGGGTTTGGTGAGTTGCAACATTTTCTTTTGTTCACTCATCATTCTCCATTCATGTTTTCTTTCATTTCAAGGTTTAATTACAAACAACGGGTTTGACCAAGGAAAACCCCTATCCACTAACCCAACAACATTTTTCCCTCTCCTTTGTGTGTGATTTGCAATTTTAGGTTGTATATTTTCTAAGCAATAATATTGGAGAAAATTTGAAAATCATTCAAACTTTTCAAAGTTGTCATCAAGCCTTAGAGAAACTTGGAGATAACCTACGGGTTGCAAATTAGATATTCACATCCAGAAAACAACCAAGAAGGAAAAAATAGATAGAAAAGAGTAGGATTAGCTTCTAAAGTTGTAGAAAATCCCAACTAGACTTATGTGCCACCCATGGTGAATGAGTCCCAATTTTAGTCAATTTTTAGGACTTTACAAATTTGGACACCCTTTTGGTAGATTTTTTTTCTTGCATAATTTTCCAAAAATAGGATTGATTCACACAGCTTGGTGAATGAGTCCCAATCAAAAGTATAGCATGAATTTCTAGTGTTCCAAACCTCCATTCTACCTTCTCTAGATTTCAAGGTGCACACATCCATTCTTATAGTTTTCTATTGCATTTCATTCATATTCTTAGGTCATTTAGTGTTAGTTTGCATATAATTAGGGTTTTACATCTTTTCTTACTTTTCATTGTATTTTCCAAGTCTAAAATTGGTGGTGAACCCCTCATTAGATCATTTTTAGCCCCTATAACAACCCTCTCATAGGATTTCTTTCTCCTTTGAAATCTCTAGGGTTTGTTCTTGAGTAAAGGTTCATGAAAATTTCCCCTCTTAGGTACCTAAAATCTAAGGGTGGGAAGCAACAAATTTCCCACCCTCCATTTTTGTGAACCTGCATTTAGGACATCATAAATCTAATTTGGAGTGAATTAACATTGCACTAGGATTTGCATTGGTTAATTTACATTATAGGGTTTCAAATTTTGCATTAATGAAAGCTCATTTAGCTTGCATTTTTACATCTAATTTCATTGAAAATCAGTCAAAATATGCATTTTCATCTTAGATCTAGATCATACAACATGAAAGGAATATAATTGAATTGAAAAATTATGATTTTTTTTTTTAAATCATCTCTGGAACTCATTCTCGACCTTGGGTGAATCAGTCCCTTTACACATTTTGCACTACATTTTTTGGCATTTCAAGTTCTATTTCTAGGTTTCTGTTTATTGTAACTACCTTTCTATTTAACTTTCTAGAATTTATGTTACAACCATTTCATTGTTCTTAGCTTATATTGCATTTTCATTCACATTGCATTTAGCGGGCCTTGAATGAGTATTTGGTGCCCTATTCTAATACTATAGTGAGAAAAAGTTCAAGACTCATGCCATCTAGGGATAGCACAATCATTGTTGATCTTGGATTGTCTAGCTCTTTCACACCTAGTATTGACATTTGTACACTAGGTATGGACAATACCCTTAACAACGCTTTTCCTTCGAGTAGTATGCAAGTTGAAACAAAGAATAATAGTGTCCCGCAAGAAAACACAATTCACATTCATGAGGACATAGCAAACTTACAACATCAAGCAAAAACTAATAACATTTCAACTACTGCCATACCTTCTATACACAACATTCATCGCATGCTTGAAAGTGAATATGGGCTTGATATTATGAAAAATATAGTTCAAATCTTTAGAAAACATCTCACTTCAAAATCAAAATGGTCAACCTACATATTATGTCAAAGGCAGCCCATTGTCCCTAGATATATTGTGAACACCAATGCCATAAGGTGTAGAGGTTCCTAGATTTGAGAAATATGGAGGGAAGGGAGATCCTTCTAACCATGTTAATGCATATACAACCTTATGTCATGAATTTTCCCTTGATGATAAGCATTTAGAAAAAAAATTCCCATATCATTGGAAGATACCACCTTGGAATGGTTCTCTTCTTTACCAAATAACTCAATTAGTTCATTCAATGAACTTGTTGATGCATTTGTAAGACATTTCCAAGTGCACATGATTCCTACATTGACCTTGGCTGATTTGAAGAGATGCAAGAAAAAAGAAGAAGAAAAGATAACTAACTTTATCTCATGCTATCAATCGCTTTATTCTCAAATTAATGTCAAGGTCCCTGACCCTCATCTTCAAAAGATGTTCATAGAAAATTTGCAAAGAAGGATTCAATACAAGCTTACCATGATGAAATTTCCATCCTTCATGCACTTTTGTACCACCCTCTATGAATATCAAAATTTAGTTAGTAGTTGAGATACAAAATCCACTTCTAGCTAAATCGAGAAATCTTAGCCTCTAAATGAAAACAATTACCAACCTTTTATAAAATAGAACAAAGGGTTACTTCAATTCAATCAACCTCAACAAACAACTCACAATTCCAATAAACAAGTAGTTGTCATTAAAGCCATGATACCCTTTAGCTTTGGGGATCTGAAAAGACAATTCACTCCCTTACCCGATACCCTTATAACAACGTCCCAACTTTTAGAACAACAAATGATTACCTTTCCTCCCGTTAAAACACCTGATCCTAATAATCCTTTACCCTCGAGATTTACAACAAATTCCTATTGCCACTATCATAGAAAAAATGGACATGCCACAAAACATTGCTAGCATCTTAAAAATATTGTGAAATACCTCATTGATTATGGTTTTCTTTCCATTGGAGGTGTTAGTGATCAAGGAAATAGGATTTTTCCCCCTCCTAACTAGAAGTTGAAAATATTTACCAACCCCATGCCAAAACATAAAATTTCATTTTTCAAAGCTAGCAAAACTACAAAGAATGATGTAATGAATGTTGAGATAAATTATGATAATTTTGATCCTATCGATAATAATCCTATAGATGAAATGGTGGGAGTGATAGACGTCATGCCTTGTAATGGCCAAATTAAGATCCCTATTGACATTACTTTCTCCACTAAGGATATACTTAAACATGATCCCAATGATCCTCTCTACATATCTAGCTATATCTATGATAACCCCACTAATGGGATACTAATATATCCCACCTGCGGAGAGAATGTGATCATTGAGGAATTCTTGATTTTACATGAGCTCTATCAAGATATATACGATCAATGAAAAACATGGATGAAGACACACAATGGTTTTTCTTTCCCTATGATGGGATCGATCACCTTACCATTGCAAATAGGACCAAAAAAATTAGATGTCTCATTCTCCATCATCCTATAGTCAGATCAATTTTGTGTGAAGCTAGGCCATCCATGGATTCACTCCAAGAAAGTTGTCCCTTCGGTTGTGCATAAATGCTTGAATTTTCCCTTTTTGATGCAGAGCTACAAGGATCACAACCCAACTCATCATTCATTTCATAAACATCACTCGATTCCACACTACCAATCTAATATTAAGGCATACAACTACTTGTAGGTTCCTCAAAACACACTTGACATCACCAAAACAATAGACTCAAACTCTATTCTTAACATAAATGAACTTCAAAAGAAATTAACTTTAAGAACTCCAACCCACAAATAGGGCTTCAGGCCTTCACATGAACTTTCAAAGGCATCTAACAACATTAACGACCCTCATCAAACTCAACTTGACCATTCACCAACTCAAACATTCCAAATTTGTGTACATTCAGATTGGACCGTCCTACAAGGAATAGGTCTAAATTAGGCCATACCAATCACCAATATTCAAGATACCTTACACACAGACCCCCAAACTCCATCCAAGTACATTCAACTAGTGATAATAAACCAAAATCAACAAATCATAACAATAATGGTAACCATTTTAAGAACAAGATTCCAAAACTCAGATTTTAGCCAACCATTCACAAGGGTTTTATTGAAAGTATGCAACCAATCCGTCAATATCCTGCCCAATGCTTCTAGCATGTTCCCATGCACCTTCAAACACCAAGGAAAACATGTTCCACTCACAGCAAACATCAATTCCAAAAATTTACTGTCCTTGTTGTCCTAGGAATACATAATCTAATCTTCACTATAAAGTGCAATAAATTGTCATTAATACCTTTCACACAAAAAATAATGAAACCAATCGCTCTAGTCAGTTTATATATTTCCTAGTTACAAAATATTTCTCCAATTTTTAGCCAGATCCAATGGTTCAAACAAAAGTTATGAGGGTTTTACCAAAATGGTTAACCCTTGGTAGGGTTCCAAGCCCGTTTTACAAAAAATGCCATATCTTTCTCATACCTTCATGAAATCAAATGAGACAAAAATAAAAAATTATGTAGAAACATATTAATAACTTATCCAATGACTTCCCCTTCTGTATTAGGCCATACATGTATGTTCAGGAGCAAAGAATCACGTTTTTATAGTGATTTTTGAAAAGAAAAATTAGAATTCCACTGATATTCTTCCATTATAAATCAATTTCTCTCCCTTTTTCGACTTGTGGAGGAATTTTTTATACATTGAGGTCTAAAAATAACTCACAACCAATGAACATAACTAATTATAACCTTCCCCTAACCTCTTGACTTGATATTTACTTAATTTTTCCCTCATACATTGCATTTTTTTTCAATATGACATGATTTGACAACTTCAACTTTTACAATATATGAGAAATGAACAACATCCTAGGACCTATAACACCACAAAGGTGGCCTCTTGGGCCTTATCACAATATCAAAACATCAAAATGGAACAAATGACTCAATATGGCCTCATGGAGGCAGGTGATCAAATAGGTGCTCCTGCACCAAACTCCTGAGGGAAAAAGAATTCAAGCCCCTTTGAATTGTCTTTTTCCTAGTCTTCCAGTTACTTTGCACCTTGTCTTTTGTCTTTTCAATCAGATTTTGTCTTTTCTTCCTTTTTTTCTTCTTATGCCTTCTTTTATCAATCATCTTTGCAACTTGGAAGTCCCAAAACTCTATCATATCATCATACACTTTTCCTTGACCTTCATAACTTGCGCATACATAATCCAAAAAAAAAATAGAAACAAAATATAGAAACCTTCAGGTCTCCTACTTGTCTTCTTGTACTTCAAATTCCTCTTCACCCATGACCAACTTATCCAATCTTGACACCAATTCACTTGCAACCTCAATGTCCTTGTTTTCTTCTACCTTGATGAGTTCTTCCTCTTGTTTTACTTGTCCATCACCAACCTTACTATCCCATTCTTCTTCAGTGGCTACATATTGTGCCCATAAGTCTTCTTCTTCATATTTGACTGATTTTTCTGCCTTCTTTTGTTTTCTTTTCTTCTTCATAATCTTCTTTAGAGGCCATCTTAACCTTTTTGACATTGGTATATGCCAACTCCTTAGTGATCTCTTAACAATTTCATGTTCCTTAGCTAATCTTTCCAACTTTTGGCTTATCTCTTCCATGGCTTTCTCAAACTCTAATTGTGTTTCCTTCTTTCTCTCCATCTTTCTCAACTATTTTTTCCTCTCTTTTCTTCTTGCTTCATGAATCCTTAGCCTACAAATATCCTTCCAATCTTCTCAACAAATCCATCTTCACAAGAAAGTTTCTCCTTTCTTCCACTTCACTTTGCCACACCTAGGCAATTAGGTTCCTTCCTCAACTTGCACAACACAACACACAACCACAACCACCAAAAAACAAAACCAACAAACTTCACCAGCCCATATCTTTCCTAGGCTCTGATACGACTATGATGCAGAGCTACAAGGATCACAACCCAACTCATCATTCATTTCACAAACATCACTTGATTCCACACTACCAATCTGAGATTAAGGCATACAACTACTTGTAGGTTCCTCAAAACACACTTGACATCACCGAAACAATAGACTCAAACTCTATTCTCAACACAAATGAACTTCAAAAGAAATGAAATTTAAGAACTCCAACCCACAACTAGGGCTCCAGGCCTTCACATGAACTTTCAGAGGCATCTAACAACATTAACAACCCTCATCAAACTCAACTTGATTATTCACCAACTCAAACATTCCAAATTTGTGTACATTCATATTAGACTGTCCTACAAGGACTAGGTGTAAATTAGGCCATACCAATCACCAATATTCAAGATACCTTACACACAAACCCCCAAATCCATCAAAGTACATTCAACTAGTGATAATAAACCAAAATCAACAAATCATAACAATAATGGTAACCATTTTAAGAACAAGATTCCAAAACTCGGATTTAGCCAGCCATTCACAAGGGTTTTATTGAAAGTATGCAACCAATCCGTCAATCTCCTCCCCAATTCTTCTATCATGTTCCCATTCATCTACACACACCAAGGAAAACATGTTCCACTCACAGAAAACATCAATTCAAAAAATTTATTGTCCTTGTTGTCCTAGGAATACATAGTGTAATCTTCACTATAAAGTGCATAAAACTGTCATTAATAACTTTCAAATGAATAATCATGAAGCCAATTGTTGTGGTTAGTTTTTATATTACCTAATTACAATTTTTTTCTCCAATTTGTAGCTAGATCCAACGGTTCAAAAAAAAATTATGAGGGTTGTACCAAAACGGCTAACCCTTGGTAGGGTTCCAGGCTAGTTTTACAAAAAATGTCATATCTTTCTCATACCTTCATGAAATCAAATGAGACAAAATTAAAAATGATTTAGAAACATATTAATAACTTATCCACTGAATTCCCCTTCAGTATTAGGCCATACATTTCCGTATAGGAGCAAATAATCACATTTTTATAGTGATTTTTGAAAAAAAATCAGAATTCCATTGATATTCTTCCATTACAAATAAATTTCTCTCCCTTTTTCGACCTATGGAAGCCTTTTTATACATTTAGGTATAAACATAACTCACAAAAAATGACCATAACTAATTTTAACCTTCCCCTAACCTCTTGACTTGATATTTAATTAATTTTTCCCTCATACATTGCATTTTTTTTCAATATGACATGATTTGACAACTTCAACTTTTACAATATATGAGAAATGAACAACATCATAGGACCTATAACACCACAAAATTGGCCTCTTTGGAATTATTACAGTATCAAAACATCAAAATGGAAAAAATGACTCAATATGGCCTCATGGAGGCATGTGATCAAATAGGTGCTCTTGCACCACTTTGATAATGATATCTTTTCTATCCACTATAGTGTCTTCAACCCTTTCTCATCCAAAGGAAAATTTTCCTTAGATTCCTTTTGGATCAAGCTCATAGAACTTATAAATATGTTTTTTCTTGTCCTATCAAAGGTTCAAGGAAAAGAAGATAGTAGAATTATCCATCTGAAACATGACTTCACCTAACACTGATCCTATTATCCTTGACTAAACTATGCTTGAAACTAAAGATATTCCAAACAATGAAGACCAACCTAAGAAAAAACCTTCACCTACCTCCAAAAAAATACCAAGGGATAACAAATAATCCTATTAAAACTCCTAAAATAAAACAAGTTTACAAATTCAAAGAGAAAGTGGTGAAATAACCTCCTGTAGTTTTTTTTGTTCTTCCCATTAAGGAAGAAAATAAATCTATGGTTGATCAACCCCTTTCTACACAAACACAACTTGGGAATAAAACTAAAATAAATAGAGGTGCTAGATAGCATCAACCTAGATGCAATGCTCTTGCTTGAAAGTTACATGAAGAACAAAACAAAGAAAATCAAAATCCAAACTTGACTGAAGCAATGTATGACTAGCTTCCCCCTTCACCAAAACTAAACAATTTGATACAAAAACAACAACAAGAGTTGAACTCTTCCAAGGAAATTATCCTTTGACCTCCTATTCTGATCAACTTAGATGATGATAATGAGATTACTAAAATTGATGAAGAGGTGCATAATGAGTTGAATACATTATTTTCCTCTTCCATGAGCCTAGATACAAATCTCCTACAAATTGTATTGAACCCTATACTTCTCCAACTTCAACACATTCTCTTGTTCCTTTAGCTACTTTTCTGACTTTGGTATACAAAGAACATGATTGGGATGTGGACAACGTGCTAGTAGGTTTACTGACATGTTTCTTACTAGTCTTTTGCATTATTTCCTTTTTTCATTTTTTTTTTGTGATTTAATTTGTATAATGTGATCCCTTGTGACATTTTGTTTGATGTTCTCTCTCTTTGTGGCATTCCTCTATTTTTACCTTCATTCTTCTCTATATCATACATATTTTTTCCTTTTATTTTTTTCATTTTGTCTTGTTTTTTCCTTTTGGGGATGACACAAGGTGCCGAGACAATCATGTCTCTTCCATGTTGACCTAAAAGATTTTCCTCTTTTTTAATTTTGTCTTGTGTTTTCCTTTTGGGGATGATGAAAGGCGTCAAGACATTTATGTCTCTTCCATGTTGACCTGAAAGGTTCCTTTTTGTTCACTCTCTTTGTGTCATTCTTCCAATTCTATGTGTATTTTGGGGATGATGACAATTCAAGCTCTCTCAAAAACTTTGTGGCAAGAACATATTGATGCCAAATCCATAGATCCCTTATGTGTTTGGTGTTTTCATTCTGGGGGCAACCCCTCTCTTTTCCTTTTCTCTTTCATGGAATAACTTTATTTGGAAACATATGACATGGCATAGGGCTTTCCAACTTGGCTCTCATGTCTTCTTTATTGTTAGCATTTAACATTTGCTGCTTTAAAGTAATTGCTCACAACATGGTGTTTAGAAATTTCCTTAAAGTGGGGGCATACATTGACATTACTCTTTTTCATTTTTATTTTTAATGGTTTACGGTGTAGTATTGTTACTTTATATGATGTGCTTTTATCTTTGTGGATGAAATTGGGTATGATGTCTTTCAAGAGAGTGATCTATCTTTTCATATCACATTCCTCTTAGTGACTTGATGAAACACACTTCATCCCCTAACATGTGAATCTTCTATTCTTTGATTGGTCCTCTCTTGGAGACATTAGGCACAATGTTCACTAAGTTAAAGACCTCACATGAAATAAGCAAGACTCATTTGAACATTCTTTCCATTTTTAATTTTTTTTTATATGGCCACCTTGCATATCACAACTTGCATGCCTGTAGAGCCATCATTTTTTTTAATGATCTCCAAGTATGCGAAGTGTTTCTTGTCTCATGAAGCTCAAAAACCATTTATTTGTGGTGCTTATTAAAGTTATTAGGAGGTATAAGTTTGGTATGGTTTGAGTGGGAAGCCTGATTAAGGCATGACATTCCCAATAGCCACTCACCTATGTGTGTTAGTACATACCAACCATGAGTGTATGTTTCTCACCTTTTTGGACTTCTCACCCAATGGGAAACTAAGAGTTTCTTTGCTATAGATTGATTATTCATTTTTTTGAAAAATAGCCTAGATCTAATCCACATCATCATGTACAAATGGTCAAAGCTTGATCCAACTCTCTTTCATCTTTTCACCCCTTTTCTTTTTCATCTTTGATAGTGAATTCTTGTGCTTTTTTGTTGTCCTTTATCATTTTAATGTGTGTTTTTTTGTGCCTATCTTGGTTTGCCATGAGATCTTGATCTTGGGGGCTTGATCATCCCTCTTTATCATTTTCATCTTATCTTATTAGCATTGGTACACTTAAACCCCTCTTGATGCATGTTTGTGAACTTTAGTGTGAGTTTGAAGCAAGTTCATCCTCTCACTAAAGTGGGGGCTAAATGTATTATCAAAAAATATTGTCGGGGGAATTTTCACACTTGTTTAAGCACTCCTTTTAAACCTGAGCTCAAAGTTTCCTTGATTTAGTGTTGTAATTTGGTTGAAACATTCACATTAGGTCTTTGGACCATGTGAACTAATGGATTTAAGTGATACCTTGCTATTGTGTTGTGAAGTTTTCTAACACAAGTTTTCACACTTTTCTAAGGTCTTATTAATTAACTAAACATAGTAAACCTCTTTTCAATCAAAAAAACATTAATCTTTCCTTATTTTAAATTTTTGTAAAGTGTTCTAACATACTTTCACACTTTTCTAGGATTTTCGTTAATAATTGGGTTTTCTTATGCTCTAATCGGCCCTATATTGCATCCACAAGACCCATTTATTTCATCTTTTTGAGGATAACATTGACACAATTTAGTAACCAATCATGAATTAGGTGTTTTTGGTTTGAATGGCCTAGATTTAGTGATTTGGGACTCTTTTTCCACCTTAGGTGAATGAGTCCTATGTGGCCAAAAATAAAATTTAATGATTCAATTTTTTTTCAAGATTTTATTCTCCTAGATTTGATGACAACTTGCAGTGTTGTAATTTTGGGAATTCTTGCATAATTGAGTATAAATACAAGGTTCTTTCACTCATTTTACACCTATCAAGGTGAAGGAGTATGCTTATAGAAAAAATGAGTTCACAAGATAATTTAAGTGTCTTGAAGGGAAGATTATCAAGCATTTTAGAGCATTCTTCAAGAATCAATCGTCATATCAAAGATTTCATCCATCATGTTTGTTATTGTGCTAACAATTGTTATGCGGGGTTGATGATTCAAGTAAGCATTAAATCCAGGATCAACATCATTCAAGAAAGATTCAAGAACCACATCCATTGTAACCATTTCAAGCATATTTGTAGTACTTTATTTCTAGGGTTTGGTTAGTTGCAACATTGTCTTTTTTTCATTTATCATTCCTCATTCATGTTTTATTTCATTCAAGGTTTAATTACCAACAAGTGGTTTGACAAAGGAAAACCCCTATCCACTAACCCAACAAAATTTTCCCTCTCCTTTGTGTGTGATTTGTAGGTTTAGGTTGCAGATTTCCTAAGGAGAAAATTTGGCTAAAAGATGCAATTCATTCAAAGTGTTCAAAATTGTCATCAAGCCTTGGAGAAACTTGGAGATCACCTACAGGTTGAAAATTGGAGATTCATATTTGGAAAATAATCAGGAAGGAAAAAGTAGAAAAACAAGAGCATGATCATCTTCTATAGTTATAGAAAATCCAAACTAGAATGATTCACCACCTGTGGCAAATGAGTCCCAATTCCTATCAATTTTTTAGACTTTATAGATTTGGAAATCCTTTTGGTAGATTTATGTTCTTGCATAGTTTTCCAAAAACATGAATAATTCACCAAACTTGGTGAATGAGTCCCAATAATCCTTTTGGTAGATTTATGTTCTTGCACATTTTTCCAGTGTTCTAGATCTCCATTCTACCCTTTTCAGATTTCCAAGTGCACACTTGTTGTTTTATAGTTTTTTGTTGCATTTCATCCATCTTCTTAGGTCATTTAGTGTTAGTTTTCATACAAGTAGGGTTTTACATATTTTCTTGCATTTCATTGTCTTTTCTAGGTCTAAACTTGGTAGTGAACCCCTCATTAGATCATTTTCAAGCCCTAGAACAACCCTCTTGAGAGATTTATTTCTCCTTTGAGATCTCTAGGCTTTGTTCTTGAGTGAAGGTTAGTGAAAATTACGCCTCTTAGGTACCTAAACGTTAATGGTGGGAAGCAACCAATTTTCCACCCTCCAATACCTTTTCATTTTCACACTTAATTCGGACCTATTTTAGCATCCTTTGCTTTAAATTCCCTCTAGGTCACTTATTATGGGCCCCTAAGACCCCTTTTTGTGCATCCCAAGGCATATTTCAACTGTAAACCATATGAAATTCATAAAACAACCTTTAATCTTGGTAACCCACCTTTTAAAATGGAAAAATAAGCCTTGTGAGACCAACATGCCCTTGGTGGTGTATTATCCCACCTTAGTCAAACCAAGATGCCACCTAAGGAATCTTAGTCCTAAGGGCTTTATTTTCTAGAATTAAGAGCAGCAAATAAAAATGTTTGATTTTTAGTTTGGCATTTTGTCAACTTTTGGGATCTAATAATTAGGTTATTAGATAGGAGCAACTATACAAGTAAGATTCAAACCCATTTTTACCTAATGTTTTGAAGTGAGAGAAGAAGTAATAAGTAAGAAAGAAGATTTTATGAGAACAAGAAGGAGAGTTTCAAGAAGCAAGGAATTAAAGTCTTGGAGCAGCCTTCTATTGTGTTTTTGTAGGTTTTTCAAATCCATTTTCAAGCCAAGATCTATCATTTTCAAAGACTAATCATGGATTATTATGGAGGATAATGATAGATTCTAGTTTGGAGATGCAACTAGCCATACTTGCAAGCCTAAGGAATTGTTTCATGAATGATTATATCTTCCACCGTTGCTCTACTTTCTACCTAAGATACATTTCATGTTTATGGCTTATTGGGGTGATTTAATATCTCCTTTGTAGGTCATTTTAATTTAAATCTTAGTATATATGTGAAAATTGTCTCTCAATCTAGGGTTTAGGACCTAGGGAAAGAAATTTTGGTTACTAAACATTCAAGGATAGCCCTAGAGATCTTTACCCCAAAAATGGAAAGGAGACAAGAGATCTAGCAAAGGGTTGTTCATAGGAGATTCAAGGTTAAGATGCAATGAGGGCGTCACCATCAAGTTCAAACATGGAAAGACAATGAAATGAAGGATGAAATGCAAGATGTAAAACAAAACCCTAATTTGATGCAATGCTTCAATGAATGACCTAGAAATGCAAAGGAATTGAAACCACAAATTGAGAAACTAAAAGTGTGCACATAGAAGAGGGAATGGAGCTATGGAATTTTTAAATTGATGAATTTTAGGACTAGTGGGACTTATTCGCCATTTGTGGTGAATCAATCCAAGTTCTAAGTGATTATTTTGGAAAAAATTTCAGCCAAAAGAGCACTCAGATCTACTAAAATCTCTACTAAATAGGTATAGTGGGACTCATCTCTAAATAGTGGAAAATAAATCCAATTTTAATTTTTGAAACTTCAAAATGAGAATCTTCATTCTGCTTTGTTGCTCCTAACTAGGATCCAGGTCTGAAACTATAAATTTTAGCTTGAAGATCTTCTCCAAGCTTCTCCAAGGCTTGATTGCAACTTTGAATATCTTTGAATCCTTGTGACAACTTTCTCTAACTTTTCCTCCTTGAGAAATCTTCCACCTAAACCTGCAAATCACATATAAAGGTGAGGGAAAAAATGTTGGGGGTTAGTAGATAGGGGCTTTCCTTAGTTAAGCCCATTCTTTGGTAATTAAACCTTGAATAAAATCAAATGAAAATTGAAGGATGATGGATGAACAATATTAGATGTTGCAACTCACCAAACCCTTAAAGTGGAATGTTGCAATGGATGTAGATCTCAAATTCAATGGATGATTGATTGATCTTACTTGAATTGCTTTCTTGAATCAAAACCCTATATCAAAAATGTTAGCTCCATAACAAACATGGTGCATAAAACATTTGACATGATGAATGATGCTTGAATGATGCTACAAAATGATTGAAAATCTACTCTTGAAGACTTTTGAATGCTTTTTGAATGATTGAATGCTCCAAATTTATATGATTAATCACTTATAAACTCGCGAGGATGAAAATGAGTGAATGAACCTTGTATTTATACTCAATTATGAAATAAATCCCACAATTACAACACTACAAGCTGACATTAGATCTAGGAGACCAAATGCCACCAAAAATTTGAATTAATTTTGAAATTTGAGTCAAAAGGTGTGCATTCACCACAATTGGTGAATGGGTCCCACCTAAAGGGACTCCTTCACCAAGAAATAATGAATGAGTCCCACCTTAAGAATTTTAAGGTCGGTTTCAAGATTTAGATACTTGAAATGATATTGTGGTGATTTACCTCAAAGATAAACATAAATAAGGCTTGTGGATGTAATTTGAGACCAATAAAGCATAATAAAGCCCAATTATTAAATAAAAACCTTAGGATAGTGTGAAAGTGTGTTACAATACTTTACAACACCCTAGAAAAGGCCTTAATTAAGCACAATTTGGCTAAAAATAGGTTCAAATACTTGATAAAGTCCTAGAAAAGTGTGAAAGTGGGTTACAACACTTTACAACACCTTTACAAGACATTGATAAATTTATTTTATTTACTTTTCTAGTGCCCAAGACTTAATTTGAATGAGTTAAAACATATTGAAACACCAAATCAAGGCCACTTTTAGCCTTTAATTCAACAAGAGGGAGCTAAAGGGTATGTGTAGGATCATGATGGGCCAAAAAGTGGCAATATGATGGGTATCTGTAGGGTATGTAGTTGACAACTTTTTTTAACCCAAAATTGATGAAACAAAAAGGGTTTTTAAAGGAGATTATCAACTTTCAACCAATGTAAATTATGCTTTACTTTGAAATTAATAAATAATTGTTATTCATTTTCTATTTGAATTATGACTAAAGTCCTAATTGATAGACTGGTTCAAAAACATCTATAGCTTTCAAACGATATCACATTTTTTGAATTTGAAACATGTATCACATTCTATGCTTTGCATACTATAGGATTAAAAAAAATGAATTTAATTATGTTTTGACCAAGTTAAGGTGGCCAAACATACGAGTGTTTATATTCTTTAAAATTTGTAATAAAAAATTCATATTAATTATTTACTTGGAAAAAAATAGAAAAAAATATACATCACATCGAGACATGAGTCCTCTACTTATATCTAAAATATTATAAAAAGGTATTATCATTTTATTGTGATTACGGTGGTCACACAGACACCCACTTCTTATTTTTTCCCAAAAATTTAAGTGCTAGGATATTGAAATTATATATATATATATATATATATATATATATATATATAAATATATATATATATATATATTAAATAAACCTATTAGTTTAGAAATTACATTCAATTAGCTACAGATTCTATTTTCACATATTTTTGAAATAATATAGATAACTTATTCAATTTTTTACATCAAGTTACCTAACTCTGATTTTTCTAAATTTTTCCCCACTTAAGGGCTTGTTCTTTCCATGATGATCCTGCACATACCCTAAACCCATATGAAAATTTCATCAACAACATTTTTTGACACTACAGTTAGCACCCACTTTAGTGAGAGAATGAACTTGCTTAAAAATCACACTAAAGTAGAGCAACATGCTTCAAGAAGGTTTTAAATGCATCAATGCTAGTAAGAAAGGATGACACTGATCAAGAGGGATGATCAAGCCCCCAAGATAGATCCCATTACTAACCAACATAAGCACAAGAGAACACAAATGAGAATGATATAAGAGAATCATTATAGAATAATCATACAATATCAAAGATGCAAAGAAAATGAAATAAAAAGAGAAAGAAAAGGTGGATTTAGCTTCAATTATTTTTCCAACACGTTGTGGATTAAATCTAGTTTGCTTGTCCAAAAATGCACACTCACTCTATGACAACAGAACTCCTAGTTGTCTGCTAGGTGAGAGATCCATAGAGGTGGATGAACTATAGATTTTTGGGTAGGGATTATAGGCTACTCTTGCGCTCTTAGGATGTTTCATCTAAAAGGAGAGAGATAAACCCCATGCAAAAGATCTAGCTAGGTTCACTCAAATTATGGAATGTATGATGTTGTTTAGACTAAATGGAATGAACTAAGTGAAATTAGATGATCTATGTGACTAATTTTGAATGCAAAACCTAAGATTTATGCAATGTTTGAAAACACAATGTGATATGAAAACATGAACTAAGTATGAACAAATGCAAAACAAAAAAGGAAGAAGGTTGATTCAGAGTGCACTTGGGAAGAGAATGGGGAATATGGAATCTTCTGAATTTTTTCTAAAATTGTTAGAAACCAAGATCAGACATGCAAACCAAAAAACCTTCCATAGAAGAGAAAATCAGAAAAAGCAAAGCTTTGCAAGAAGATGTACAAATAATATTATTCAAGAATTCATAATTACATGAGATGATTTTTTTTTATAAAAGAAAAGTACGTATAACGATAATCTTATCTTCAACAACAAGATAAGGATGAGAATAATTAACCTAGGAATTAAAATATTACCTAAGTAAAGTTATGCAAGTGAAATTAAATATTAATTACACTAACATCCCCCCATAAGTGCAACCTAGGGAGACTAAAAATACATAAACCTAAAACTAAGATCAATGCAAGAAAACATGAATGGGTCCCGAAAACAAGGCCTGATCAAGTACCAAAGTGCAAATGCAATAATGAGGTAGAGAAGGAAAACTCAGTGGGACAAAACCCCCCAACAATGAGATGACTGCTGCAAAGTAGCACTGGAAGAACACTGTGGAGTAACAATGGAACCAAAATCTGACAAGCAAGGAAAGATACTTCTGTCTATAAGAAACCAAAGTGAAATCATAATAATGTGATAGCAGACCCGATGCCATGGAACACTAGAAAACTCACAAACTAGAACAACCCTAGAATCCATAAAGAAACATTAGATGAAATGATGAAAAAATATGGAAACCATGCTCTGATACCATGTTAGAAACCAAGATCAGACATGCAAACCAAAAAACCTTCCACATAAGAGAAAACCAAAAAAAGAAAAGCTTTACAAGAAGATGTGCAAATAATATTATTTAGGAATTCATAATAACATGAGATGATTTTCTTTCTAAAAGAAAAGTATGCATAACCCTAATCTTATCTTGAGCAACAAGATAAGGATGAGAATAATTAACCTAGGAATTAAAATATTACCTAAGTAAAGTTATGCAAGTGCAATTAAATAGTAATTACACTAACATAAATTATTGAAAAATCATTACTGGGACTCATTCACCACTAATGGAAAATTAGTCCTACTTCTGATGAAAAATGTCAGGAATAGGTTTCTGAGTGTTGAGATCTAGAATATGAAAAAAATTGGGTTTCTAGCCTTAAGGTGGGAATCACTCACCACTAATGGCAAATTAGTCCTCTCCCAAAATTATGAGAAATTAGGGGAAAATTCTACAACACTAGATCTAGAATACACATGCAAGACGAGAAAATTGGTTGAGGGTTAGATAATAGGGATTTTCCTTGGTCAAACCCCACTTTGGTAATCAAACCCTAAATAATGAATGAAATGAAAAAGAGTATGATAACTAGATAACATGCAAATTCCATAAACTTACCACACCTTTGATACTAAAAATATGAAGATATATGAATGGCTGCTCCAAAATGCTTGATTAGATGATGCAAAGTGCTTGAATGCTTGATGAATGCTTCAATGAATGGGAAGATTTCTTGAATGTGTTAGGAGATTGTAGGAGATGTAAAATGAGGAGAAAAAAACTTATTGATACATTCTTGTGTCTTAGTAACCCATTGATACCTCATCACAGGCTGACATCAATTGACTTGGAATAAAAATCTAAAAGAAAATTTTAAATATTTTGAATTTAGAGCTAAAAGGGACTCATTTTCCACCCATGGTGAATGGGTTCCACATTGGACCTGGAATTGGTGTTAGGAATTAAGTCACATCTATTGTTTTTTGTTGAGTTTACATTCAAAAATACACTTAATTAAGCATTATAAGGGCATAAAGGGTCAAATAAAGCATAAGAAAGGTGTAAATAGTGAAGGTATGCCTAGAAAAGCATGAAATCTTATTACAAGACTTTACAACACTTAAAAATAGGACTTGACAAGTGATGAAAAGGTGATTTTTAGGTGAATTGTAATGAATATAGTCTAGAAATGCATAGAAATATTTTGTAACACTTCACAACACCTTCACAAGATGCCATTATTTGAATTTTAAGGACCCAATGTGCATGTTCAAGCCACATTACATCAATAAATCAAAGAAAAAATGGACCAAACATCGTGAAGAAAGGCCTAAAAGACCTTAAAAATTATAAGGGACCATTTTTCTATAGCACATTGAACCCCCACTTTAGTGAGAGGATGAACTTGCTTCAAACTCACACTAAAGTAGCTATGCATATCAAGAAAAATCCCAATGCACTTATGTTACCAAGATGGAATAACAACAATTAAGAGGGATGATCAAGGCCCCAGGATGAAGATCCCAGGGAAAACTAAAGATACGAACAAAGGAACACAATTGTTGAAATGAAGGGATAGGATGAAACTTCGATCATCTATCGAACTAGTTGTGGATTAGATCTAGGTTGTTCATTTGAAAAAGAGAATTCATACTCACTTTGGGGCAACAAAAATTATGGTGGTCCAATGGGTGAGAAGACCCAAAAAGGTAAGATACATATACTAGTTGGTATGCACTTACAAACATAAAGGTGGCTATGAGGAAAGTCATACTGTTGAATGGGATTCCCACTCAACCATATCAAACTTATACCTCCTGATAACTTTAACAAGGAACTACAAATGAAAAGGTCAGTTTGTGCTTGATGAGACAAGCAAAGCTTTGTATGCTTAGAACTCATGAACTAAAAACAAGGTACCACATGAATGCAAGGTGCATTATGCAAGGTGTTAAAAAGTGCAAAGTATGAAATGATAACAATGCAAAAAAGTGTAAAATGGAAAGTATGTTCAAAGGAGTCTTGTTAGGTTTATGCAAGGTTTATCACTTAGGGGACATTGTGTCTAGTGTCACCAAGAGAGAACCAATCAAAGAATAAAATATTCACAACTTAGGGGATGTGGCTCATCACATCAGGCCACCAAGAAGAATGTAATATGATAAGATAGATCACACTTATGAAGGAAATCATACCCAATGTCATCCTTAAAGTGACAAACACATCATATGAAATGACAAGGCTACACTAAGAATTGATAATGAAAATGAAATTATGGTATTGTATGCCCCCTGCTTTAAAGGAACTTCTACACACCATTCTATGCGAAATTACTTTAAAGTAGAAAAGCAAAGAAAATGCAAAAAAAGGGAAAAAATAAGACATGAGAGCCAACTTAGAAAGCCCTATGCCAAGTCATATGTTTCTGAGTTAGGCTACTTCATGTAAAAAAAAGAAAAAGAAAAAAGAAAAAAGAAAAGAAAAAGGAGTTTCCCCCTAGAAAAGAGAACACCAAACACATAAGATATCTATGGATTTCGGGTTATTATGTTCATTGCTGCAATGTTTGTATTAAAGAGCTCAGAACTGTCATCATTCCCCAAAGCACATAGAACTAGAAGAATGACAAAGAGAATGAAAACAAAAGAAAAGGAAGATCTGTTTTGGGTCAACATGGAAGAGACATTGCAGTCTCAACGGTTTGCATCATCCCCAAAAGGAAAACACAAGAAAAAATAAAATGAAAAGGTGAAAGAAAAGGAAAAGCTTTTGGGTCAACAAGAAGGAGACATTTTGGTCTCAATGCCTTGTGTCATCCCCAAAAGGAAAACACAAGAAAAAAACATAGTAAAAATTAAAAAGGGATTGATTGGTTCAACATGGAAGATGCATAAGGTGTCTCTACGCTTTATGTCATCTCCAAAAGGAGAACACAAAACAAAAAGGAGAAAAAGAAAAGGACCTTTTGGGTCAACATTGAAGATACATAGGGCATCTCTACACTTTGCATCATCCCCAAAAGTAGAACACAAACCAAAAAAAAAGAAAAAGGACCTTTTGGGTCACATGGAAGAGACATAGGGTTTCTCTACACTTTTCATCATCCCTAAAAGGAAAACACAAAATCATAGTATGTGCAGGATCATGATGGGCCAAAAAGTGGCAATATGATGGGTATGTGGTTGAAAAAAATTTCTTACCCAAAATGGATGAAATTAAAAGGGTTTTTAAAAGAGATTCTTAGCTTTCCACTAATATAAATTATGCTTTATACTTTGAATTTAATAAGTAATTATTATTCATTTTCTATTCAAATTATGACTAAAGTCCTGATTGATAGGCTGATTGAAAAATATATATAGCTTTCAAATGGTATCATATTTTTTGAATCCAAAACATGTGTCACATTCTATGTTTCACATACTATAGGATTAAAAAAAGAAAAAATGAATTTCATGAAGTTTTGACCAAGTTAAGGTGGTGAGACATACAAGTTTTTTATATTTTTCAAAACTTGTAATAAAAAAATCATAATTAATTATTTACATGGAAAAAAATTACAAAAATATGCATCACATCAGGACATGAGTCCTCTACTTATATCTAAAATCTTATAAAAATATATTATCATTTTATTGTGGTTAGGTGGTCAAAATACACCTACTTATTTTTTCCCTGAAATTTAAGTACTCATTGCATTGAAATTTCAAATTTTCACCAAATAGATTTAAAAAAAAAACTTAGTAGTTTAGAAACTACATTCAATTTGCTACAGATTCTATTGTTACATATTTTTGAAATAGTATAGATAACTTATTCAAATTTTTACATCAAGTTGCCTAACTCTAATTTTCTAAAATTTTTGCCACTTAAGGGCCTATTTTTTCCATGATGATCCTGCACATACCCAACGAAAATGAAAAGAAAAGTGGAAAATGTATGGCATATAGAAGAGTAGAGGTACAAATAGAGGAAGTCTACAATGAGAGACACAAAATTGAATGCATGATTCATGGGAGCATGATACACACATAAAATCAAGGAAAAGGAAAAGGAAAAAGGAAAATGAAATGCAAAAAGGCTAGTAAGGTGAAATTCAAGTGAACCATTTAACAAGTCATTTGCCTCCCAATCAAGCTCAGTGTATTGTTAGGGTGGTTGACTATCCAAAGAAAGAATTGCAAGTGTTGAACTAGGAGATGTACTAGGTTCCTCACTTGGTTGAGAATATTTAACATTTAAGCTCATGGTAGATGAAAATAAAGAGTTTATATCATTATGAACTTCTTCATCTATTTCCATGATCTCCTCAGCATCATCATCATCATCAAGATTGATTATGATAGGACGATGAAGGGTTAATTTTAAGGATGTATCAAAAGTTGTGGTTGTTGGATTTTCTCATTTTGTTGTGAGGGTTGGACTATGCGATCTTATGGTGGGTCAAGAGAAAGGGGTTGGTCATCTATTGCTTCGATCAAAGGTGGAGGTTAGTTTTCTTTATTTTCTTCCATTCAACACTAACAAGCAAGGAGATGACGATGACGCCTACATTCCCTAGTACCATGGTTGTGTTTAATTTTGTTTTGAATTTGTTGAGGTGTAAGAGCATATTGATCCATGATAGGTTATGTTTCTTCCAAGGGGAAGAATGGAAGAAACCAAAGAGGATGGGTCGATCACTTTCACTTTAGCTTTATACACTTGTTTAGTGCAGGGAGGCATGATAGGATTGGTGTCATTTTCTCTCGGTCATTTAAATGATGGAGGGGAAGTGTCTAGGGGTAGTTGTTCATGAGGTTGTATGGTTTGGTCAATGTCAGACTCAGGATGAAGCATGGTTTCATCTATGATAGGAGTGGAAGTAGATGGGGACATGTTACGAAGAGACAACTTGGCGATTCGTTTGGCTTTGAACTTTTGATAGGCTATGACAAAGAAACCCTCATGAGGGGTGATGGGCTCCATAGGTTTAGGCCAAAAGGATTCTAAGAAAAAATTACCTTTAGATGATAATAGATTAAAACCACTATGGTGTATGGTAAATATTTCATTGCCATGTGGAAACTTCAAACATTTGTGAACAAATAAAGGGATAACTTTCATCAAGCAGAGCCAAGGATGACCTAGTCGTATATGAAATTGATCTGATTGTGGAATAATTGAAAATGTTGCCTCCAAAGTTTTGGGTCCTATTTGTAATGGGAGCATGATTGCTTTGATTGTAGGGAATGGGTATGTGTAGGATCATCATGGAAAATATAGGCCCTTAAGTGACAAAAAATTCAAAAAAATCAGAGTTAGGAAACTTCACATAAAAATTTAAATAAGTTATCTATATTATTTCAAATATATGTAAGATTAGAATCTGTAGTAAATTCGATGTAGTTTCTAAACTACTAGGTTTGTTTTAGAAAAAAAATCTATTTGGTGAAAATTTGAAATATTAATGCAATAGTACTTAAATTTTAGGGAAAAAATAAGAAGTAGGTGTCTATCTGACCACCTAACCATAATAAAATGATAATATTTTTTTATAAGATTTTAGATATAAGTAGAGGACTAATGTCCCGATGTGACGCATATTTTTGTAATTTTTTCCAAGTAAATAATTAATTATGATTTTTTATTACAACTTTTAAAAAATATAAAAACTCGTATGTTTGACCACCTTAACTTGGTCAAAATTCATGAAATTCAATTTTTCTTTTTTAATCCTATAGTATACAAAGCATAGAATGTGCATGTTTTGGATTCAAAAATGTGACAATTTGAAAGCTATAGATGTTTTTCAATCAACCTATCAATCGGACTTTAGTCACAATTTGAATAGAAAATGAATAATAATTGCTTATTAAATTCAAAGTAAAGCATAATTTATATTGGTGGAAAACTGAGAATCTCCTTTAAAAACCCTTTTCGTTTCATCAATTTTGGGTTAAAAAAAAGTCATCAGCCGCATACCCATCATATTGCCACTTTTTGGCCCATCATGATCCTACACATACCCACATCAACTTGAGCATACAACAATAGATAACATGGAATGATGTCGGTTAAATTTTTATGAGCATTTTGTCTACAAAGAAATTATATTATCCATTGTCTTTTTAGGAGTCATATGAACTTGGAAGTGACTTATGAAGGAATCCACTATTGAAATGGTGGATTCAAAATGTCCCTGAAGCTACAGCCTTCAAGAGGACCTCCAAGAAGAAATTCAACCACATAGAAAATTTTGAAACTAAGGGAATGCAAATAGAGATTGCTATTGATCTAGAATATGAGATGATTACAAATGTACAAATGCCCTGATATATAGGCATGAGAGAGATGCAAGATGCAAGATGATGTTGCCATGTGTCATGATCTAACATGTGATAGCATGTGAACCCTACCTAGGAAATGATAAAAGATAGAGATAAGCTCTAGAAGGACAACTCATCTTCTAGAAGTAATATTATCCCTACAAACATGGAAAGGGGAATTACCCCATTATTAATGATTTATCTAATAATGAAACCTAGGACTTAATTAATTAAATGCACAACCTAAGTTAACTTATGCTAGTGTAATAAATAATTAATTACACTAACAACCCCCCATAAGTGCAACTTAGGGAGGAAATGAAATGATTATGCAAAGATGATGATGATGGGTCCCAACTACAAGGCCACGTTAGGTACCCATTTACATGATGAAAATGAAAGATGCAAAAAATATCCCACAACCAAAGAAAAGGGGAAAACCCAATGGGAATAAAACCCCTCTCCAAAAAGGAGATGAAATGCAGAGAAGTGAGAAAGAATGGGAAGGATGGAGGACTCCTAAATACCCCCAAGTACACCATTTGTCACATGGATACAATATATTGAATGGTCCCCACATAGGATGGAAATAGAGAGACTATATAGCCCCTCCAAAACATGAGATCACCTGCAAAAATGGTAAGTGTCTGAAGAAAAAACACGATACAGTGTCGACAAACAACTTGTCTCCCTTTGTGAAGAAATAGAACCAAATGCAAGTGGAGGGATTCTTCCCATTCTAGATAGGAATTGAAGGAAGAGAGGATGATGGTGGATGATGATGTCTCTGAAATTTTCTCATGTGTCTCCTTGCTTGAAGAAGAAGATGCCACATTCAACTCAGGTACATACCTAATCAATGAAGAAGGTGACAAATCAGGATGATGCAGAAATTGATGCTGATCAATTTCCAAAGTCAATGATACAATGAATATGATGGAGGCTAGATTCCCCCCCCCAAATAAAGTATCCTCAAAGCTGTAGATGTTGAAAAACCAACTTCACATTCCCCAAGAATCACCTGCAAGAAATCACCTATCACATGCAATAGATATTCAAAACATAAATGAAGAGATGTTCTATAAACCATCAGAGCCAATATGTGCAAGCAAAAACTAGAATAATTGATTATTGAAAGTAATTTTTTTACAAATAATACAAAATCCTTCAAAAAGGAAATCATGCAAAAAAGCAAGACATGCACAACCCTAATCTTATCTTGAGCAAAGAGACAGCTCAACAATTAAAGGATAATAATTAACCTAAGAAATAAAATATGCCTAAGTCAACTTACGCTAAAGATGAGTCCCAACAACAAGGCCTGATCAGGTACTCATTTACAAATGTAATGCAAACTAAATCAAATGGGGTAAAGGAGAAAACCACAAGGGAACAAAACTCCTCCCCAAAATAGAATGCAAACTAAATAAGTGATGAAAGATGGAGGACTCCATAAGACCCCCCAAGGACACCATCCATCACAAAGATGAAAGAACCCCCCATAAGAGAGGAAGAAAGAGGCCACATAGCCCCCCCAAAATGAAGTAGCTCTAATAAGAATGAGGAAACTGCATCTCCTAAAGGAAGTGAGAGGGAAGAGGCTAAATGAAAGCAATATCTGAAGGTGAAGTAAGTGTAGCCCAAGATGTCTCCACATAAGCAGGTGTGACCTCAAAAAATGAAGAATTCAAAGTAGGTGAAGACTGAATAGAAACCTCCAAAGATGGATGATCAACTGGATCCTACTGCACTAAAACATAAGAATCCACATCGGTAGCCACAACAATAGCAACAGGAGTTGGAGGAGATAGAAGAGAAGGCTTGAGAATAGGATATGAAGTAAGAGAACCAATGTTCACGAAGCCAAATCTCTCCTCTGAATGATGATGCACACTAGAAGTGTGAGGAACAATTGTAGGAACAAAAGTACCATCAGTAGAAAAATCGATAAAGGAATACAATCAAGATGAGTGATCCACTATCCCAGTAGCAATAACTAATCTACTCTCTAAGTCTGATGATAACCGAATTAGGTGTGAACTCCACAGATTTCCTAGTGCCTCCATGAGTGATCTGATATATGGAAAGATGGTTGTTTGTCAAGTGAGGGACACACAAGACATTCTGAAAGGAGTGGTCCCCAAAAATAATAGCCCACTTCCCTATAACACTCATGTAAGTGTTGTTTCCCATCAAAATGGGAGACATAGTGCAAGTCACAAAGGAAGTGAACATAGTCTATGAAGATGTCATATGATGAGATGCTCCTAAATCTAGAAGCCCTCTCCCTGATCCAATAGTTGAAGAAGCACAAAGAGCATGTCCTTTCATATCTGATGAAGTATGTAAACTAGTTGTGCCTATGTTATGCTATTCTAAGGTAGAAGAATGAGAAGAAGAAGATGATGCAGAAATCCTAGAAGGAAAATTAATTTGATGTTTCTAAAGAAGATGTTTCAGCTCATCAATGTCCTTCTTGTAACAATTATGTTCTGCATGTCCCTCTATCTTGCAATATGCACATGTAGTCTTCTCCTTCCTAGATGATTTCCCCTTAGAAGAGGATGATGAATTTTAGGACTCCTTATGCTTCTCATGAGGTTTGAAATCCTTTTGTTTATGTTTCTTGCCTTTGCTTGTAGAAGCCTTCTAATCTTTGGGCTCCTGTGATGCAATAAGTGTCCATGATGAGGAAGATGTTTTAACCATGCCAATGCTAGCTAACTTAGCTTACTCTTGAGTGAGAGATGAATCAAAGTCATCAAGAGATGGCATAGTGAATCTTGTACCAAGTGCATCCCTAGTGGCATTAAAGGTAGATACAAAAATTGAATAATCTGGTCCAAGCTTAGAAAGAATGGATAATATCAACTAAGAGTCTTCTTTTTGAACACCACACTATGACAACTACAATCTAAGAGACTTGAGTTTGGTTAAAAACTCTTGGATGTTGTCAAAATCCCTAGGATTTAAGCCAATAAGCTCATTCTCTAACTAAAACCCTCTCATAGTATTTTGCTTCCCAAACAAAGACTCTAAAGTAGTCCAGATCTCATTCAGTGTAGTGCAAGACTCAATATGAAAAATAAGGTCAAATAAAAGAGACGGATATAATGTACCATAAGCTTCATAACACCTATTAAACCATTTTCTCTTTTCAGTAGCACCTATAGGTTCAATTTTTGTACCCATGGTTACCCTGTACAACCCTTTGTGTTTTAAATGAATCCCCATTTGTTTTTTCCAACCAAAATAGTTGAATGGAGTAAGTAGTGCAATGTTATGTGTATCCATGATAGACAACAACAATATATACTCTCAAATAATTAAAAAAATGCTTGTTGATCTCAAAAAAATAGCCTGATTGCATGCTTCCCAAGAAAATGACTAAAAAGGTAAAGGCTAAGATTAAACAGGAATATCAGATACCTAGTAAAAAAATCTATTAAAATAGGTCTAAGATCTATGTAGAGCACTAAACCAGCTTTCCAACACCTATTTGTTTTGGAGAAACAGAGTCAAGATGCAAAAGTTACGCCTCCCAGAGTGAAAACAACTTTTGTCTTTGACAAGTGAAAAATGCATCAAAACTAAAAAATAAAAAAATCAAACACCCACCACTAGAGAGAGCATTGAACCAAATTTTTGACAATATCTCATTTTTGAATAAAGGCCTCTGTTTTCCCAAGTAATGCTAAAAAGAAAAAAATCCATGTTTTAGGAACCAGGTACACTAAATAGGTGCAAGAAGTCAACCTTCGGGGGCTAGCCGCAAGTCACTAATATGACCTAGTCATTGCAAGCCAGAACAAAATTCAGCAGATAAGAAACCACTAGCAATCACGATCGGTTTGATCACATGTACAGTCAGGAAACCCACGGTCAATGTTGGCGGTTGGAGTTTGCAGGGGTACGGTCAATAATAGGACCACTAGTTGAGCTTTGGGGGCTAGTCAAGCTTGAGCGGCGCAGGAGGCTACAACTGGTGGTGGTGGCAAGTGTGGTCGTGGCCACTCGGTGGAGGTCGGGTGGTGCTACAAATTTCTATTGGAAATATCTTTTTTAACCACTTAAAAATGATGTTTTTATTATTTTTATTTATTTTTTTACGTTTTTTGAGAAAAATTTCCTCGGGAAGCTAGCTGGGGAGGTCGTTCGATCTCTCTGGTTAATTTTTTTTTGCCTTTTTTTCAGCTGTCTCTGAAATTGATGAAATGAAAGGAATTTCTAGGGTTTTTGGGTGCTTTGATCATGATGGCAACACCCATTTGGCCCAAAAAAGCACAAAAAATTAGGCTACCCCCAGATCTACAAAAATTAGCCAGGCTTGAAACCCTTGCATAGAAAAAGACGTTGTGAGAGAATATCTTCAAATCAAAAATAGGAAGCCATAGTTCTAGAGATCTGATACCATGTACAAGTTCAAAAACCAACTTCACAGTCCCCAAGAATCACCTACAATCAATCACCTATCACATGCAACAAATATTCAAAACATAAATGAAGAGATGTTTTATAAACCCTTAGAGCCAATATGTGCAAGCAAAAACTAGAATAATTGATTATTGAAAGTAATTGTTTTACAAATAATACAAAATCCTTCAAAAAGGAAATCATGCAAAGAAACAAGACATGCACAACCCTAATCTTATCTTGAGCAAAAAGATAGCTCAACAAGATAAGGATAATAATTAACCTAGGAAATAAAATATGCCTATGTCAACTTATGCTATAGTGTAATTAAATAATTAATTACACCAACAAAAACCACTAAAAGAAGTCTGAAGCAACAAAGGTGTCTAAACCACATGTCTCCTGCTAGGAAGAAGAAAATCCAATGGCGAATGTTGAAGAAACTCCAACTCCTAAATGAAATGAGAGGGAAGAAGTCTCATATATGAAATCTCTGAAGAGAGACCAAGTGCCTCCAAGATAGTCTTAGGATCCCCAATCAAGGTTGAGACAAAAGGATGAGGAGACTCAAGAACACTCTCCAAATTCAAATATGAATAGAGGAGTGAGATCCCCTCAACAATGTCCTCCAAACCTATAGAAGTAGCCAAGTCAGTGATACCTGAAACAAAGCCATCCTATGATGTCAAGTCTACAAAACTGAATGTGTCCTAATGAATGATGATGAAAGCCTCAATCAATGAATCTGGACAAGGAATCATTGAATGTGAAGGGATACCAATTGTCTCTGATGGAGAAGAAGTATCTAAAGAAACCTTGTCAACCTCTTTGGAAGATTCAAGGCAATCAACCTCCTGCTCAACAATATCATCATAGGGTCCCTAATTTGAGGAATGATGTTCTGAATCATGATCATTGAGGAAGGGTCAAGTATCTAAATCTCCATATAGCTCCCAAAGCTTAGCCCAAAGGATGTGAGGACAATCACAATGATCAATAGTACTCAAAACATCACAATCAACTTACATTTCAATGATCTCCAAGATAGTGTATTTGTTGTAACTCCAAGCAAACTCATGAATACCTTCACTTGGATGAGGAACTATACCATAGAGATGTGGAAATAAATCAAGTGATTAGAAATGGTGTATGATCCCATCCTACCATTGTGGATAGTTACCCTTGTGCAACATAGTCAAAGAAGGAGAAAATGTAAGCCCCATAATGTACTATCAAATTTCTCCAAAAATACAAAGACAATGACCTTCAAAAGCAAATAGAGACTTCCAAATATGATATGCAACTGAAGTGATACTATGCAAATAAAAAAACCTTTTCCCAAGCTTCAAGATATCCAAGTTATTGAAAAAATACACCAAATTGAAAAAATATAATGCAAGAGTACTTGGAGCTGAAATTGATCAAAGTGAATGGACAGATGAAAAATCCTCTAAATTACCTTCTTGATGCCACTAGAATCACCGAAATATGACAATATAATGAGAAGATATGAGCCTTTGATTCCAAATTAGGGTTTTGACTTCAGTTGACTATAGATTTTTATGGTAGAATGTTTTTTTCAAAATGGATGTCACCACTGGAAAGTAGACCAAATCCTCTTTCTGATGGTATCTCTTTTGCTGATTTTCGATACTATGAATCAAAGTTATGAGAAAACAAAAAAAAAGGGACTAGATTAGGCACTCTATAGGCTAATTAGGGGAAAAAATTTGGCCCTCCGGCGCTACCACCTAGTTGTTGATATGACCACCACAACAACAATGGAAAAAAAGGGTTCCCCTCTTGGGAGCAGCGACAGGGCTATAGAATCGGGCAGACCTAGTAGCGTCACTTGATATGAGCACTTGCATATGGTCACCAATGTGACCAAGACCTTCGGTGGGGGCTTAAAAGAGTCAAACACCACATACCATCCAAGAACAAGCTAGAATGATGTCAGCCATAGGAGAGAGTAGGCTGGATAGAATAGCCAGTGAATGGCACTGTGGTAGGTACGAGCGATGGTTGAAGATAGGACGCACGGGCCAACAATAGGAGAGTCAACACTGACAGACGGTTGTACAATGGCTAGCCAGAAGGATGCTGAAAAATGGTGATGGAACATGTCAATGGTAGAGCCAACTGACATACAAACCCTACAGAAAAATTAATGAAGTACCTTCCTCCTTGAATGTAGCCGACTCATGTGCAGACTTTGAAAGCAATTTTTATTTATTTGATTTTTAATATTTTTGAATCAGCAATTAAAAATCAAAGAGGGCTTTTAAATATATATGTTGACAATGAGACATTGGATGTTGACTGATAAAAAATATCAAAGCCAAAAAACCCTTATAATGCCAATAGAAATATTATAGTCTGTGGGCTTAACAAATCAAACCCTTAAGTTGATGCCGACAATGGATTAAAATGGCTGGTTACTAAAGATTTTTTTTTTTTACAAACTATATAAATAGCCCAAATATTTTTTTCCAAACAATAGAAATATAAGCCCTTATTTATTTTGAAAAAAAATTTCCTATGACTAATTTTTTTTTCCTTGAGGGACAATTGAGAGGGAGGTTTTTTTACAGCAAATTGTAAGGATCGTACAATTGATTTTGCAAACCCTAAGTACCTCTGATGGCTCTCAGTATGATGAATCCAATTTTGATGAATGAATAGGTGATCCTATGGTTTCAAGGCCTTTGAAGACAATGGCAAGCTCATATCTAGCTCAATCTACTTCAGAAATCAGCTTGGTCCCAGGGTGGAGTCAAGTATCCTACAATGGAAACCTTCAAGCCTGCAATGAATCTCTCTAGCCCAATTTTCTTGATCCGAGGATGAATGCTCAATGGAATGGCTTTGATACCATGTTGAAATGATGGATGCACAATGTCCCTAAAGCTGCAGCCTTCAAGAGGACCTCCAAGAATAAATTCAACCACATGGAAAGTGTTGCAACTAAGGGAATGCAAATAGAGATTGCTATTAATCTAGAATATGAGATGATTACAAATGTACAAATGCTTTGAATATATAGGCATGAGAGAGATGCAAGATGCAAGATGATTTTTCCATGTGTCATGATCTAACAACATGTGACAACATGTGAACCCTACCTAGGAAATGATAAAAGATAGAGATAAGTTCTAGAAGGACAACTCATCTTCTAGAAGAAATATTATCCCTATAAACATGGAAAGGAGAATTATGCCATTATTAATGATTTATCTAATAATGCAACCTAGGACTTAATTAATTAAATGAAATACCTATGTTAACTTATGCTAGTGTAATAAATAATTAATTACACTAACATCCACAAGCTCATTAAATGGTTAGATGGAATGATTAGGTAGGTTTGAAAACCACTCTAATGCAGTATCTTTCAGGGTCCTAGGAAAATTTTTGGTTAAGATTTTATCATCAAGGACAAAAATTACTGCATAAAGTTGTATATTCATTAACACAGTTAATAGGTTCTCCTTTACCTCCATACTTCTCAAACCTAGCCATTTATATCCCTTGTGTCATTGAGGTTCATAAGATTTCTAAATATAAGGGTCTACTATGAACATGGTATGTGGGTGGAGCATTTTGACCTTAGCTAATGGTGGAAGTTTTTTGTTACACAGATGAAACAATATTAAGGAGTTGTGTAATGATGCAGTTGGGGTAAGTGGTTTGAGGTGGAAGAGAAAATGGCGATGGAATGTATGTAATGTTTGGGGAAGTGAAAGGGACATTGAGAGGGTTGAAGGTGGTTGAGGGGACCTGTGATGCCACAATAGAACTATAAATGCTAGTTGTAATTGTGAAAGAAGGATCCACATGACTAACCTATTGCATAGTTTTTGTAACCTAAGGAGTGGTATAAGTGGGTATGTATGCTATGGTTGAAGGGGGGGAATGTGAGCTCCTCCTTGGCTTGAAACTATGTTTGTTGTTTGGGAATTAGAATAAGCATGTTTATTGTAAATCTTAGCAATTATTTTTATAACTTGTAATCCATCATCACTTTCAATCAATCGATAAAGGTTTTCTATGGCTGGTATGGAAGTGGTGGAAATGTTTCCAAGGGACAAGTCTTGTTGTAAGTGTGCAAAATCCTCGTGAATATTAATGACCTTTTCTTGTGAGATGGAATTTTTTTGTGTGTCAACATTCATTAGATGGAAAGGTGAGGGCATAGAAGTGGTATTTTCCATGCCTAATGCACCATTTTCCATACTAAGATTAGGAGATCTTGAGATCCCAAGTTCCACAATGAAAGTGTTGTCACAGGAAGCCATGAGTCTATAACTCTATCTCACTAAAGCAATATCAATGGGACACCAAACACTCATACAAGTAGCACAAAATATGGGATGAATTCAAATTCAATGAAAATAATAGAAAATATGCAAATTGAGATAGATAACTAACAATAGAGAACAAAAATGTAGGAGATACCTAGAAAATGCCTAAAAATGTTGTGCAGAATGTGCGGGTGGACCAATTTGTCCAGGGTGGCAAATGATTCCAACTATGATATTTTTTTTTTGTTTTTCAAAAAAATTGAAGTTATTCTAATGCTTTTTAGATGCCAATTAAGAATGCAGATGCAAATTTTCAAATTTTCAGTGATATGCAATGCAAAAAGGAAATATAAATGAGTCTTTCACTAGTGCAATTTATGAAACCCTAGGATGCAAAAACAAAACAACACCCTAATTGAATGTTGATGCAAATGAAGTCTAAGATGCAAGATGAAATTGAAATCAGAAATGTAAAGTGTTCAATATACAAGTTCACCAAAATGAATTGTAGATTTTTGGGTAGGGATTTTAGGCGACTGTTGCGCTCTTAGGATGTTTCAACTAAAAGGAGAGAGATAAACCCCACACAAAAGATCTAGCTAGGTTCACTCAAATTATGCAATGTATAATGTTGTTTAGACTAAATGGAATGAATTGTGTAATTAGATGATCTATGTGACTAATTTTGAATGCAAAACCTAAGATTTATGCAATGTTGGAAAACACAATGTGATATGCAGACATAAACTAAGTATGAACAAATGAAAAAAAAGAAAAGAGAGAAGGTTGATTCAGAATGAACCTAGGTAGACAATGGTGAATCTGGAATCTTCTGAATGCTATCAGAAATTATTGAAATTCAGCAATGGGACTCATTCACCACTAAATGAGAATCATTCCTGCTTTTAGTGAAAAATGTCGGGAATGGGTTTCTGAGTGTTGGGATCTAGAATTTGAAAAGATATGGATTTCTAGCCTTAAGGTGGGACTCATTTTCCACTAATGGAGAATCATTCCTCTCCCAAAATTCTAAGAAATCAAGGGAAATTCTAAAACACCAAATCTGAGGTTATCTGCTTGTCGAGTTGACAATGTGAATTCTACAGAAAATGGATAGAATGTCTTCTCCAAGCTTGAAATGAGGTTGATTTGAATTGAAGCATCTTGTTGACTTGTTGACCAATCTTCAACACCTAATTTCTTGTCAAATCTGCATACACAAGTCTACAAATACACATGCAAGAGGGGGAAAATGGTTGATTGTTACAAAATAGGGGTTTTCCTTGGTCAAACCCCACTTTTATAATCAAACCCTAAACAATGAAATGAAATGAAAAAGAGTACGATAAATAGATAACATGAAAATTTAACAAACTTACCACACCTTTGATGCTGAAAATCTTAAGATATATGAATGGTTGCTCCAAAATGCTTGATTAGATAATGCAAAGTGCTTGAATGCTTGATGAATGCTTCAATGAATGGGAAGATTGCTTGAATGTGTTATTAGATTGTATGAGATGTAAAATGAGCATAAAAATAGTTATTTATACATTCTTGTGCCTCAATAACCCATTGATACATCATCACAGGTTGACATCAAGTGATTTTGAATAAAAACCGGCAAGAAAATTTGAAATATTTTGAATTTGGAGCTAAGAGAAACTCATTCGTCACCCATGGTGAATGGGTCCCACCTTGGAACTGAAAGTGGGTTTCAAGAATTAAGTCACATTTAATCTTGTTTGTCAAGTTTACATTAAAAAATGTAAGGAAAAATTAGGGCATCTCAGAGAAACCTCCAAGAATAGTAGTGCCTTCGGTAACTTTATTTCTGATTAAATTACTTCAAAGACATGTACAACTATGTCCTAAAGTGGAAACAAACACAATTCATTTTCCACATTGATCCTTCTAAGAGAAGCACATGCAAATTCAATAGTAAGCAATAACAGATTCTTTAAACTGAATCAATACAGATGAAAGATAAGACATAAATTAGAACACAGATTTACATGGGGAAAACCCTTTCGGGTAAAAAACCCCACTCTTAAAATTTTGAGCCATTGTATTGTTCAGCAACATAAAGTTACAATACAGTTTTAGGCTCATGGCCTTTTCAAAGATTACATCTTGTTCATTCTGGAAACAATCTGGTAGCAACTGATCAAACCATCTGACCATACAATCTTCACACTGTTACAATACCCTCACACAGTATACGGTGTAGATCAACAAGAGAGAGATCAATCATGATTCATGATCAAAAGAGTTTCTAGTAGAACCCTGCTTCTCAGTTCTTCTCATTTGGCCTCATGGCCTCTGCCTTTCATCCATCCTCTCAACCCTCTCTATTCGCTCTCTATTATGCTCTCACCGGCTCTCAATCATCAGAACAATCAATGCATACGAATCCACATTCGTTATTATCCCAATTGGTAGCAACTGATCAAACCATCAGACCATACAATATTCACACTGTTACAATACCCTCACATAGTATACCGTGCAGATCAACAAGAGAGAGATCAATCATGATTCATGATCAGAAGAGATTCTAGTAGAACCCTGCTTCTCAGTTCTTCTCATTCAGCCTCATGGCCTCAACCTTTTAGCCAGCCTCTCAGCCCTCTCTATTTGCTCTCTATTATGCTCTCACTGGCTCTCATTCATCAGAATGTTCAATGCATACAAATCCACATTTATTCTTATCCAAGCTCTTTCTTCAAAATGTCCAATGCATACATATATGCATTCCTTCTCAATAGGCTCTGTGAATAGGTTTGCTTCCAACTGTCAAATCACAACTATTGAATCATCCAGCTCAACATCGTAGATGTTTCCATTTCTTTTTGTAGAGTTTTCCCTTCCACACAAAAACGGTCGCACCAGTCTCACAGAAAATGGTTCACATTCTGCTCTCTCAGATTTGTCCAAATTACACCACGTAGGACAGTCTTCACTCAATCAAATAGTGTTCAACCTGTGTCACATGTCGGTGAGACACTAACCGTTTCTCCTCGATGCCATAGAGTGCATATCATCATTATCGTCAAGATTCTTCACTATCGGCAAGACATTATACGGAGTCCAGAAAGCTATCACTCAGAATTCCACTTATCGCCAAGACATCTTACCGAAGTTCCTTCTCATCGGCGAGACAATTGCCATTCGATGAGACATCATACCAATGACCTGTTCATCAGTTAGCAAGAATATCATCCTTCGCTGAGAGATCATACCGACATTAGCTTTCCATTCAGTGAGATAATTGTCTTTCACCAAGACATCACACCGAAGTTCAATTCTGAAGAGTTCATCATTCGGCAAGACTATCGCTCTTCACTGAGAGATCATACTAACATTAGCTTTCCATTCGGTGAGACAATCATATTTTCACCAAGACATCATATTGATGCCTTCAAGTTGTACTGAACACCAAACAACAGTCGGCAAGACTTATCACTTTTGCTGAGACGTTACTCCAAAGTCACATAGCCATCGGCGAGACCAACACCTGTCACCAAAACTTCACACCGAAGTCTTTTTGTTACTGTGAAGACTCTAAATGCATATAGCTACTGGCAAGACATTTCTTTCACCACAGGTCTCCTCGACATCTTCTAGACACCAACCTGTCAGCCAGACATCTCCCAGTCGCCAAGACTCCATATCAATAGGAGCAAGTCATACCGATTACCACATCGGCCAGACAGACCAAAGGTCACACTGATATCAGAAAGACTTCCTATCATTGCTGAGACATCATTCTGATAGTCCAAGGTTATGCTGAAGGTTTCAAATGCTGATCACCAAGACATTTAGGAGGTCACAATGACAGTTCAGGATCTACTAGCAGATCAGCCAGACATCTCACCAATCACAGCGACCATGCTTTCTCTGAGGTTTCAACCTGTGAGATTGAGGCATCAATTCCAACAATCTCCTAGTTGACGAAGATCACACAGGAACCTCCAAAGCAACCAGTAACTAAGATCACACTAGCTCCACCAGTTCAGACCTCACAATACTGAAGACACCCAATCAACAAGATTCCATAGATTTAGTCCACCAGACAATCTACAACAAAGACCACGCATCCAATTGCAACTCACTATCCAACAAACAACTAAAATGCAACTAATCATAGCCTTCTAGGAAACCACATAGATCAAAAACATGCTCTCATTCTCAATCAATACTTCTGCACCAACATCCAAGATGTCCACCATTCAGGCAACAATGCCAAGGTGAAAAAGCACTGGTCCAACGAACACAAGAAAATATCCCAGTGATAGCATCAACAAGATACTGCTACCACTTCACTATGCTCACACACTATACAAAAGCAATATCAACTTCAAAGCTTCAAAAAAAATACAACAGTGAAGTCATTCTCTAGAAACAAGACAAAACACATCAGCTAGAACTACAATCATACTGACTGCCACCATCCAACTGATAAACCCACATGACTGAAAATAGTACTCACAGCTTGTGCTATTCCATCCAATCTCACATACCTCAAAGGTATCAACATTAGTAAACTTATTCCAAACCATAACCAAGTCAATAATAGCAAATACAAGCTCCAAGTGCCAACCAGTCGAAGAAGACAAGACACATACAGGAACTCCCACTACCTAAGTAATCTAGATCTAAAAGATCAAAGGCATCACAAGTCTACCAATAATAGCACATAGAAAATGTAACCATGTAGTACCAAAGAAATATCCAAAATGATATGCACAACCTGCAACAAACTGCTACAAGAGACATTTCTCTCACCACAAACCTTCATTGCCATAGAGTGAAAGTTTGCACATCATCTTCCTGTAGAACATCCTCCTACATACACTTCTAATAGCTAGCTATGTCAAGAATGATCTCCTTCACATCCCAAAAGAAAATCCTTAACAACATCCATTCATTCAATCACCAAGATCAAACCAACTTTAAATAACATGGATATAAGCTTCTCAAAGAAGACCAAACTACTTCATTCCCCATTTTAGGAAATCAGCCCATACAACATCTCCTACTAGTTCTCATCAGTAAATAAACATAGAAACTCAAGGAGATAAAAGAAGTTGTACAACTTCCACTATGAATCCTCTAGAACCATTAAACAACAATTCAAGATCCATATCATGAAAGTGAACATTAAAACACATTTGAAAGATATAAAGGTCCAAATACCTCTCAAATAAACTATCAAGTAGACCAAGAGTGGGAATGAGAATAATCCTTCAAGATATGCATTCCATAATGACTAATCCAACAAAAATCTCCTCATAGGTCTCTTATTGAACTCACGTTCAAACAAGGTGTAGCCTTCTCAGACTTTCAGACCACTATCAAAGCTCCAATCAACTGAATCAGGAACATATCATGACACCATGATCTACACACCTCCTCAGGAGATACCATGCTTCAAGTGACTTATCCATTGTCTCAAGTACAATGCATAATGCCAAAACTCTAGTGCAACTAGAGTATACCATGACATAAAGCAAATAGACTCAAAACCAATATCACCTATCAAGCACCACCAACACCTTAACCAAAGACTCCAAGCGTCCTCCATGGTTCCAAGATGTTGCACATCTTCAAATGATGTCCATGCAAATGCGAAAGAACCCTTCTATAGCAACATGATCTAAAATCTCTCCCTAGAAACATCTACAACACCAAAGAAGATAATTCACCACCATGTGATGAATCCACAGTCACTGCTAGAGCTCCCACTGAAACGTGACACCCGAGCTCTCCAAGCATCTTGACCACCTCCTATAGGTTCCCATAACTGACTATTTAGTTACTCAATATTATCCATCCTCTCATCTCAAAACAATCACACCAATGCACAAGTGACCATAGACAAGGCCAACTAATAAGTCTGCACTAGCAATGAATCAACCTCATGGATAAAGATAGTCCACATACAAGTTATCTCACTACAGCCAATGGGTAGCTAATCCACCAACCACATAGCTCGTAGATCACAAACATCGAACATGCAAACCCGTCATTGCATTGAAAACTACAACACTGAGATTTCAAAGAGAATAACTACATAGACTACATGACTCAAACACCAGATCACGCCAAACTTGATTTTCCAATCATGTCCATAACGAGCACCATAATCATGGAACCCACAAGCACCACCACAAGAATGCTGAGTGAAAAATCATGTAACAACACTCCCATGCAGAGAAGAAATAACACCTCCTCAAACCATGCACAAAGCATGCATGCAAAACTGCAACTATCTCATCCAGCACCACCCTAAACACTAGGGTCTAGAAAATAGCTTAAAAGAAACTCCACGTAACCACAAGTTTTGCTTAACTGTGTAAAACCTGCAAAACCACAGAGCCCTGCAAGTACAAAACATCCTTAAAAAGGAAACAACAGTTCAGGAAATCCAGGCCCCTTTCAGTCCAAATCTAAACCACCAACATGTACATGCATCCGAGAAAGAGAGAAAGCTATTTCAGAAGCTTGCAAATTATCTTAATGATTAACTCCATAGCCTTAAAACATTTGAGGTTAATAGGAAACAATGCCTTCCAACACCAGGAAATACCACCTAGCATAAGCACTCTCTTCCATGGCTAAGAAACAACTTAGGCTTCTCCATATCACCCAGGAGTCTATCACACAGACACCCAATATGAAAGTTTTATTGCTACATAGCCACAGAGTAAGAAAATCCACCTCATATTCCAAGGTTATACCGCTACCAATCAGGAGACACATATCACAAACAAAACAACATGATCAACTCCCTTTTCCATCTACACCATCCTTCAAGCTGCATGTTATCTTTGAATATCACAAGACTTCTAGTCACAAAAGGATCAATACATCAGTCCATTCCTCCAGATCTCTTCCAACCTATAAAGCTAAGAAATCTTAATAGGAGAAATAACCAAAACTAGGAACCAAAAGAAGAAGGCTATGATACAACTTGTAAGGAAAAATTAGGGCATCTTAGAGAAACCTCCAAGAATAGTAGCTCCTTTAGTAACTTTATTTCTGATTAAATTACTTCAAAGACATGTACAACTATGTCCTAAAGCGGAAACAGACATAGTTCATCTCCCACATTGATCCTTCTGAGAGAAGCACATGTAAATTCGACATCAAAGAATAATAGATTCTTTAAACCGAATCAATACAGATGAAAGATAAGACATAAATCATAACACAAAGATTTATGTGGGGAAAACCCTTTCGGGTAAAAATCCCCACTTTCAAAAGTTTGAGCCATTGTATTATTCAACAACAGAAAGTTACAATACAGTTTTAGGCTCATAGCCTTTCCAGAGATTACATCTTGTTCATTCTGGAAACAATCTGGTAGCAACTGATCAAACCATCAAACCATACAATCTTCACACTGTTACAATACCCTCACACAGTATACAGTGTAGATCAACAAGAGAAAGATGAATCATGATTCATGATCAGAAGAGATTCTAGCAGAACCCTACTTCTCAGTTCTTCTCATTCGGCCTCATGGCCTCAACCTTTTAGCCAGCCTCTTGGCCCTCTCTATTCGCTCTCTATTATTCTCTCACTGGCTCTCATTCATCAAAACGTTCAATGCATATGAATCCACATTCATTCTTATTCCAGCTCTTTCTTCAGAATGTCCAATGCATACATATATGCATTCGTTCTCAATAGGCTCTGTGAATCGGTTCACTTCCAATTGTCAGATCACAACTGTCAAATCATCCAGCTCAGCATCATAGATGTTTCCATTTATTCATGTAGAGTTTTCCCTTCCACACATAAATGGTCACAACGGTCTCACAACAAACGGTTCACATTCTGCTCTCTCAGATTTGTCCAAATCGCACCATGTAGGATAATATTCACTTGGTCAAAAGGCATTCAACCTGTGTTGCATGTTAGTGAGACACTAACCATGTCTCCCCGATGCCACAGATCCCATATCATCATTATCGTCAAGATTCTTCACTATCGGCAGGACATTATACCGAGTCTAGAAAGCTATCGCTCAGACTTCCCCTTGTCACCAAGACATCTTAATGAAGTTCCTTCTCATCAGTGAGACAATAACCATTTGATGAGACATCATACAGATGATCTATTCATCAGTCGGAAAGACTATCATCCTTCCCTGAGAGATCATACTGACATTAGCTTTCCATTCAGTGAGACAATCATCTTTCGCCAAGACATCACACCGAAGTTCAATTCCAAAGAGTTCATCAATCATTAAGACTGTCGCTCTTCATTGAGAGATCATACTGACATTAGCTTTCCATTTGGTGAGACAATCATCTTTTCAGCAAGACATCATACTGATGCCTTCAAGTCATACCAAACACCAAAAAATAGTCAGCAAGACTTATCGCTTTCACTGAGATGTTACTCCGAAGTCACATAGCCATCGACGAGACAAACACCCATCGCCAAGACTTCACACCGAATTCTTTGTGTTACCACGAAGAACTGAAATGTATATAGCTATCGGCAAGACATTTCTTTCACCATAGGTCTCCTTTACATCTGCTAGACACCAACCTTTCGGCCAGACATCTCCTAGTCGCCAAGACTCCATATCGATAGGAGCAAGTCATACCCATTACCACATCGGCCAGACAAACCAAAGGTCGCGCCAATATCGGCAAGACTTCCTATCATCGTTGAGAGATCATTTTGATAGTCCAAGGTTATGCCAAAGGTTTCAGATGTCGATCGCCAAGACATTCAAGAGGTCATAACGATATTTCAGGATCTACTAGCAGATCGGCCAGACATCTCACCAGTCACAATGACCATGCTTTCTATGAGGTTTTAGCCTGTGAGATTGAGGCATCAATTCCAACAAAAAATACACTTATTTAATTCTTATAAGGGCATAAAGGGGTCAAATAAAGCATAAGAAAGGTGTAAATAGTGAAATTATCCCTAGAAAAGAATGAAATCTTATTACAAGACTTTACAACACTTAAAACTAGGATTGGACAAGTGATGAAAAGGTTATTTTCAAGTGAATTGTAATGAATAGAGTCTACAAAAGTGTAGAAATGTTTTGCAACACTTCACAACACCTTGACAAGACACCATTATTTAAATTTTAAGGACACAATGTGCATGTTCAAGCCACATTACATCAATAAATCAAAGAAAAAATAGACCAAGCATTGTGAAGAAAGGCCTAAAAGACCATAAATGATAAGGGGCCATTTTTTTACGGCACAGTGAGACACATACACTCATGGTTGGTATGCATTCACACTCACACACACAAGTGGGTATGGGTATATTCATGCCCTCATTCGGCTTCCCACTCAACTATACCAAAGTTATACCTCCTGATAACTTTAATAAGCTACCATATAAAAAATGATTTTTGAGCTTCATGAGACAAGCAAAACCTCATGTGCTTAGAACTCATGAACAAACACGATGGGTCCTTAGGCATGCAAGCTATGTTATGCAAGGTGGCCATAAAATAAAAAATGAGAATGCAAAGAATGTTCAAAGGAGTCTAGTTTAGTTCATGTGAGATCTTTAACTTAGGGGACATTGTGCCTAATGTCTCTAAGAGAGGACCAATCAAAGAATAGAAAATTCACAACTTAGGGGATCCAATGTATCACATCAAACCACTAAGAGGAATGTAATATGCTATGAGAGATCATGCTCTTGAGCGATATCACACCCAATGTCACCAAAAAGAAAAAAAATGCATCGAATGAAGTAAAAAGACTACACTATGAACCATGAAAAGGAAAATGCAAAAGAATAATGCTAGTGTATGGCTCCACTTTAAAGAAATTGCTAAACATGAAGATGTGAGCAATTATTTTAAACTAGAAAATGATAAATGAAAACTATACATGCGAGCTTACTTGGAAAGCCCTATGCCAAGTCATATGTTTCCAAATCAAGATATGGCATGCAAGAGGACAAATAGGGGTTTCCCCCAGAAATGAAAACACCAAACACATAAGAAATATATGGATTTGGGGCTAGTATGTTCTTGCTACAATATTTTTAGAGAGCTTGCAATTATCATCATTCCTGAAATGCACATAGAATTGGAAGAATGACACAAAGAGAGTAGAAACAAAGAAAAAGCCTTTTAGGTCAACATAGAAGAAAAATGAATATCTCAATGCTTTGCGTCATCCCTAAAAAGAAAATAAAAGACAAAAATGCAAATAAAATGATAAGAAAATGAAAAATATTTTGGGTCAACATGAAAGAGACCTAAATGTCTGAATGAATTGTGTCATCCCTAAAAGGAAAACACAACAGAAATGAAAAAGAGATAAAGGAAAAAAATAGTGAAAAAGCGAAAAGCTACATGACATAGAGAAGAATGAAGCTACAAATAGAGGAATGTCACAAAGAGAGAGAGAGACATCAAACTAAACATCATAGAGGGATCCCATTACACACATGCAATCACATAAAAGAAAATAAAAGAAATACTAGTAAGGAAAATGTGAATCAACCTAAAACAATTTGTTCACCTCCCAATCTTTTTCGGTGTATGCAGAAGGTAGGCAACTAGCCAAAGGGATCACAACAAGTGCTAAACTAGGGCCATCACCAAGTTCAAATTTTTTTCTAGGAGAATCATCATGTAAGCACATATAAGAGTAAAACAATGTATTTAATTCATTATGTACTTCTTCATCAATTTTAGCAATCTCATCATTGTCATACAAATTTACTACAACTAGAGGGTGAAGGATAATGTCCATAGAAGGTTCTTGTTCATTCTTTGTTATTGCTTCAGTCAAGTTTGGATTTTTATTTCCTTTTTTTTTTTCTTCCTTGAACTTTCAAGCAAGGGAACGACATTTATGCCTATGCCCTCTAGAACCACAAAAGGTTTATCAGCCACTGGTTTTATTGTCTTCTTTAGCAAGAAGAATAGAAGGAACCACAAGAGGTTGTTCAACCACTTTCTCTTTAGGCTTGTAAATGTGTTTTACCCTAGGGGTAATAGAAGGAATTGTTTCCTTCTCTCTTTCCCTTTTGGAAGTTTTCATGAGAGGTGTTGTGATAGGTTTTTTTGATCTTATGTTGTGTCTTTTCATTGGTCTTGATTTTTTGGGATGTCTTTAGGTTCTATCATAGTTTCTTCAAGGATGCTTGGCTCGATTGAAGGTGTAGGCATGTTTTTAGGGGAAAATTCTTCTATTTTTTTTGCCATGAAGTTTTGATAATACTTGAAAAAGAAGTCCTCGTGGGATCTAGTGGGTTCCATAGGCTCAGGCCAAAATAAATCTAAGGAAAGGTTCCCTTTTGCTGATGTAGGATTGAATCTACTATGATGCACAATATATATTTCATTGTCAAATGGAAACTCTAAGCATTGATGTATGACCAAAGGGACCACTTTCATGGAGCAAAGCCATGGATAGCCTAACTTAACATGAAATTGGTCTGACTATGAGATGATGGAGAATGTAACATCTAATTCTTTTGGTCCTATTTTTAAAGGTAGGGTGATTTATCCCATCATAGGACAAGTGAAACCATTATGAGTCTTGATCCATGCTCTTAGTTTATCATATGTTTCTTGGTAAAGCTCATGCACAACTAAGAATTCTTCTATGATCACATTCTCTCCAAAGATGAGATCTATTAATATCCAATTAATGGGCTTATCATAGATACAACCAGCTATGTACAGAGGACCATTAGGAGCATTTGTAAGTATATCTCCCGAGGAAAAAGTGATATCAAGAGGCTTCTTAGTTCAACCCTTATGATGAATGAAATATATCACTCCTATCATGGTGTCCACAAGATCATCTATAGATTCATGTTGAATATTTTCAATGTTATCATCATCTCTTTGTACATTCATCACATCATTCATTTTAGTTTCACTAGCTTTGACAAATGAAATGTTTTGATTCAGCAAAGAATTGGTAAACTTTGTAATTTTTTGTTGGGAGGGGATACAAACTTTTTTCCTTGATCATTGACACCTTTAATGCCCAGATGACTAGAATCAATGAGGTCTTCCATGAGATGTTTAAGATGCTTGCAATGTTCCATATCATATCCATTTTTTTAGTGAAAATGACAATAAGCATTTGATCTAAAGCTCAGAGGTAAAGTCTTTCCAAGATCAGGTGTTTTCACTGGAGGTAAGGTAATCATATTTTGTTCTAAAATTTGTGTCATTATGTTATGGAGGTTATCGAGTAAGGGAGTGAATTGTCTTTTCAGATCACCATAGCTAAAGGGTATCAAGGTTTTAACAAAAGCTACTTGGTTGTTAGCTGAGGAGGGTTGAATTGAAGGAAACCCTTTTTTTTTCTAAAGGGTTGGGAATTTTTTGGATGTTTAGCCTTATAATTTTCATGTGTGTTAGAAGTTGATTTTGCATCACAACTAATAACCAAGTTTTGATAATCATGGAGAGTGGTACACAAGTGCAAGAAGGATGATAATTTTATCATAGTAAGCTTATATTTTATATTACTTAGTAAGTTCTCTATGAACATATTTTGAAGGTGAGGATCAAGTATCTCAACATTGATTTAGGAATAAAGTGATTGATAGCATGAGATAAAGTTTTTTACCTTTTCATTTGTGTCTTGCTTACATCTCATCAAACCAGCCAAGGTAATTTTAGGTGTCATATGAACTTAGAAATGGTTAACAAATTATTACACAAGTTCAATGAATGAATGAACTAAGTTGTTTGATAGCAAAGAAAACCATTCCAAGGTGATGTCCTTCAAGGATCTATGAAAAATTTTAGCCAAAAGGTTATCATCAAAGATGAAGTCATTACACAAGGTTGTATAGGCATTGACATGGTTAGAAGGATATCCCTTCCCTTTGTCTTTCTCAAATATAGGCAATTCTACACCCTATGGCATTGGTGTTCACAATATCTCCAAAGACAATTGGTTGCTTTTGACATAGTATGTAGGTGTACCATTTTAATTTTGGTTGATGGTGGGAATTTTCTTTTGAAATGATGAAATGGTTTGGAAAAGTTGAGTTATGAGAGGGTAATTGCTTGTGTTATGGGATGTAGGTGAAAAAGGTGGGGGTTGTATGTGTTTGAAGGGAAAGTGAATGGGATGCTCATAGGTGGTAAAGTGGGAGGATATATAATGTGGGATGACATAGAGGTATTAGGAATGCTAGCAGAAATGCCTAAGGAAGGTATCACATTACTAGTTGGTTGCAATGTTGTTTTCATGTGAGAACTTGTATAGGTAGGAATAGAGGAAATGCTTGTAAAAGGAATGCTAGTTTCTCCTTGGCTTGTGATATTGTTTATAGTTTGAGAACCACTACTAGTTCAGGGGGTATTTTTTGCAAATATTTGAACTATGTTTCTAATAAGTTGAATCCCATCTTCTCTTTCAAGCATGCTATGAATGTTCTCTATGGTAGGAATTGCAGTAGTTGAAATGTTTTCAAGGTTTATTTGATGTTTTAAGTTTTCTAGGTCTTCATGAATTTTACTTATTTTTTCTTGGGGAATGTCATCAATTCTTGTTTCAACATGAGGCATGCTACTTGAAGGAAAAGATTTGTTAATGGTATGATCCATACCTAGTGTGCTAGTGTCAACACTAGTCTAGTGAAAGAGTTAGGCAACCTAAGATCCACAATAATTGTACTATCATGAGATGACATGAGTCGTGAACTTCGTCTCACTATAGTATCCACAATAGGAAACCAAATACTCATGCAAGGTCTATTAAATACAAAGTGAATGCAAATGTAATATAAGTTGAGAACAATGAAATGCTTGTATCAATAATTTTGGAAATTGAAATAGAATGGTAGTAACAACAAACAAAAACTCAAAAATAGAAAATTCAACCCAAAAAAATGGAATGTAGAATATGCAAAGGGACTAATTCGCCCAAAGTAGCAAATGAGTCTCAGTGGAATATTTTTTTATAATTTTCAATTATTTTCAATGAATTTTGATGCCTACTATGCTATATGAGCTGAAAATTAAGTGAAAATGTAGATTTGACTTGATTTTCAATGAAATTAGATGCACAAATGCAAGATAAATGAGCTTTCACTAATACAAGATTGAAAACCTAGAATGCAAGTTAACCAATGTGAACCCTAATGCAATGTTAATGCAGACTAGATCTAGGATAACAATGCATTCCAAATCATATTTTAGAAGTGTTCTAAATGCATGTTCACCAAAACATTTATGTAAAAATTATCTCACTTAAGGGTTTAGGACCTAAGGAAAACAATTTTTCTTACTAAACATTCAAGTAAATCCCTAGAGATCTTTACCCTAAAAATTGAAAGGAGGCAGGAGATCTAGCTAAGGGTTGATCCTATGAGGTTGATTAAGATGCAATCAGGGGTTCACCACCAAGTTTAGACTTGGAAAGATAATGCTATGAGGGATGAAATGAAAGATGTAAAACAAAACCCTAATTTGATGTAATTTTTCATTGAATGACCTAGAAATGGAAATGGATTGAAACAAAAAAATGAGAAACTGAAAGTTGGCACCTAGAAGATATCATGGAGTTTCATAATTTTCAAATTGCTAAATTCTAGGCCTGGTAGGACTCATTCTCCATTTGTGGTGAATTAGTCCATGTTCTAGGTGACTATTTTGGAGTAGATTTTAGCCCAAAGGGTACTCATATCTATTATAATATCTACTAAACAAGTAAAGTGGCACTCATTTTCCAATAGTGCCAAATCAATCCCCTTTTGATTTTTTGAAAGTTCAAAACTAGAATTTGTTACTCTTAGTCTACTCTGCTATTCTTGATTGAGATATGGGTTTGAGATTGCAATTTTTTTCCTATAGATCTTCTCCAAGATTCTCCAGGGCTTGATTACAAATTTGAAAAATTTGAATATCCTTGAATCCTTATGACAACCTTTTCAAACTTTTTCTCCTTGAGAAATCTACCATGTAAACCTACAAATCACATACAAAGGAGAGGGGGAAAATGTTGGGGAGTTAGTAGATAGGGGATTTCCTTGGTCAAGAACTTTGTTGGTAATTAAACCTTGAATAAACTCAAATGGAAATGAAGGATGATAGATGAACAATATGAGATGGTGCAACTTGCTAAGCCCTTGAAGTATAATGTTACAATTATGCTTGAGAGGGCTGCAATGGATGTAGATCTTGAATTGAATGGATGATTGATTGATCTTAGTTGAATTGATTGCTTGAATCAAAACCCTACATCACAAATGTTAGCTCCACAACAAACATGATGCATAAAGCCTTTGACATGATGAATGATGCTTTAATGATGTTGCAAAATACTTGATGATCTACTCTTGAAGATTCTTGAATGCTCTTGTGAATGATTGAATGCTCAAACTTGATATGAATAATGAATTGTAAACTTGCTAGGATAAAAATGACTGAATGAACCTTGTATTTATACTCACTTATGCAATAAATAATGAAATTACAACACTACAAGCTAACATTAGATCTAGCAGACCAAATCCCACTAGAAATTTGAATTAATTTTGAAATTTGAGTCAAAAGGGACTCATTTGCCACAATTGTTGAATGGGTCCCACCTAAGAGGACTCCTTTGCCAAGAAATGGTGAATGAGTCACACCTTAGTAATTTTAAGGTGGGTTTTTGGATTTAGGTGCTTTAAATGATGTTGCGGGGATTAACCTCAAAGATAAACATAAATAAGGCTTGTGGATGCAATTTGGGACCAATAAAGCATAATAAAGCCCAATTATTAAATAAAAACCTTAGGAGAGTGTGAAAGTGTGTTACAACAGTTTACAACACATTAGAAAATGTCTTAATTAAGCACAATTTGGTTAAAAATAGGTTCAAATACTTGATAAAGTCTTAGAAAAGTGTGAAAGTGGGTTACAATACTTTACAACACCTTCACAAGAAATTGATAAATGTATTTTATTTAATTTGGAAGGGTTGAAGACTTAGTGTGAGTTAGTTAAAAAAAATTGCAACACTAAATCAAGGACACTTGTAGGCTTTAATTCAACAAGAGGGAATTAACCCCGTATGAAAATGTCACCGATGATAATTTTTGACACTACACTTAGGAATTTTGTTCTAACACATTTGAATATGATTTCTCCATGTTCTAGTTTTGCAAAATCTTAGTCACACTTAAGATTAGGGCTCACACACATTTTCATTTTTTATACCTATTCATTTTTATCAAGGTTTAATTACCAAACAAGGGGTTTGACCAAGGAAAACCTCCATTTACTAAAAATCAATAAGTTTCTATTCTCTTGTGTGTTTGTGTTAGCAGATTTAGGTTGAAGATCATTTGATGTACAAAGTTGTAAAGTTGCAATGTTGCAGTGAAAATATGTCATCTTCACAGAAAGTCACCTAGATACTAGATATGGAGGTTTCAAGACCCAAGATCTAAGAACTGTAGAAATCATTCCTCAGGATCATATTTTGAATTTATAGAAATCCAGATCAGGACTAAGTCACTAGTAAGGGCATCTTAGTCCTCCAAGTGGTATTTTTTAGAGATTCTTTGAGATTATTTTTTGACGTCTAAAGATTCTACATCTACCTCAAAAAATAGCAATGATACTAGGACAATAGTAAGGGTTTCTTTTTCCTCCTTAGCATATTTTGATAGCATTTTTTGCATTTCTAAAATCCTTATCACATTTCCAAACTTCCCAAGTACACATTCTAAATTTTCATTACTTAATTTTGTCATTTACACTCATTATTTGGCTTACATTACTAAGTTTGGTTAGTTGAATATCAAGTTTTCTTTTCCAAGATTTTTCTTGGTGGTGAGCCCTATAAAGCCTAAGGAATCTTCCTAGGTCTTCATTGTTTAGAATTGACTTACCTTTGTGTTAATAGTTAATCCGATCTAGGATCCTAAGTTTCCTAATCCCTAATCATCATCTTTGGAGAGGAAAAGAGAATAATAATTCAAGAAAAGATTCTTTAATACTATTCAAATGTTTTAGTCCTATAAGTGGTATTTTTTAGAGATTCTTTGAAATTTTATTCCGACACCCAAAGATTTTGCATTTACATCAAAAAATAGCAACGAGACTAAGACAACAGTAAGGGTATCTTTGTCCTCCCTAGTATATTTTGATAGTATCTTTGCATTTCTCTAATCCTTATCACATTTCTAGACTTTGTAGGTACATACATCCTAACTTGTTACTTTATTTTATCATTTGCACTCATTGTTTAGCTTGCATTACTAGGTTTTGTGAGTTGAATATAAAGTTGTATTTTCTAATTTTTTGCTTGGTGGTGAACCCTTCAAATCCTAAGGAGTTTTCCTAGGTATCCCTTTTTGAGAATTGACTCACCTTTGTGTTGATATTCAATCCGATTTGGGATCCTAGGTTTCCTAGAATGAACCCAATTTCAGGGAAGATGCGGAATCTTCAAATGTCAAAACAAAATGTCAAAGAATCTCTATAAAATACCACTTGGAAGACTAACAAATTTGAATAATATTATGGATTCCTAATTCCTAAACCAAAATGAACCATTCCCCAATAGAGAAGGAAAATATAGGATTAGGGACCCTTTCTTTTGAGCCACTTTACCTTCAACACACCCTCCCTTTTTGATAGTTTATTTTAGTGAACCCGGTGTAAATAAAACACACAACCTTATAATTCACCCTTCTATTTTGGAATTCAAAGATGCATCCAAAATTATCACAATGGGTTCATGTTGTTGTTTCTCAGTTGTGTTCTAGTTGGTTTATCCTTGATGACTAAATTCACCTTTGGGTATCTTTCGGCATGACATTCATGTGGTCTTGGCGACAGAGGAAAGGTGTATCTGCATGAGTATTCTTCACCGTTGAGAGGTCTTTCCGAATGAGTCAGGTCTCACCGACTAATACATAAGGAGGTTCATCGGCGTAAGTAATCCTTCATCAGCATTGTGTCTTGGAGAGTTTGACTCATTACATTGACCGACTCACACATTAAAGATTCACTTTGGCCAGATATATTGCTTTCGGTGTGAAGTCATAGTGTTTATACATTGTCACACCAACCGGTGGTGGGAAGATACATTGGTAAGAGTTAGGGTTATCGAAGTGAGGTCTTGGTGAGTGACCTTTGGTCTTGCCAACTTTACACATGGAGTTTCACAGGTAGCTTTCGGCAGGACTTCTCCATGATTTCGGCGATAGAGGGTGATCCCTATCGGTAGGAGTTATACCATCGGTATGAAGTCACATTGACATTGTTATGTCTCACCGACTGGAAGTTGGATGGGAACACATCGGCAAGAGTTGCGGCATTGATATAATGTTAGAGCGAACCCTGTGGGTCTCACCGATGGAATACATATGGACCTTGTCGGTATAGGCATTGAGTTTTCTTGGTGAACAAGAATAATCTCGTGGGCTTTCAATAAGACACAAGACAGTCTACGAGAAGTCACGCCAAATTTGCATTGTCTTAGCGAAGGTGGATGAAGGATACATCTTGGCGAGAGTTTGTTTTTGTTTCAGCGACTCATAATGGATAAAGTCATTCAGTGAAACATAATGAAATCTACATAAGGTCTCCCCAATAACAATTTGTCATGGTGACCCACATGAGAAAAAAGGTTACATTTTGGTGAGATGTTGGTAATGTCTCAGCGACACACAAGATGGTGGATGTCTTTTGGTAAAAAAAATTAAAATCTACAAAACGTCTCCCTAACAGCAGAATGTCATAGCGACACATAAGAGATAAAAGGGCTTTCGGTGAAACTTAGTGTGGTCTGCTAGAGGTCTTCCCGACTCTGATGGGTCATGGCGAAAGTGATAACTAAGGGGAATGACTGGCGATTTAATTTCCTTCAGCAGGACTATCTGGATGTCTCAGCGAATGATTAACAAACTTTGTTACTATGGCCAACATGTGAATTTCTAAGTATAGTTGCAGGCCAACATCATTAGTTGGCATCGAATCTCAGAACGGTTACATGGAAAAATATTCTCTAAGAATTGGGAGGTTATGGTTCTTAGCTAGTGGTTAGTCGTGGTTTTGATGAAAATCTAACAGTTACAATTTGAAATCTCTTGATTCCGCGCAGAAATAAAAGCTCTCTGGACAGGCATTACTCTAATTTTTTTACCATCATCTATAGATTATCATTATTCAGCTTCATTTTCTAAAATTAGCAAGAGAGTTTTTTATTCTTGTGAAAAATGCATTTTGAAGACTTCTTCATAATAGACATACTGGAAATGAATATAAAAAACAACGTTGAAAATAGTGTAGACTAACTAGTTGTAATTCTAAGTTTATCATTCCTTGTCTGTGTGAAAATGTATTGAAATACTCTATATTAAAAATATGAAAAAAAAAAGATGTAGGGATATATTGTAATATTCTTTTCTATGTAATATTTTAAGGATTCAGCTATTGAATCCTTAGGGTATTCTGTAGATGAGAAACTAGAGTGTTATGAGCTTAACTAAAAATAGAGAGATCCTCTGAGACATGATTATTGTTCAGTAATATAATTTGAGGGGTTGGTGCTCCTTGAGATAGATATCTCTAAATGATGGGATGGTGCTCCTTGAGTGGGTGCTTAAAAATCAGCCTATAAGGCATTGTGAACAGCTCATTAAAAGGATTAAGCTTGCAAGGCATTTAGGGAGTGGTTTTTATACCCCAGGAGGGTTTTCCTCTCAGAAAAATCTTGTGTCTCTTTGTTCTTCTATGTGCTCACTGCTTTACAGTGTTGTTATTGTTATAGTTCTCTATTGGGATTATTACTTTTCTCAATTCTGTTTATGAATGATTACATTCAACTCATGAATGCATTAATTAGAGTAATATTGAGATCAAATATGAGCTATGTTTTTGAATTTTTTAAAATTGGTCAAATCTGTTAAGACACTGATTCACCCCCCCTCTCAGTGTCATTTTAACTCCAACAATTAGTATCAAAGTGTAGGCTCCTCTGATAGGTTTTAATCACCTTGGATTGATGTTGGTCTTGGAGTTTTTTTTATGGCACATTCTCAAGATGGTGCCTCTGTAACCAAAGCTCCATTATTTGATGGAACAGATTATGTGTTCTGGAAAATCAGAATGGAAGGTTTTCTTATTTATTTTGATGTTGATGTTTGGAGCATTGTTTTAAATTATTACAATGTACCAGCCACTGTTCCCACTGATCCTGCTAAAAAAAAGAGGTATGAAACAAATTCCAAAGCTAAGCATGCCCTCTTGTGTGGGTTAACTAAAGATGTGTTCATTAAAGTCATGCATTGCAAATCTGCTCATGAAATCTAGGAAAAACTTGAAAATATATACCAAGGGAATGAGAAAGTCAAACTGTCAAAAATCATTACACTCAAACATTTGTTTGAGGAGATGAAAATGAAGGATGATGAAAAAGTGGTTGAATATTTCCTAAGAGTTGATGAAGTTGCCAATGCTATGAAAGGATTAGGAGAAGAAGTAAAAGAGTTTGATGTGGTTACAAAGGTCATTAGAACCTTACCGACTAAATTTGAATATAAGGTATCAACCCTTTAAGAAAAGAAACATTTTGATAAGCTTACCTTAGATAGTCTGCAGGGAATCCTTACTCCCTATGAAATGAGAACTAGAAAAAACAACTCAACTGGAAAAGAAACTGCCTTTAACATTGAAAAGAAAGAAAAATTTGAAGTTAGTGAGTCAGAGTTGTTTGATTCTAAAGAATCCCATTTTGTTAGAAGACTTAGAAAAGGATCAGGAAAATATAACGGAAAACTTCCCTTTAAATGTTTTATCTATGGAAAAATAGGTCACTTTGTTGCTAAGTGTCCCTATGATGATCAAATATGTGACAACAAGACAACTGAAAAACAACCTAAGAAGAAGGCCTTCAAACCTAAACAAAACTTCAATTTCAAAAAGAATAAAAGTCTATTTAGTAAGGATGAATCTGATATTGAGTCTGAAGATTCATCAGTTGAAGAAGATGAAACTTTGTTCATGACTGAAATTATTCAGCAAAATGATTCAAACACCATTGACATTGAAGAAGGTGAAGTAGATCTTGAAAGTGAGCTGAAATGTGCTTTACAAGAGGTCACAAAACTTAAAAAACAAGTTCTTGCTCAAGAACATAAACCAGATCAAGAAATGGTCTCTCTAAAAACTCAACTTGAAGAAGCTAAAAGAGTTGAGGACTATCTTCGAGTGACAATAAGCTACAAAGATCAAGAAATTCAAAAACTATAACAAGTAGTCTATCTTAGGAAGGAAATTGAAAAATATGAAAGCACTCTAAAACTGAATGAGATGCTCAGCAAGCAGAAGATGTACAAAGATAAAATTGGTGTTGGTTTTGAAAAGGGTGAATGCTCAATTGGCAATGCTAAACAAAACCCCTCTTCTGAAGTCAAACATTTAGGTTCAAATCACTCAAAATTTGGTAAGGATCATGTTCAGTCTTTAAGAGGTAATATATCTTCATACAGAGTCAATCCTTTCTTCTATGGTTATTATTTTTTCTGCAACAAATTTAGCCATAAGGTTAGCACTTGCAGGCTTATGAATCCTATAATACCTAGGTTTGGTCTTAGGAAACACTATGGTTTTGTTAGATAGATCAGATGTTTTAAATGCAATGCTTTGGGACATTCTGTCAAACAGTGCAGAACTAATCTGCAATCTAAACAGCAAAAAATTTAAAAGGTTTGGAAACTTAAGACTGTCAACAACATTGAGCAAAATATGTTGGTTCAAACTACTTTTCATTCCAAGAAAAAGGAGTTATGGGTCCTGGACAGTGGATGTTATAACCATATGACTAGCAACAAGGATAAGTTTATAAATCTTGAAGATTATGTAGGTGGATATGTTAAGTTTGGTGATAACTATGGTATTCAAATTAAAGGTAGAGGTTCACTTCTTCTGAATGAAGACACTCCTATCTATAATGTGTACTATGTGGAAGGTCTCAAACACAATCTTTTAAGTGTTAGTCAAATCTGTGATAGTGGTTACCATGTTCTTTTCACTTTGCAGGGATGTGAGATTAAGAACAATCTTGGAAAGGTTGTTTTAGCTAGAAGGAGGACAAAAGGAAATGTGTACAATCTTCTCGACACATCAAGCAATGACAATAATCAAGGTATTTGTCTAATAGGCCAAATTGAAGAGAGTTGGTTATGGCATAAAAGATTAGGACACATAAACTTTGAAAATCTGGTTAGAATCAGTAAGAATTAGAATGTTAGAGGTTTACCATTCCTTAACAAGCCAGAAAATTCTATGTGCAAAGAATGTCTAAGTTGTAAACAAACTAAAATCAATTTCAAAACAAAAGAACATTCTTCTTCAAAACCTTTACAGGTTGTGCATACTGGTTTATGTGGACCAACTAGAACAAGGTCTATTAATGGTGAAAAGTACTTTATGTTGTTTGTGGATGATTATCCTAGAATGGTTTGGGTCACATTTCTTAAGCACAAATCAGAAGCATTTGAAAGGTTTAAAATCTTTCGTAAATTGGTTGAGAAGGAATCTGATTTGAAACTTAAATGTCTGTGATCTGACAAAGGAGGTGAGTTCACTTCTCAAGAGTTTATTGATTACTGTGAACAACACAACATTAAAATATAGTATGCTGCAGTAAAAAAACCTCAACAAAATGAGGTAGTTGAACATAAGAATATAACTGTAAAAGAAATGGCTAGAACTATGCTAGATGAAGCTAAGTTGTCTGATATGTATTGGAAAGAAGTTGTTCATATAGCTATATACATTTTGAATAGAGTGCAGCTTAGTGTGAAATCTAAACACACTCCTTATGAACTTTGGTATGGAAAAACTATTTTTTTGAATGGCTATTTAGATGAAGAGGTTAATGTTGAATAGCTTGAAGGATTTATATGCAAAGATAAGCCTAACCATGTTCTCAGGTTGAAAAAGTATCTCTATGGCTTAAAACAAGCTCCCAGAGCTTGGTAATCTAGGCTGGACAGTCATTTAATTTCTAATGGCTTTTTTAGAGGAGGTGTAGATAGTAATGTTTATGTTAAAACTAAAGGTTTTGATATTTTGGTTGTTGAAATTTATGTTGATGACACTATCATTGGCTGCAATAATGTTACTTTGAGTAAGAATTTCTCTCAACTAATGGAATCTGAGTTTGAAATTTCAAATTTAGGAGAACTAAATTTCTTTCTGGGTCTTCAAATCTCTCAATGTGAGAATGGAATATTTCTTTCTCAAACCAAATATGCAAGAGAGATGCTTAAGAAATTCAAAATGGATGAATGTCATCCTATTAGCACTCCAATGGCTATTGGATGCAAACTTACTAAAACTGATGATTCTCCTTATTCAAATCAAATGGAATATAGATCAATGATCGGAAGTCTGTTATATTTAACTGCCTCTAGACCTGACATTATGCAGGTAGTTTGCACGGCTGCACATTTTCAGGCATCACCTAAAGAATCTCATGTTACTGCTATTAAATGGATCTTTAAATACATTTAGGGCACTCTTGACTAAGGTATTTGGTATCCTCAAAGCAATGATTTTTCTTTAATAGCTTATACTGATGTTGACTGGGCTGGTTGTTTGGATGATAGGAAAAGCACCAGTGGTGCTGCATTCTTTCTTGGTGATCATTTAGTGGCATGGCACAATAAGAAACAAGAATTTGTTTCTCTTTCTACTGCTGAAGTAGAATACATAGTTGCCACTTCGTGATGTACTCAAGTTCTTTGGATGAGTCAAACTCTCTTAGATATGGGTATTGAAGTTCCTAAACATGTTTCTATTCTCTATGATAACACTAGTGCGATAAATATATCAAAAAATCCTGTTATACACTCTAAACCTAGACATATTGCTATCAAGTTTCATTTTCTGCGAGAAAAGGTACTGGCTAATGAAGTATGTTTACATTTTGTTGGATCACAAGATTAGGTGGTTGATATTTTTACTAAGCCCTTAGCAAAAGAATTATTTGAAAGGCTGATACTTTGATTGGGAGTTATCTCTCAATCATTACTTCTCTAATTCACCTAGCTTCAGCTTAGGGGGAGCATGTTATATGTTTTGATTCTCTTATAGCTCTCCTACAATTTTGGTTGTTGCACTGTTACTCTTTTTGTAGTTGTTTCTCATGTTATTTAGTTGTCTTCTCAGTTGTATTTCATGGCAGTGCACATATTTCTCTTTTATCCTTTGTCATTGAGGAAAAAAGGGGGAGATTCATTTGTGTTATGCCATCCAGGAAAAAGGGGGAGTTTGTTGGTTCTCAGTTGTGTTCTGGTTGGTTTGTCCTTGATGACTAAATTCACCTTTGGGTATCTTTCGGCATGACATTCATGTGGTCTTGGCTACAGAGGAAAGGTCTATCATCATGAGTATTCTTCACCACTGAGAGGTCTTTCCCAATGAGTCAGGTCTCAATGACTAATACATAAGGAGGTTCATCGGTGTAAGTAATCCTTCATCTGCATTATGTCTTGGTGAGTTTGACTTGTTACATCGACCGACTAGCACATTAAAGATTCACTTCGGCTAGACATATTACTTTGGGTGTGAAGTCATAGCGTTTATACATTGGCACACTGACTAGTGGCAGGAAGATACATCAGTAAGAGTTAGGGTTATCGAAGTGAGGTCTTGGTGAGTGACCTTCGGTCTCGCCGACTTTACACATGGAGTTTCACAAGAAGCTTTTGATAGGACTTCTCCATGATTTCGACAACAAAGGGTGATCCCTATCGGAAGGAGTTATATTGTCGGTATGAATTCATAGTGAGATTGTTATGTCTCACTGACTAGAGGTTGGATGGGAACACATCGGCAAGAGTTGCGGCATCGATATAATGTCATGGTGAACCCTGTGGGTCTCACCAATGGAATACATATGGACCTTGTTAGCATAGGCATTGAGTTGTCTCGGAGAACAGGAATAATCTCATGGGCTTTCGGTAAGACACAAGATACTCTACAAGAATTCACCCCAAATTTACATTGTATTAGTGAAGGCGGATGAAGGATACATCTCGTTGAAAGTGTTTTTTAGTTTCAGTGACTCATAATGGATAAATTCATTCGGTGAAACATAATGAAATCTACATAAGGTCTCCCCAATAAAAAAAAATTCATGGTGACCCACATGAGAATGAAGGTTACATTTCGGTGAAAGGTTGGTAATGTCTTAGCGACACACAAGATGGTGGATGTCTTTCGGTAAAACAAAGTGAAATCTACAAACTATCTCCCCGACAGCAGAATGTCACAACGACACATAAGACATAAAAGGGCTTTCGGTGAAACTTAATGTGGTCTGCGAGAGGTCTTCCCCACTCTGATGGGTCATGGAAAAAGTGATAACTAAGGGGAATGACTGGTGATTTAATTTCCTTCGGCAGGACTATCTGGATGTCTTAGAAAATGATTAACAAACTCTGTTACTGTGGCCGACATGTGAATTTCTAAGTATAGTTGCAGGCCGACATCATTGGTTGGCATCAAATCTCAAAATGGTTACATGGCAAAATATTCTCTGAGAATTGGGAGGTTATGGTTCTCAGCTGGTGGGCAGTCATGGTTTTGATGAAAATCTATCAGTTACAATTTGAAATCTCTTGATTCAGCGAAAAAATAAAAGCTCTCTGGATAGGCGTTACTCTAATTTTTTTTACCATCATCTACATACTATCATTATTTAGCTTCATTTTCAAAAATTAGCAAGAGAGTTTCAGATTCTTGTGAAAAGCACATTTTGAAGACTTCTTCATAACAGACATAATGTAAATGAATATAAAAACCAATGTTGAAAATATTGTAGACTCGCTACTTGTAATTCTAAGTTTATCATTCCTTGTCTATGTGAAAATGTATTGAAATACTCTGTATTAAAAATCTAAAAAAGAAAGATGCAGAGATATATTGTAATATTCTTTTCTATGTAATATTTTAAGGATTCATCTATTGAATCCTTAGGGTATTATGTAGATGAGAAAATAGAGAGTTATGAGCTTAATTGAAAATAGAGAGATCCTCTGAGACATGATTATTGTTCAGTAATATAATTTGAGGGGTTGGTGCTCCTTGAGATAGATATCTCTAAATGAGGGGTTGGTGCTCCTTGAGTGGGTGCTCAAAAATCAGCCTATAAGAAATTGTGAACAGTTCATTAAAAGGATTAAGCCTGCAAGGCATTTCGGGAGTGGTTTTTATACCCCAGGAGGGTTTTCCACTCGGCAAAATCTTGTGTCTCTTTGTTCTTCTTTGTGCTCACTACTTTACAGTGTTGTTTTATTTCTCTGTTGGGATTATTACTTTTCTCAATTATGTTTATGAATGATTACATTCAACTCATGAATGCATTAATCAGAGTAATATTGAGATCAAATCTAAGCTATGTTTTTGAAATTTTGAAAATTGGTCAAATCTGTTAAGACACTGATTCACCCCCCCCCCTCTCAGTGTCATTTTAACTCCAACACATGTAAGGGATAAACCAAATAAATTGCAATGATCAGGTTGAGTTCACCAAAATGAACTGTTGGAAAAGGAAGGAAAAGGGACTCACAATACATGAAAAGGAATCCCTAATCCTTGATTTTTCCTTTTTATTGTTGTTGATGGTTCATTCAAGGAGACCTAGGATCCAAAATGATTCCTCGTAGTCATGATGCATCACATTGCATTCCTAATCCGCCTCCTAAGAAAACTTATAAAGCCAATGAGAAAGTGGTTAGACAACCTTCCATGGTTTTTTTTGGTCTTCCCTCACAAGAAGAAAAGGAACCTATAGTTGAAAAACCTATTCCTACACAAACCCAACTTGATAACCATAATAAAAGAAATCAAAATTCTAGAGAGTTTAGGTGTAGACGTCATGTTATTGCTTGAAAGATGAAAAAGAGAACATAGAAAATCAAAATCCAAACTTGATAGAAGTAATAAACAACAAGTCTCCTCCATTACCAAAACAAACAAATCCTATATCTCCAACACAACAGTGAATAACACCTTCTATGGATATTATCATTCATCCTCCTATTGTGGTTCAATTGGATGATGATGAAGAAACCACTAGAATTGATGTGAAAGTGCATAATGAGTTGAATCTATTATTTCCATCATCTATGAGCTTAGACTATAACAACTATGATAATCCTCCTAAACCAAGTGATTCACCACGTGTTGAACTTGGTGACTCTCCTAGTAAAACACTTGATGTTGTCCTTTTGGCTAGTTGCCCACATTCTACATACTCTGAACAAGACTTGAATGTGGATGATTGGCTGGATGGTTGACTCGCATGTGCTTTACTAGTCTTTTTTCTTTCCTTTTTCACTTTCTTTTTGGTTGATTTCATGTGTGTAATGTGATCCCCCATATTGTTTGATGTTTCCTCTCTATGCGCATTCCTCTATTTGTACCTACATTCTTCTATATGTCATATGCTTTTACCTTTTTATTGATCTTTACCTTTCATTCTCATTTACCTTTTCATTTTTTTTGTCTTGTTTTTTTTTCTTTTGGGGATGACACAAGGAATCGATACACCCTATGTCTCTTCCATGTTGACCCAAAATACTTTTCATTATCTTTTCTTTTCCTTTCATTTTTGTCTTGTTTTTTTTCTTTTAGGGATGATGCAATGAATCAACACACCCTATGTATCTTCCATGTTGACTCAAAAAAAATTCATTGGTTTTCAATCTCTTTGTGTCATTCTTCTAGTTCTATGTGTGTTTGGGGAATGATGAAAGTTCCTAGCTCTCAAATATCATTGTAGCAAAGATAGATACTAACCCCAAATCTATAGATCACTTATGTGTTTCTTGGGGGCAACCCTCTTTTCCCTTTTCATGTTTTTCTACTTTAAAGTAATTGCTTACATCATGGTCTCTACTAGTTTCTTTAAAGTGGTGGCATGAATTAGCATTATCTTGGCATTATTTTGGAATGATTCCATTTTCCTTGATGTGGTTTTCTTACTTCATGTGATGTATTTTTCTCTTTGTTGTTACATTGGGAGTAATGTCCTTCAAGAGCTTTTAGATCTATCTTACAATATTACATTCCTCTTAGTGGTCATGTGGCACATTGCATTCCCTAAGTTGTGAATCTTTTATCCTTTGATTAGTCCTCTCTTGGAGACATTAGGAACAATGTCGCCTAAGATTAAGACCTCACACAAACTAAGAAAAATCCCTTCAAACATCCCTCTTTCTTGTTGTGTTGCATTTTTGTACCTTATTAAAGTCATGGAGGTATGGCTTTGATAAGGTTACATAGGGATCACCTAGTGAACAACTAACTTCACTAGCCCTTGTGAGCATGCATTTTCTTTTTTGTACCTTATTAAAGTCATGGACGTATGCCTTTAATATGGTTCCTTGGGGTTCACCTAGTGGACAACTACCTTCACTAGCCCTTGTGAGCATGTATTTTGTTTGCATAGTGGAGAGTATAGTTCGCTTGTAAACCCTTTTTTGGAAAAATAGCCTAGACTATTGTTTGAAGTTTGAACACCATTGGTGGTTGAAGGAATATTTTTTCCAAATATTTGAGCTATATTACACACAACTAATAGTACTTCATCACTTTCTATCATGCAATGAAGTCTATCTAGGGTAGGGATAACAGTGTTGGAAATGATTTCAGTACTCACACTATCTTTAAATGGGCTAGGTATTCATTAACTTTCATTATGTTTTCTTGATGATCAACCATTGTTTGAAAACTTTTCATAGAACTTTTGGTAAGGTAGGCATACCAAAAGAGGTATCAAAGGAATGTTCCATACCTAGTGAAGTAGTACCAACACTAGGAGTAAGAGAGGTAGATAATCAAACATCTATAGCAAGTGTTTTATCGTAGGATGCCATGAGTATCAAATTTTGTCCCACCACAGTAGTAGCAGTAGGACACCAAGTAGCACAACTCAGGCAAGGGATAAACCAAAGAAAGTGTATGCAGTGTTAGAGTAAAGGTTTTAACTTAATTATGTTAATTAAGTTACCTTTGTTCCTTTCTTAAGATTTCACTTTAGTTTGTATATTGTGACATTTAATAATTATATTAATTATTAAATGTCTACCTATTAGGGTTAATTTTAGGTTTTGCATGATCTCCTTTTAAGGATTGAATTTTGTAAATATTTTATTCTATTTTTCTATTAACACATCTTTCATATTATAGAGCTTTAAACCCTCTCTTTTTTGTCCATTCTCTTCCCTATGATAGGTATCTCTTTGCATGCAGGTGTTCTTGGACTCTGAAGTTGGTTTTGACAACTACATGGTATCAGAGTGCGGACCTATTGTAGCCTATTCTTGTTTTGAAGAATTTGGAGCTATGAGGGTTTGATCTGGCTTTCATAGGTTTTCAGTTTGATTTTTTGTGGATCCAACATACTTCATTCTTTGGGTTCACTTTGGGTAGAAATGGACCTCGCCATTGGATTTGTAGCACCTAAAAACCCCTATTTTAATATAAAGCTTGTCCAATTTGGCCACAGTTGATTAGGGAGGAAAAAAAAATGGCTTCATGGCCATATGACCCTAGGGAACATAGAACAAGGCAAAATTTTCAAAAAAAAAATTTAAAAATTAAAAAAAAACAAAGTTTTTTTGAATTTTTTTTGTGCCACCAGTTAAAATGGAGGCCACAACCCTCCCACCACTTAGCAGCCACCAACCACTACAACACTTCTGGTGGTAACCACCTTCATCGCTGCTCCCAAGCATAAGCCCTGTCACCCCCAGGTCGTGGTCATGTGGGGACCGAGAGCCAGTCCCAGCCCCACTGGCCACCTAAGCCCTTGCTGACGATCATATAGACAACCAAGGACTGCACCACCAAGCCCCAGCTGCCAACCCCCTAGTCACTGATAGGACCAAGGGCTGAAATTTTTTTAGCCCCTAGGGCTTGAGGGAGGTCTATTTTGAGCATTTTAGAGGTATTTCAGTAAAACGGGCATATCTCGGGCATTTTAGCTTGGATTTTTGAACAAAAATAGGCATTGGAAAGCTAGCTCCAAGCCTGTCGTGATAGTGTAGGATTTTTTTTAATTTTTTTTTTTTGTTTTCCTTTCTTTGTAGTCAAAGATGATTTTTTTGCAATCTGGGGGGCATAACTTTGTCATTTTAGCTCCATTTTTTTTAAAAAAAGGCGTCAGAAATATCTTCATACACTCTATTTAGATCTTTTGTTTTTTTTCTAGAAAATAAATCAAGTACACAAGATTCATTTTGAAGCCTCTTTTTTCTTTTTCCTTCTTTTTCTCTAAAAAATCACTACTGGGGTTTGGTTTATTGCATTGTGGGGGGAGTTTCTTTTTCTTACTTTATATCATTTACTTTAGAAAACTAGAAAATATTCACATTAAACATTCATTAAACCTCTCCAAACATGGTTGAAAACCCTTCTTCTATTTAACTTCTCACACCTCATAACTATCATAGTTTTAAGGAATTCATGACACGTCTTCTCTGATAAAAGGGGTTGTGGTCCTATTTAGATGTAGTTCAACCAGTTTTGACACAAAAAATTAAGGTTATGCAACATAGAAATAAGATGGATGAGGCTATGGGTTTGATTTCCTTACATGTTTCAGATAGCTTGTTGTTTCATCTTGATGGGTGTAACAGTCCTCTTGAAATGTGGACCAAGTTCAATGATTTATTTGGTACCATCAATCAGTTCCATGCAATACAAATTGAGGCAGAGTTGACTTCACTTGTACCTGATTCTTTTCCCTCTATTGAGGAATTTCTAATGAAATTCAAACAACATAGATCTCTTCTATAGGGTTTTGGTAAGAACAAAATAGATGAGGAGTGTATTTACCTTATTCTTTCTAAGCTTCAAGGTCCTTTTCAAAAATTATGTTTGACATTTTATTCCACCATGGATGCATTGGGAAACCACTTTACCATGCCTACTTTTGAGGTGTTCTTTGATTGGTTGACACGAGAGTAGGCCAAGATATCACAGTTGGATGCTCTCACATGATCTAAGAACCAAGCACTGGTAGCTCAGTCATCTAAAGGGAAAAAGAAGTAGAAGCAGAAGCCCAAGATAGATTCAATAGGAAATGAGAGTTCCTCCAAGCCACCTCCTAAGACTAATTCAAACCTATAGTTCAATTCTAAATAGGGAATATCTTCAAAGTCTGGTGAGTCTTCCTCCAAGACTAAGAAAAAATCAGGTGATCCTTGCAATTTTTGTGGCAAGGAAGGACATCTAGTTTCTAGGTGTTGGAAATGATTAGAGGCTTTAGAGGAAGCCTTGTAGTAGCATAATATCACCTCACCTTAGTCTCCTTCCCAACCCATAGGGAAAGGTCATGCTCTTTCTTCACGAGCATTGCCCTCAGGATCCACTTGGATTCTAGATTTTGGTGCTTCTCACCATATGGCACACACACAGGATTTGGTCACTGCACTTGCTCCTACTAGTACTACACATATTGTCATTGGTGACTGAAAACATCTTTCAGTTCAGGGTTCGGGTACTATTTCATTGGATGGTTGTTTTCTTTAGGATGTGCTTCTAGTTCCTGACATTTTGACAAACCTTCTTTCCATTTATCATATTTAACATTCTAGCTCTAGTAAGACAATTGAGTTCTTAGCACATGATGTGGTTATTTGAGACCTTCATGATCCTAACATAGTTGTGGCTACTAGGAGTGTTGATTCAACATCTTGCTTATACAAATTTGATGGCTTTGAGAGTTCAAACACTATAGGTTCCTCTCTTATAACACATGTAGACTCAGTGAGAAGGCTTTGGCATGAGTGTTTTGGCCATGTCAATTACAGATATCTACAATAGATGAGTACTCACACACTTGTGATTGGGATTCCTCATATTTCCTATACTAATGGTGTATGTCGAGGTTGTGCTCTTGGAAAACATCACTAGGATCCTTTTCCTAAGGGCAGAGCCACATGTGCTAAGGCACCCTTGTAGTTGGTACACAGTGATCTTATGTCCTTTCTAACTCCTCTTTTAGTGGCCTGATATGTGCTCACTTTTATTGATGACTTCTCTAGATGTACATGGGTGTACTTTCTTAAGTACAAGTCTTATGTCTTTGATTAATTCAGGACCTTTAAGACATTTCTGGAGAAGCAATCTAGACTTTCTATCAAGAGGATACACATAGATAATGTGGGGAATATGTTAATCAGGATTTTAGAGATTTTTGCACTGAGCATGGTTTATAACATTAGTTTAGAGTACCTTACACCCCTCAGCAAAATGGTGTCATTGAGAGAAAGAACAAAACCTTACGGGAGATGGAAAATTGTATGATACAGTCTCAAGTTATGAGTTCTTCATTTTGGGTTGAGGCAGCCAATTGTGCCAATTATATTTAGAATCGGATGCATCATAAGGCATTATGACATATGACTCCTAAGGAGGGTTGGACCCATGTAAATCCTGATGTTTCTACATTCTAAGTTTTTGGTAGTGAGGCTTGGGCATTTATTCCTGATGCTCAGTGAAAATCCATGGAGAGGAAGAGCTAACCACTCCTATTTGTTGACTACTATGAGAATGTTAAGGTGTAGAGGTTGTTTGATCCTGATTCTAGAGAGGTCTTGTTTCGACATGATGTCTAGTTTGATTAGCGCTATCCTTAGATGGATTCTCCATCATGAGCTTCTCCCTCACTTCCTACTCCTCCCTCTTCATCTCTTGAGGATGATGCAGATGATGATCCAAAATCTCCACCACCACTAGCCACTCAACATTTTCCTACGTGGGCCCATGTTACTGTTGAGGTAGCTAGTTCTTTGGCAAGTGATCCTTCATTTACTAATCATACTCATGCTCAAATATCTGGTTCTAGTCTTTTGAGTCATGCCATTTCAGATGATCCTCAGAAGTTTTTAGAGGTGATAGGTCACCTTGAGTGGGATAGGGCTATGGAGATGAGGAGTATTCTTCTTTAATGAAGAATCATACTTGGGATCTTTGTCCACTTCCTAAGGGAAGAAAGTTGGTTTGGTGCAAGTGGGTGTACCATGCCAAGTATGTTGTAGATGGTTTGATTGATAAGTATAAGGCACATCTTGTTGTGAAGGGTTTTTCTTAGGTATAGGGTATTGACTACTCCAGGACCTTTGCTCCTATCACCAAGATGAACTCTATATGCCTTGTACTTTAACTTGCAGCTTCACAGGGATGGACAGTGTTTCAGATGGATGTGAAAAGTGTTTTCTTGCATGGAGACCTACATGAGGAGATCTATATGGAGTAGCCTCGGGGATTTGTGCAGGACACTTCTTTGGTTTGTAGACTTTGGAATTTATTGCACGGTATCAAACAAGCCCCTCAGGCTTGGTATGAGAAGATGGACTCCTTCTTGCTTTCCTCTCACTTCACATGTTGTCATTCCAATCACACAATGTATATTCCACGTCAGGAGGGTGATCTTTTCATTCTTGTGCTATATGTAGATGATCTCATTCTTACAGGTAGCTCATCCTCAATGATTTAAAGTGTTCAAAGAGCTTCGATGGAGTAGTTTGAGATGACAGATCTCGGTCTTCTGCACTTCTTTCTCGGTCTATAGGTTATTCAATCTTTAGATGGGATTTCCATATTTCAATAGAAGTATGATCTTGATATGCTTTAGAGATTTTGAATGCTTGATTGCAAGCCTACCCCCACTCCATTTCAGTCAAGTGTTGTTTTGTCTTCCACTTGTTCTACTTCTTTAGTGGATCCCACTTTTTATAGGATGTTGGTTGGTAGTTTTTGGTACCTGACACACTCTTGTCCTGATCTTTGCTTTGTGGTTGGACTTGTTTCTTGGTTCTCCCATGATCCTCATGAGAGCCATTGGAAAGTAGCCAAACGTATTTTGAGGTACATTCAGGGCACCAGTCATTATGGCATTCACTACACTTCAGGATCCCCTTACATTATTGGCTTCACTAGCTTATATTGGGCTAGTGATGTCAATGATTGGAAGTCTACTTCTAGCTTTGTGTTTTTTCCTTGGTTTTGGTCCTATCACATGGTCTTGCAAGAAGTAGTATGTTATTGCATTATCATCTATAGAGGCAGAGTACAACACTGAAGTATTAGCTAGTCAGGAGGTTTTATGGCTTCAGTAGTTGATGACAGAGTTTGGGTTTCCTCCTTATAGTATCACTATTAGTTGGTGTGACAATCAAATTACCATCACATTTCCTACAACCCAATGGAGCATCAGTAGACTAAGCACATTGAATTCCACATGAACTTCATTAGGAAGTTGATTCAGGATGGTTCTCTCATCTTGGAGTACATTCCTATAGGGGAGTAGGTTGCAGACATCTTCATTAAACCTTTGTCATCACCACACTATCTTCAGTTGCACTGCATGCTTGGGGTAAAGGAAGTTGTCCTTGGGGGGTCGCAGTGAGGCCTTCCTTCAATTTTTTTTAGTATGTTTCTTTATCTCTTTTTGGAGAGGATTATTTTCCCACTGGGTTTTCTCCTTTACTCTGCTTTATAGAGAGTTGGTTGTATTCGAGTACCTGATTATGCCTAGTTGTAAGGACCCTTGTTTTCTTTAATGGATTGTAGTTACCTTTTCTTTCTTGCACATGTTTGTAGTTGCACTCTTGCTCATCTTAAGGGGGAGTGTTAGAGTAAAGGTTTTAACGTAATTATGTTAATTAAGTTACCTTTATTCCTTTCTTAAGATTTCACTTTAGTTTGCATATTGTGACATTTAATAATTATATCAATTATTAAATGTCTACCTATTACGGTTACTTTTAGGTTTTGCATGATCTCCTTTTAAGGATTGATCTTTGTAAATATTTTATTCTATTGTTCTGTTAATACATCTTTCATATTACAAAGCTTCAAAATCTCTCTTTCTTTTTTCTCCATTATCTTCCCTATGATAGGTATCTCTTTGCATGCAAGTGTTCTTGGACTCTGAAGTTGGTTTTGACAACTTCTACATGCAGAATATGACCAATTAAGACACAAATAAGAATAAACCAAAATAGAAGCAATTAAGACATAAATAAGGATAAATAAAGCAAGGGGGTCCCAAATAAGTGTGAAAATGAAAGGGTATGCATTTTCCTACACTACATTTAGCCCCCACTTTAGTGAGAGGATGAAATTGCTTCAAAATCACACTAAAGTATCCAACCACACAATAAAGAGGGGTTCAAATGTAGAAATTCTAGTAAAATAGGATGATAGTTAAAAGGTATAATTTAAGTCACAATACAACTTTGTACTGCAACTTTGAAACTTTACAACTTTGCACTTCAAATGATATTCAACCTAAATTTGTAAACACATGGACACAAGAGAAGAAAAACTTGATTGTTATTAAATGGGGGTTTTCCTTGGTCAAGACCCTTTTTTTGTAATTAAACCTTGTGTGTGATCCCTAACCTTAAGTGTTTCTAAGATTGTGCAAGCTACAGCATGGAGAAATCCTATTCAAATATGTTAGAATAGAATTCCTAATCCTTAAGCCAAAATGAACCATTCCCAAATAGAAAAGGGAAAAATAAAGGATTAGGGATTCCTTTCTTTCATTGTGAGTCCCTTTTCCTCTCTAAAATTTGTCCCAAATGGTTCATTTTGGTGAACCTGACATTCTCAACACTCATTTTCTAATTTGGAGTTCACTAAGTCCCTAGATCTAGGTTGCATTCATTCTTCAAATGCATCTTGCATTAGTGAAGGTGCATCTAGGGATTCCCACATTTTCATTAGTGATGCATATAGGTTGAATTTTTGGTTTCTTGCATCATTTTATCTCATTAAAAAACTAAAAATTTGCATTATTAATCATCCTAATTGCATTCAAGAACATTTTTACTACATTCAAAATCTAAAACAATTGCATTTAACTTTGCATTTAGTTGCTTGTCATTAATCACTTTTACATGCATTCATTTACATAGTTTTTGTTTCTAAACATTAGGTCCCTGAGTAGGCAACTTGGAAAGACTATCATCAATCCAGGTTTTTCTTTTTTTCTAAAAAATCCCTCTATTGGGACTAAAAAACCCTTATATTGGTGTCTTAGTCCCTCTGTGGGTTTTTGGCTCAGAACCCTGTATGAGTTGTTTAATTTTTGCTCCAATTTTTGGAACCTCCAAATTTCATTAGTAGGACAAATTGCTGGCATCTTAGTCCCTATGGAGTTTGAGGTTAAGGTTTTCAGGGTTAAACAATGAATTTTGTGCTTTTGTTTGTCGTAAATTATTTTGTTGTTTTAGTTTTTCAATTTATTGTTTCATGCATTTCATTTCTACAATTGATTGATAAAGATAGATTATTGTGATTTCATTGTGTTAGATGCAGAATTCATTTTACATTCATTAGAAAATCAAAACACAAAACCAAAAAAAATCAACATAAACAAGCATAGATTCATGGTTATTTAAAGTATGTCAAAACCCTTTTTCCATGTTAGCTTAATCCTCAAGCCTTTTAGTAGTGATGAATTTGATATGTTAGATGAATCCTTGAGGACTTCATCTCACAAGGTTCATCCACTAAGTCTTGTTTAAATAAACCTAAAAAAAAAAAGTAAATGTAATTCAACCTCAACTTATCCTTTATCCGCCTTCAAACAAACCTCAACCTACAAACAAACATGTCATTATCCTTGAATCACCTAAGAAAAATGTGTCACAAAAATCAAGTTATAACAACGTTGCTCATACATATAACATAACGAATGACATACAACCTCAACCTAATCCCATTTTGTTACCATTACCTAATCCTATATTGCCTAGTGCTCCTCGTTCACCATCGAATAGTGTAAACGAGTATGATCTTGATGACCACCTTAAGAATACTATCACTAATATTTCCTTATGGGATATAATTCAAACATCACCTAGTTACCACACCATGCTTCAAATAGATTTGTAGAAAGTTGTGGTTCCCCCTAATGAAAATTCAACTAATGTAGCAACTCTCATTCAAGGAATGAATGTGGTTAATATCAATATTAACTTTCACCAAAATGAGTTATGCCCTTGGAAGTGAGAAAGAAAAATGACACATTCATGATAATAGCTATCCATAAGATTGTAGGGATTAAGTGTACACTTGTTATTAATGGATAATCTCTTAATGTGTGTAGTGTAACTCTTTTGGATAAACTTTGCATAGATAAGTAACAAATTCAACCTGATTCTTTATCAATTCATGGATTTGACAACATAGAAAAGCAACTGCTTGGAGTAATCACTTTACCTATTAAAATTGGAAAGGATACTTTATAGAATCCTATTCATGTTATGACTCATGAGCTTTCATATAATCTTGTGGATGATAGAAAATGGAGAGTGCTTTGCTACCTAGAACAGATAGGAGGAAGGGATCCAATTTCACACAATCCACACTCAAGGACACCTTAGATATCTCAACCCAATAAATGATGCAAGATATCTGACTAGAAGGTATCCTAGGGTAAGATTGAGAAAGATAAGGGGGTTCACTACCATGTATAAACTTGAAAATATAAGATGTTTGAAAACATGATGTGATATGCAAAAAAATGCTAGATGACCTCAAAATGCAAGAAAAATGCAACAAGAAGCTATGAAACTAGGAATGTGCACAAGGGAATTTATGAAGGCTATAATGGAGACTAAAAATGGCTCTAAAATTTTGGAAATTTTGTTGTTAATGTTGACTGGGACTCATACACCAAGTTGGACAACTTAGTCATGTTTCAGGCAAACTATGTTAGAACATATTTCAACCAAAAGGGTACCCAGACCTGCAAGAACCCTCTTTAGGCCTAGGCATTGGGACTCAATCACCAATAGTGGTGACTTAGTCCACTTTTTATTTTCTATATTTTTTGAAGTGGATCTGATAGCCTTAGGTCTTCTCTGCTCTTCCCGATCTAGATTCGGGTCTGAACTAAAAAATCTAACCTATAAAGTTCTTCTGCAACCTTGATAACTAGATGACAACTTTTTTAGTCTTGCACTTTGATAAATCTACAACATAAACCTGCAAATCACATTCAAAGAGAGAGACAAATGATGTTGGGTTAGTGAATAGGGGTTTACCTTGCTCAAACTCAATGTTGGTAATCAAGCCCTTAAAATGAAATGAAATGAAATGAAATACAAAATGATGAATGAATTAATAATGATGTTGCAACTCACCAAACCCTAGAAATGATATGTTGTAAACATGTATGTAGAAGCTCCAATGGATGAGGACTTGGAATCTAGCTTTGATGTTGATTGATCTTGAATGAAATTCTTGCTTGAATCACACAATCCTACACCATAAATGTTAACTCTAACACACATGATGTAAATAATCCTTGACATGATGAAATCTTGACACTTGAAGGGTTCTCTTAATTACTTGATAATATGCCCTCAAAATGCCTTAAAAACTCTTGTGAATGCTAAAATGATCTTGTGAACTCTTGAATGCTTGATCAAACTTTCTATGTGTGTTAGGAAGTTAGGAGATGGAAAATGAGTGAAATAAACTTATATTTATACCCAATTATGCAATAATTCCCAAAATTACAACACCACAGGCTAACCTAAGATCTTAGAGAATAGAAACCCACCAAGATTTTGAATTAAATTTGAAATTTGAGCTAAGGGGGACTCATTCACCACCTTGGGTGAATGAGTCCCACCTAAGGGAGCTCATTTTCCCATAATTTTGAATAATCCCACCTTAGGAATTTAAAGTGGCTTTCAAGATTTTAATGTTTTAAATGATGTTTATCAAGATTATTCTCATAAATATAGATAAATAAGGTTCGTAGCTGAAAAATGTGGGAAATTAAAGCACAAGGGAGACCAATTATTGATGAAAAACCTAGAAAAGTGTGAAAATATGTTACAACACTATGAAATAAGGCTTGGTAAGAAATTATTTAGGTGAAATATGTAAAAAGAAACCCTAGACAAGTGTGAAAGTGTGTTACAACACTTAGGTAAGGTGCCATTTAAATCCTTTTATTTCACAAGGGCCCAAAACCTAATGTGAATGTGCTATCCAAATTATGACATTAAATCAAGGCAATATTTAAGCAAAAATCACAAGGGCACCCAAACGAGACAAAAAAGCAGATGGGTTACTTTTTCACCATCCACATTTAGCCCCCACTTTAGTGAGAGGATGAACTTGCTTCAAACTCACACTAAAGTAGATCAATGCATATTAGGAGGGGTTCAAATGTGCCAATGCTACCAAGATGAGATGGCAACAATCAAGATGGGTGATTAAGCCCTTAGGATCAGGGTCCTATGGAAAACTAACATAAGTGCAAAAGAACACACGTGAAAATGATATCAAAAATAAGGCACAAGAATAGAATTCCAAAGATGAAGAAGAGAAAGGGTGAAATAAAAAGAATCAGATCAAGCTTTGAATGTTTTTCCAACATGTGGATAAAATCTAGGTTGTTTTTCTAGAAAATGTATACTCACTCTAAGGCAACAAAACGCATGGTTGTCCACCAGGTGAGAAGGCCTGAAATGTGAGAAACATACACTCATTGCTAGTATGAACTCACACAAACATAGGTGGCTATGGATAAATTCATTCCTTAGAATGGGCTTCTTTCTCAACCATACCAAATTTATACCTCCTAATAACTTTAATAAGGTGCCACAAAAGGAAAATAGTCTTTTGAGCTTCATGAGACAATCAAAACATCATATGGTTGGAGCTCATGAAAAAATGTGATGGATCCACAGGCATGCAAGTTGTGTTATGCAATGTGGCCATATAACAAATGAAAAATACAACATGAAAAGGATGTTCAAAGGAGTCTTGCTTGGTTCATGTGAGGTGTTTAACTTAGGTAACATTGTGCCTAATGTCTCCAAGAGAGGACCGATCAAAAAATAGAAGATTCATAACTTAGGGGATGTAGTGTGTCACATCAATACACTAAGAGGAATGTAATATGCTAATATATATTGTTCTCATGAAATACATCATACCCAATTTTATCCAAAAAGCGACAAACACATCATATGAAATAAGAAGGTTGCACTAAGAACTAAGAAAAAAGAAAATGAAAAAGAATAATGCCAATGTATGCCCCCACTTTAAAGGAATTTCTAAACACCTTGCTATTAGCAATTACTTTAAAGTAGAAAATGAAAAATTCAAACAAGAAATAATACATGAGAGTCAACTTGGAAAGCCCTATGCCAGGTCATGTGTATGTGCAGGATCATGATGGGCCAAAAAGTGGCAATATGATGGGTATTTGGCTGACGACTATCTTTTTACCCAAATTTGATGAAATGAAAAGGGTTTTTAAAGGAGATTCTCAGCTTTCCACAGATACAAATTATTCTTTACTTTGAATTTAATAACTAATTATTATTCACTTTCTATTCAAATTATGATTAAAGTCCTAATTGATAGGATAATTGAAAAAAATCTATAGCTTTCAAATGGTATCACATTTTTTTAATCCAAAACATGTGTCACACTCTATGCTTTGCATACTATAGGACTAAAAAAATGGAAAATTGAATTTCATGAAGTTTTGACCAAGTTAAGGTGGTCAGACATTCAAGTTTTTATATCTTTTAAAAACTCATAATCAAAAATTCATAATTAACTATTTAATTGGAAACAAATTACAAAAAAATATGCATCACATTAGGGCATGAGTCCTCTAATTATATCTAAAATATTATAAAAAATATATTATCATTTTATTGTGATTAGGGTGGTCAAACGGACACCTACTTATTTTTTCCCTGAAATTTAAGTACCTTGCATTGAAATTTCAAATTTTCACCAAAGAATTTTTTTTTTTTTAAACAAACCTAGTAGTTTAGGCACTACATTCAATTTCTACATATTCTATTCTTACATATTTTTGAAATAATATAGAAAACTTATTCAAATTTTTACGTCAAGTTGCCCAACTCTGATTTTTCTAAATGTTTTGCCACTTAAGGGCCTATTTTTTCCATGATGATCCTTACCCTCATATGTTTCTTAAAGTTGTGTCATGCAAAGAAAAATGGAAAAGAGAGAGGTTGAGCAAAAATTAAAACACCGAACACATAAGGGATCTATGGATTTAGGATTAGTATGTTCTTTGCTACATGATTTTTTAGAGAGCTTGAAACTATCATCATCCCCCAAATACACATAGAACTAGAAGAATGACACACACAGAGTGAAAACAAAGGAAAAACCTTTCAAGTCAATATGGAAGAAAAAAAGGGTGTCTCAAAACCTTGCATCATCCCCAAGAGGAAAATACAAGAAAAAGACAGATAAAATGAGAAGGAAAAGAAAAAGAAAGCCTTTTGGGTCAACATGAAAGATACATGAATGTCTTTATGCCTTGCATCATCCCCAAAAAGAACACAAGACAAATAAAAAGATGAAAGTGATGCACGAAATAGAGAAGAATGAAGGTACAAATAGAGGAATGTCACAAAGAGAGAGAAACATCAAATAGAACATCACCGAGGATCAAATTATGCACATGCAACCATGTGAAGAAAAATAAAATAAAATAAAAATGAAAAAGAGTAGTAAGGAAAATGTGAGTCAATTGCCGAGCAAGTCATCTACCTCCCAATCTCAGTTTGTATAAGTAGAAGGTAGATGATGAACCAAAGTGACAACAACAAATGAATTACTAGGACAAGGCTAACAATTGCTTTCCCCCATTGAGTGCAAGACAAGAATGAGACAAGGTAGGTGATGGGAAGGGTAACATAGTTGTGAGAAGAGGGTTTTCTACAACTACTACATGACGAAGGGTAGGAGAGTATAAAATGTGATTATTATATAGTAATTATTGTGATCAAAGTGATACTTGATCAATACTTCTTTTAATGCACGACACTCATCACTTCTATGTCCAAAAACTCTATGGTATACACAATGTGAAACTTTTGCATCTTTAGGATATGGCACAAGTTGGTTCACAAGTGGCAATAATATTAATCCTTGGTTAAGAAGAATTTGTAATTTTTTTTCACTCTCAATTTTTGTTCACTCTCAAGTGATGGGCAAGGAAACTTCAATTTTTCTAACTTGTAAGGCCTCTTGCATTTGCTAGATTCACCAACTTCTCTAGTTGAGTGTTGAGGAGGACCTATGGTGATCCTACAATCTTTTGCATTGTTTCTAGAAGGGTCAAGTTACTTGTTAGGAAGGACAATCAACAAAGCAAGAGGGTCTAGGACAATCCTATTGTAGGGAACTTAGGTTCTTGTGTCTTAGTTTTAGGGTGTAAGTATTTGAAAAATTCTATTGGTGGTATGATACGTGATATTGGTTGTTTCCTTGATGGATAGAAGGTTACATTAGCTTCAGGTATGTCAAGACATTAATTTAGGAACTTATTCATGTTGTTATCATCTTCTACAATGATTTCATCATCACGACAAGGACACGCATTAAGAGTTGAAGGAGCATGAGTGAGATCAATTTCATTAGGGTCATTTCCAAAGGTACAACTTGAGATATCTACTAAGGACTTCAAAGAAAACTATAATTTTCCAAAGCACGTCCATGATGTAAATGTCAGATTCTAAGCTATAAAATTTCCTAGATGTATTTTTTATTTTGAACAATGGACAATATGATATTAAACTAGATGCAATGATTTGAATGAAACAAAATATCTACAAACTAAAATAGGGAGATAATAGCAACAAACAAGAATTCAAAAAATGAAGATTAAATGACAGAAAATGTAGTGCAAAATGTGCAAAGGGACTGATTCGCCCCAAGTGGCAAATGAGTCCTAGTACTGATTCTTTTGAAAAAAAATCAGAATTTTTGAAATGAATTTTAGGATTTTTATGTTTTATGATGCAAATCTAAGATGTAAATGTAGAATTTTACTAATTAAGTGCAATAATGCAAGCTAAAATGAGCTTTTCACTAATACAAATTTTGAAACCCTAGAATGAAAATTAACTAATGAAAAATGCATTACAATGTTAACTAAACCTAGGATGTAAATGCACTCCAAATCAAAATTAGGATTTTCAAAAGTCAGGCTCACCAAAAATGTGGATGATGGAAAATGGAGAGTGTGTCACTTCCAAGAAGGGATAGGAGGAAGGGATCCAATTTTGCACAATCCTCACTCAAGGAAACTGTAGAAATTTCAACCCAATGAACAATGCGATAAATTTAACTAGAAGGTATCCTAGGTTATGATTGAGAAAGAGAAGGGGGCTAGCCACTAATTATAAACTTGGAAAATACAAGATGTTTGAAAACATGATGTGATATGCAAACAAATGCTAAGTGACCTAAAAATGCAAGTAAAATGCAACAAAAAGCTATGAAATTGGAAATATGCACCTAGAAACTTGTGAAGGTTGTGATGGAGATTGAAAATGATTATGAAATTCTAGAAAATTTGTTGTTAATGCTGATTGGGACTCATACACCAAGCTAGGCAACTTAGTCCTATTTCAGGGAAACTGTACCAGAACATATTTTGACCAAAAGGGTACCCAGAACTACAAAAACCTAGTTTAGGCTTGGGCACTGGGACTCATTCACCAATAGTGGTGACTTATTCCACTTCTATATTTTTGGAATTTCTGAAGTGGATCCTATAGCCTTAGGTCTACTCTACTCTTCTTGATCTAGATTTGGGTCTGAAACTACAAAATCTGACCTATAACTCTTCTCCAAGCTTGATTTGCAACCTTGACAACTTTTCATAGCTTTGATAACTAGATGGAAACTTTTTCAATCTTTCTCTTTGATAAATCTACAACCTAAACCTGTAAATTAGATTCAAAGAGAGATAAAAATGGTGTGGTTAGAGAATAGGGGTTTTCCTTGGCCAAACCCCTTGTTGGTAATCAAACCCTTAAAATGAAATAGATAATGATGAATAAACAAATAATGATGTTGCAACTCACCAAACCCTAGCAATGATATGCTGCAAACATGTATGTAGAAGCTCCAATAGATGAGGACTTGGAATCTAGCTTTGATGTCGATTGATCTTGAATGCAATGCTTGCTTGAATCACACAATCCTACATCACAAATTTTAACTCTAACACAACATGATGAAAATAATATTTGACATGATGAAAGACACTTGAAGGATGCTCTTAATTGCTTGATAATCTTCCCTTTAAATTCCTTGAAAACTCTTGTGAATGCTCAAATGATCTTGTGAACTCTTCAATGCTCGATGAAACTTGCTAGGTGTGTTATGACGTTAGGAGATGAAAATTGAGTGAAAGAAACTTGTATTTATACACAATTATGCAATAATTCCTAAAATTACAACACCACAAGACAACCTCAGATCTTAGAGAATAAAAACCCACCAATATTTTGAATTAAATTTGAAATTTTAGCTAAAGGGGACTCATTGGCCACCTTGGTTGAATGGATCCCACCTAAGGGGAATCATTCACCCATAATGGTGAATGACTCCCACCTTAGGAATTTAAAGTGGGTTTCATGATTTTAATGTTTTAAATGATGTTTGTCAGGATTATTCTTGAAAATATAGATAAATAAGCCATGTAGGCACAAAATGGGGACAATTAAAGCATAAGGGAGCCCAATTATTGACTACAAACCTATAAAAGTGTGAAAATGTATTACAACACTTTACAAAACTTTGAAATAAGGCTTGATAAGAGATTATTTAGGTTAAATATATTAACAAGACCCTAGAAAAGTGTGAAAGTGTGTTACAACACTTTACAACACTTAGGTAGGGTACCATTTAAATAATTTTAGTTCACAAGGGCCCAAGACCTAATGTGAATGTGTTATCCACATTACAACATTAAATCAAGGTAATATTTAAGCCAAAATCACAAGGAGGTCCCAAATGAGACAAAAAAAGTAGAAGGGTTAGTTTTTTAGCATCCACAAATCTTCTTTTAGGAAGATCATGGATTCATGAGATATGTCATATGCCTTCAAATCTTCATCGCATAATGAAGTATGTTTACAATAATAACTTGTAGAAAGTGGAAATTGAACCTAAGCTTGAAAGTTTTTGACAAGTAGAAAAAGGAACACGAAGTTCTTTGAAAACATCAATTCCAACCTCGAAGATAAAACCTCTAACAACTACACAACAAGAGATTGAAACATCATTGAAATTTCTAGAAGATAATTAGGGTTTATTGGATTTCACACCTTCATTCGTAGTAGAATACAAAATCAACAACAGTGAAGAACAAGAAGGGAAAACAATAATTTCAACACAACATGAGTTTACACAAGGTGAATCTTCAACTTTCATTAATTACACAATTTATTTTGATACAAACAATTATGAGCCACCCCAAATTTGAAAGAGATGAAGAAGCTCTATGGAAAAGGTTAAAATATTATGAAACAACTAGGCTAGAGTGGAAGAGGATGTGGCACAAATGAACAAGGCATTTGTGTTCCTATAGAATCCTACAAACAAGATTACAAAAGAGGTCTTGGATATTGTCCTTCAAAATCTTCGCAAAATCCTTCAATTAGCATCAATCATGTCTCGAAGAATATTCTTAAAACAACTATTACACTGAAACATCCTTAATTGATAGATACAACAAGTATGGATAAAAAAAAATTGATAGAAACAACAAGAAAATAGTTGAATTTTAAACATTTTGTAAGTGATAAAAGTACAAAGAAATTTCTTGGATCATTCAATGATAATAATGCACAACAAGGTTGTGAAATTTTTGATAAGGAGACAAGTAACAATGGGAAAAAGAAGAAGAACAACCATCATATGATCGATTTGTATTGCTTGTTGGAAATATAATCAATGTACCAATGGAAACATCTAAAGAGGATAAAGTAATTCAAATTTGGAAATGCCTTGATTGGGAAGAACAAGACAATCATGCAATGTTGTTACAAGATTTTCTTGAAATATTTGCTTGGAATTATTCTGATATTCTTGACATAGATCGTAATATTTTAACTCACAGCATAGTTCTTGAAGAAAATACTAAATTATTAAAAAAAAGAAAAAAGAAAAATGAGCCCTAAGATATCTTTGTTGGTTCATGTGGAGATTGAGAAACTCCTTAAAGCTAGCTTTATACAACATATTGATTATTCACCATGTATCTCAAACATTGTAGAGGTGGCTAAACTTGATAATCATATTAGGATGTGTATGGAATTTAGAGACTTGAACAAAGCATCTTTAAAAGATTACTTTCCCCTTCCTAATATCGATATGATAGTTGATTCTAGTGTGGGCCACTCTCTCTTGTTATTCATAGATGGTTTTTTAGGCTTTAATCAGATTTTCATTAATCCTCAAGATCAATATAAGAAAACCTTTATAACACCCTAGGGAACATTTTGTTGAGTTGTAGTGACTTTTAGCTTAAAGAATTTTGGTGCAACATATCAACGATCTATGACTTTGGTATTTCATGATTACATTCAAAAAATCTTAGAAGAAAATGTTGATGATATCTTAGAAAAATCTATGACTCATGAAGACAATGTTAAAATCCTTCAAAAAATATTTGAATGCATTCACAAGTACAATATGAGATTGAATCTAGAAAAATGTGTCTTTGGAGTTGAGAGTGGAAAAATTCTAGGATCCATCATCTTGCATAGAGGAATTGAGGTTGAAATAAAGAAAATTGATGCTATCATAAACATGCCACCTCCTAGAAATATATCACAGTTACATAGCTTGGAAGGAAAGATTCAAGCTATTTGTTGCTTTGTTGCATCACTGGTGGATCAAACCTTACCTTTCACTCAAATTATTAAAAATAAAGTGGACATTAGGTGGAATGAAGAATGTCAAAAATAATTTTGAGAATTAATTGAATATCTCTCTAATCCTCAGATATTACAACCAACAATTCAAGGTAAACCTTTTATTCTTTATATATCAGCATTAGCCTTTGCTCTAGTAGCAATGTTGGCTCAGAAAGCAAATAATGATAAAGATCATCATGTTTACTATGTTAATCAAACATTGATTGATTAGGAAACCTGATACACTCATTTAGAGAAAAAATTCTTAGGTATTGTGTTTTCCACTAGTAAGTTGAGACATTACTTGCTTAATGTTGAATTGCATGGGTATGTTCAAGATCATGATGGTCCAAAAAAGTGGTGATGTGAAAAAATGAATTTTTAACATGACCAAAAATGTGAAATTTTCTGCTTTGAATTTTTGTAGGCTTGGGTACAATATCCATTTTGGTTTGGTAATACCAAACAAATAGGGATATCCGTTTTGGTTTGGTAATACCAAACCAATAGGGATATCCATTTTGGTTTGGTAATACCAAACCAAAAGGGATATCCATTTTGTTTTTCAAAATGGATATTCATTATGGAAAGGGAACCCATATTTACAAAAAACATATATCCATTTGAAACAGATATCCGTTTTGAAAATAAAAATGGATATATGTTTTGAAGACCTAAAAAACCATATTTAGTAAAATGGGCATAACTTTTATGTTTCTTATCAAAATTTTAAATTTTTATAGGCATTGGAAGGGTGATTGAGAGTTCTAACTAGTGGAATAGGTGGTGTTTCTATATTATATACAAAAAGTAATTATAATCATTTTAACTTTATATTTCATTTTTGAAACATCAAATGCTCACTACTTTCACATGAAAAGTCCTTTCTTCATGATTTTTTTGTAACACTCATCTCAAAATACTTGAAGAATTAGAAAAAAGTAATGAATAATGAAATATTTATATTTTTGTAGCAAGGAGATGAATAAATCTTCATAAATCATCATATCTCTTTGTCCCTTTACCTACCTCTCTATACATCACTATGTATCCCCTTAAGCTTTAGACCTATCCATCCCTCATTTCTTCTCTATTTGTCCCTCTTTATACCTATCTTTCTCACTCTCTCTCTCCTTGATATCTAGAAATATCTCTCTACCTCTCTCTCAATCCTTCATTATCTCTCTCTCTCTCTCTTCCTCACTCCCTCTCTCTCTTAGGTCCCTCCCAATCCCTCTCCCTCTCTCTCTCCCTCTCCATCTACCTCGCACTCTCCATCTCCCCTCTTCCTCTCTCTCTACCTCCATTTGAAGTGTGTCTTCCTCTTAAGTCTCTCTCCCTCTTAGGTCTCTCTCTTAAGTATCTCCCACTCCCTCTCTCCCTCTTAGGTCTCTCTCTCTCAAGTCTCTCCCACCCCCTCTCTCTCTTTGTTCTATCCCACTCCCTCTCCCTCCCTCCCTCTTAGGTCTCTCTCTCAAGTCTCTCCCACTTCCTCTCTCCCTCTTAGGTCTCTCTCTCTCAAGTCTCTCCCACTCCAGGTCTCTCTCTTTGTTCTCTCCCACTCCCTCTCTCTCTCTCTCCATGT
>VDFB02000015.1:232680656-233139909 GCA_007258455.2 Sequoia sempervirens
GAAGTTGTATATGTCGAGGATATTGAGAAAATTGTAAAGTAATGAGTTGTAGGTTGTCAGTGGTGAAGTGATGTTTAGTATGTTGGTAAGTTATGGAAATTGATGATTAGAGGTTGTGGACTGATGGGTTTGTTTCTGATTATATCTAGTTTATCCACATCAAGTTTTAGAGATCCACATGAAGATTTGATTGAGTTATGAAAATTTTCATTCTGATAGTTTTTATGTTTCTTCAGTTGGTGTTCCTGATTGAAGATGATGGTATTTCAGTTAGTTAAATTGTTGCAGATGCTTCTCTATTGGTTCATGATGCATGTGGATGTTTCTAGATTGTGATCTATCTTTTTTGTACTTCTGCATTGATTGTTGTGCTTGTTGTTGGCAATTTTCTCTTGCGTGTCCATTTTTTTCTTGTTCTTGGCCGATATGTGTTGAAATTTGTTGTGGATCTTCAAGGAGAAATTAATTGAAGATTTTTCATGTTGAAGATGTTGATTTGGGTCCTCACTAAGTTGTGGCTTACTTTGGTTGATTCTTTAATGTTTTGGGCCTATAGTTTGCATTCATTTTATTATTTCTTTGTGGCCGACATAAAGGGATGGAATTTCTTGTTGCAGATATATAAGAGAAATTATTTATTCAAATTGAAGGAAGTAAGTGGATGTCGAGTGTGTGTATGTGTGAATATCACTCGAAGGTAGAGCAGAGTGTGAAGAAGTGTGAAGAATATTCTATGTGCTTATCTAGAACTATAATCAAGCATTAGTAGATGTTATTTTATCAATTCAAAATCTAGATGGTTGTAATCTGAATCTCTTTGTAAGATAGTGTGTCTTCCTTTGTAATTAAGTAGTGAGATCTTGGAAATGTGCCTGAATGCATGTGCATTCCCCATATTTCATTTTCATTATACTTTTAACAAGGTATAATCTTGTGGAATGACCTCCCCCTAATAAGGCTTCCACATAGAAAATTGTGGTGTTATGTGTGTTTCTAATGTGTTGATGATCTATGTTTTCATGGTTAATAATCAGATATGAGAATTAAGTTGATATGTTGAATAAGTTTTGAAATTTTGTGACAACTAATTCAACCCCCCACTCAGTTGTCTCCCCTTGTGTATCCAACATCACCCGTAGTATCTGATGCACATCCTCCAATGTGATGGTCATCTCTCCTGTCTGTAAGTGAAATGTGCAAGTATCCACATCCCATCTCTCCACTAGTGCCATCAACATGGTGTCATGATACCACATTACTAGGGAGAGAGACCTAGTAGAGGCCTTTCTCTTGGAGGATCTGCACATCCTCCTCAGGTAGTTGATCGACTAGATCTTGTAAATGACTAAACGTTTGTCCGTCCAGGTGCTGGCATGACCAAGTTGCAATCAAGAAGAGAAAAGAATAAATATGTCATTTAAGACATCTTAGAAACTTAAATTTGTGCTTTAATGGTCAAAAAGTGTGCTAAAGTTTCTCTAGGATACCTTAACTAAGGGTTCTAGAAAGTTTATTCCTTAACTGGGAAACTTTGTGATAATCTAGAAAAATGAAATAAAATCACTCCCTAGAGTATAAATTCACTTAAAAATTTCATAAAAAACATAAAAACTGTATTAAATCAAAGTACAAAGAAGGAAAAATCCACTCACTATAGGTTGCAACTCGTCCCATGCAATCGTCTCCCATAGTAGCTTGATTTGTGGATGTTTGGATGGGTGTCTTATCAACATGATGGCTCAATCTACTCCAATATCACTCTTCAAAAGGGTAAAAGATAAAAATAATATGAATTACCTCCCCTTTATCCTTTTATACATGCATTTTTAGGTCACTTTTGTTAAAAAGAAAAGAATTTCTTTGTTTTTAAACCAACATATTAGGAGCTAGCAAACTCTATTTTTGATGTCATTTGTTGCATGGGAATTGTGGTTCTTCTCCCATTCTCAACAAATGTCTATCATCAGGTGGTATGGTACTTGGAAATTCCCTATGATGGACTTGTGTTGTTTGATGTGGCTGGATTGCTACTTTGATTCAACCTTTATAAAGCAAGTAGAATCAAGGGGGGCATATATTACCCTTGACTTCAATTTGCTAGGAAAGTTAGATAAGAGGATTGTTTTTGAGCTACTAATGAATCTATGATATAGGATTTGGTTCCTAACATTGTGATTTTTTTGGTAACTATAGTGGGGACTTCATTCTCCCTAATAAATCCATATGAGTTTCCTTTTATAAAGTTACTTTTGAAGTACTTTATCTTGCATATGTGTCTAGTGTCATATTGCTGCTAAATGTAGTGTAGAAAAATGTATACCATTACATTTACACACTTAATTTGGACCTATTTTAGCATCCCTTGCATTAAATTCCATTTAGGTCACTTATTTTGGGCCCCTAAGACCCCTATTTTGTACATCCCTAGGTATATTTCAGCTATAAACCTGATCAAATTCATAAAACAAGCTTTAATATTGGAAACCTACCTTTTAAAATGGAAAAATAAGCTTGGTGGGACCAAGATTCCCTTGGTGGTGTCTTAGTCCCCCTAGTGGGACCAAGATGCCACCTAGGGTATCTTAGTCCCAAGGGCTTTAGTTTTGGGAAATAAGAGTGGTAAATGAAAATATTTGATTTAATTTGACATTTTATTAGTTTTTGGGATCTAGTAATCATGTTATTATATAGAAATTCCTATAAAATTAAGATTCATGACTATTTTCATCTAATTTTTTGAAGTGGGAGAAGAAGTAAGAAAGAAGCTTTTATGAGAGCAATAAGGAGAGTTTCAAAAATCAAGTCTTGGAGTAGCCTTCTATTATGTTTTTGCAGGTTTTTCAAAAACATTTTCAAGCCAAGATCTAGCATTGCCAAAGACTAATGATGGATTCCTATGGAGGATCATAATAAATTCTAGGTTGGAGATGTAACTAGCTATACTTTGAATCCTAAAGACTTGTTTTTTGAGTGATTCCATCTTCCATTTTTTCTCTACTTTCTACTTAAGAAAGGCACATTTCATGTTTAGGGGTTATTAGGGTGATTTGAGATATCCTTTGTAGGTCATTTTCATTTGCATCTTAGGAATTCTATTATCACACATTTGAATAAGAGTTTTCCATGTTCTATCTTGCATAATCTTAGACACACTTAAGATTAGGGCTCACACACATTTCCATTTTTTCAGATCTATGCATTTTTGTCAAGGTTTAACTACCAAACAAGGGGTTGAACGAAGGAAAACCCCCATTTACTAACAATCAACAAGTTTTTATTCTCTTGTGTGTTTGTTTTTGTGGATTTAGCTTGAGGATCATTGAAGTGAAAAGTTGTCATCTTCATGTAAAGTCACCTACAGGCTAGATCTAGAGGTTTCAAGACCTAAGATTTGAGAAGAAGGAAGTATACAAATTGAGCCTCAAGATTAGATTTTGAAGTTGCAGAAATTTAGATCAAGACTAAGTCAATAGTAAGGGAATCTTAGTCCTCCAAGTGGTATTTTGTAGATATTTTTTGAGATTTTGTTCCAAGATCTAAATATTTTGCATTTGATCCAAAAAGTAGAAATGGGACTAAGACAACAGCAAGTTTTTCTTTTCCCTCCCCAGCATATTTTGACAAAAAAATTTCATTGCCAAAATCCTTACCACATTTCTAGACTCCCGAAGTAAACACATTCTAACTTGTTACTTAATTTTGTCATTTTCACTCACTATTTTGCTTGCATTACTAGGATTGGTGAGTTGAATATCAAGCTGTCTTTTCCAAGCTTTTTCTTGGCAGTGAACCCTTTAAAGCCTAAGGAATCTTCCTAGGTCTCCCTTGTTGAGAATTGACTCACCTTTGTGTTGATAGTCAATCTAATTTTGGATCCTAGGTTTCCTTAAAAGAACCATTCCCCAATAGAAAAGGAAAATATAGGATTAGGGACCCTTTCATGTGAGCTTGTTCTCCTTCAATACACCTTCCTTTTCCAATGGTTCAATCCCTAAGAAGATGACATTACACGAACAAATACAAATCCCTTTGAATAAAAACCTATACACAATGTTCATAAGTGTTTCGCATAATGCAACTTGCTAACCTTGTAAAGCTAAAAACCCTAAATTCAAGGCCACCAAGCATAACACACCTTTCTTTCAAATAGGGAATTTCCCTTTGTATTAGTGTTTAGCATAATGTAGCTTGTTAAACCCTATGGATCCCAAAACCCTAAATTCAAGGCCACATAGCATAACACACCTTGCTTGCCTATGGAGCCTTGATTAACATTGTGGTGCCTTATTGAATTTGTTAGGAGGATATATTTGATATAGTATGGGAGCCTAATATGATTCTCTCATTTTAAAACCCCTAGGTTCATTTCACTTTATGAAAACTTATTGAATTTCTAAGAAGGATAGCTTCAATATGGTTAGTATGAAACCTTATTTTACACCCCCTAGGTTCATTTCTCTTTATGAAACTTTATTGAATTTCTAAGAAGGATTGCTTCGATATGTTTAGTATGATGAGAGCCAACACATAGCATGGATTTATCATTATACAGTGATAGCTAACACATAGGTATGAATTTCTCACTAAGCCACTTTATTTAAACACTCACCTAGTGGACAACCTAGACTTTCACTAGCTAAGATTGAGCACAAACTGATAGTCTAGAAGTGTTCCACGTCGCATTGGAAAATCTAGGCTTGATCTCTTCTTGCTCTTTGATGTTGTATGATTGTGTATCTTTGTCATTGTTACACAAATAATTTTCTTGAATATCTACTTTAGTGTGAGTTTGACATGGGGTCATACTCTCATAAAGTGGGGGAAAAATATAGTAACAAAAAAGTATCCCTTTTTCCTTAGTTTGGGAATAATTAATAATAAAATGAACCTAGTGTTGCCTTGATTTAGGGTAGTAATGTGTTTTAAACATTCATATTAAGTTTAGGGCCCCTTTTAAACTAAATGGATTTAATTGTGCCTTAATTAAGGTGTTGTAAAGTGTATCTTTACACATTCACACTAATCTAGGAGTTCATTAATTAATTGAGGTTAATTTTCCTTAATTGGCCCTTTTAATTCAAATCGAAGCCTAATTAAATTCAAATTCACAAGGATAAAACTCCACATTCATAAATTATATTACACAATACTTAATTTTAGGTGTGTGTCCTAGGTTAGTGACCTAGGACCCATTTGGCACATGGAGAATGGGTCCTCACTAGGTCCTACTACACTATTTTACATAGCATTTCACATTTCTTGAATTATGTCCTAGTTAAATGAGCTAGGACCCATTTTCCACTAAAATGAAAGAAAATGTTTGCTTTATGGTTTAAGACATAGAAAAACACATTTCACAATCATTCATTCAAGGAAAACCCTGGAGATCTTAATCTAAACTATGCAAAGAAGAAAGAGATCTTGCAATAAGGTTGTATTAGGGTTTGATTATAAACTAAACAAGGCTTCACCACCAATATAGGGCTTGGAAAGATTAATGAAATGAAAATCCTAGTGCTAAAATCTAGTATGATGCAATATTCCATTGAATGGCCTATAAAAGCATGTAAAATAGAACAAAAAGTTGGAATATGAAAGGTGTGCATTCGAGAAAATAAAAGAGGACTGGGACGATCTATGAAGCACTAAAAATAATGAAATTAGGTTACAATAGGACTCATATGCCACTCTAGGTGTATCAGTCCCAGACTAGAGTTTCTTATTAGGAACAAATTTTTGACAATGTAGATTCTAGGTCTGCAAAAATTGAAAATATGCTTGTAGTGGGACTCATACACCACTTCTAGTGTATCAGTCCCATTCTTCTTTTTTGGGAATTTAAATTTCAGATTTATGCTCCAATCTCTACTCTTCCCTTCCAAACTAATTTCCAAATCCAAACCTATAAAAATACCTGTAAAATAGAATATATAGGTGATTTAATTACGAGGGTTTGCCTCAGTCAAACCCCTAGTTTGGTAATTAAACCTTGATAGAAACAATGAATCTTGAATGCAAATGTGAACATAAACCCTAACCTTAAGTGTATCTAAGATTAGGAAATATGAAATAGAATGCAACACTATTCTAATGTGCTAGAATGAGATGCATGAATGAAACAAGACATGAACAACCCACTTTGAGAGATCTCTAAGCACCCAAATGAGCTCAAATAATATATGTACCTTCCTTAGGATAAAAGTATATTGATAATGAAGGATGGAATCACTTAGGAAATAAGTCATTAGGCTTGGATTAATGGCTAGTTGCATCACCCCAACCTATAATGGATCGTGATTCACCACAAAAAACCATAATCAACCCTTGACAATGCTAGATCTTGAATGAAAGTGAGCTTGAAGACCCGCAAAAGCACAATAATGCTACTCCAAGGCTTCAAATTTGTTGATTACTTGTTCTTGAATGCTCATGTGAAGAATGATTGGATATTTAAATTACTCTTCTATATTATTGCTTAGATTGAAAAATGACTTTAGAAGCTTGTTTATATAGGCATTGCACCTAATTTACCATTATTTAGATCTCAAAAGATGACATCAACCCAAAATTTGAATTAAAAACTTGAATTTCCTACTTAAACCCTACAAAGGGCCCAAGTGGGACTCATACACCACTCTTAGCATATGGGTCCCACCTAGGATAAATCATATGCCAAGAGTAGCGTATGATTCCCACCCTAGATTTTTAGGGTGGGTTGTTACAATTTTTTTATGCTTTTATGGATTTTGGTAGGTTTTTAGTTGAAATAAGCCTTGAGATCCAAAATAAAATGTCTTAGGGGCATATTAATGAGGAATTAAAGGGAAATTAATGCAAGGGTACTAAAATAGGTCTAGATTAAATGAAAAGTTGCACTATCTCCAAGAAGACAATAGAATTTCCATCATTACAGCCACATGGTGAATGTGTCATGATTAGACCTAGGATCCCTCCTTGGGATATATTTTTGGCAGTATTTTAATTTTTTTAAATATGAGATTTGATGTTAACTTGTATTTTTTTAATTTTGATAATTAATGATAATATATGTATAAATACAAGGCTATTTCACTTAGTTTCACCTAGAATATTTCATGCGAGCTAACGGTATTCAAGAGAGCATTGATAGAGAATTCAAGATAATTTTCTAAGGCATTCAAGTGTTAATTATTGAAGATTATTATAATAATCAAGATCCATTTCATCATCTCAAAGATTTAATGCATCATGCATATTGTTGAGCTAATATGTTGTTGTAGTATTCAAGATCCAATTCAAGGATTGTTTCTAATCAAGGTTCATGATCAATATCTAGATTCATTGAGGCCACTTCATATTAGATTACAAATTTATCTAAGGTTCAATTAAGGTGTGGTGAGTTATGACATTGGATTTTGGTCATTCATCATTCCTTTCAAGCATTGTTTTATTTTAAGATTTAATTACCAAAATGGGGTTTGACCAAGGAAAACCCCTATTCCCTAACAAAAAAATTTTTTCTCCTATTTGATGTGTGATTGCAGGTTTTAGGTTGAAGATAATTTGGAAAGAAATTTTGAAAAGTTGTCAAAGATGTCAAAGTTGCTAAGAAAGTTGTCAAAATCATGGAAATTGAGCTATGAGATTTATTTCCAAGTTTGTGACAATCTCTAATTAGGATCTAGGAGTGCAAACATTAATCAACAGAACTTAGAAACAAATTTTCCATTTCCCTAGATAGGACCCATTCACCATAGGGCGAATGAGTCATTAGTGAGGTCCGAAAAAACACTTTTTGCAATAGGTACAAAACATTTAACCCTTTTAAAACCTGCCTTTTGATTGCTATATCTATCAGGTTTGATTTCTAATATTCATTTACACATCATAACCCTCATATTGAATGAAATTAGAGTGAAATTAGGCTTTTAATAGGACAACTGAGAAGGGGGTTTGAATCATTTGTCACAAAATTAAACCTTTAATTCAATCGCCAAAACTAATAATTAATACTGCTTAAATGAATAGATGCTAATGTAGAGGCACATAAACATAATAACACAAGATTTACATGGAAAACCCAATAAGGGAAAAAACACAGTGAGGATTAACTCACACTATAGAGAATATCAAAACCAATTTCAAAGAGGCTCACTACCTGAAACAAAGATCGCTGCTTGAAATAAGGACTCACTATCCGGAACAAGAACTCATTGTCCAACATGGATACAACTTGGAGGGCTCACTACCATAGAGATACAAAGAATACAAAGAATTCTTGTTACAAAGAGACTACAGTCCTAATAAAGAAAAGGATTCCACCATAGTCACTTGATCCACTTGCATGAATGATAGAGTTCACCTTCTACTCATTGCATCTAAAAACTCAACATTACATTTTCGATTGATCTTTAAGACTCTCAACACACACACTTCAATGAATAGAATCAATGTCGCACTGAACTACACTTCCTCTTTTCTCTTTATCACTCTTCTTCTTTTCTATTGTCTCTCTTCTTCACCGTTAACTCATCTTGCATTTATACCATCTTCAACTTTGAAATATGTTCAAAGTTGGCCATCCAATTCAAATTCAAACTAGGTTAGTGCCAAAACATCCTAGGGTTGAATTAGAATGAGGGTAACACAAAAACATGCTTCATAAGGACCCAAATAGATCCAACATGCATCATCATTGTCAAAAGTAGTACTTCACACAAGGTTGGCCAAACTAGTGTAAACCACATAGAACAATTAAGCATGAATCTTCAAAATGCTAAGACTATCTTCAATAGGATCAAAATAACTCAACTCTATAAAAACAATTCATAATACTTCATCAAAGAGAAATCTGAACCAACAAAATTTTTCCTAAACCACTGCTAGAAATATAGAAAACCATAGTTCACAACTAGTGAACACAACTTGCACTGTACAATGAATCAAGAAACAAAAATTTGGATATAACATCTTCTAACAACCATGAACAACATATTTGAACCACACAACCATGGGAGAAAAAAAAGACTAGAACCTAGAGCAACTACTAAACACTTGTAACATATCTTCATTAAAATTTTCTCAACATCCTTGACATATACATCCAATAACCAACTGACCAATTGACATCAATGACAACACCTTTTCCATTCTTGCAACAATCTCCCCCTTTATCATTTATAGCAACACATGATGTGAAAAACAATCAAAGAAAACATACAAGCTCTAAATACGCTTTTCTATTTGTCCCCCTTAGTAGATAATTTCTTACATGCTTCTTCTATTCTTCCTTTTATTTTCACATGCTTCTTATCCCCCTTTGAAATCAATGGAAAAGGGAAAATAATTTTTTCCATTGATCTCACCTTTGAAATGAAAATAGAATACACACAATGAAAACACCTTATAATTCCTACTCCCCTTAAGAGGTAGCCACCAAAACATCAACCCAAAAGAATGATAAATCTATAGATTCACCAGACTGATGCATCTCCATATGCATCTAGTTTGAGAAAGGAGAGGTAATAACCCCTAACCTCTCCTAGAGATAATCAAAAGTATCTTTAGGAAGATCCTTTATGAAAATGTCTGCAATTTGATCCTTCATCATAACATACTCAAGCTTTACTTCATTCTCCATGACCTTTTCTCTCAAGAAATGATATTTGATAGATATATGATTTGTCCTTAAGTGCATCATAGGGTTCTTAGAAATGTTAATTTCACTTGTATTATCATAGAAAATAGAAATGGGATAATCACATACCATGTGATATCTTTCTAAAAGGTGGAAAATTGGGTGCTTTCCCACCGCTAGGGTTTATCTTCCTAAAAGGGACAATTTTCACTTTCACTCAAGAGAAAACCCTTGAGATCTCAATGTAAAAGAGAAAGAGATCTTGCAAGAGGGTTGTCCTAGTGGTGAATATGATCTAATGAGGGGTTCACCACCAAGTTTAAACTTGGAAAAGACAATGACATGCAAGATGAAATGAAAAATGCTAGTATAATGCAAACTTGAAATTTTTTTCCTAGAGATGCATATAAAACAACACAAAAAAATAGTAAAATCAAAAGTGTGCACTTGGAAAATTGAAGATGACTAGGAGTCCTAAAAATTTTCAAATTATGACATTTTGTCCTAGTGGGACTCATTTTCCATTATGGGTGAATAGGTTCCAGTTCTATATTTTTGTACAGAAACAAGTTTTGGACAGAAGGGTATCCAAATCTACAAAAATCTATGAAAAAAACCTACAATGGGACTCATTTTCTACTTGTGGTGAATGATTCTAGTTAGGCTTTTCTAGAGCTTTAAAATCAGGAACTAGTCTTATTAGTCTACTCTTTCTGTTCCTCTTTGTTTTGATATTTGAAACTCTAATTTTGGGGTTGTAGGTGACCTTTCAATGAAGATTATGACCTTGCAATTGGGGAGACAATTCCAACAACTTTCTCCAATCTTGTAACCTAATCCTCAATCATCCTATATCTACAATTACACAAAGAAAGAGAGAAAAATTGTTGATTATTAGTGAATAGGGGTTTGCCATAGTCAAACCCCTTGTAGGTAATTAAACCAAATGATAAAACATTGAAACAAGGACATGAAACATGAAACATAGGATATGAAACATGAACAATGGTACCTTGAATGATGTCTTGTAAATCTATAACTCAACATGAAATGGACATGGAGGATGTAAATCTTGATGTTGACAATAGGTGTAGAACAATGCTTGATCTTGGATATTAAATGCTACATCACAACACTAGCTCAATAACATGCTTAATGGTTTATATGCTTGACATGATGATGGATCTTGACTTCTTTCAACAATATATGAATAATTCTACCCTTGAATGCCTTAAAAATTATCTTGTGAAGTATTGGAATGCTTAACTCTTGCTTTCTTGACTTGATATCATGAATGTATATATGAAATAGTGATTTGGAAGCTTGTTTATATAGTAAATCCACTCAAATGACCATTTATTAGATCCCCAAGGCCGACATAGAAGATATTTGAACTTAATAACTAGTTTTCCTGCTCAAACCTTGAAAATAGGTCAAACGGGACTCATTCACCAAGAATTCCGCTTAGATTGACTCATTCACCTATAGTGGGGAATTGGTCCCATGATATTTTTCCAGCTAAAGTGTCAAGGAGTGCATAAATTAAGTTTATATGTTGATATTGCTGTTTTTTTATTAAAATATTCCTTGGGATGAATAATATGGGGTCTTAGGGGCATATTAATGATGATATTAAGGTCATAAATGCAATAGGACCCAAAATACAATGTGAAAGTGTAAATAAATACACTTTACAACCTTAAATTAAGGGAAAATTGGGTCTACTTAACTTAGAAGGGCCCTAAATCCCATGTAAATGTGTAAAACACATTACAACACTAGATTAGGTCCACTTTAGTTTACAAACCTGCTAAATTCAATGTGAAGTATTGAATAAACACATTTTACAACACTAAATTAGGGTAGAGTTAAGTTTATTCATCTTAAGTGGGCTCTAGACCTAATGTGGATGTGTAAAATACCTACCAACACTAGATCAAAGTAGTATTAAGTCCAATTTATCATTAATTATTCCAAAATTAAGTGTGAAAATATCCCCAACAACATTTTTTGACACTACACTTTTAATGTCCATTTCATCCATAAAACTTGTGTACAACAAGATACATCAACAATATATGCAGCTTTAGCAGTAGAAAAGGAGACTGAATCTTGCTTCTTACTTCACCATGCCACCAATCTACATCCAAGAAAGAATGCACCACCACTTGTACTTTTCTATCATCTACACATCTAGCCCAATTTGCATTTGTATAGGCACTAAGTGTAAGTCAATATATTTAGGATACCACAATCTATAATCTAGAGTGTCGTTCAAATATCTAAAAATTATTTTAACAACAACAACATGATTTTCCTTAAGGTCTTCTTGAAATCTAGCCACAAGATAGACATCATGCATGGTATTTGATCTAGTAGTAGCCAAATATAATAGTCCACCAATCATAGATCTATACTTGCTTTGATTAGCCTTAGGTGAATCATCATCTTTTCCCAATTTGCAACTAGTCACCATAGGAGTACTTACCAGTTTGGAACCATCCATCCCAAAATTCTTCAACATCTCTCTCACATACCTAGACTATGAAATGAAAATTCCCTTATCTATTTGATTAATCAGTAGACCAAGAAAGAAATTCATCTCCCCAAACATAGACATTTCAAATTCTTTTTGCATTTCTTCCACAAACATCTTGCACATATTTTCACTTCCTCCAAAGATAATGTCATCAAAAAACACTAATGAAAACAAGAATATGTCATTTTCAACATTAAATTATTGCTTACTATCTATCTTACCTTTGTTAAAACCTTGTTGAATCAAGTACCCATCAAACCTTGCATACCTAGCTCTAGGAGCTTGCTTCAACCCATATTAATATTTCTTCAATCTGCACACCATATGCAATTGATCTGTTAACTAAAATCATTTTGGTTGTTCCATATAAACTTCTTTTTCTATCTCACTATTCAAAAATGCTAACTTTAAATCCCTCTGATAGACCTTAAGGTCTTTATGGGCAGCAAATGCCAAGAACATTCTTATAGCTTCCATTCTTGCTACCGAAGAAAAAGTTTCCTAAAAATATATTTCTTCTACTTGTGAGTAACCCTTACACACAAGCCTTGCTTTGTTTCTAACAATTTCTCCATTCTCATTCAACTTATTTCTAAATACCCATTTTGATCCAATGGTGTTTTTATCTTTTGGTCTTGAGACCAATTCCCAAGTTTGATTCTTCTCAATCTACAAAAGTTCTTTCATTGATTCCTTCTTATGTTCATCTTTACAAGCTTCACTTCCAGTCTTTGGTTCTATCTCATAAGGTAAACATAAATTCACTTCAACAACTTTGCTTCTAGTTAACACACCTTATGTGTATCTCCAATAATTTGACCTTTAGATTGATTCTTCTATACATATTTCGGTGTCCTAGGGGAGATCACCAAAGCATCTTTTCTCTTTCATTATGTTCATCATGCTTCTCTTTCCCATCTTTTTCTTGTTCTTCGATAATTTCTTCTATTCTTTCACAATCATGTTCATCAAATACATATCTTTCAAATTCAATAGAATTTTCCATTGTCTCATTAACCTTCACATTCAAGCTTTCTATAATATTTCCCAGTCTTTTATTGAAATATCTAAGTTTTCATCACTTCTTGTATCGAACTTACCCAAAGTTTCTTCAGATCTTATGATATAACACTTTCTTCTAAATACCTTGAAATATTTAATAGTAGGAATTCTTCCATGGCATAGCTCAGAGGGAGTCTTTGTATTTTTCACTCTTGCTTGAACTTGACTGAACACATAAACAATAGTATGAATAGCTTCCTTCCAGTAAACTTGCACTGGTAAACCAACCTCGGTAGTTATTGATCTAGCAGCTTCTAAAATTGTTCTATTTTTCCTTTCAACATGTTGGAACCTTCAAATTTTAGAAAAAATTGAAGGTGCCATGATGAAAAGTTTGATTGCAGCACTCGGAAACTCAATTGTAAAATCAGTCCTAGAAGCACATTTTAAAATATTATAATTTTCATCTAGTCATTTTCATACAAAACCATGATGAAAAGTTGGATTGCAGCACTTAGAAACTCAATTGTAAAATCAGTCCTAGAAGCACATTTTAAAATATTATAATTTTGATCTAGTAATTTTCATACAAAACTACATTGCAAGTGTGTTCATCTACCATATGTGAGTGTGCACACCAATTTTCAGCTTCGTATGATTAGTTTTGACAAAGTTTCAAAAGGCCAAGTTGAAGGGTTTTGCGAAGGTCTGTTGTTTACACAATGTTAAATCTGTCAAAGTGGGCAACTTTGAAGGATAATATTAAGCAACTGGAAGAATTTCATGAAATCCCAATTAGTGCTCTTGATTCTCCTCAGCTCAAAGTGCATCCATGCTAATTTTCAAGGAATTTTGATGTCATTTGGTATTTTTTCAAAATTAAAACCAAATGGATTTTTACCCATTTTGAAAACTACATTTTTTGGAATAGCTCCAAAAGGGCCAACTTTGACACTTGATATTTGATGAAGAAAATAAAACAATGGAAAACCCTCTTACACACATGTTCACAATGCTTAAATGAGCTAGTTTGCAGAGTTATAGCTTTTAAGAGTCACATTTGATATTTTTTCAAAAAGGTCAAGTGATGGCTTTCAGTTGAGTTTTCACAAGTGCAATTTTAGAAAGGGCTGATTGGGCTACTTTGAAAATTAATATCTTTCAAATTTGATGACTTCAAGTTGAACCCTCTTGCAACCACAGTTCCCTATTGTAGCTCAACATATTGGTGCATTTTTGTGGCTATTGGAGATCATTTGATCAGTTTTATAAGGCAATTTTGGAGGCTACTTGGCTTGTTTCAAGTCATAGTGTAAAATGTCAAAACTTAAATTCTTCCCACTTCAGTTTCACTCTGGATGCATACAAAAGTAGTATTCAAGATAGATACAAGTTCATAATGAGTTTATCAAGTAGCATTACACATGGAATGAATTTTCCTCATAAGAGTGGAGTTGTAGGAGATTTAGGAGGACATCATAATATTGTGCTTGATCTAGTTGAGCGTCATAACAGTAGACTCAAACCTCTAGTTGTGAAAATTCTGATAAACAAGATGGAGACAACTTAATTTAATTAATTTAAACATGCTAATCAAATGATTCAGATGTGACATCTTAATAAGATTGATATGCTGGACTATAGAAATGAAATAAAGTTGGGTCTGCTAGGAAAATACTTTCTACAAAAAAGAAAGGAGTGGACTGAATACAAAAGTCCTCAAGATAGAAAGGGGAGCCTAGAGATGTTATTGGCAAGATATCTACCATCGAATAGAAAACAAAATGTGTCAACGATGCCTATGGTCTTCCTGATGGAAAAGAAAGGATATGTTGTAAGATGAAGTCATCGACAAGACATATGCCATCGATAGAAAGCATAAAAACTCTCCTAATTTCATGTCTCCTCTATGAACAGTGGTGATGACCCCTACCAATGTCCTCTATGCCTCTAACAAGAATGGAAGCTTCAGAACAAGGTATGAATCTTCATCAAGGCATAAAGGAGTGGGGGAATTTGTCAGATATTGTGATTACTATTCTCCTAAAAATACATAACTGTGTGAACATGGGCCTGAAGCATTGTGGGTATATGGCGTGGGATCTTGAGAAACACAACCCCAACACCATACAAGAATGTTTCTATATATACATACCAAATGCAAGTTCCAAATTTCAATACTACTAGAAATAAATAACATTATTTAAAGTTGTGGGAAAATACGAGCACTATACGATTAGAACAGAGACTATCACTTATAGTCATGTACAAGTTTCTAGGCTAAGACTTGATGAAAGAATGGATTTTTGCATGACAGATTTGGATCTCATCCCTCTTATTAGTCAGGAGAACTATTTAGATTATAAACCAAGTGTTGTAAGTCATGATACAAATTGAACACTTCAAATGGCCTTATTTTCCCATGTAGTAGAGTCTATTGTAGATGGAGATATAGTAAATGTACAAATTCATAAGTATCACTAATGGCAGCATTCACAAATGGGTGCCTTTGTATCATCTGTTAGCCCTGCAACTTTATGCATGATCAGAGAGAGGTCCGTGTAGAGAATGTAATTTTAAAATATTTGGAGGTTGGTTAAGGAAGAATTCAACCTGGAACAAGAACTATAGATTATTGGAGGGTATGCATCTTCATGTGCTTACATCACGTATCAATGAGTCAACTAGAGGCATAGCGGGTTTAAGAGTAAGACCATCTCATGAAGCACAATGATCAAGGAATACACCATCAATGGAGGATACACGCAAGAGGCAATAGCAGGAACCCTAAACATTAGCATGGGAAAGAAGCATCAGAGTGACATGTACTGTTGGGATAAGATCCTCAGATTTCTCCAACTTTTAAGATCTCGCCGATGAGGAGTCTTGGGAAGAGTTTCATTGATTTCCAAACAAGGGAACTTCATTGGTGAGAGATTTGAAATCGGTGGGGAAAAAATAATTATTCCTAATGCCTTATGTCACTCCAATTCATGAATACGGTCATGATGCAAACAACAAAATGAATAAAATGAGACTATGGTGGAAAATAGTATTATTTTGAGAAATCTTAATTTCACATTTTATGGAGGGATTATATGGTGGTTGATAATTTTACCTAAGGGGTAAAAATTATAAAATATTTGCACTTGGAGACATATCAGAAAGAAAAGGAGTATGTAGTTTTTTAGATAAAGTGCAGCTGAAGATTATCTACATTGGAAAAAGAAAAAACAATTTTATTGGATGAAGTAATCAAATAGGTAAATATTTTACCCAAAATATATTTTCATTGTGTAAGAATGGAAGTGAAATATTTTTCACCAAAGAGCTATAAGGTAGATAATTATTTTTATTTTTGGTGAAGAGTGAAAATAGCCAGCAAAGGGGAAGATGATAATTATTATTTTTCATGAGGATACAAAAATGGAGATTAAAGTTAAATATTTAATTTTCCGAAGGAAACTAATTAAATATTTTATTTTTCCGAGAATAATTAAATGAAGAACTGCACCAAAAAGAATAGTTACACCAGACGGGTGTTGTGAAGGGTTGTAACCCTAGAAATGGCAATGTATATATGCAAAGTGAAATTGTATCATAAAAAAATTATTAGAAGTAGTAGGTTAGATAGCTGGATAGGTTGGTTAGTTGCCTCAACAAAACATTATGTTGTATATTGTAAAAAAAAAAAAAATTATATAATGGAGAAGAATCCATAAATTTGATGATCTGATTATGGTGTCAATTGTTTGTTGAAATAATTGAAGATATTATCTAGTTGTCTCCAAGATTGAAATTTCCCTATTATTTAAATTGATGTATCAAGGATGTTTTCAATTTATCAAAGCACATTTATTTCTCTTGTGTGGTTCAATTAACTAGCTCCTTCAAGAAAGGATTAAATTCTTTTAATTAATCACATTAATCTACAAAAGGTCATTTGGATTGATAAGAAAAAACTTGATAATTCCATCCTAGCACATTTATGCGAGACATAAACTCATAAAAGTGCCAAAAAATTCAAATTTCATCCAAAAATAACACACGCATATCATTTTTCTCTTGAATCCATTAGCCCAATAGAAGTAGGCACTGGTCATACCAATTCCATTTTAGAATTTTATAAAATCTTATTCAAACATTCACATCTCAAATTTCAGTAGGAGTAGTTATTAAGATTTCATCTATCCCACTCCCAATTGCCATTGTGGATAGATTTCTCATGTAGAAAACATATAGTCTAAGTATGCCTCATTTACATAGGTGCACTCACCTAGGTCCAACAGATCCTCAAGAGAAGAAGGTTCAAACATACCATTTGGCCTTGTTCGTTCGCCTAAAACGTACCAAGAGGTTAGCAACCTCTTGTGGTTTTCAACCAATGTTTTTGAGAACTAACACAACAACTCCATACTGTTGATGAGTTCTCAAGGTAGATAATTGTCTCTTTATTCTATGTATTTCACCAAACATATTAAACTCATGGGAGTTGAATTCTCCACCTTTGTCAGACCTCAAGCATTTTATCTTCAAGTTCACTTCATTTTCAACCATAGCTTTAAATTCCTTGAATCTATCTAATGCAACTGATTTATCTCTAAGAAATGTAACCCATGTATATCTAGAATAATCATCAATTAAAAGCATAAATTACCATTCATCAAGTATACTTCTCACTATTGTAGGACCACAAATATCTATGTGAATTAAAACTAGTAGTTTGGTAGTGGAATGTTGCATTGATTTGTAATGATTTCTTGCTTGCTTTCAAAAGCGGCAATTCCTACAAATAGCATTAACATGCTTTATAATTCTTGGTAAATCTCTCATAGATTGAACAACACTAATCCTTACCAAGTTATCAAAATTCATGTGACACATCCTTCTATGCCATAACCAATTGTCATTAATTTATTGCACTTTTGGATTCCAAATAGGACCAATTAAGGCATAAATAAGGATAAATAAAGCAAGGAAAGCCTAAACAAGTATGAAAATGTAAGTGTATTTATTTTCCTACACTACACTTCAAAGAAAAAACATTTTATAAGGATGATATAGTAGAGTTAAAGGAGGCCCTTAATGAGAGAAAGGATAAATTTGTTGATTAGCCCTCTAGACCTTGCAAATCATGAAGATTATCTTTTTGTGTTGCACCAGCACCTATATCGAGTACTCCCACTTCCAATGCTACTAATATTGAGAAAGAAAAGAGGAAAGAAAAAATTTCCCATGCATCTATTGATATTGTTGCCCCTACTGGCCCCAATACCAGGGCATTGAAGTAAAATGACATACCTCCTACTGCACCATTTGCTACTTTAGGAAGAAAAAGAATGAAATAAATAAATGACAGGAAAAGAAGTTTGATGATGCTATTCAGGAATAAATTGACCTTGGCATAGAAGAAGAAGAACATCAACTGAAAAGAAACAAAAGGAGCAGTACTTGAAATGAAGAAGTTAAAACCAGAGTTGACATCTCTACAGACAAGGAGTCAGAGGAAGAGGAGGATACTTACCAAATCCATATACATACAAAGAAGAATGAAGAAGGATAATCTAATCCTATGGAGGACATGCTTGGATTTCCTCTAATAGGTGATCGACCATCTTTAAATGTACAAGAATTAGTAAACAATATGATTGAAAATGACCTTATGCCAACTACTAAGTTATTTGATAAGGTTAATGATGAAAGGAAATAAACCATCATAAATGCATTTATTCAGTACACAATTATTTGTAATATAAATATGGACACCATACAATCCAAAGTTACTAAAAGTGTGTGGAAACAATTAGTACTTAGAAGCAAAGAGGCTTTAAATGTTGAAGAAAAGATGAGAAGTGAAGCCTTAAAATCCACTAGTTCCATTTTTTTCAAAAATAGAAGTTGTAAATCTACTTAAGAGTGTTCTACATTGTTTAGAGTCAAGCAAAGGGTTAATATGTCAATGACTAAGGAAGATTCTTGGTAGAAAAATTAAGGAAAGAAACTCAGGATGTAATCAATAAATTAGCAAAGGGTTATGGGGCAAGAGCCAATTCTTTGTCCCACACTAGTCAAGCATAAGAATATGTTACTATTGCAAAATTGATGGATAATCCAGCTTTGAAAAATGTTGATGAGACATTTTGTGTTTCATAGACCCTAGCCCCTTAGACTAATACAAAGAGACAACTAGAAAAAGGTCTGATGATCAACATAAATATCATTCTAACAATAAGCGAGAAGAACATCAAGAATATACTAGAAATAATGATGAGAAAAAAACTGAAAGTGAAGGGAGTAAGAACAAAAATAAGAATAAAGAAAAGAATGATGAGTGTACAAGAGAGAAAGAAAATAGAGAAAAATCCTTTAGGAAGTCATCTAGAGAAGAAGAAAAGAAGAAAGAGGAAAACAAGAAAGCCATTCTAGCTAAGAAGAGAAAAGGATGAATTTCAAAAGGATCTGAACTATCAAATCCATCTAGAGAATCATCCAGATGTACTGTTAAAGGTATTCTTTCAAGTAAAACTATACTTCAACCTATTCTTCCACCCCAACTACTTGAGTTGTCATCGCATTTAGGTTATGTGGACTTTAAAAAGATTACACTAGGTGATAGAATAAAACTAAGCATAACTTTTCTCAACTATGTCACACAAGAAGCTACGAAGTCATGTCAAAAGGGAAATGAATCGATAAATGAATCTTTTAAAGCTTTATAGGAGACTGTCCCCAGTGTTACAACGGATAACTCTTTAGCTCCAATTGAAAATTTAAAGCTCATAGTTGATTTAGCCAAAGAGTACACATCTAACCTCAAGGTACAAATTGAAAAAGAAGTGAAGTTGATTTTTCTAGAGAAAAGACTAATTTGTCTACAAGACAAGTGTCTAATTGCATGTGATAAAGCCCTACAAAGTTTGAAAGAAGATAATGTGATGACGAAGCCTAGTTGCTATTTGTCTACTCCATGAAGTGGCTGGAAGCCACTTGATGTATCAATTAATTAATGGAATCGATTGAGTCTTAACTTGTAGATTCCCGTAAATATTATAAGGTTGCAGATTATAGAAACTATGTTGGATGGGTTCTATTGTAGATCTTCACAACAATTTTTTCATCCTACAAAGGTAGAAAGAAGATGCTACGAGACATTATGCCTAACTTAGAGACCTGGTTATGTCCAAACATATCTCTTTATCAAATGTGTTGATAGGAGCAAAAAGAAAAAGAAGAAAATGAACGATGTTCCATGTTGGATGTTGTGGTTGTTTTGCTGATATGTGGTTGTCATTGGTGTCAACACTATTAGTATTTGGTGTATCAAAGGTTGTATATGTCGAGGATATTGAGAAAACTGTTAAAAGAAGTGTTCCAAGTTCCCTGTGGAACTATGAAGGTCATGAAGGTGTCTTGTTCTATACATTGAAGATCAACTGATGTGGATTAAAGGATTTTATGTTGAGTATATCTAGTTCATCCATTGAAAGTTTCAGAGGTCCAAGTGAAGATCTAATTGTGTAGTGAACAGTTGTGTTTTGATAGTATTTTTGTGTGTTTTGCCAGTGTCAGTGAAGTTTGTATGTTTCTCCATTGTTTCTTGGTGTTCTTGGATGTTCCTAGATCATTATCTATCTTTATTTTATGTCCACATTGACTGGTGTGTTCATGGTCAAATATTTTTCTCTGAATGTTCAATTTTTCATGTTCGTGGCTGACATGATGGTGGTAGCATGTTGTGGATCTTCAAGGTTGAATTAATTGAAGTCTTTTTTTGTTGGATTTTTTATTTTCGGTCTCCACTATGTTGTGGCTGACCTTGGTTTATTCACATTGCAAATTTAATTATAATTTGGCCAACTTTCAAAATATGTTTTATAATTTCTAGCTGACTAAGTTGTTGATGTAATCTCATGTTGTAGATATATAAGAGTGATTGATTGAGAAAATTTAGTGTGTCCATAAGAGTGAATGTATGCTAGAGAAAGTGCATATGTGTGAATAGTGTTCCTATCTTTCGATTACAAAGCAAAGTGAGAAGAAGGTTGAACGAAGAGTGAAGAAGGTTTTTTTTGTGCTTAATTTGAGCTATAATCAGGCTTGTGTAGAAGCTATTCTTTCAGTTCATACTCTTTGGATCTAATCCATATTATTGTATTGTTGGAAAATGAATCCTCTCTTGTAATTGAGTAGTGAGCTCTAGGAAGTGTGTCTGAATCCATGTGCATTCCTCTTATTTTCTCATTATACTTTTAACAGGGTATAATATTGTGGACTAACATCCACCATGGTTTTTCCCCTGATAGGGTTTCCACATAAAAATCTTAGTGTCCTCTATGTTTCTGATGTGTTGATTATTCATGGTTTATTATTCATTCATCATATATGAGATTAAGTTAAGTAAAGCTTAATAAGTTTAGATATTATGTGACAACTGATTCACCCCCCCTCTTAGTTGTCTTTCCTTGTTTTGCTAACAATCAGTATCAAAGTAGGTTCCTCTGAAGAAGTTTAAAAGCTTGAGGTGATCTAATATGGCATCATACAAGGAAAGTCCTTGATTTGATGGAACAAACTACTCATTGTGGAAAGCTAGGATGGAGTGTCATTTGAAGTGTATTGGCGAACCTTTTTGGAAAATTACAAATAATACATATGTTATTCCTCAGAATGGTCCTTCCACTGCTGATGAAGTTAAAGAGGTTGAGAATAATGTTTGGGACATGGAAGCTTTGTTGAGTGCTCTAACAGATTCAAAAATGACAAATGTGTTAGGTCTGAAGACAACTCATGAAATGTGGATGAAGTTGTAAAATTTGTATGAAGGATATGTACATGTGAAGATGGCTAAGCTATAGAGTTTGAAAGGAAAGTATAAAAATTTGAAGATGGGTGAAGATGAAAATATTTATTTTTTTATGCAGAAAGTAAATAAAATAGTGATGGATATTAGATATGTTGGTGGAACTCTTGAAGAGGAATAAATTGTGGCTAATGTGCTTAGATCATGTGCTACCTCCTACAAAGCAAAGGCTCATGCTATTGAAGAATTCAGATCACTGACGAACATGACAAGAGATACATTGATTGGAAAAATTGTTGCCTTTGAGTTGAGCGAATTTGGTGATTCTATTCCTAAGACCGAAACTACATTCAGGGCTACTGTATCCAAAAGAGACAAGAAAATATATGATCTGGGAGTGATCTCTAGAAATACATCCAAATATGAGGAAGAGATGAGATAGCTCAAAGAACAAGAAAGAGAAGCAAAATAATTAGAAGCACTGATTGTAAAGAAAGAAGGCCTAGGTAAAGGTAAGTATGAATTAGTGTTGCCTATCAAATGTTTTTCTTACAGTAAAATTGGTCATTTTGCATCAAGATGTCCTGAAAGAGTCCCTAGATCTAATCCTTACAAATCTAGATTCCAAAATAAATGTCACTTTGTTGATGAAGGAGTGACTGATGATGATTTTGATAAAGATAATGGAAATGAAGATGGTTGGGTCTTCATTGCTATCAAGGAGAATAGTCTTGAGGCTACTAAATCTGCTAAAGATGAGAAAGCTCTTGTAGCTCAAATTGAAGAAAAGGATGAGTGGGTCATTTACAATGGATGCTCACATCATATGACTGGTGAAAAAAGAAATTTGAAAGTCTAGACAAGTATGATGGTGGAGTTGTAATATTTGGTGATAACAATGCTTGTGTGATTTGTGGAAAAGGATATATTTGTCTTGGTGGTAAGCATAACACTGATGATGTTCTTTATGTGGAAGGATTGAAGCATAAATTTTTAAGTGTTGGAAAAATTTTGGGCAAGGGCTATGATCTATAGTTCAAAGATAGAAGATGCAAGATATTTGGAAACTCTAGAAATGTAATTACTTCTAGTAAACTAGAAAAAGGTAACATTTTTCACCTGAGTGTTGCTAGTGAAAGTTGTTTGATTGCTTAAGTAGATGAATTTTGGTTTTGGAATAAAAGGTTGTGTCATGTGAATTTTGATAAAATTGTCAAAATAAGTTCCTCTCAAGCAGTAAGAGATCTGCCTAAGCTAGTAAAGCCTGCTAGCACAATTTACAAGGAGTGTTTAGATGGGAAATCAGATTAGAGTTTCTTTTTAGAGAAAACAACATAATTCAAATGGATTATTGGACCTTGTGCATACTAATCTATGTGGTCCCTCTAGAGTCAGAATTCTTCATGGTGAAAGTTACTTTATGTTGATTATTGATGATTACTCTAGAATGATATGGGTTGCTTTCTTAAGAGAAAAATGTGAAGTATTAGAGAAGTTCAAAATTTTTGAAGCCATGGAAAAGAATGTAAAAGGTTTGAAAATAAAATGTTTAGGGTTAGATAGAGGTGGTGAGTTCACCTCCAAGGAGTTTAATTCTTTCTATGATGAGTATGGAATTAGAAGATAGTTGTTTGCTCCACGAATCCCTCAAGAGAATGGTGTTATAGAAAGGAAGAACATAACAGTTCTAGATGTTGCTAGAACAATGATGATTGAATGAAATGTGGCACAAACGTATTGGAGTGAAGCTCTAAGCATTGATGTGTACACTTTGAACCAGGTAAATGTGAATGGTAATACTGGTAAGACTCCTTTTGAGCTATGGTTTGGTTATAAGCCTACTATTAAATACTTCAAGGTTTTTGGAAGAAAATGCTACATCAAGAGAGATGATGATACAAGAAAGTTTTAAGCAAGAATCGATGAAGGAATCTTTCTAGGTTACTCCACTAAAATCAAGTCCTACCAGTACTATAACAAAAGACTAAAGAAAATGGTTGAGAGTGCAAATGATAGAGTTGATGAAGATTCTGCTAAATCATACAGATATTGTGGATATGATTTAGATGAGAATAATGCAAACCAAGGGAAGAATGTTCAAACATAGAATCAACTTCTAATTGTGCCATATGTTCCATATGCTCCTGTGGTTCCGGTAAATCAAGTTAGTTAGGAAGCAAAGACAAGTAAAAGTGCAAGTGCAAAAGAAAAAGAAGAAGAATCAAAAGTTTGAGAGAATCCTAAAACTCTAAGGTATGTAAAGCTAAATCATTCTAAAAATAAAATTATAGGAGATAAGAATAAAGGTATGCAAACTAGAAGGAAGATTGCAAAAGAATATTGTCTGATTTCCAAGAGTGAGCCAAAATATGTACATGAAACTTGGAATGATGAACATTGGATGAAAGCTATGAAGGAAGAGCAGGTTGCAGATATTTTCACTAAGCCATTGCTGAAGAATACTTTTGAGTATCTCAAAGGGATGCTAGGAGTGATTACCCCTCCTTATTTGAACTAGGATGCATTAAATTGCACCAATTTGTTCATTTCATGATCATATTCTAATCTAGATTGATGTTCCTAAGGCTACTACTCAAGGGGAGTTGTCAGATGTGCAGATATATGGTTCATAGCTGGCATGTGGAAAGATAATGCTTATATTTTCCATTAATTTCAAAGGAGGAGAAGTTTAATGTGAAAAATTGTTGCTTATCTGTAGCTTATCTGGATAAGTTCTTGTAGAAGAAGCCAAGGAAGAAGAGTCAAAAGAATGTGAATTATGAGTTGGGTTGATGTTTTTCACATCATGTGTTACCATAAATGCAAAAGGGGGAGATTGTTGGATGTTGTGGTTGTGTTGCTGATATGTGGTTGTCATTGATTTCAACACTATTAGCATTTGGTGTATCAAAGGTTGTATATGTCGAGGATATTGAGAAAATTGTTAAAAGAAGCATTCCAAGTTCCCTATGGAACTATGAAGGTCATGAAGGTGTCTTGTTCTATATGTTGAAGATCAACTAGTGTGGATTAAATGGTTTTCTACTAAGTATATCTAGTTCATCCATCGTATGTTTTAGATGTCCACATGGAGATCTGATCGTGTAGTGAACAGTTATATTTTGGCAATATTTTTGTGTGTTCTGTTAGTGTCGCTGAGTGAAGTTTGTATGTTTCTAGTGTTGCATATGTTTCTCTATTGTTTCTTTGTGTTCTTAGATGTTACTTGATCATGCTCTATCTTTGTGGTATGTCCACATTAATCGGTGTGTTCGTGGTTGAATATTTTTCTCTATGTGTTTAGTTTTTCATGTCCGTGGCCAACATGATGGTGGTAGCATGTTGTGGATCTCTGAGGTGGAATTAAGTGAAGTCTTTTTGTGTTGGAGTTGTTATTTTGGGTCTCCACTATGTTTTGGCTAACCTTGGTGGATTCCCATTGCAAATTTAATTGTAATTTGGCTAACTTTGAAAATATGTTTTATATTTTCTAGTCGATTAAGTTGTTGATGTAATCTCATGTTGCGGATATATAATAGTGATTGTTTGAGAAAAGTTAGTGTGTGCATAAGAGTAAATGTATGCCAGAGAAAGTGCATATGTGTGAATAGTTTTCCTATCATTTGATTGTAGAGAAGAGTAAGAATAAGGTTGAACAAAGAGCAAAGAAGTTCTTTTTGTGCTTAATTGGAACTATAATTAGGCTTGTGTAGAAGCTATTCTTTCAATTCATACTTTGTGGATCTAATCCATATTATTGTATTGTTGGATAGTGAGTCCTCTCTTGTAATTGAGCAGTGAGATCTAGGTAGTGTGCCTAAATGCATGTGAATTCTCCTTATTTTATCATTATACTTTTAAAAGGGTATAATATTATGGACTAACATCCACCGTGGTTTTTCCCCTACTAGGGTTTCCATGTAAAAATCTTGGTGTCCTCTATGTTTCTTATGTGTTGATTGTTCATGGTTTATTATTCATTGATCAAATATGAGATTATATTAAGTAAAGCTTAATAAGTTTAAATATTATATGAAAACTGATAAATCACCCCCTCTCAATTGTTTGTCCTCTTTTTTCCAACATTCTATCCACTCTAGAAGAAGGAGAAGAATTCCTAGTACAATTAGAATCTCTTCCTAAAACTCTTTCTAGGGAAAAAAGAGTTGGGGATGATGGAAAGTTGTCTTGGGAACCAATTCTCAAGGAGTTACAAGGTGTCTCCAATTCCTAATTTAATTTTTTTTTCTCAGTCCTTTGTCCTTGATGTCAAAGGGGGAGAAGAAGAGAAGAGTATGAATAAATTATGTTATGTTATGCTTTTGTGTTTCTATATATACATGATAGGGGAGTTGAGTACATTAGTGTTGTACAACATTTTTTTTGAAGCAAGTCTCATTTTTGGTACATGTTCCCATCAATGACAAAGGGGGAGATTGTTGGAAGAATGTAGAAGGAAACCTCTGAGTTTGTTTTCATTAATGCCAACACTAATTTATAACTTGATAAGTAAACTTTGTGTCTACACTGATCTGGTATTTGATTTGGGAATCCTCTCAATAAAAGGAAATTCTATGAGTTTTTGATATGCTACTCATTAGTGTCAAGTACAACTATAAACAAGCTTTCAACAATTTTGGTTGATCTTATTGAGTTATCTAAGTGACATAAGTTTGGAATTCCTTTGGCTGAAATGGTTATGAATTGTTTATTTAAAGTGTTCTTTATTAGGACGGGCCAACCTAATTATTGTTCATTATGATTTGTTGAATGTGCTAAAATGACTTTTCATTTAAGCCAATAAATATTTTTGAGTCATGCATTCAATTAGGTTGACCTAATTGATGTCTAATGATGAAGCTATATATATATACATATATTTATGCATGGTGAAGACGTGTGAGATATGGATATAGATGAAGGAATAGTGTATACAGTGATGTGAGAAGTGTTGCAGTGCACGGTTTTTTATAGTTGTTGTATTCCTGTGACCGAAATAGAACTTTTGGTATTCTAGAGCTTAACCTGAACTAATCTCTACACTTTGGAGGTGTACTTACTTAGTTCATCATTTGGCAGTGAGCCATAATTTTTGTATCTTGGCAATAAAACATTGTGTATTCATGTTGTGATCCTTTCATGGACAATCTGTCCTGGCAGTGAGCCCTATAATATCTTGTAACTAATTATAATATATTGTGAGCTAATCCTCACTGTGGCTTTTCCATTTTTGGGTTTTCCATGTAAAAATCCAAGTGTTGATGTATTATTATTTCTTTTATGTTCTAGTTTACCTTTGCAGCAAGATGTAGATTAATAATTGGATGGTTTGTAATTAATTATGTTAGCATAAATCTAATTCAACCCCCCTCTTAGTATTTGGGGTATTAAAAAAAGAGATCTAAAATAAGGTTTCCTAAGGGTGATTAAGGACTAAAAGGGGGGTTCACCACCAAGCTAGGGCTTGGAATTAAAAAAATGTAAATGATATGCAAAACTTAAGTAAATGGCCTAAAAATGAACTCAAATTAGAATAGTAAATTGAGAAAGTACAAAGGTGCACCTAGAAATTGAAGAGGCTTGAATGAGGGTTTGAATTATTAGAAATTATAACTTTTAATTTATAGTGGGAATCATACACTAGTAGGGGTGATTTAGTCCTAGATTAGAGTTTTTGACAGAAACTAGAATCTAGAATTGGCAAATCAGGATGAACTAGAAATGTCTAAAATCTGGTATACTATGAATCATACACCATAATTGATGATTTAGTCCCAGTATCTAGGTTGATCTAAAATTTTCATATCCTCTAGTTCCTTCCTATATATTCTATCCTAACAAATCTCCAAGTCAGAAACACTGAATTACAACCTATAGGTGACTTTTTGTGATCTTGCAATGTAGATGACAACTTTGACAACTTGAAATATTTTCTCCAATGTTTCTCTTCAATGGATCTTCAACCTAAATATACAAATCACACATCAAAGAGATGCAAAATTGTTGTTTTGTTAGTGGATAGGGGTTTTCCTTGGTAAAACCATGTTTTGGTAATCAATCCTTGAAGTGAATAGAAATAGAAATAAGGAATGATGAATGAAAAAATATATAATTTTGCAACTCACCAAACCCTTGAACAAAGGGTTGTATTCTTGTAAGTAATGGATAGTGTGAATTTGGATCTTGACTCTTTCTTGTATGTTATGGGTATTGATTTGAGTGCTTGCTTGAATCATAAGATACCTACATCACAAATGTTCGCTCAAAAACATACATGATGCATGATTCTTGAATAACGCTAAAAAATGATTGATAATCAACTCTTCAATGCTCATAAATGCTCTTGAAATTCCTCTTGTGATAACTTGATGTATTTTAAACTTGCTAGGAGAAAATATGTGAAATAAATTTGTATTTATACGTGTTTATGCCAAATTTCTCGAAATTACAATACTACAAGTTGACACTAGATCTAGAAAAATAAAATCCCACCAAGAATTTGAATTTAAAATAGGTCCAAGATAGGTGGGACTCATATGCCAGTTGGAGCATATGAGTCTTGGTAGGATAAGCTCGAGACAAAAATTTCAAGAAATGTTTAGTTTTATGTTAAATTCTGGTTTAGGCCCCAAAATTTAAGTGGTACCCATATGCCCAAGGTGGTGTATGAGTTCCATATCACTAAATCTAGTCCATACAAACCAAAAGCTTTAAATTATGATTGGTCATTTGATGTATTGAGATCATCCTTTGAAAGATGCATTAATTAAGGCACGTGGATGCAAAATGGGACCAAATAAGACATAAAGAAGCCCGATTTTAGCAAGGAGGGCCCAAACAAGTGTGAAAATGTAAAGGGATACCATTTTATACACTACAAGTATATTTTATTGTAATTAATTTATTTCTTGGAAAGAGATTTTTATTTTTGTAGACATCCTAAACAATAATTAGGTAGCAACTAGAAGTTGATGTTACTATTTGTATATAAATACTAAAATACATATTGTATACTAGTACTAAATATTCCAAATTTAATTTGCATAGAATTTAGAGTTGAGTTACCAAGATAACACATACACATAACTTATTGCATGTTTTTATTATCCTTTCTCACATCTGATAAGTGATCCATTGCTTTGATTTCCACACATATGTCTTGTGGGTTACAGATGATGGACTGAAGGATGGTCATATGCAAAAGAAGAAAGGTAAAATGATTGATACCTCAACTCATAATGTCATGATGAATACTCTATCCATTTAGCATGGTCCTTTGACTTTCAAAAAGAAGCTCCAATTTTTTTCCTAGGAATGGAATATGATTGTACTGTAGGAAAATGCATACCCTTGCATTTTCACACTTGTTTGGGCCCACCTTTCTTTTTTTATCCATAGTTATGTCTTAATTGGTCCTATTTTGTATCCACAAGCCTAATAAATTACATATTTTTATGGCTAATCCTCACAAACATCAAAGGTTAAATGATAATTTAATGATTCTTGTTGTGTGTCCTTGATTTTTGGATAGGGACTAAGATGCCACCTAGGGAATATTTTTCCTCTAAAGGTCTTGGGAACCTTATTTCAAAAGGACCTCAAAAGGGCCCCTTGATGGAACTTCAAATTTTTCTAGATTTGTGTTTCACTCATGCCTTGCCTTATGTCACTAGTCTTTCATGGTGTTGGAAACTTCTAAGGGTTGGGGTTTTAGATTTGTTTGCATGTAAAACCCTTGTGTTTATTTTACGCCTTGGTTGGGATCTATTTCACTGTTACTTTTTGAAGGGTTTTAAAACATATTATGTCTTATCATTCTATCTAGGTTGGGTCTCTTTGGTCTCAAATATTTTATTTCCTCCATAGGGTTTTATTTTCCTAAGTCTTGGTTGGCCCCGTGTTTCATCTTTTAAAAACAACTTATGTCGTTGTTTACTGTTTTCCAAGTGATGTCCCCTTGTTCTTTTAATAAATGTTTAATTTTACAAAGGGATTAAATTTGTGCTACCGTTGATCAACTACCTTCTGATCTCAGTCATTGCTCACTATCTCGCGATGACCCCACCACACTACTTTGGTTGATCGTAATATCATGGGTAGGCACCATGTGTCCTTTCTTCTGAGGCTGATGGCGATAGGGTTGGTTGACCCTCGATCAATTATAATTAGATATCAACAGTTTCCTGCCATCGCATGATTGGAAGTTACAAGGTTTTTATTGATCGTAATATCATGGGTGGGCGACATGTGTCTCATCTCATGAAGTCGAAGCAATAAAGGAAATATTGTGGTACATTAATTTAGCCTTAAATACATTAAAGGGCAGGTTACTAAAGTGCTCTTAAGATGCACGTGTTTTAAATTGATAGATCTGTTATAATCTTGGTGGGAAAGCTTCTTGATGGTTAATGATAAGACAGGCGAGTGTGTTGAAGGAACAAGATCACCATTGTTCAAAATCTACAGTTTCCCGCCATCGTGTGATCAGAAGTTGTAGGATCTTTACTAATTGTGATATCACGGGTGACCACCACATGGACTTACTTCATAGCATATGGTATGGTGCGCCCCTTATTCCCACGTTGGTGATTGTGTCAGCTTATTTTGAAGACAGTTGTTCGATGATTTAATCTAATTGAAGGATCAATGACTAGAATTTAAAATCTGCATCAAATATGGTAGGGTCCTTTCATGTAGCTTGTGAGTGAGCTTATATGGCGGATGAGACACATACTAGCATGATTTTATATAAATAAAATAAATTCTCCTATTTTATTTGTATCACAAGACATTCAAGTATTTTGTGGAGTAGATTTAGAGCTGAAAGAAAAGTTGTGGATTTTTGTAACCAGAATTTGGGACTTTTGCAAACAAAGCCATGAGTTAATTTTTGTGCTTCCCTGTCATTCTACACTTGAATTTGGAAAAAGATTTGTTGTGGCTGACATTGAGCTTGTTGATAAATGTGTTAGGGCTATAGTTTAATTATAGTTGTGAGAAATTGTGGTGTTTTGTTCTGTAATTTCCTATCTCTGGTTAGTCCTAGCTATTTGAAGTGTGACATTGTGAAGAGGCCCTAATTTTTCCAAGATGGCACCACCTAAGCAACATTCTTGCGAGATTGACTATTTAAAAAGAAACTTATATGATGATTTCTTGGATCAATTTCCCTTGTCAACAAATGATAGAAAGAAGGGATTGGTTCTGATGCGAGGGAAAATCCTAGGGGAAGGGTTAGTCTATAATTGCTCCAACATAGCCAATGCTAGGGTTCCCCTCAAAGGTTTGGAAATGTTCAGATTGTAGTATGGATAGAGGAATTTTCCTCACCCTTTTTCAAATGGATGGATGCATGATATGGGGAAGCAAGTAGTACCAAATGTATTCCCTGATGTAGACCTGCTTAGGGTAGAAGCTGTAAGATATGACCCTGTCACACAGGTAATCGGGGATAATGATGGAAGGGTTCTATTGAGCATTAATAGAAAAGAGTTCCAACAGATTTTTGACTTGAGTGAACTGAGTGAAGACTTGGCTCCTATCAACCTTGAGGAAATGAAGCAGGAATATGCAAAGTTGAAGTCTCTTTTTAGAGCTAAATTGCTTCCACCTCATCTAGCTAGGGCAGGAGGTTCAAGATTTCATATCAGCCCCAGTGACCAAGAACCTTTCAGATTAAACTATTTTGCAAATCATTTCTTGGTAACCTTCTATTCATTGTGTCAGATTTTGGGTTTCAGTCCTAGTGTAGTGATGCCCATTGCACATATGTTCATCGGGGTGCAAATACAACACCCTAACTTCTCTTTCACATATGACTTTGCTTCTTTCATGGTTGAGATGATACATGAAGGATTGTCAAAGTTATAGAAAAATGATACCAACACTCAATTATTTTGGTATTCTATGCTAATGCATATTTTCTTGCTCAGGAATGCTGGTTTCTTCTCTAAAAAGATGAAATTAAGGCAATCAGTTCATGGAGAAAGATTGCCAGTACAATTATGGGTTGTAGATTTATGTTGTAATAAGGAAAGCACCAATTATGTGCAATTTGATAATTTTTTTGCCTCTAGATTGAGGGCTAAATTGATGGTCAATGTACCTAGGATCCTTGAGGAATTACATGATTTCCTCAAGCCAAAGGGGAGGAAGCCAGAATTAAAAGTCTACCATAGCTAGGGTGACATTATCCCATACCCAATCAACACTATTTTGAGGGTATATAGTTTTCAAGGAGCCCCTCATATACTGTCATACAATGTGCCACCAAGAGTGGGATTTATAGAAGCTATGTGGCAAATAGGTTGTATCCATGAGGACAACCTCACTAGAAAGGGTAAGGGAACATCTTTCCCTGATTATATAGTGGTGTCTGATTTTTCCTTTTCAAAGGGAGGTTGGGTGCACTTTGAGAAATTCTTTGATGATTACCATTCGATATGTGGACCAAATCAGGAGCATGATCCTGAGGGTTTCTTTTCTCTTTTAAAAGAAAGAATAAAGGCTAGAAAGTTTGTGCATGAGTTCAACTTTCTTGAGGACCTAATTAGAAATGAATTTGATTTGAATAGGCAAGAGTTGAACAAGGAGAAATGGATAGCTTATGATAAGCTATTAGATATTGTGCACAAAACGGATCCAAAGTATAATCCATTTTTGGAGTTCAATCCATACCATAAGAAAATTGACTTTCTAGTGGAGAACTTCAAGGAAATTATGGGAACATTAAGGACCAAAAATATAAATTTAGAGGTGATTCTGGGTGTACAAGAACAAGGTTCCAGACAATTTGAAACAAGGCCAGTATACCAGCCTATAGAAAAGTGGCCCATTTACAAAAGGAAAAGGGATGACAACAGTGATGAAGAAGAGGTGGATGGAAAAGGAAAGACAATAATGAAGTTGCCTTCACAACCAGGTCCAAAATTCAAAGTGCCTAGGGAAATTAAAATCATTGATTTAGAATCATCACCAGAAGAAAGTCCCTCATCACCCACATCTAAGCCAAGCCCTAAAAGGAAAAAAATTGATCAATCACAGGAGGGTCTAATAGATGAGATTATTGTTAATGATCATGACATGCAGGTTGGTATGCCTTCCCCTCCTAGACTAGTTGAATTGGTTTTATTTGATTTAGAAATGAAAGGAAAAAGTGTACAAGATGCAAGAATGGAAGCATGCAAGGATTTTTTAGATGACAATACATTTGTAAAAACTCTTTCATTCTAGCAATTGGTATGGAGGATTAAATTTGAAGAGTATCAAGATAAATGTAAGAAGAGAAGATAATTAAGGCCTGACAGGTCATACGAGGAGAATGATGAGGATGTAAAAGCTTAATTAATGGAAGAATTCAAGAACATCACTTCTGAGGAAGGCAAAAAATTGGTGAGTCAGGCTAGTGTATTGATTCTGCCTGAATGGGACATTGCAGATGCAGTAGCCTTTAATGCTATTATGAATTTCAAGCATCCCTTGCAAGAATTTGAAGAAGAAGTCAGGGCAGCATTGTAGGATTTTGCCTTCAGGGAGGAATATGAAACCTTGGCAATTTGGGCATTGGCCCCTCAAGGAAGAAAACCAAATGATAAAGAGATTAATCCAAATTTTAGAGGAGGATTAATAATAAAGAGAGCTTCAGAGACCTCAACTACCAAGACCACTAATTTAACTGTGAATGTAGCCAAATTAGCCCAAAAGACTATTGAAAGGGAGGAGGCTGAAAAGAAGAGCCTAATGGAGAAGTATAACCTTTTGATTAAGGAATACAACAAGATGCAGCAAAGGAATGTTGAGTTGCAAACTAAGGTGGAAAGGCTTAGGTATAAAAATATTGGGGAGACATTAAGTGCGCCAGGGAACAGTACATTACCTTCCACAACAAGGTCAATGCCTCCTGCTTCTCCAATTGTTTCCACACCAGGGTCTCCCAGTAAAAATCTTTCCCTCACCCCTGCTTTAGAACAAATTGATGAAGAAAAAAAGTGCTTTGTTGATCCTACAAAGAAGCAGCTCATGTAAAGATTTGATGAATTACAAGAATCTTTGAGGGTAAGTGAGGAGGGATATTTCTCAAGGAAAATGGAGATTGTTACTACTGTCTTGAGGAATTTAAATGAAAAGGTTGATAGTGAGTTGTTGTCTATACATTCTCTATATTCTTTGTTGTTTGATGCAATAAAGAATTTCGATAGGGACAAGGAGGTAGTGATACCATTAATTGAAAATTGGATCCCTAGGGCGAGTGATTTGTGATTGGTCACTCCAATAGTGGCAAGATCAAGCAAGTGAGGTCATCAATGATCAAATTAAATTAATTTGTGATGACTCAGATTATGACATGTTGGTGAGCTATATGGATAAAATCATTAGTACCAACTCATTTTTGGAATCTTTTGAAAGGGATGCAAATCAGGTAGCGGTAAAGTACACACCTTATAATGCCAAGGTGAATGAGGTAATTAATTTTGACTGGCCGACTGATGAAGAATACTAGAAATGGGTAACTAAATATTTGACTGAGGAAGAATAAAAGAATGGACTACTAATGGGTGGTCAATCAGATGTTTTACTTACAATAGCTTCCAGTTTTACTTTGATGGAATTCACGGTGTGGGTTTCTTGTGGTTTTTTGTTGTTTCCTCAACTTTTCTCAACTGGCATGATGAACAAGAATATTCTCCAGGGTGATGGCTATTGTAATAGATTTTTGGAATATCACCAGGTGCCAATTGGCTGGTGACATGTGTACTTTTTGGCCCGATGCTTGTTTTCTCCTTCATTCTCTCTAAGAAGGAATTCAAGGCCAGAAGTACAGGTTAGCAAGTTAGACAATTTTTGGTCGAGTCTAGGTGAAGTTTCAGAGTAAATTGTAAAGTCCAATGGTTTTATAGAGAAATGCAATTTAGGTTATGGGTTATTCTATAATAGGTTTTGAATTCATGGGGATTTAATATTGTATAACAATACTAGCATTTGAGTTGAAATGATAAATTCAAACTCATGTGTCTCCATTTTACATGCATATCTGAATTTTGAATAAGATGAATAAGGGTTGTTTCATTCATCTCACTGTTATGGTGTGTGTGATCCTTATTTTATCTCTAATTCAAGGAATTAATTAAAATGCTTGAATGGGATTATAGGTGGATATGTTTTGTATAAGGATTTGATAAGTAGTATTGGGTTAGAATGCATACTGATGAAATTGTAATGCAGTATTGTCAAGGATCTTATGTGTCATGTATTAAATATGTCATGAACCTTTAGATGCTTATGAATTTGACTCCTAAAATGGATATATGGCATTGATTTAAGTCATACTTATTTGTATAATTCAGTATTTGTTTGTCTTTGCCTAGAGCTTGCTACAAATTGCAAATCAAATGACTATCTCATGTTGTGGATTGTGTTGTAATTATCTCATGCTCCAAATAGTTGATATAATCGATGAATAGCCAATTCTATTTGATATTATCCCATTTTGTTGAGCCATTAAGTGAGATTATTTTTTATTGTTAATGTTGTTTATAATAATGGTGCAAAGGTTGTAAACACATTAAGGGATTACCCTCCTGGGTTGTGCAAAACCAAAAGTGTAGGAGGCTTTTAAAGCCCTCGTCATTTGGTCCAGGTCCTTTGAACTACCCTTGATTGGAATTGGCAATTCCATTGGTATATTAGAAGACCAACCTAGTTATAGTGTAAAAAAAAAACCAACAAAATGACGACGCTACTGGGGAGCTAATTTTAATATTTCTTGTGAGTGTGTCGGTTTCCCATTTTGCATAGAGTTTTCATCGTGTTTCTATGATTTGAAGGTTTAGCCTATAATTTTGTACTAGGTTTGTCCACTTCTTCTATTTTTATAAGTATTAAGAGTTATGTTGTAGAGCACTTTGTGTGTTTTCAGTACGAGGTTCCAAAGTTTTTCATATTCTACCATGTGTCTTTAGGTATTTGGTATTCCCAAGCTAATTGGGTGGTGACTCTGAATTCTCTGCAGTAGTGTACATTTTATTTTGAAATATTTATTATAAGTGGAAAGAAATTTTGGACTAGTAGGAAGAATTAAGAACACCAGGTCATTCATGAAGAATCATCCGAAGCAGAAATTGGAAGGTGAACTTCCTAAAATGAAGAAGAAGGATTGGATAAAGAAAAGACCAGAATCTAGTAATGTTGCTTCTGTGTCACAGAACCCTATACACCAAGGTACAACTTAGCCTTTACACGCTATCCCTGAAAATATTGAAGGGGTATCTAGAAATTCAGATTCAAATAGTTGTGGATTTTTTGATGCACTATTTAATACACGGGTTCAAGAAGATGTGACATGTCAAAATAAAGGGCATGTTAGTGTCAAATATGCTAAAAAGAGAAGAGGCAGGAGTAGAAGTTGAAGCCATCATAGAGAATGCACCAGTGATGTGCCTCCTCCTCCTATTGAAAATGATGTAAACCCTTTATTGTGTGAACATGTACTTGAAGAGGTAAATCTAATAGACCTAAGTGATAAATCAAGTTCTGATATGACTTTGCCTGACCCCGACAATGTTTTTGGAGACATTAATTCTTTGAGGAGGGAAATCCAAAAGCAAGCTAAACTTAGAGTGCAAAGAGAAAAAGAGAGGGAAGCAGAGTTGAGGAATGTTGTGATTGAAAGGGATAGGTTGATGAGACATTTGGCAACAATGAAGTTTCTAAACAAAGAAGAACCTAAACCAGGTGTTGAGGACCCGATTGTATGGAAGGTTGTTAATAAGGAAACAAAGCATGGTTCTAAAGAAACCCCAGTAGGCCACATTGATTCCCAATCCAAACTTGCTGACCTAAAGCCCTCAAATCATGTTAAGTCTCAACCAAGTAATACAAACCTTAAGCCTTCCTTGGAAAAAGGAAAACAAAAGGTTGAGGGGATTAAAATAAATGAGAAGGTGACTCCCCATTCCACTCAACAAGATCTCCAGCCACATGTGTCATTTCAAATAGAGTCTTCCTTAGAAAAGGCTAGGCAGGAAAGTGAGGCTTTGGAAGAAGAGTTGGAGATAATAGAAATTGAGGCTGCAAATGAAAAAATGAAGAGGAAAATAAGTTTCACAAGCTACAACCTCCTCAAATCACTAGGATGCCTTAAATAATAATCCTAAAATTACTCCAAATCCCACCACAAATAATTCTGACCCGAAGGTTCATGCAACCAGGTTTGTAAATCCAAATCAGGATGGTCATAGAGTACAAGATGTAGGGTCTGGTGTTGATTATAAGATGAATGAAGGATTATTTCAACAATGACCTATACAGTTGGAAAGGTATAGGCCACTATTCTTTGATGGTATCCCCAGTTATCCAAATCCCATCCCTGCTGACTTGAGAGAAAAGATGAGTAAGTTTGCTGGCAATAATGTTGTGACAACAGAGGAACACTTAAAAGATTTTATGGATATGTTAAATGATAATGAGGTAGAACATGAAGATGTTGTAATGAAATTTTTTGTACAATCTCTGGTATAGGATGAAAGGGATTGGTATAGAGGTCTACCTAATGCTAGTATTAGTTCATGGGATGAGTTTGAAAAGCTTTTCAAGGAGCAGTATGGTGTTAAAACTAATGCAAGTTTCATGCTAAATGAGTTTAATAACATCAAGAAGTCATTGAATGAGCCTATGATAGAGTTTAACTTAATATTTCAAAAAGAAATGTATAAGTTGTTCTAGGTTTTAAGGCTTGACGAAAATGTTTGTTTAACTACATATTTTAATGCTAAAATGGCATATCTCCTCAGAGATAAAGACCCTCAAACTATGAGGGATGCATTTAGGGTGGCTATAAATATTGAAAGTAATAGAAGAGCTTCTGGGAAATGTGGTAGGAGAGAAGAACCTACACTTTTAAAAAATCCTAAGAATAAGACTAAGAAGGTTTCAGCTGCAAAGCCTAAAGATGATGAAAAGTGGGAAAAGGTTTACAGTACCTTGAAAGACATAAAGCAAATTTTTGCTAAGCAAGAGACGGGGATGGGAAATGAAAGGAAACCTTATAATAAAAATGATAGGCCACCTATATTGCAAAATTATCCTTACAATAAAAATTGGAAAGATGGAAAACCAATCTTGCCTAGCCAGAAACGTAAAAATGATCAGCATACACCAGACCCCTTGCATAAAAAAATAGTGAATCTAGTAGCAGATAGACCATGGTGTTAAGTGTGTGAACATCCACATGATCAAAATTACTGCGGTGTTTTCTCAGTTGCTTGTTGCTGAGGAAGTAGAAGAAGATGTTCATGATCAAAAATCAGAATATGAGCAGGATGATGTAAATGTTTGTATGGCTAGATCATACATTGATGAGGAAAAATGTTCCTCTGATGATGAAATATAGGAAGCTGATGTGCTTAATTAGAGTTAGAGAAGTGAGGTGTACCATCAACAAATATTTTCTGATGAGGAAGGTGATTTTGATCATAATGCTTGCAATATTGAGCAGGCTGAAGGTTCAGTGTCCTTAAGGAGATCGTCAAAAGAAGAGATTGCAAGATTGATTGAAGAAATGGCTGCTCAAATGAGGAGTTCACTTTAACTGAGAAATAGGACTGTGGGTGGTGAGCAGGGTAAACTTGCTAGCCTGTTTATCAACGAGAAAAAGGATAAACACAAAGATGTTAAGGCTGACAACAAAAAGGATGTTGTAAAAGTCAAAGAAGTTAAGAGTGATAAGGTTTGGGAAAAAAAGAACGAAATCCCAAAGCCTCAAAAAGATGACTTCATCACTGGTGAAGACCAAGGTGATTACAAAGGTGGTTGAACCTATTGCAGAGGATAAGAAGCAAAAGAAGCTAGGAGGAAGTAATCAACTAGAGAAAAAGGAAACTGATGAAGGTATGATGTCTAATTTTCCTAAGTATACACCTGTAGATATGTTTCATGTGCTTTCTCAGGTTAAGGTAACTATACCTTTTCTAGAAATGATGATAATAAATGAACACAAAGAAAAGATAATAGCCTTCATCACAGATGTTGTTGGTAATAACACTAAATATAAAAGTGGTAAGGAAGTGAAGGATAAAGAGATAGAAAAGGAAGTGGAGGGAATTGTGTCACAAATTCCTCCTGTATATTTAGGAAATTCTATTAACATGTGTTTTTAAAACATAACCCCTTTTTTCTTAAGTGTAGATATAAATGAAAAAACTTTAAGGAACTATATGATAGATTTAGGGGCATCAAATAATGTTATGCCTGTCAAAATAATGGAGGAAATGGGCTTGATAGTAGATAATTCTCAAGGTAAATGTTATGCTATGGATTCAAGAGAAGTGCCAGTTATTGGAACTATCAGAGCATTGCCTTATAAATTGACTTAGTACCCTGACAAGGACCTTGTCATGATTGTATTAGTTGCAGACATCCCACCTCATTTTGGAATGCTCTTGTCAAGAAAATGGAGTGCATCAATGGGGGGTAATATGCAATGTGATTTGTCATTTTCTACTTTCTCAATTGATGATAAGGATGTCAAAATTGAAAGAGAATGAAAAGTACCTCATATGATTGAGCATAGCCCAATTGAGAGTTTGACATGTTTTATTGACAGTGGTATAGATGCATTCAGGGTTGAGGAATTTCCTAGCAATTGTGATAAGCCTGCTGCATTGATTGATACATAAAAAAAACAAATGTCATAATTTGATGACTTGTGGACTATGTATTTTGATGGTGCGAGTTCAAAGGAAGGCTCTAGTGCAGGTGTCCTGTTATGATCACCAAGTGGAAAGACATTCTGGTTCTCTTTCACTATGCCATTTGAATGCACAAATAATGTGGGAAAGTATGAAGCCTTGTTATTAGGGTTGAGATTGGTAGAAAAAATGGGATCAAGAATCTCAAGGAAATTGGGGATTCCAAGCTTGTGGTCTCCCAAGTTAGATCCAAGTATGAATCAAAGAACAAGAGGTTGAAACAATATAGGAATGTTGTTTGGGATGAATTGGAGAGCTTTGATGCATTTGGCATTGGATGGATGGAGAGAGGTCAAAACAAAGTGTCAGACCTATTAGCCAACATTACATTAAAACCAGATGATATGACTTATACTAGAATTTCAAAGGTTGAGGTGCAAACTAGGCCATCTATCCCTGATAACATAAAAAATTGGAATTTTTTTATAATGATGATGATATCTTGAGGTTTTTGAATTGTGTGGGAGAGTATGAAAATCAGGAAATTGACTTTGGAGCTTTTGTTGAAAATATTGATGGTAAGGATACTATATTTGGAAATGAGGTCATTCAGTTAAAAACACACTTCCAAAGGGTCTAGTTGTACTAGAAAGAGTGTTTGATAATCAAGATAATACAAAGGCTAATCAAACTATTTCTCATCCTGATGACTTGGATGAGATAAATCTTGGAACAGAAGCATCCCCAAAGAAGGTGTATATAGGTAAGAAAATTTCACCAAAAGTGAGAAGGATGCTAATTGACTTATTAAGGAAGTTTAGGCATGTGTTTGCATGGTCCTATGATGACCTTAAGGCATACAAAGAGGATCTTTCCCAACATGAGATTCTTTTGTGTGATGATGCCAAGCCATTTAGACAAAAGTAAAGGCCTATTAATCCCACCTTGGCCCCCAAAATGCAAGAATTAATGAAACTAATGGATGCAGGGATTATTAAGCCAATCAAACATTTATCTTGGGTATCAAACTTGGTACCAGTAAGGAAGAAAAATGGAGACATCAGGTTATGTGTAGATTTCAGAAATTTCAATGTGTCTTCATTGGAAGACAATTATCCATTACCCAATATGGAAGCCATGTTGCAACGAGTGACATGATGTGAATTAATGTCTATGATGGATGGTTTTTCTGGTTATAATCAACTCATGGTCAAAGAGTCTGAGTAGTTTAAGATGACTTTCACTACACCACGGGGAACATATGTTTATGTAAGAAAGCCATTTGTTCTAACAAATGAAGGGGCTACTTTTCAGAGAGCCATGGATGTGGAATTTTCAGATTTCATTAACTTGTTTTTGGTGATCTACCAAGATGATTTGACAAAATATTCTAAAAAGGAAGAGGATCATTGTGAAAATTTGAAGATATTCATTAGAGCCTTGGAGTATGGCATTTCTTTGAATCCAAAGAAATGTGTGTTTGGAGTACTAGAAGGAAAATTATTGGGACATATAGTTTCCAAGGATGGAGTAAAAATTGATCTAGAGAGGGTAATTGGAATTGATAAAGTTCCACAACCTCAAAATGTCAAAGGAATACAATATTTCTTTGGAAAAATAAATTTCTTAAGGAGGTTTGTGACAAATTTTGCTGAGATAGTTCACCCTATTTCCAAAATGCTCAAGAAAGGAGCCAAGTTTGAATGGGATGAGGAGCTTGTGCAGGACTTCCAAGCCATTAAGCAAGCAATAAAGGAGGCTCCTATGTTAACAATCCCTGATTTTTCCAAACCTTTACAGATTTTCTCATTCACTTCTTTCCACACCATTGAAGTTGTGTTGTTGCAAAAGAATGCAAAAGGTTTTGAACAACCTATAGCCTTTTTCAATAAATCCTTACAAGATGCAAAACTTAAAAGTATGATTTAAATGAAAAACAAGCATATGCACTGGTAAAAGCAGTAAAATCTTTTAGGCCTTATTTGATGGGAGCTACTGTAATTGCATATGTGCCTAGTGCTGTTGTTAAGGACATTTTCACATAGCGGCCCGAAGTGTTAGGAAGAAGGTGTAGGTGGATAAATAGGATCCAAGAATTCAATATTGAGGTCCAAATTACTAAACTAGTGAGAGGACAAGGATTGGCCAAGCTCATGGCCAAAAGTAATCTAGAATAAAATCAGATAAATTTGCTAGAAGAGGAAACTAGATCTCACATATGTGATATGGAACATTCTGAATAGTATAGAGATGTGATATATTATTTGCAGAAAATGAAATGTCCTGACAACTTGAGTGAAAATGAGAAAAGGACATTGAAGTTACATGTTATCAAATATGTTATCATAGATGGAAAGCTCTGGTGGAGAAATGGAGAAGGTGTCATGCTAAAGTGTGTTGACCAAGATCAAGCACAAGGACTTCTGAGTGAGATGCATGGTGGAGTTGTTGGATGGAATTATATGGCTAAAACAACTGCACATAAGATAATGAGGGATGGATTTTGGTGGCCTATAGTTTTTAAGGATGCACACCAACTAGTGAAGACATGTGATGCTTGTCAACGTTTCTCTGGTAAGTTAAAGTTTTTTGGTAACTTGCCTCTAAAACTAGTTATAGTACAAGCTCCATTCTAGCAGTGGGGTATTGATTTTGTAGGGGAGATAGCATGTAAATCTAGTGGAGGTCACTCATGGATATTGATGGCCACTGATTATTTCACCAAGTGGGTGGAAGAAATTGCAACAAAGAAAGCCACTAGTAAAGTGGTAATTGATTTCCCAATGAGTAACATATTGACTAGATTTGGATGTCCAGAAAGGATTGTATCAGATAATGCAATGTGTTTTAAATTTGAGGAATACATGGAATTTTTTGAGAAGCATGGCATCCAAATTTCTTATTCATCACCATACCACCCACAAGGAAATGGACAAGCAAAATCAAGAAATAAAAGCTTGATGAAGATTATTAAAAGAATCCTGGATCAAAATAAAAAGGCTTGAGATTCTAAGGTGAGATTAGTAGTCTGGGCAGATAAGGTAACTGTGAAGAAGTCAATAGGTTGTGCCCCATTTGACTTGGTTTATGGGATAAATGTCAAGTTTCCCCAAAATAATTTAATGGAAATTTATAAGTTTGTCCAGATGCATGATAATGAAATTGATGATGAGATGCAATTGAGAGTGGAAGCTCAAGTATAGAATTAGATCAAACCAGGAGGGAAGCTCAAAAGAGAAATGCAAAGTTGCAGTTGCAAGTAAAGAATTTGTATGACAAGAGGACAACTGTAAGGAGTTTCAAAGATGGATATTTGGTTTTAATGTGGAATGCTAGACTTGAAGATAAAGGGAAACATGAGAAATTTGATGCAATTTGGTTGGGTCCATTTTTTATTAATGGTAAGTAGGGTGAAGATTCATACTTCCTCCAAGATATGACAGGGGATATTCTTGAACTACCAGTTCATGGATAGTTCTTGAAGTTATCCTTCACTTGAATTATTCTTTTCCATGAATAGTAGCTTAGGTTTGTATATTTTGTATATATTTTGTACATAGTTTGGGTTGTTTTGTCTGAACAATCCCCTTTTGGTCATCTCTGCATCTTGGTCTACTCTCACTTCATTCCAGTGGAATGAATGTCCCCAACTGGAGCCACTGATGGAACTTCGAATTTTTCTTTTTGTGTTTCACTCATGCCCTACCTTATGTCACTTGTATTTCATGGTGTTGGAAACTTCTATGGGTTAGGGTTTTAGATTTGTTTGCATGTAAAACCCTTGTGTTTATTTTATGCCTTGGTTGGCATCTCTTTTGCTGTTACTTTTTGAAAAGGGTTTTAAAACATCTTATGTCTTATCATTCCATCTAGGTTGGGTCCCTTTGGTCTCAAATATTTTCTTTCCTCTGAAGGGTTTTGTTTTCCTAAGTCTTGGTTGGCCCTGTGTTTCATCTTTTAAAAACAACTTATGTCATTGTTTACCATCTACCAAGTGATGTCCCCTTGTTCTTTTAATAAATGTTTTATTTTGTGGAGGGATCAAATTCGCGCTACCATTGATCAACTGCCTTTCGATCTCAGTCATTGCCCACTATCCCATGATAACCCCACCACACTACTTTGGTTGATCATGATATCATGAGCCGGTGCCACGTGTCCTTTCTGGTGAGGCCAATGAGGATAGGCTTGGTTGACCGTCAATCAATTATCATCAGATATCAATGGTTTCCTGCCATCGCGTGATCAAAAGTTACAAGGTTTTAATTGATCACAATATCATGGGCGGGTGCCACGTGTTTCATCTGATGAAGCTGAAGAAATAAAGGAAATACTGTGGTACATTAATCTAGCCTTAAATAAATTAAAAGGTGGGTTAATAAAGTGCTCTTAGGGTGCACGTGTTTTAAATCGATGGATCTATTATAATCTTGGTGGGAAAGCTACTCGATGGTTACTGATAACGTTGGTGACTGCGTTGAAGGAATGAGATCACCACTGTTCAAAATCTATGGTTACCCACCATCGCATGATCAGAAGTTGAAGGATATTTATTTATTGTGATATCGTGGGCGACTGCCACATGGAATTCCTTTGTAGCATATGGTATGGTGGGCCCCTTATTGCCATGTTCATGATTGTGTCAACTTGTTTTGAATGATTTGATGTAATTGAAGGATTGATGGCTAGAATTTAAAATCTACATCAAATATGGTTTGGACCTTTTGTGTAGTGCGCGAGTGAGCTTTAATGGAGGATGAGATGCATACTATCATTTTTTGATAGAAATAAAATAAATTCTCCTATTTTATTTGTATCATAAGACATTAAAGTATTTTGTGGAGCAGTTTCAGAGCCGAAAGTGAAGTTGTGGATTTTTGTAGCCAGAATTTGGGACTTCTACAAACAAAGCCGTGAGTTAATTTATGTGCTTCCCAGTCATTCTGCACTTGAATTTGGAAAAATATTTGTTGTGCTTGACAATGAGCTTGTTAATAAACGTGTTAGGGCTATAGTTTAATTATAGTTGTGAGAAATTGTGGTGTTTTGTTCTATAATTTCCTATCTCTGGTTAGTCCTAGCTATTTGAAGTGTGACATTGTGAAGAGGCCATAATTTTTCTAAGATGGCACCACCCAAGAAACATTATGGTCAGATTAACTATTTAAAAAGAAACTTGTATGATGATTTCCTAGATCAATTGCCCTTGTCAACAAATGATAGAAAGAAGGGATTGGTTCTAATGTGAGGGAAAATCCTGGGGGAAGGGTTAGTATATAATTGCTACAACATAGCCAATGCTAGGGTAACCATGACAGGTTTGGATATGTTTAGATTCTGGTATGGACAGAGGAATTTTCCTCACCCTTTTTCAAATGGTTGGATGCATGATATGGGGAAGCTGTTAGTACCAAATGTATTCCCTAATGTAGACCTGCTTAGGGTAGTAGCTACAAGATATGACCCTGTCACACGGGTAATCAGGAATAATGATGGAAGGGTTCTATTGAGCATTAACAGAAAAGAGGTCCAACAAATTTTTGAATTGAGTGAACCGAGTCATGACTTGGTTCCTATCAACCTTGAGGAAATGAAGCAGGAATATGCAAAGTTGAAGTCTCTTTTTAAAGTTAAATTACTTCCACCTCATCTGGCTAGGGCAGGAGGTTCAAGATTTCATATTAGCCCCAGTGACCAAGAACCTTTCAGATTAAAATATTTTTCAAATCATTTCTTGGCCACCTTCTATTCATTGTGTCATATTTTGGGTTTCAATCCTTTTGTGGTGATGCCCATTTCATATATGTTCATGGGGGTGCAAATACAACACCCTAACTTCTTTGTGACATATGACTTTGCTTATTTCTTAGCTGAGAGGATACATGAAGGGTTGTCAAAGTTGCAAAAAAATGATTCTGACACTCAATTATTTTGGTATTGTATATTGATTCATATGTTCTTGTTCAGGAATGCCAATTTATTCTCTGAAAAGATGAAATTAAGGTAATTAGTTGATGGAGAAAACATTGCCAATAGAATTATGGGCTGCAAATTTATCTTGTAATAAGGAAAGCACCAGTTATACACAATTTGATAATTTTTTTCCTCTAGATTGAGGGATAGATTGATGGTGAATGTACCTAGGATCCCAGATGAATTACATGATTTCCTCAGGCCAAAGGGGAGGAAGCTAGAATTAAAATTCTACCATAACTAGGGTGACATTATCCCATACCCATTTAGCATTGTTTTGAGGGTATATGGTTTCAAGGAGCCCCTCATATACTGCCATACAATGTACCACCAAGAGTGGGGTTTGTAGAAGTTATGTGGCAAATAGGTTGTATCCATGAGGACAACCTCACTGGAAAAGGTAAGGGAACATTTTTCCCTGATTATACAGTGGTGGTTGATTTTTCCTTTCAAAGGGAGGTTGGGTGCACTTTGAGAAATTCTTTGATGATTACCATTTGAGGTGTGGTCAAAAGTGGTAGCATGATCCTAAGGGTTTCTTTGCTCATTTCAGACAAATAATAAAGGCTAGAAAATTTGTGCATGAGTTGAACTTTCCTGAGGACCTAATTAGAAATGAATTTGATTTGAATAGGCAGGAGTTGAACAAGGAGAAATGGATAGCTTATGATAAGCTATGAGATATTGTTCACAAAATGGATCTGAAGTATAATCCATTGTTTGAGTTCAATCCATACCATAAGAAAATTGTCTTTCTAAGGGAGAACTTCATGGAAATTATGGGAACACTGAGGACCAAAAAGATAAATTTAGATTTGAGTCTGCATGTACAAGAACAAGGTGCCAGACCAATTGAAACAAGCCAATATACCAGCCTATAGAAAAGTTGTCCATTTATAGAAGGAAAAAGGATGAAAACAGTGATGAAGAAGAGGTGGATAGAAAAGGAAATAAAATAATGAAGTTACCTTCACAACTAGGTCCAAAATTCAAAGTGTCTGGGGCAATTAAAACCATTGATTTAGAATCATCACTAGAAGACAGTCCCTCATCACCCCATCTGAGCCAAGCCCTAAAAGGAAAAGAATTGATCAATCAGGGTCTAATGAATGAGATTATTGTTATTGATCAAGACATGCAGGTTGGTATGCCTTCCCCTCCTAGACCAACTGAATTGGTTTTATCTAATTTAGATATGAAAGGAAAAAGTTTACAAGATGCAAGAATGGAGGCATGCAAGGAGTTTTTAGATGACAATACATTTATAAAATTATTGTATTCTTGCAATTAGTATGGAGGATGAAATTTGAAGAGTATCAAGATAAATGTAAGAAGAGAAGAGAATTAAGACCTGACAGGTGAGACCAGGAGAATGATGAGGAAGTAAAAGCTGAATTAATGGAAGAATTTAAGAACATCACTCTTGAGGAAGGAAAAAAATTGGTGAGTCAGGCTAGTGTATTGATTTTGCCTGAATGGGACATTGCACATGCAGTAGCCTTTAATGCTATTATGAAGTCCAAGCATCCCTTGCAACAATTTGAAGAAGTCAAGGCAACATTGCAAAATTCTACCTTCAGTGAGGAATATGAAACCTTAGAAATTTGGGCATTGGCCCCTTAAGGAAGAAAACCAAATATTATAGATATTAATTGAAATTTCAGAGGAGGATTAATAATAAAGAGAGCTTCAGAAACCTCAACCACCAAGGCCACTAATTTGACTGTGAATGTTGCCAAATTGGCACAAAAGACTGTTGAAAGGGAGGAGGCTGAAAAGAAGAGCCTAATGGAGAAGTATAACCTTTTGATTGAGGAATATAGCAATATGTAGTAGAGGAATGTTGAGTTGCAAACTGAGGTGGAAAGGCTTAGGTATAAATAGATTGGGGAGACATCAAGTGCTCTAGGGACCATTACATTACCTTCCACAACAGGGTCAGTGCCTTGTACTTCTCCAATTGTTTCCACACTAGGGTCTCCCAGTCAAAATATTTCCCTCACCCCTCCTTTACAAAAAATTGATGAAGAAACAGAGGGCTCTGTTGATCCTAAAAAGAAGCAGCTCATGCAAAGAATTGATGAATTACAGGCATCTTTAAGGGTAAGTGAGGTGGGATCTTTCTCAAGGAAAATGGAGATTGTTACTACTGTCTTGAGGAATTTAAATGAAAAGGTTGATAGTAAGTTGCTATCTATACATTCTCTATATTATTTGTTGCTAGATGCAATAAAGAATATTGATAGGGATCAGGGGTAGTGATAACATTAATTGAAAACTGGATCCCTAGGGCCAGTGATTTGGATGTCATGTATAAAGCCTCAAGGTTTGATACAAATAACATGCCCCAATCATTAAAGCCTACTCATGTGTTAGTAGAATCATTGCAAGGTTTTCAGACCCTAGTAGATGATTAGAGTAGGAAGATCAGGGAATTACTGAAGAATTTTAGTGATTGGGGTAACACATTGTTACCTGATATAATTGATGAGCAGGGGAAAATTAGGTCACTCCAATAGTGGCAGGATCAAGCAAGTGAGGTCATCAATGATCAAATTAAATTAATTTGTGATGAATCAGATTATGACTTGTTGGTGAGCTGTATGGATAAAATCATTAGTACCAGCTCATTTTTGGAATCTTTTGAAAGGGATGCAAATTAGGTAGTGGTGAAGTACACACCTTATAATGCCAAGGTGAATGAGGTAATTAATTTTGACTGGCTGACTGATTAAGAATACCAAAAATGGGTAAAGTTTGACTGAGGAAGAATAAAAGAATGGACTACTAATGGGTGCTAAATCAGATGCTACAATTACAACATCTTCCAATTTTTCTTTGATGGCAATCTTGGCGTGGGTTTCTTGTGGTTTTTTGTTGTTGCCTCAACTTTTCATAACTGACATGATGAACAAGAATATTCTCCAGGGTGATGGCTGTTGTAACAATTTTTTGGAATATCACCAGGTGCCAATTGGTCAGTGACGTGTAATTTTGGCCCTATGCTTTTTTTCTCCTTCATTCTCTATAAGAAGGATTTCAAGGCCAGAAGTACGGGTTAGCAAGTTAGACAATTTTTGGTCAAGTCTAGGTGAAGTTGTAGAGAAAATTGTAAAGTCGGATGGTTTTATAGAGAAATGAAATTTAGGTTATGGGTTATTTTGTAATAGGTTTCAAATTCATGGGGATTTAATGTTGTATAACAGTTCTAGCATTTGAGTTGAAATGATAAATTCAAACTCATGTCTCTCCATTGTACATGCATATCTGAATTTTGAATAAGATGACTAAGGGTTGTTTCATTCATCTCACTGTTATGGTGTGTGTGGTCCTTATTTTAGCTTTAATTCAAGGAATTAATTAAAATTCTTGAATGGGATTATAGGCGAATATTTTCTATATAAGGATTTGATAAGTAGTATTGGGTTAGAATGCATATTGATGAAATTGTAATGCAATATTGTCAGGGATCTTATGTGTTATGTATTAAATCTATCATGAACCTTTAGATGCTTATGAATTTGACTCTTGCAATGGATATATGGCACTGATCTAAGTCATACTTATTTGTATAATTCAATATTTTTTTGAATTTTCCTAGAGCTTCCTACAAATTGCAAATCAAATGACTATCTCATGTTGTGGATTGTGTTGTAATTATCTCATGCTCGAAATAGTTGATATAATCAATGAATAGCCAATTCTATTCTATATTATCCTATTGTGTTGAGCCATTAAGTGAGATTGTCTATTATTATTAATGTTGTTTATAATAATGGTGTAGAGGTTGTAAACACATGAAGGGATCACCCTCCTGGTCCTACAGATCCCAAAGTGTAGGAGGATTTTAAAGCCCTCGTCAGTTGGTCCAGGTCCTTCGAGCTTCCCTTGATTGGAATTGGCAATTCCATAGGTAGATTACAAGACCCACCTGGTTACAGTGTAAAAAAACAAAACCAACACCCCTTTCTAGAGTTTGTGCCTCAAGTTTCAAGGCTCGGTACTAAGATTCCACATAGAGCATCTTAGTCCCCCTCAAGATATTTTTTTTGAAATTAATTTCAAATCTTGGTAGTATTTAGCCTCCTTTAATTAATGAATTCATATGTCGGTTTGTTCTAGTGTAATTTTGAGATATTAAGCATGGATAAGTATAGATACAAGGTTCATTCATTTTCATCTAAGGCTTTTGTGAGAGAAATCCTAATAGCATAATTGAGTTCACAAGAGCATTCAAGAGTAATTCATCAAGCATTTTGATCCATCATCAAGATTTAAGCATCATGTCAAAGATATTCTTGCATCATGTTTGTTTTTGAGCTAACATTTGTGATGTAGGGTTTTGATTCAAACAAGAAATTCAAGTCAAGATATATCAAGCATTCAATCATTTCAAGATCTACATTAGAGCTAGCCTATTCACATAATTTTGTAGATTTCATGACAAGGGTTTGGTAAGTTGCAACATAGCACTTTTTTCATTCATCATTTACCTTCATTATTTTATTCCATTCCAACATTCAATTACCAACAAGGGGTTTGACCAAGGAAAAACCTCATTTACTAACAATCAATAAGTTTTTATTCTCTTATGTGTTTACATTTGTAGATTTAGGTTGAAGATCATTTCAAGTGAAAATTTGTAAAGTTGAAAATTTTTTGTCTTCAAAGAAAGTCACCGATAGGAAAAATTTGGAGTTTTCAAGACCTAGGATTGGAGAAGAAGGAAGTGCAAACATTGAGCCTCAGGATCACATTTGAAGATTGTAGAAATTAAGATCGAGACTAAGTCAGAAATAAGGGCATCTTAGTCCTCCAAGTTGTATTTTTCAGAGATTATTTGAGATTTTGTTCCAACATCCGATGATTCTGCATTTGTCCTAAAAAATAGCAACAGGAATAAGACAATAATAAGGGCATCTTAGTCCTCCCTAGAATATTTTGAAAACATTTTTGTATTTCCATAATTCGTGGGTACACATACCCTAGCTTGTTACTTAATTTTGTCATTTTCTCTCATTATTTAGTTTGCATCACTCGGTTTTGTGAGTTAAATATCAACTTGTCTTTTCCAATATTTTTCTTGGTGGAGAACCCTTCTAAGCCTAAGGAATCTTCCTAGGTCTTCCTTGTTGAGAATTGACTCACCTTTGTGTTGATAGTCAATCCAATTTGTGATCCTAGGTTTCCTTGAATGAACCATCCCCCAATAATAAAGAAAAGGGAAAAACCAAGGATTGGGGATTCATTTCTTGTATTTTGAGTCTTTCCCTTTATCCTTCCCCTTTTCCCTATAGTTCATTTTGTGGAACCCGACATTTTGGACACACATTTTTTTATTTGGAAGGCCTTAGATCTAGGTTGCATTCATTCTTGCATTGCATCTTGTATTAGTGCAAGTGCATCTAGGGTTTCTCATATTTGCATTACTGAAAGTGCATATAGGCTACATTTTTAGCTTTCTTACATCATCTTATCTCATTGAAAAACTAAAAATGTGCATTTTCAATTATCCTAATTACATTTAGGAACATCATTATTGCATTAAAAATTGAAAAAAAATATTGCATTCAACTTTGAATTCAAATTCCTATAACAATTCACTCTTTCTTGCCTTCATTTGCACAATTTTCTATTTCTAAAAATCAAGTTCCTAACTAGGAAACCTGGAAACATTGTTATCAATCCATATTTTGTTGTTTTTGTAAAAATATCCTCTATTGGGACTAAAATTCCCTTATTGGAATCATAGTCCCTCTATGGGATTTTGGCTCAGAACCATGTTTGATTTGTTTACTTTCTATTATAGTTTTTGGAATTTCCAAATTTCATCAGTAGGACCAAGATGCTCTTACTAGCGTCTTAGTCCTTGTGGATTTACAGGTTGTAGTTTTAAGGGTTTGAATTTACTTTTCTATGCTTTTGTTTGCTTCTTTATGTTTTCTATTACAATTTGCAAAATTATTGTTATTCCAATTTATTTCATTTGAAGTGTATTTTGAAATCATTTCAGTTACAGGCATGATTGGATCTAAAAATGATCTCATTTTTGAAACTTTGCATGATATGGATAAAATTATTTTTCACCTTTTCATATACAATGTTTACATTCATAAAATTTTGCATGAGTTTGATAAAAGTTTTTTTCACTTTTGGATATACATTGTTTGCATTCTTAAAATTTTGCATCTTTGTATACACATTGTTTACATTATTAAAGCATTGCATGAGATGTTTAAAAGTGATTTTCATTTTTTTTCAAACAATTTTAGTACCTTACCTTTCTAGGTATGCTAATAAAAAGTTCATATCCCCACTCTATGAGAGTTTTTTAGTGAAAGAGAATACAACCTTGGGTAATCCTAATGATCATATGTGTTCTTCTCCTAATATCACTCCTATTTGTGAAGAAGATATTTTGCTGTTAGAAGAACCAATCAATGAGAGTTTTGAGAGATGTAGTTGTTTCTCTCCTTCTACCTTGCTTAGTGTGCAATAAATTGATGAAAAAAAGGACACAATCATAGGTAATAATGATGATCACATAATAATGATGATCACATAGCACAACAAGAAATCATTGAAACTTCAACTAGTCCACATTCACCTCTCAACACTTTCCCCTTTTGTGATAATAATATAGAGGATGAAATTGAATGTGAGAATGATATGTTGGCATTGAATGATCAAACCCTTAATATCTATTACAACCCTCTTTATGATCCTTCCTCTACTTATCCTATTTTGGAAGACATTAGGGAAAAAAGGAATGAAACTGTAAATGATCATGAAAATCATACTTTTTCTTCTCCTAGTATCTCTCCTAGTTATGAAGAAGATAATTCAATTGATGAAAGTCTTGAGAATCTTAGATATCCATCATTACCTAGGGAAGCCCTTATTGAGAAAGACAATTCAACCATTGATCATTCCCCTCTTTGTGATGAAGAACCAATCCTTGAATGTCAAGAATATTTGGTTTGTAGTTCTCCTAACAACTCTCCTCCTAGGGAGGATATCATGGTGCAAGAAAATGATAGTGATGTCACTTCCTTGAATTATGGTGAAAAGATGATACTAGATTTCCCTTTATTAGAGATACATCAAACCAAGACCGTTGAGGTTATGAATGCACAATTTTCCATTAGACCCCCTTTGGTTAATGGACCTCCTACATACCTTGTGGGACATCCTAAGAATCCTCTAATTCTTTACCCCCTTAGAACAACCATTCAAAAAAAACCTCAACTTATCCTTTACCCACCTAAGAATAATGTGTCACAACAACCGAGTCATAATACCATTTCTCATACATATAACACTAGGAAAAATACATAACCAAGGAAAACACCTTCAACATCCCTCCCATTGCCTAACCCTATCCTACCTAGCCCTATCTTACTAGGTCCTCCTTGTGGAAAGGAGTATGATCTTGTTTAACAACTAAAGAATACTCCCACTAAGAAATCATGGTAGGACCTTATTCAAGCCTCTCCTCACTATCATAACATAGTTCAAAATTCCTTACAAAAAGTTCCTATCCCTTCTAATTTTCAACCGAATGGCATAATAGCCATGATTCAAGGACTGAATGTTGACATTGTTTTCTACGAAAGTGAACTCCCCCCTTTTGAAGTAGAAAAAACAAAATGAAGCTTCGATTATAATAGCTATCCACAAGATGGTAGGGATTAATCATACCCTTGTTGAAAATAGCTCATTTGTTAATGTGTGTAGTGTAACCCTTTTGGATAGACTTGGTGTGGATAAATACAAAATTCAACTTGATTCTTTATCTATTAAGGGATCTGAAATTGTAGGAAAAAAGCCACTGGGTGTGATCACTTTACCTATTGAAGTTGGAAAGGCCAAATTAGAAACACCAATCCATGTTGTTCCTTATGATCTTTCATATGATATTATTTTATGATGGTCATGTATCCATGAAATGAATGGGGTTCCCTCTACCCTTCATCTTAAAATTCAGTATGTCTATAATAACAAAGTGTACACACTCGAAGCCAACCTTGAACCAAATAGTTGTTTGAACATTGAGAAAGTCAAAAGGAATCCTTTGAAATAATTAACACCAAATACAAAAGTATAACCTATGCAATAGAAAAAAGAAAAGAAAAACACATTGAGTAGATCATGAAGCTATTATAAGATGATTCATGTTCCTTAGATTTCACACCAACATTCAGAGGAGAATACAATATCATAAATAAAGACTATGAAAAGGGAAAGGAAAAGGTAGTAATGTCAACACAAAATTGGAAGACTCTTCAAAAGCATCCACCTCAAAAACTTTAAAAGAAGAAGAAAATTATACAACTTTGATAAACTTAATTATGAGAAACCACTAAATCCAAAAGAGATGAAGAATCTTTATGGAAAATGTTATGAAATGATGAAACAACTTGGTTATAGTGGAAAATTATTTGGTGCTATAGAACAAGGTATCCATGTCCCTATAGAGCCTCAAATGAAATAAACAACTCATGGTATTGGTTATTTTCCCTCAAAAGAAATAAACAAGCCTTCACTCAATATCAACACTATTACAAAAGATTATTTAATTTCAATTTAATAGTAGTGCATCTTGAACTGATAAAAATCAATGCTCCTAATTATTATCCTTTGAATAACATGAAAGAAACAAATAAATCCTCACATAACATCAATGTTATCATGTAAAACACTTATGATTCAAATTTCATAGATTTTACATCTTCCTTTAAAGAAGAGAACAAAATCTTACAATCTAAAGAGTCTTGTGCAAGTATGACACCTTGTACTAAGCAAGAGATATATTTGTCACAAAATAGAGAAATATCTACCATTGATCAAGAGGGTATCTCGTCGAGACTCCTCCAAGATCATTTGATATCCCTCCCTCCAAAAGCACAAAATAAATTTCAATACAATAATTCATTTTGTGCATATCATAGACTTCATGGTCATGATACTAATAAATGTAGGGCTTTAAGTGATAAAATTCAACATCTTAACAAGTTTGGTGCTCTTCCTTATAGTAGAGCTTAAAAAATTTTGGAAAATTTGAGCTGGTTTTATGCTTTGTCATGGCTTTTTGTCTTTGTTCCCAAGGCTAGGGTTTAGGGTCTGGTTCATAAACCCTCATTTCAATTTTTCCTTGTCTAAAACCCTTGGATGTTATAATCTTGGATTGACTTATTGTCCCCATTTGTTGATATTTCAAGTTACAACTTGATGTATTAAAGTCATGCTTTTACCAACCCCTTAGATCTAGGTCCATCGGTTGTCAAATTTATTTCTATCACTTTAATTCTTCCTATGGTCAGGTGAAATATTTTATGCTAAAATTACTTATGTCTTACATCATTAGCTTTCCCAAGGGTCTAGGTCCATCGAACTAGTGAAGTCCACATTCTTAAAACTAACATTAGTTGCACGTGTAGATTTCCTAATCATTAGATCAACAGGCTATATCTCAACCGATTCCCACCACACTGTTCAATTAAAATAATATTTTTTGAAATGCTACGGATTCAGTGGGGTATGGACATGTGTACAACTGTAGAGGTGAGGCCTAGTCTCAACTATGTGCCTGATGCTTTAAGGTTTCAAACCAATGGCTATGATGAAAGTAGAGATTAAATCTTAATCATTCCCTGCTCACCCCTCTATATTAAAATAATATTTTCTAAAGCATTGTGGGGTTTATGGGATGGAAACTTGTGGAATCCTTCCTCTTCTCGAAAAAATATTGGTAAATTATGGCAACAAAATTCAAATCTTATTAACTCTATCTAAATTGTTCAATGTGCCATCTTAGAAGGAGATCCATGACTATTTTTCAAAGTCATGTATGTGGCCATGAGAGCCATTCTATTTTGCTTGAGTGAGCAATAATGGCATAAATATGTAGGGTTATCCAAATTCGATGCTAAGGAATATGAATGATTATGTTCTCCACCTGCATGAGCATTACAAATAGGTTTCAATGCATTCTAAAGATTGATGGAAGAGATTCAAGGTTGAGGGGTGTAGTTTCAACTCACTTGTATGAATTCCATTAGAACATTAATATATCTATGCTCTAATTTATCTATTTAATAAATATTTCCTACTTGCTAATTACACCATTTTCTATCAACTTGAGTATGCATGTGTGACTCTATTACAAGCAGTTGCAGAGTTATTGTGGTAGTTGTCCTAGGTAAGTAGGTTCTTTTTCCTACTCATTTGAATTATGTTTTAATTTGTTAAGTCATGGGGTGGTGAAGGTTTGATAGTCTACAATATTATCTTAGGTTGATAAGGTTTACATTGTTAGAAGTGTCTCTATCTTGTCATAAATTAGTAAGGTTCCCCTGTTTAAAATGAGTAAGCCAAGTATGTCTGTCAACCTAGTCCAAAGGTCTAGGAGATTAATTCTCCTTGAGTCTCAAATTGATATTCCCAAAGTTGAATAGGACACACTTGGAATGCCTAAAACTCTGAGGAAAAAAACCAAAGCTTGTAAGAAATTTACATGGGGTAATGTTAAGCACACTTATCATCTAAGAAGTAGAATTGTTTTAGGAGAATTAGAAATATTTCAAGGGAAGAAGTATGATAGGCCTGTGAGGGAAGCAATGAAAATGAAAATGTATCACCAAGCCTATCTAGGTAAACACAATTCTCCCATTGAAGTCTCGAAGATTCTCTTTGGTAGTGAGAATGATACTGGTTCTAATTATTGTCAATATCTCCTTGCCATGGATGAAATGGTGAAGTCTACGGAGGATGAGGTGGTAATGGCCACTCCAATTTCAATAAGGACATCGAGTGGGAATGAGTAGTCTGTTGTTGACAAAGAGGAATAGCAAATAATTTCCTTTCTAAGAAAATGCTTGGTTTTTTATCCTTCATGTGGAATTGAGTACTTTTGGTTGGTGTGAGGTGATATGGGTTTTTGTTGTCTTGCTAGTGGTCATGTCTTTTTTGGCTGGTTTATTAGTTTTGTCTTTTGGTACTAATGGTGACTTTTCCTATTTTGGCGTGTACATGGAGCTTTTGATGCTATGATAGCAACACCTTTTGGAAGGTTGGTGGTCTTCTCCAACTGACTACTTTTGGATGTTTTGGCTTTTCCCACATTTTGAAACAAAAATACAATGGTCTAGGATTCCCCTAAAATTAAAGTGAAATTACTGTCAAATTGAAATGGAATGTAATGTAGCTTGTTGCTTGTTGGTCCCTTGTTCTATAAAAGGGATTTGAAGGATGGTTACAGCGGTTCAAGTTTTGAGTCACAAAATGGTCTGGGTAGAAATGATGAAGCTCATGATGGACTAGATTGTAAATACAAGAGTTGATGAATAGATTAGTAAGGTGCTCAGGGTATGGTCTATTATGTAATGGTCTTAAAATAGTCTTACAATAGCAACAATATATATATTAAAATGCTAGTTCTAAAGTATCTACTCTCCCATGTAATTTTATTTCAAAATATGAATGAAATGGTTAATGATATTTTCATTTTTCTTTAATTGTTTTAATTCAATGACTAAGTTTATTTCTACTTCAATTCAAAGAATTGATTAAATGGTAAAATTAGGTAATAGGTTTGAGAGGACAAAGTATATGATTAATGAGAAGTGATGTTTTAGGCATAATGAGTTGAATACCACAAAGTAGTATGTCAATAGCTTATCAATTACTGAGTTAAATTTCTAAGCTATTACTAGTTATTACAAATATGACTGCATTACCCCAAGACAAGGCACTAATATTTTCATTAGATTACCTTGAAAATAAATGAGTTAGTCATGCACCTGACCAAATATTTTGAATGAGAAAAAAATCATTTAAAATAATTTCAATCACAATGTACCAAATTGAAAAATCACTCTATTCCTTGCAGTAGATATTAATTTGTTAAAAAGGTCATCCAAATCTTTGATGAATGTTATCTACTTGCACTATGTAGGAATTTATCTATGTAAGGAAATTTCATTGAATGAATGAATACCATATGGAGATGTTAATGATTACCCTCTAAGCCTGAAGATTAGGAGTTAGGACCTCACAATCCTTACTTGTTTGTTGGCCAATCATCTCCTAAGTATTCAAGAATTGAACCTATAAAATTCATAGATTCTTGGCAAGATCCACTTGGTTCTTTTAAAAATACCAAACGATTGAAAACTCTACTGGGGATGCACTCATAAATTTGGTTGCAGACTATCATATGAAAAAGTCAAGAATTTGGTGAATCTGAACATCTAGCTTCGATATTGAGAAGTTTTCAGATCTTGAAATAGTTGTGTTGCAACAACTTTAAATTAATCTATGTGTGTCTCTACTATGGGGGAAGACCCAAAATGAAATTCATCTATGAAGGAGCTTTGTATTGCTTGAATTCCATTCCTTTGTGAAGAGAGGTGGTAACTCCATCTAAAGAACATGTTGAAGATGTGAATATGGTTTCAAATCTACAAATATTTCTAATCAAGAAGAAGAATATGCAACAACTATAAGATATCTAGGTATTTCTCATTTTCTAGTTTTTATGAACGATAAATTTGTGTATGAGAACCTTATTTGAGAATCTTGAAAAATTGTGTTTCCCTATTGAGTGACTAAGCACTAAGAAAGGGAATAGTGGTAGTAATTTTACATACTTCTAGGGTGTATTTGAAGTTTTAGTATTATGATGGAGAAGAATGTTTATGTTTAAACTTTACCCATGAGGGGATCCTAAGCAAGTTGAGATTGAAGTGTGTATTGTAAAAGGCTTAAGATCATATTGCAAAGGGAATGTGAGTTTCCTTCTGTAACTACAAAATTGACATGATAAGGCTTGTAAAGGGGTAAGAAAATGCACCGTCAACCAATGCATCCTTGTGTGGATCCAGATGTAATAATGTATTGTGTGCATCCCCATTTATGTAATCAAAGAACTTTCAACATTGAAATATATAGGGCTATAAATTGTGGTGATATCTTGGATTTTCCAAATATTATCCCAAATAAGGTTAGGGAGAAATTACCGATGTTTAGTGGTGAGAAGTCTGAATCAACTTGTAAACACTTGCAAGAGTTCAATAATTTAGTGGATGATTATGAGATATATCATGAGGACGTGATCGTGAGGTTATTTGTTCAATCCCTAAAGGGAGATGCAAAAGATTGGTTCTATTATTTACCAGCATACTCTATATGTTCCTGGGGGGAGTTCAAAGCAATGTTAGTGGAGCAATTTGGTGAAAGAATCAAAGCTAGTGTAGTGAGACAAAAGTTTATGAGCATTGAGAAAGAAGAGAATGATCTAGTCCCAACTTTCAATCTCAGATTTGCAAAGGTAATAAGGGAAATTATAAAGAGTCTAAGAACAAATGATGCAATGTGTTTTGTGGTGTACCTAAGTGCATTTGATGAAGAAATGAGATATTTTTTAAGAGATAAAGAACCTACATCATTACATCAAGAATGCCAAACCACTATGGATATTGAAAACAACTCAAAGTATTCAATGATGAAAGGGTATATGACTGCAAGTGTGGGTTATCTTAGCACATGTCAAGAAAATGAAATTCTTGGATCAGATAATAGGAATAATTTTCAAGATGATAATTCTTTTATTGTTCTAATATGTCCATCACTGCAACACAAATATCATAGTTAACTCCAAGTTGAACATCAATAAAATCTTAGCAAAGTTGATCAAATGTCCCTTGTTCAAGAATTGTCAAACATAAAGAGGCACACATGACAATCACCATATGATTTTTTCTCAAGGTTTCTGGGTATGTAGTTAGAGATCCCCAAGAATATTAGGCCTCAGGATTCAGTGTACATTAATCTATTTTGTGAGGTCTATGAATCTGGGTTGAGCACCTTTGCAAATGAATTGAAACCTCATGGATTTGATTAGATATTTGATTGGTTAAAACTTGTTGAAAGAGTCAAATGTGATTATGCACAAAGTGTGATATGTCAAAATGAAGATAGTAGTTGTCTTGCTAAGAAGAAACAAAAAATAATGCACATAGGTGGAAATGATATATTAGAAATGAAGATTCATCTTGTTGTATGGATGACGATGATGATTGCAATTAGTTCACAAGCAACATGCATGTATGATAACATGATGCTGATGAAGAAGTAGAAGAGATGAAATATGTCATCCCATGTCATGATTTGATCAGTAAAGATGATGCAAATGTTGTTGATACCTCATTGCAAATAAGTGATCATTATTTTTGAAAATGCAATTTTAAGCATTCATCCAGAGAATTGTAGGCATGGTTTATGTAGTGATGAGTTCTATTGTGATGAGGTTCATGATGAGATTGAATTTCCTAATTATTTTTGTAAGGATTGAAAATGTTTTCAAGAGGAAGATCTAGAGTTGTTTTCTTCACATGAATAATGTAATGATGTGAATGTTCATGAATTCACTTTTCCACAAGTCAATGGACAAACTGCACATGATGAACACCTAGAATGTGACTTGATTTTTCCATCAATGGAATATATTAACTCTATGAGTGATGATGAATTTGAGGATAAGAATATGTGTGTTCAGTACACTGATCCTGAGCATGATTCTAGGGGTGATAAGGATGTTGATGAATTTTCTTATGTCCCTATTGCACATGATTTTTTGTATGAAGTAGAGATGGAAACATTTGTGATGTATGAGGATGATGATGATATGCACATTGGCTACTCCAATTTCAATAAGGACACTGAGCGAGCATGAGTACTCTGCTACTGACAAAGCAGAGTAGTACCTTATTTCCTTTCTAAGTAGATGATTGGTTTTTTGTCCTTTGTACTAACTTGGGTACTTTTGGTTGGTGTCTAGTGATATAGGTTTATATTGTCTTGATGGCGCTCATGTCTTTTCTAGCTAGTCTGTTAGTTTTGGATTTTGGTATTGATGGTTACTTTTCCTAGTTTGGTGCAGATGTGGAAAATTTTGATGTTACAACAACACCTTTTAGAAGGATGGTGCTCTTCTCCAACTGGCTACTTTTGGATGTTTTGGCTTTTCCCACATTTTGAAATGTAAATATAACTATCTAGGATTCCCTTGAAATTAAATTGAAATTATTGTCAAATTGAAATGTAATCTAACACAACATGTTTCTTATTGATCCCTTGTTGTATAAAAGGGATTTCAAGGTTGGTTACATGGCTTTGTGTTTTGAGCTACAAAACTGTCTAGGTAGAAATGACAAAGCTTGTGATGGAGTACATTATAAATACAAGAGCCAATTAATAGATTAGTAAGGTGTATGGGGTATGGTCTATTATGCAATGGTCTTAAAATAGTTTTACAATAGAAGCAATATATATATTTAAATGCTAGTTCTAAAGCATCTACTCTCCCATGCAATTTTATTTCAGATTATGAATGAAATGGTTAATGATCTTTTCATTTGTATTTAATTGTTTTAATTGAATGAGTGAGTTTATTTATGCTTCAATTTAAAGAATTGATTAAATTCTAAAATAAGGTAATATGTTTGTGAGGAGAGAGCATAGGATCATTAAGAAGTAATGTTTTAGGAATAATGAGTTGAATACCACAATTTATTATGTCAATAGCTTATCAATTACTGAGTTAAATTGCTAAGGTATTACTATTTATTGCAAATACGACTATGTTACCCCAAGATAAGGTACTAATATTTTCATTAGCTTGCCCTAAAAATAAATGAGTTAGTCACACACCTAACCAAAGACCTGGAAAGATAATGAAAATCATTTAAAACACTTTCAATCACAATGTACCAATTTGAAAAATCACTCTATTCCTTGCAGTAGATATTAATTTGTTAAAAATGTCCACCAAATCATTGATGAATGTTATCTAGTTACACTATATAAGAATTTATCTATGTATGGAAATGTCCTTGAATGAATGAATATCATATGGACATGTTAAGGATTACCCTCTTGGGTTTCATAGAGCCCAAAGAGTAGGAGTAAGGAACTCACAATCCTTACTCATTTGTTGGCCAATCCTCTCCTAAGTATTCGAGAATTGAACCTAGAAAATTAATAGATGCTTGGTGAGATCTAATTGGTTCTTTAGAAAACACCAACAATCATCATGCAAAACACTCAAAATTCAAATTTCATAAATTCTACATCTTCCTTTAAATAAGAGAACAATATCTTGCAATCTAAAGAGTCTTTTGTAGGTATGACACCTTGTACTAAGCAAGAGATATATTTGTCATAAAATAAAGCAATATCTACCATTGATGAAGAGAGTATCTAGTCGAGACTCCTCCAAGATTTTTTGATATCCCTCCATCCAAAATCACAAAAGCAATTTTAATACAAGTATTCATTTTGTGCATATCATAGAGTTCTTGGAAATGCTACTGATGAATGTAAGGCTTTAAGTGAAAAAAATAAACATCTTAAGGAGTGTGGTGCTCTTCCTTTTGTTGAAGCACCTAATTCCTCTAATTGATACTAATTTTTACATGAGTTTTTTTCTCGTCAATCATTTTGGCTCACCCTTGTCCTACACTAAGTGGAGGAAATTGGTTAGGTATCCTTGTCCTTGTATGTCACTTGTTGTCTCTTTTGGATAGTTGATCGCCTTTCACATATATATAAGAGCATTCTTGGGATGTGGATGACATTCCTTAAGTTGGCTCGCATGCGATGTACTAAGTTTTGGGGGCAACCCCTTCCCTTTTTCACAACATAGCTTATTGGAAACATATGACTTGGAATAGGGATTTTCGAGTAAGTTCTCATGTCTTACTATAATTTAAAGAAATTTCTCGTAGTTATGATGTTAGAAACCACTTTAAAGTGGGGCCATACATCAACACTCATGTTTCATTGTGTGATTTTCTTTTTTCTTGCAATGTGTCCTTTTCTTAGTGGTTTAATTGGGTTTGATTTTCTCCAAGAGTGTGATATTTCTTTGACTTGTCCTCTCTTGGAGACATTAGGCACAATGTTACCTAAGAAGATACCTTGCACTAACTAAGAAAAATCCCTTCAAACATCCCTCTTTCTTGTTGTGTTGCATTTTTTGTACCTTATTAAAATCATGGAGGTATGGCTTTGATATGATTCCTTGGGGCTCACCTAGTGGACAACTAGCTTTACTAGCCCTTGTGAGTGTGCATTTTATCTTTGTCCTTAGCATAGTCATTGGGTTATGACTTTGAAATTTAATATTTTGTTTGCATAGTGGATAGTACGTTCCAATTCTAAACCTTTTTGGACAAATAGGCTAAAACCATTCCATGGCATGTTGGATAGCTAGTCGAAGCTTGATCCATCACAATTTTGTTTTCCTTGTTTTCCTTTTTCTATCTTTGATGGTGTACGTTGGTGATTTAGTTATGGCTTCATATATAATCCATAAGTTTGTTCCTTTGTTACTATGTTGGTCTATCATAGGTGTGAAGCATTTTTTTCCTTGATCATTTTGATTTTTGGTTTGTATATGTTTTTGGCTTCCGATGTATCAACACTCAAGTAAAGCTATTGGAAAGGTTTGCAATGTGCAATGTAGTGGTTGCGTGGATTTATTATTTCACCTTACTTCTAGGAGAGAGCTCAGACATGTGTCAACTCATTGGGGATTTCCTCAAGGAGCTATATCCATGAGTTCAAGAATTTTTGTCTTTTCAACACATCATCTCTTTTTCATAAGTAGTTTGTGCTTTTGTAGAATGATCCTTTTTGGGATTTTGTCAGATCTTTCTAGTCCTTTTTGGTTTTCATGATGGAGTCTTTGAGTCAATGTTGTTAGGTTACATGATCAGTTAACTAGACTTTTACAAGGATATTTTCTAGAATTTGATCATTTTTAGATAACTATCTTTGTGAAATATCTAAAGAGCATTAATGTTGTAGTTGAGAGTTGTTGAGCAAATATTTTTGTTAACTAACTACAGATTTACAATCAGATCATGTGCTATCAAGTATCGATACCTAGTGATAATTACTTCCATGTTGTGGAAGTGTTTTCTTTTTCCTGCAGCTATAAGTGAGAGGCATTCTCAAAAGGAGAGAGTTTGTTCCAACTTTCAGTTCCCTTTGTTGAGGAAAAGTTTCTTTAGTTTTCTTTAAATTATAAGAACTATTTTTAGAAGTAGAGTTGCAGAATTACTTTTCTATGGCATGTTATATTATTTATGCTCGAACTATTATCAGATTGGCATCTGACCTCTATTTTAAAGTTCTTTTTATAATTAAGCACGAATGATTTGAAATAAATCTTTAAGAATGTGCATGTATGGCCTTTATTAAGTTCTCCTTCTTTATGATTTCATTTTGAATGAAACACTATGCCAAGCAAGCTGAATTCAAATATTTTAAGTTAATGATTTCCATGTTGTAGGCTTATAAGTTAGGATAATAGCTTGTCAAAACTAGATTATGTCAGTGGACTTCTCTATTTTTCTAAAGGGTTGTTATTTTATTATATTATGTTGTATTAGGAGAGAGAGTTTATATGATATCTGAACATTTTTGTGCTAACCTAGGAAATATTTATGTGTGATCGAACCTTAATCAACATCATGTGTGAGAAGATTTGAAAGTCTGTGCTATGCTTGTTGTTATCCTTTGTTGTTCATTCTCTTTGCAAAAATGAAGGTACATGATGTTCTATGTCTAATTATATAACTCATAGGAAAGATTGGGTTTGAAATGTTGTAAAAGATTTGGTGCATCACAATTTTTATGTTTTATGTTTACATTTCCTTCTACCATTTTCTCCAAAACCCAAAGAAGAGTTCAATTTCTATAAAATTACCAAAGGTATTTAGTGAGGCACAAAGCGGTCCCCCACTCACTAAATTTCCCATAAGATTTTCAGAGAGGTGCAAGCTTTGATGATCAATAGTTCTTTTTTCTGGTGCACCCAGTGGAACACAAACTTCTCCAAATGATTGATTAGAAGTTAGAGATATCTCTCAAGTTAGGCTAAGGAAAGAAACTGGAAGTTTCACGCCCAAAATACAAACAAGAGCACCTTCATGAGGTCATTTCCAGTACTCCCAGTTACCTTCCTCAACACCTAGGAGAAGAAGACTTACAAGTTTTGTATCACTTGAAAGGAGCAATAGAGTGATAAGTGAGAGCCCAATATCAAGAGCCTTATCTACCCCACCCAGAGGCTCAACCTTCCAAATCAGAATACATGTATATTTGATTCATAGGAATTTTTATCTATGGCTCATGTAGCTACCCCTACTCCTAGAAATTTTGTAACCTAAGATAGCGGTAGTCCCCTACAAACACCTACCTCCTAGATGTATGGCTTGCCATACTCGCTAACACCCTAAAGTCTATTCCAAAATTCTTTGAAGAAGATTTCAAAACTCCCTTCAAACACCTTTAATATATAGTGGAGGTATGTAGGGTACATAACATAATGGAAGGAAATATCACCCTGAGGCTGTTAGTTTCCTCTTTCAAAGGGAAGGCCCAACATTGGTATTGATTATTGGCCTCAGGTTCTATCATATCCTAGGATCATCTTAGACAAAGGTTGTTTGAATGCTTGCCAGAGAAAGGAGAGCATTATTTATTGGTACATCAACTAATCACCATCAAGAGAGCTCCATAGGAGGCCATGAGATATTTCAACACCAAATTTTATAAAACCTAGGAAAGGATCCTTGTAATTTATCGACCCTTAACTATAATGATGATAACCTCCATGGGATGGGATATCTTATGCAATGCATATGAGTTGGTTGTGCATGTGGAGAATAATTTGATTGATGTTGGGAAGCTTCTTCCATGACCTCTAATGCTTGTATTTATAGAAATCTCTTATGGTCCTAAGGAAGAAGCTATTTCAAGAACTTATACTATGAAATTGACATCACCTATGTTGATACCTATGTATGTGTACCCCACTGCCTAGGAAAGTACATTAGGATTTGGCTCTATTGTGGCAAACATCAATGACATGAAAAGTATCATGTGGACTTTTGGTAATGAGTTGGTTATTATCAAAGGACAACAAGCAACACCTATGAAGTAGAAGATCGAAGCCTATAGTGGAGGAAAGCCATCTTATTAGAAAAATACAAACCGAGGATCGTCTAGAGGACGAGGTGAATAGACGTCATCGACAAACCAGATAGTTTCAGTCACCATGCTGCTACAAACTGTTAAAGACAACCTGAGTAAAGCGTTTATTCCAAGCCAGAACAATTTGGTGGAAGATGAAAATTTATGGTGCTTCCCACATAATGATAGCCATATGTCCCGAAATTATCCAAGGGGGAACATGCAACAGAAGATAGCAAAACAAAGAAGTAAAGGTGAGCTCCCAAATACAAATGAATATGAGTCCTCTGAAATGGATTAGGCCTGTTTCATAGTTAAAATGTAAGTGTTTTCCTTGGAACATGAGCTAGATATTATTCCTAACCAAGCACTATTTTCAAGGATGGAAGAAGAAGATGGAGTGTTCATGAATGAAGCTATGGCAACTAGTAATCAACAAGTGTAGTTGGATTACAACACAAGATAGAAAATAAGGATCATGGGAGAATACGTGCAACAAGCTCTACCATGTCCATAGCCACAACAACTTCCACCCCAAGAGAAGTAGGCTTTGATGCCCACTTTCTGACCTACTCCTCAGCCACACATTCCACTAATTCTAGAGAAGCAGACAAACAATACTCTAAATTCATTCATGATGGAATTTTTTCCTCCAAAATCAAGAGAGATACCACCATTCAAGCCCAAGACACAATCAGTTAGAATGCTCAATGTGGTGGAGAAAATAAAGAAGGCACCTACCAATGTATCTTTTTCAGAAATCATATCTATCCCCAAATAAAATACATTTCTTTGGGAAGCATTAAATAAAGAAGAAAAAATACCATAGATAGAGGTGACTCTATCTTGTGCACAAAGCAGAGATAAAGGATTTGTGTCGAGCCCTCAAGCTCTGACGATAGTAGCTTATACAAATGATGTGGGAAATGAAAAAGAGAAAGAGGTAAGCAAGTCAAATCCCACACCTTTCCTCTTACCACTTATTGTGGGAGATAAGATTTTTCATAATAACATGATTGATTTGGGGGCTAGCACAACAGTCATGCCAAAACAAGTGATTGATGCACTAAAGTGTAAGTATGATCCCCTCTCATGCAATTAGATGAGAAAAAGGTTCCAACTATTGGCCAGATAAAAGATTTATCTCTCACCCTCTTCTCATTCCCAAGCCAAATAGTCACAAAAGAAATAGTAGTGATAGAAATTCCCCTAGTTTTTGGGATGTGTCTTTCTAGAGATTTCACTACAAAGCTTGGTGGATACCTAGTGCACTCATCCCAACTGATTTTGAGAACCAAGAATGGAGCAAAGATAAAGATTATGTTTTAATCTCTACATCTCAAAAACATAGAAAATAATGCAATCCTATGATTTGAAGTGGCACACACCTCTTTCTCTCAACAAGAGAGATATTATACAGAGATGCTAGAAGATGAACAAGACACATGTAGTTTGACCCCCAAAGAAGAGGTGTTTCTCAACAAATTCATTGACTTCGATCCATTTGGAAACTCTCATGAACATGGCTTGGCATGTATGTGATTTTTGATGATGTTCAAATCCTTCCAAAATTGATGAAGGATTGGGAAGAGTATGATGATCTGAGCAATAATCATCTATGGACCTTATATTTTAAATGCACCAAATGAAAAGGTAGCTTTGGAGTGGGTGTCTGACTAGTGTCTCCAGCAGGATCATAGACCCTCAAGTCTTACCATTTTTAGTTCTCATTCTTGAATAATGACACTAAAAATGAGGCCTTGGTTCATGGCTTGGCCTTTGTAGAATGAATGGGTATAAAGAGAATACAATATTTTGGAGATTCAAAGTTAGTGTTGAGCTAGGTCCATCGGAAAGTGGTCTAGAAGAATACAAGGATGAATTCACATAGACATCAATTTTGGGACTTGATTGAGAGTTTTGAAGACTTCAATATTCAAGTTATTCCATTGTCTCAAAATGATACATCACTGAATGGATAGCCTCTATCGGTTCACAATTTTAACTAGTTTCTTATTCAACCAAGAAAAATGTCGTACAAGTCATCCTTTGACCTATGATCCCTAACAATGATCAAAACTGGAAAGTTTTTTATTACACTTATACTACTACCTTCATATAGAAATCAAGAGTAGTTTCAGATTGTTCACAACCAAGAGTAGAATCTCTCAAAGAATGGGTTATTCAATTGAATGGTAACAAGCTTCCTCGGGGATTATTTTCCCTTGAAAATCTCTTTGATTATGAAGATAAAACAAATGTCAAGTAGAGGTTCACTATAGATGTTAGGGACTATGAAAATCTTGACATTGGAAGCAAAAGAAAGTTAAAGATTAGAAGGGAAGTTACCTACAAGGACAAGAAGAGACTGAGAGATCCATGTTTCAAATATGATGGAGTTATTACCTAAACCCATAATGATCTTAGAGGGTACGACCCAAGCATAATTCAGCAGACCATTGACTTGGTGGAAGGATGTAAACTTGTCTGAAAAAAAAAGGCCATTCAATCAGAAGGTTGAAGTAGTGATGATGCATGAGCTCACCAAATTGGTCAATTCAAAGATAATATATCCAATCAAGCATTCAACCTGGGTATCAAATTTGGTACTAGTTCAGTAAAAGAATGGCGATATTAGGCTTTGTGACAATTTTCAAGATTTGAATAAAGCCTCTCTACAAGACCACTACCCCTTGCCATTGATGGAGCAAATCCTGTAGACTGTGGCTAAATCAGAGATGTTCTCATTACTAGATGGTTTGTTAGGCTATAACCAAATATATGTAAAGGAAGCTTACCAACATAGGACAACATTTACCAATGAGAGGGAAATGTTTGCGTACTCAAAAATTTCATTCAAACTTTCAAATGTGGGTACAAATTTTTAGCGAGCAATGTACATTGCTTTCAAAGGATTAATCAACTTGATTGTATTAATATATCTTGATGACTTGACGATCTTCTCAAAGTCAAAAGATGATCACTTCTACCATCTAGAATTTTTTTTTGAGAAGTGTCAATGGTTCAAGATATCTTTAAATTCCAAAAAATGTGCTTTTGGAGTACCTCAAGGTAAGCTACTCAGTTTCATAGTGTCAAAGGAGGGGATAGAAATGGACCCCGAAAGGTTGAGATCTATAATGGAATTACCCCTGCCAGTAAATTAGAAGGGACTACAGTCTTTTTTGGGGAAGATCAACTTTGTCAATAGGTTCATATCATATTTCATAGGCATTGCAAGACCGATCATGCTAATGCTTAACAAGAACCTAATTTTAAAATGGAACCCAAAATGAAAATCAACTTTTGAGAAGATAAATATAGCCATCTTCATTGCTCTAGTATTGGATAACCCTAAATTTTCCAAAGATTTTCTACTCTATGTATATAGTGACCAACATATCATAGTCACAATGCTCACTCAAAAGGACGAGGTAAATGATGGAGAGCACCCTATTGCATTTCACTCAAGGACCCTTAAATGTTATGAAGCCAAATATAATTTTGTAGAAAAGTAGGTTTTTTCCATTGTTAAAATATTAAAGAAGTTCCAACACTAGGTGTCAGGAAATAATATCACTATCCTCGTTGCAAATCCTAGTGTGATGAAGTATATCACAAAAGGTGAGATAACAAAAGAGAGGGAAAATTGGATCACCAAGATCCTAGAATATGATGTGGACACTAAATTATCTAGGTTAGTTCAAGGAAGAGGTCTGTGTAAATAAATTTCATAGGAATCAAGTTTTGTAACTAAAAGAGAGATTGATCATGTCTACTTGAACCAATTTGAGTCCAATTAATCTTGGGTTGTGAATCAGACATAGTATATGCAAAAAGGGTACTACCCGACAAACCTTCCATCTCATAAAAGGTGATACTACTGATTGCAAGGAACTAAGTATGTATTAATTGAAGGTGTATTATTGAAGAGCAATTATGATGGTGTATTGCTCTGATGTTTAGACAAGCTGCGGGTAGAAAAAGTTCTTGATGAATTCTAGATCATAGTCGTGAAGATGGAAATTTCTTCACCAAGACTACTAGTTTAAAGATAATGTGAGTGGGATATTATTGGCCCTCTATTTTTTTATAATCACATCATTTGGTACAAAAGAATACTCAGTGTCAATTCTTTGTTGGCAAAAGAAAGAATGTTGCCTTGCCCCTAAGTTTGATTGTAACTGAGGAGCCCTTTGCTCAATGGGGTTTGGATTTTATTAGAATGATAAATCTTATTTCCAATGCTAGTCACAAGTGGATCCTTATGGTGACCAAATACTTCACAAGGTGCACAGAGACCATAGCCCTAAAGAATGCCACAAAGGGGGAAATTGTCAATTTTCTTGAAGAGCTAGTAGCCAGATTTGGCCTACCCAAAACCATCATATCCGAAAATGTTCAAGCTTTTGTAGGATCAGGGATGTTAGGTTTTTCTACCAAACATGGGATTTTCCTTAAAAATTCATTGAACTACTACCCGCAAGGAAATGGGCTAGCTGAATCGACCAACAAAAACTCAATTAGGTTAATCATGCAAATCAGTTTGGAACAATAAAGGGACTGGCACAAGCACATATGAGCTACTCTATGGGAAAACTAGATTACTTCTAAGAAAATTCTAAAGATCTCCACTTATGAACTGGTGTATAGAAAATATGTAGTGTTACCTATTTCCATAGAAATCCTTGCCTTACTGCTACTAAAAGGCCTAGAGATTGAAGAAAGAAAAAGAATGGAAATGCGATTGGAAAAAATTCTCAAATTGGATGAAGACAGAGAAAAGGCTTATGAATCCATGATCAACCATCAACAAATAGTAAAGTGGTGGTTTGAAAAAAATATCTCTAACCCATAATTTAGAGAGGGAAGCCTAGTGTTAAAGTATGATGAACATACTATGAAACAAGGGCAAGACATAAAATTGCAAGTGCTATGAAAGGGACCCTTACGATTCAACACTTGTAAGGAAAAAAATGCATACAAACTTGAAGATATGGAAAGAAACACTTCAAATATACCAGTGAATGGTATTTAATTGAAGTTATTTCATTAAAATATGGATTTCTTTTAAAAAATTTATAGTTATGTACCATGTGTAATTTTTTTTGTAAATACATTTTAATTTTGAGAATAAGCCATTGAGAATAATAGAGAAAAAGAGAAAAAAATTGTATTATCTTATATTCATAAAAAAATTATAATGTTATACAAAGCCCAAGGCTCAAATTTGAACAAAAGGCTCTCTCAAGAAAACCCAAAAAGAGGAGAGTTTATAGAGAAAAAAGATGCAAAAAGGAAGCAATGTGAAGAAAATAGTGAAGAAAAGCCTCCAACCATTGTCCATAAAATCTGAAAGGGCTCATCATCAGAGTTTTTCTTTTTCTTCTTCTTCTTCTTCTTCTTCTTCTTCTTCTTCTTCTTCTTCTATGTCATGACACAAAAGGGGGTTGAAAACACAACATAGGCTCCACACAATGCAGACCTAAGGACTAGTAGCCAATGGCTCTCCACGAGAAACTTGAAGTGCTTCCACCAGGTGAGTACCAGAACACACTCCAAACCTTACTCCTACAATAGATAGGTGGTCATTGGTTGAGAAGAAGGGAAATGTTTCTCAAGATCCATAGCACAAAAGTCAGAAAGAAAGAGTAACTAGGGTACATCGTTCCTGAAGTTTATGTGCTTGCAAAGATCCATGATGCTTGAGATACCAATGCTAGTGGTAGCCACTTGTACTATCTCACCAAGCCCTTCCATCAATGTAGCATCGAACATCTAGTGGAACAATTTAATTATCATGGGTTAGGCCATGTTTAGGTCAAGCAAGGAGGTGACAAAGTGAGAAAGAACATTGCAGTTGCTCTGAAGCTAGTTCTCATCATTAATGAAGTCTTGACCAACTACCCACTTGAATGCAACCAAGGAAAGGTGGTCACACCTATTCACCAAGCACTTAACTCTATCACTAGTGACCTCTCCCACAAATTAGTATCATGGCCTCCATGGGAGGAGCCAAATGGGAGTGCCCAAACCAACCAACATTCTGAAAAAGTAGCAAACTATGGTGAAATAGGAGATGATGAAAAGTTTGCTTAATTTGAAAGGCTATATTTTTGAGTGAATATTGCGTAAGGTGGAATGGCTATATATAGAAAGATTACCAGAAAAACCCATCCAACAAAGAGTCTAGTTTTGGTTGGACGACAATGGTGAAATATCAAAGAAATGTAGGAAGGTAGCTAAATCATATAGAAAATATGAAAGGAGGTCTTATGAATTAAATTTGGGCAGTGAGAGTAAATTCTCTCATGTGTCGATTGGTGATGCATGTCCTTTTCCATCATCAACATCAACCAGCTTACTTATGTGAAAGGACACTAATGCAATAAGTTCTGAAAAATTAATGGGCACATCTTTTCAAAGGTATCTAGCATCACTTCAGCACATTTCTCATAGCTAAAATCATGTGTTTCAATACAATAAGCTCATTTGTGAAAGAGGTGGTAGAAAGAATGTACCAATTTCATTCTAACAGTGTTTTCAACATTCTTGAGAGATACAGATCTCAACTCCACATGTATCGCCTCAATGGTAGCATTTAATGGACCAATAGTAACATCGTAGCCTTAACTAAATGTATGAGAGAGGAAATTAATTATACTCAGAAGTAGATCCTTTGAAAAAAAATCAAAAGGAAAGTGGTCGTTTTTAGTTAAGGGAAACCCTCTACAACTTCTTGATATAGCCATGGTAGAATCAACAATCTTTGGTAGAAAATTTGTAGCCACAAACAAAACACTTGGCTATGTCAATATTTTTGGGTAAAACTCATTGGCCAATACTCTAGCACTTGAGGAGTAGCCATTCAAATTCTGTAAAAAGTTGCAACCAGATAGAATCATCCTAAGATAAGCGGTGCAAAATATCACTAACAATGTTTTCAACCCTAGGTTGTCAGCTAACCCTAAAAATCTTAGGGAAGGTGCATTTCAAAGATTGGCGGAACATGAACCATCTAAGGGTTTTGTGTCTTGGCTCTAGAATTCCAGCTTGCCATAGTTTATGTTGCTTTTCATACAACCATGCCTAGAGTTGGTCAATGCATGTGACAAAAGATTCTATAAAGAGACAAATTCCATTAAAGGTAATAGGATCAAAGTTACTATTTCTTCTGAGGCCATACGAGATATGTTGTGTATCCCTACAACCTGTGGTGCTAAACATTTTGATGAAGAAAAATTGGATATCTATGGGGAAGAAATGGACAAGAAAAAAGGTTTCTATGAAGATGAAGTGAAGGAAATGCTAGAGGGGTCATATTACTTTTCCTCTTTCACACAATAAATTCAAGTAAGACACATAGTTTGTGTTCTCGATGTTGTCCTGGGTCTTTGGCCTTAACAGTGATGAGGAGGTCCATATTTTTTAGTTGGTCCTAGCTATGCACTCAAAGGGGAAAATAACCAGAAATACTATGATTTTGCTAAGGTGATAGTCAAAAACATGCTAGAGCAATTAAAAAATTACTACACTGAGTCTAAATTCAAGTATCCTTCTTTCTTAGCTCATTTAGTTTTGCATCAGAATTCTAAGTGGCTTGAGAAAATATACCAGTGTCTAGATTTGATGTAAGGGGTTGTTTTTTAGCTAGTTTCTGTATGGACCCATTTACTTTCAAAAATAGGAGATTATTAGTAGTTTGTAGATCATTTTCTAATGCTAGTGCTCCAAGATTTGTTGTCACACCCTATGGGTTGTTTCTCTCCTAAGGTCATAGTATGGATGGAAAATCCGCCGACCCCAATGGATTATTTCCTTGAAGAGGATTTTACATTTATTATATTTAATGGTTTTGTTGGGGAACCTTTCCAACTTCCAAGATTTTTAATGGATATAGTTTTCATGTTGGAGGCATGTCGTCAGGAAACTCTTGTCGACAACTCTTATGACACCGAAACAAACAAAAGAAAGATATATTTGATTCCCCTCACCATTACCGATAGTCAGGTAATGATGAATAAGTGAAGGGCTAAAGGTGAACTCACAAATTTACTGGCAACCTTAGGCCTACTTCTAATTTGTGACCGGTGGGACTACAACCTGTTAAAGCACTTCAACTTGAAACATGTGAGTTAGGAGTAGTTTTAGAGGAGAAATATGACTCAAGATAGGTCAGAGGTGTATATTGACTTGGCTCACATTCCACTCAAGTGACCAAAATGGCTGAATTTCTATGAGCCACAGGAAGAGTATTAGAAGAACATCCCAATGGGAAGATCCCTCAACACACAGTTGAAGTACAAAGGATGGTTGAAAAGAAAAATGGTAGACTTCTGGAGATTCTAACAAGAGATGAAATGCCCCGGTGCCTTTCTAAGTGAATTTCAACCAGATGATGACAAGTTCAAGGACCTTTATGATCAAGAGGCTAACTCCAACAATAGCAATCCAAAGACCAGTCATGAGATTGACAGGGAGAAAATTCCATGTTGTGTTTCTCATCTTCAAGAATTTGATAGTCAGAGAGGCTCAAAGCAAAGGGACTCACAATCCACATCCTCCACTAGTGCTTGATGTACAAGAAAAAAGGACCCAATGGTCTCCAAAAGGGTCTGTTGTGGTCATTAGATGCTGAGAGAGGGAGGGATTAGTGGCAAGATGATTGGAATGTAATAGTTCTAGTTGTGCAAAGAGAAGATGGGTTCAAGATTTAGGTGAACTCAATGTGTCAGCCTGAGAAAAAGAAGAAGCAAAGTTTTTACTGCAAAATGTTCTTACCACTATGGACCAAGTCTTTTTTTCTCCCCCTCTTCTTGCTATCTTTGCATATTTGGTTCCTCCTCTTCCCCCTCCCATGGAAAGGAATCCCCCGTCCTCATACACTGAGCTAATAGTCTTGAATACACCCCCTGCCATTTTTAATGAATTTTCTATGACTCTCGCATGTGTCGAACGAGCATCATCTACTTTAGCTACTATTGATTCTTTGATCACCCTATCAAGGGCCCCATTGGAAGAGAAGAAGTTTTTGTGTTTCTCGTCACTCTTGGTACATCCACTTCTAGGAAGATGCCTCTCCTTCCAGCCATTTCTCTTTTCACTTTGACCAGTTTTTCCTATGCCTAATCCCAATTTGGTATCCCACCTTTTTCCATGATAACACTCCCTTTTGCTTCCTCACGTGCTCATACATCTGAGGTTTCTCCTTTGGTCACCCTTTTTGGTCTTCCTCCCAGTGCTTCCTTACAAAAAATAGCATTGATACACCTTAGAGTCTCCAAGACCATTTCAATGCAACCAAGCAAGCCTAATAGGCTAGAAAGAAAAAAAATCTATTAAAAAGTGCTGCATTACTAGCAACCAAGAAGACTAAAGCTTGCTTCAATGAAGAGAAGAACTCCCTGCTAATCACTACCATGAAGTCGCTCGTGTTTAAGCCTAAAGGGAAGATACAGTTGGAGGACTTAACATTAGAGCCACAACCATAGATTTTAATGAAACTCACCCATGTGACAAAGTGGTCCTATCTAAGGCAACCTAGAAGGTGGTATATATGAATTACAAGAGGCTGGGAAAAAAATTGAAGAAGCACGAGGTAGAGCTAATAAAGTGAAGGAAATAGTGAGCAAGTGGCATAACTTAATCTAGGCCAGAGATGTCGAGATGGATCACATAAGGAAAATACAAAGTCAACAAGGAGAAACATCAAAGTTGCTTGTAGAGGTTTAGAGTGAACAGGTTTAGCTTGATGCTAAAATTGAAAAATTGAAAGGTGAGTTAGCTACTGAGTGCCAAATGATTGTAGAGTATTGGCACACTCAGGAAAATATGAGAAAAGAGTTAATGGTTTCTAATCTCCAAATTTTGACGATATTTAGAAGGCCTACATGGAAGCAAAAAATTCAAAATAAGAGATCGAAAGACTGAGCTCAGAATGGGCAAGTGCCCTCAGGGAAAGAAGTCAAATGGAAGAGAGTGCAAAAGAAAGAGAGGCTTAGTTCAATGAGCAGTTGGCTACTACATGAGGATCTGGGACCCTCCCAATAATGGAGAAGCTAATATCTACACATTGGGAGTAGATCATAGTTCTTGTTGCCATTCTTAGGCCTACTTTGTAATTCTTAAGGGACGTTCTAGAATTAAATGTGAAGGTTGGCATGATGGCCAATCAATTTCTACAAATATGTCATCCTTGACTAATGGAATCACAAAGCTTGATTTCCAAGTTATGTGTGGCCACATATAAGGACCTAAGAAGTGTAGGGATTCCCAATTGAAGGGTCACCACTATCAAATAAAATGATATCATCGACTACCAAAAATTCACAATGAGGTGCAAGGATTGTCAGATGGCATTGAAAAAGCAGGTTAATGAAATCAAGGACTTTGGTGTCCTTGTTGACTTTGGGCTACATCCTCTTCTTTCACCGGATGGAGATGAGTTGAAAGTTGAGCAAGTAATGGATGCAATTTGACACAAGGTCCAAACTTCTATAGAACCCTTGAGTTCAAGTGCCACACCTATGGTTGATAATATTGAGTGCAATATCTTTCCTCTTTCTTAACTCTATTATCACCTTGGGGTGGCTTCTTCTAGATGGGGATTTGTTTCCTCCAATTTTTTTTTTGAGCTGGAGCAAACATATAGGCACATCCATACTCTCATCCCACTGACATATGCTGATTGTGATGTGCAACATTCCACTTTCCTCAAACTCCAAGAATTACCAGTGTCCTAGGTTTGTGTATATGCAAGTGAAGACCCCCTATGAGTCACCAAAAATGTGAAGAATTTTCTTCCTTGATCATTTTGATTTTTGGTTTGTATATTTTTTTGGCTTTGGATGTATCTACACTCAAGTAAAGTTGTTGAAAAGGTGTGTAATGCACCACATAGTGGTTGCATGGCTTTCATCTTTCACCTTCCTTTCAAGAGAGAGTTGAGACATGTGTCAACTCATCAGGGATTTCCAAGGAGCTATATCCATGAGTTCAAGATTTTTTTCCTTTTTGACACATCATCTCTTTTTCAAAAGAAGTTTTTTCTTTTGTAGAGCGATACTTTTTGGGGGTTTGTTGGAGCTTGCTCACCCTTTTTGGTTTTCTTGATGGAGTCTTCGAGTTGATGTTGTTGGGTTACTTGACCACTCAACTAAAAATTTTCTAGGCTATTTTATAGGATTTGATCATTTTTAGATAACTAGATCTTTGCAAAATATCTAAAGAGCATTATTGTAGTAGTTGAGAGTTGATGAGTAAAGATTGTTGTTACCTAACTACATATTTACAATTATATTGTGTGTTATAATGTGTTGACACCTAGCAATAGTTACTTTTGTGTTGTGGTGGCATTTTCTTTTTCATGCAGCTATAAATTAGTAGCATTTTCTTTTTCCTACAACTATAAATGAGAGGCATTCTTAGAAGGAGAGGGTTGGTTCCAAGTTTTAGTTTCCTTTGCTGAGGAATTTTTTTATAGTTTTATTTAAGTTATAAGAACTATTTTCAAAAGTAGAGTTGCATAATTAATTTCCTTTGGCATGTTATATTTTTTATGCTCAAACTATTATCAGATTGGCATCTGACCTCTATTTTCAAGTTCTTTTGATATTTAAGCACAAATTATTTGAAAGAAATCTTTGATATTGTGCATGTATGGCCTTTATCAAAATTTCCTTCTTTATTCTTTTATTTTGAATGAAACACTATGTCAAGCAAGCTGAATTCGAATAGTTTAAGCTGTTGATTTCCATGTTGTAGCCTTATATGTTAAGATAATAGCTTGTGAAAACTGGACTATGTTAGCGAACTTCTCTATTTTTCTGAAGAGTTATTGTTTTGTTCTATTATGTTGTATTAGGAGAGAGATTTTATGTGATTTATGAACATTTTTTAGTTAACCTAGGAAATATTTATATGTGCTTGGACCTTAATGAACACCACCTATGGTAAGATTTTTGAGTCTGCACTATGCTTGTTTTTATCCTTTGTTGTTCGTTCTCTTTCCAACAATGAAGGGTCATGGTGTTTTGTGTCTAATTATATCACTCATGGGAAAGATTGGGTTTGAAATGTTGTTAAAGATTTAGCGCATTTATTTTTTAATGTTTTATGTTTACATTTCCTTCTACCCTTTTCTCCAAAACTCAAAGGTATTCAGTGAGGCACAAAGTGGTCCCCCACTCACTGAATTTCCCATAAGACTATCAGAGAGGTGCAAGCTTTGATGATCAACAATAGGATCTTGATCTTGGGGGCTTGGCCACCCTCATAGTTATTGTTATCCTATCTTACAAGCATTCGTACATTTAAATCCACCTTGATTGCATGGTTGGCTACTCTAGTGTGAGTTTGAAGAAATTTAATACTCTCACTAAAGTGGGGGTTGAATGTAGTGTAGGAAAATGCATACCCATAAATTTTCACACTTTTTGGGGACCGACTTGCTTTATTTATCCTTATTTATGTCTTAATTGGTCTTATTTTGCATCCACAAGCCTAATAAATTTTACATTTTTATGGCTAATCTTGACAAACATCAAAGGATAAATGATAATTTAATGATTCCCACTATGTGTCCTTGATTTTTGGACTAGGACTAAGATTCCACCTAGGGAATCTTTATCCTCCATAGGTCTTGGGACCCTAATTTTGAAAGGACCTTAAAAGGGCCCCCTTTTGTTGTCTTTTCCTTGAGTTTCAAGCCTCAATACTAAGACGCCACTTAGGGCGTCTTAGTCCCCCTCAAGTTATTTTTCAAGATTTAATTTCAAATCTTGGTAGGATTTATCCACCTTTAATTAATGAATTCATATGTCTATTTATTGTGGTGTAATTTCAAGATATTAAGCATGGATAAGTATAAATACAAGGTTCCTTCATTCATTCTCATCTAAGACTTTTGTGAGAGAATTCCTAATAGCATAATTGAGTTCACAAGAGAATTTAAGAGAAATTCATTAAGCATTTGGATTCATCATTAAGATTCAAGCATCATGTCAAATATATTCTTGCATCATGTGTGTTTCTGAGGTAACATTTGTCATGTAGGGTTTTAATTCAAGCAAGCAATTCAAGTCAAGATTTATAAGGCATTCAAGCATTTCAAGATCTAAATTCAAGCTAGCCACTTAATAGAAGTTTGCATGTTTCATGAAAAGGGTTTGGTGAGTTGAAATATAGCACTTTGTTCATTCATCATTTTCCTTCATTATTTCATTTCATTCCAAGGTTTAATTACCAACAATGGGTTTGACCAAGGAAAACCCCCATTTACTAACAATCAAATTTTTTTTATTCTCTTGTGTATTTCTATTTGTAGATTGAGGTTGAAGATCATTTAAAGTGAAAATTTATAAAGTTGTAAAGTTGTATTGCAATATTGTCATCTTCATGGAAATTCACCTATAGGCTAGATCTAGAGTTTTTAGGACTTGAGATTTAAAAAAAAGGAAGTGTAGACATTAAAACTTAGGATCACATTGTGAGATTGTAGAAATTTAGATCGGGACTAAGTTAGTAGCAAGGGAATCTTATTCCTCCAAGTGGTATTTTGTAGAGATTCTTTGAGATTCTATTCTGACATCTAGAGATTTTGCATGTACCCCAAAAAATAACAGTGGGACTAAGAAAATAGTAAGGGTTTCTTAGTCCTCTCTAGCATATTTTGAAAGAATTTTTGCATTTCCAAAATCCTTATCACATTTCCATACTTCCCAAGTACACATATCCTAACTTTTTGTTACTTAATTTTGTCATTCTCTCATTATTTTTCTTACATTACTAGGTTTTGTGAGTTGAATATCAGGGGTATATGTAGGATCATGATGGGCCAAAAAGTGGTGATATGTCAGTGATATGATGGCCCATGTGGCTGACGACTTTTTTTTTACCCAAAATTGATGAAATGAAAAAGGTTTTTAAAGGAAATTCTCAACTTTCCACCAATATAAATTATGCTTTACTTTGAATTTAATAAATAATTATTATTCATTTTCTATTTGAATTATGACTTAAGTCTTGATTGATATGTTGATTGAAAAACATCTATAGATTTCAAATGGTATCAAAAATTTTGAATCTAAAACGTGCATCACATTCTATGCTTCGCATACTATAGGATTAAAAAAAATGAATTTCATGAAGTTTTGACCAAGTTATGGTGGTCAGACATAAGTTTTTATTTTTTTTTAAAGTTGTAATAAAAATTCATAGTTAATTATTTACTTGGAAAAATCCTACAAAAAATATACATCACAAGGGAACATGAGTCCTCTACTTATATCTAAAATCTAATAAAAAAATATTATCATTTTATTGTGGTTAGGTGGTCGACAGACATTGAAATTTCAAATTTTTACCAAATAATTTAAAATAAATAATTAAACCTAGTAGTTTAGAAACTACATTGAATTTTCTACAGATTCTATTCTTACATATTTTTGAAATAATATAGATAACTTATTCAAAATTTTATGTCAAGTTGCCTAACTTTTATTTTTCTAAATTTTTTGCCACTTAAGGGCCTATTTTTTCCATGATGATTCTGCACATACCCTCAAATTATATTTTCCAAGCTTTTACTTGGTGGTAAACCCTTCCAAGCCTAGGGAATCTTCTTAAGTCTTCCTTTTTGAGAATTGAATCACCTTTGTGTTGATATTCAGTCCAATTTTGGATCCTAAGTTTGCTTGAATGAACCATCCCCCGACAATAAAGAAAAGGGAAAAACTAAGGACTAGGGATTCCTTTCTTGTATTGTGAGTCCTTTTTCCTTTTCTCCTTCCCCTTTTCCCTATAGTTCAGTGATAAATAGTCTCGAGTTGTTGGGAGACTTGTAGGTGTCCTATGGTCCTATGTTGGTCTTGGTTTTGTGTGCTTTCTTTTTTGGTTTTTGTTGGTCGAACTGTTTAAGTTAAGTTTATGTTTAAGTTTCAGTTTCTGGCTTTCTCAATTCTCATAAGTCCCTCGTTTTCCTCTATGACTATTTTTTAATGCGTGCTATCCCTTCTAATTTTAATCTAATCAAAACAATATTTAAAAAAAAAATTTCCTTCGTAATATGAATTTTTAATCATTTTTTAATTTTCTTTCTTGGGAGTTATCATTTAGTGTCACTAATCTAACATGCTTTAATTCCCTTGGAATTTTTTTCCTCCCCTTACATTTTAGGTCCAGTGTATATAGCACTTTATTCCCACCCTACACATGCCCCATAGATTTATTTTAGGCTTTTCTTTTGAGTCATGTTGATAGCTTATATGAGATGTCTATTTTAGACATTACCTTTTTCCCCTGTCTCCTGAGTAATTTTGTTTGTGTACACATTTAAATTATTTATTAGCAGCTCTTTGGATCTATTCCACTTTTTCATGTTTATTTATATTCAAATATGAACTTGGGAGTACTAAAAATCTAGATCAAGTTACCATCTCATATTTGAAATCAACATTGTCTCATTTTCATAAAAATTTTAGACCTCAAACTACATATTTATTCTACTTGAGAATTTTGAATTTCCCACAATATGAGTCATGAATTATATTGATAAATATCAAATCCAAAATCATTATACATACTAGCTAAGCCACTTTGAAATGTATTTTCTGTATATATTTTAAATATAGGAAATATTTAGACCCTAAAATCATTGTATAATTTAGGTGGGTAAATATTTTAAATTCATGTTTATCCACTAAGTGATTCAGAAGCTATCCACACATCACCATAAAAGAGAACTAAGTATTTTCTATAAAATCCTGAATCCTTATGAATTCCACCTTAGTGAGAGTTTCACATCTACCAAGCACATAAAGAATAATTCTTATAATTGTATTTATCATTAATCAAAACTTAACTAGACATTTCATATCTAAATAACATAAATTTAAATTTTGAGTACCCTATAGACACATGGTCTACTATGTATCTTAATGATCTTGACATTTTAGAATATCCTAGCTATATAATTTTATCATCATTTTATTAACATTAAGGAATTTTAAAATCAAATTCATTGAGCTTGAAAACATTTGTATAATAAAAATATGATTTCTTTTTTGGTCTATAGTTCACTTGAGATATTCAAGTTAAGGATAAATTAGGTTCTTTTCAAATTGAGTGAATGAAAATTCATGAATCAAAAATACCTATTGGAATAATTTTTTTTTTTCAAGTATATCTTTCACCAAAATGAATTGAAGAAGCATGGAAAAAGAGTGCCAAGATGCATGTTTATATTAATTGAGCCTATTATAAGCATCATGTATTTCTATTAGAAGTTCACTCAATGTATATAAATCCATATGTATGTATATTATTACCTTGGTGTTGTGTTATAATATTTTATAATTTAAGACACTAGTTCCTACCACCAAGTTTTGAGGGTTATTTCATTCATTCATTTATTTTATATATGTGTATCTTTGGTTTGTGTATATATATGTCGATTTGGCCATTGTTAGGTTAGAATTTCGTATGAATTCTAGGGAGGGACCTTAAGAAATTTAGAAATATCTCTTTTCTCATGCAAGTAATTTTATCTAGAAATATATCAGTTTGTCAAAGACGAGTCTTTTCTATCTAAAATTCTAGTCATAGTACTTACAAAAGTTTGTTTCATGAGCAATATGCATCATACTCTACATATATTTTGATAGGATTTTGTTGGTTAAAAATTACACATCATTGCATGTTGGTTATTTTCTACTATCTCTTCCATGTGAAAGTATAACTAATTTCCTATTCTATTTCATTAGATTATTGATAATCAAATGGTTGCACTATTCATGTTGCATATTGAGCCAAGAATGATAATTATTTTGTGTGATTTTTGTTGTTTGTAGGAGAGGCTTACTAATTTTTTGATTATAGATAAATAGGTTTTCAAGGGGCCCTAAAAACCTATATAAAAAAGAGAAAATGCAACAAAGATAAAGAAAATTGGTTTCCCAACCAAACACCAAAAAATAGGTTGATTATAGAACAATGAACACCCTATAAACAGATGATGATAAGCCAAAAAAAAAAAAACTAGACAAAAAGAGAACATAAAAGGAAACATTTAGCGAAGCTCTTTTAGAATTTTGGTTGCTTCCAAATCCTTATAAATCACCCTATAATGCATTTCCCTGACCTCCTTCAAATCCTATCTTGGAACCATTTTGAACTTCTTCTTTTTTCTCCGAGTGTGAATGCTTAGACCCATTCCCAATTTCACAACCTATAGCTCCTTATCAGCATCCTCTCCCATCTCCTTGTTCACCTGCTTACCAAAAAATATCTTATAGTCCACTCCCTCACCTTCTCATTTAGGAACACAAGTCCTTCAACCAAGGATTCAAGTTTCTCATTGTTAAGGTTGATAACCAGCTCAAGGTCTTTACATAGCAACAAGGAGTTCCTTTCAAATGTTGACAACCTTAGGCCACAATCTCTCTTCAAATTGGCCATGTCATCCATCATTAGGCCCAAACTAGAGCTCAATGATTTAACCAAACTGACGATGGAATCCTTTTCCTTTAGGCTTTTGAGAGTAGAAATTTGGCATCATGCAATTGTATCATGTTTATTATTGAAGAGGTCAAAAATTCAGTTGTATATTGGTTTGATTTAGAATGAGGTTGTAGACCACACCCACTTTTCATGAGCTCTTCACTCAAGGAGATCCCCAGAGATCTTTACCCCAAGAATGGATTAGAGGTAAGAGATCTAATAAGGGACTATCCAAGTATTTGATTAGGATCCAATGAGGGGTTCACCATCAAGTTTGAACTTGTAAAAATGTATGACATTCAAAATAAAAGGAAAAACCTAGTTTAATGTAATGCTTCACTAAATGATTTGTAAATGCAAACAAAGAAAAATAGGAAACTATAAAATAGAAAGTGTGTACCTGGAAACTTGTAAGAGACACAATGGAGCTTTGAGATCCCGAGAAACCTAATTTTCAATCCTAGTGGGATTCATTCACCATTCTGAGTGAATTAGTCCTAGTTCTAGAAAATTGTACCAAAGCAAGTTTCAGCCAAAATAGTATCCAAATCTACAAAAAATCTTTAGTAAACTCCTATAGTGGGACTCATTCACCAATTGTGGAAAATGATTCTTGTTGATGGTCAATTTAACAAAACAATGTTAAACATAATATTTCTACCCTCTTTCTCCTAAAAAAGATAGATTTAACCTAAAGAAATATATCTTCCGATGTCTTTTTAGTTGGTTCTCAACTATGCTAATGCAGTTCAATGGCCAATGCAATTGTAATATTCAAGGGGCCTGCTGGCAAAAAGGATACAAAATACATCATATAAATTAATCTACATTTGGGGGGGTGTAAACAAATATCAAAAGATAAGTCAAAGCATAGGACAACACATGAATATAAATTTCCTTCAATTTAGACATACAAATTCCATAATGAGCATTATTTCTAAACAACTAAACCATGAAATGATGCAATCTATAGCACAATCTATACCATTTCATTCATTCACAATGAAAATTCAAGACATGCAGATCATTCACCATTCATAAATTTCAAAATTAACAAAAAAATATCATTAGGTCATCATAAAAATTCATAGATCAATGAACACAAAAAACTTCATCCTTAGATAACTCAATGAAAATAGCCTTAGATTTAGAATATTCTATTGATTTTCGCAAAATAAGAGACAATTATGCACAACATTCACTAGAATATGAATGACTATTGTTCATTGACATCACCATTAAGACTAAAACTTGAAAATAAAAATAAAATTGTATTGAAAAACTATAAAATATCTAAGTTTCTTTGCATAAAGTTGTGAAAGAGTTTCTGAAAATGTAAAAATATTTAACTTTCTCCTTAGGCTACTAATCCTTCTTCAATTAGCCAAACTTTACAAAATGGAGAGAAAAACTACATATAGACCAACCCTAGCACTAATTTCTCCAATCACAAAATTGAGATCCACAAATTTAGGGAATCACTAGAGTTGCATGAGATGACTTCCTTGTTGGTATTTAGTTCTCTTGTTGATGACTTTGTTACCAAAACCTGGTGCACCAAGAGGGAAGGTGGAACTGTTGGTGATCTCCAGTTGAAGTGGGGTCATGATCCTGCAAAATAGGAGGGAAAGAGAGAGAGTTATCTTGCAGACCATGTCACCAAGTATCCATTAAGAACAAAATGTTCACTGCCACTTTATTCGTGTTTTTTCTACTCAAGCATGTACTCATCATAATTATTCAACACTTGTTGAAACATGTCTTCATTTGGCCCTTCCACCCAACTATTTGTAAACTTTATTCTTTTCAACTCTATAGAAGCAAACTCTTGCATATCCCCAAGTTTAATAAGTTCCCTTCTTGCTTGGAATGAGAGTACCACTATTGTGCTTGCATCTCAAGATCTAAGGGAGTTGCTCCACCTTTATCTTCTTAGGCTTTGTTGGCCTTAAAATTTTTGCAACCTGGCTCCCTCTTTGAGAAGCTTCTTCAGAAGCTCCTGACATTTTTCACTCCTGTAAAATAGTCCTATATTAGATCAGTAAAGACTTGGAAAACATTACATCGATATTACCTTTCATATCATCTTATATATATCGAAGGAAACTCTACATACTTAGTCAAATTTTGTACTTACCAAAAATGGAGCCAAGAGAGAATTAGGAACAAGAAGCCTTTTAACACAGGTAGGATCAGGATTGGAATGGAAACCAAACCCAAAACTAGTTGATGGTTCCAAGTTCATTTCCCACTTCCGTTCTGCTTCCTCCAAAATAATAAGGATGTAGACTAGAATCAACATTCATTGGAAGCAACATCATTTTGGGAATTGATTCTTATGCAAACACTTATGGGATGTGTTCATTCTTGGATCTGCCTCTGCCAGTTTATTATTCAAATGAAGCACATTTAAACATATAGTCACATTGACTTCAGACTTAGGTCACATGAAACCATAAGGAAACTTTAAATAAGGGGTTTAACCTCATCCTTAATAGGGAAAAAACAAATTTGAAATTTTTAGGGAACGATATTGTAAAGGTCAACACACAAACCCTAGTTTGTGTGAATCGTTGACTTATAGAAATTAAGGCATCAAAACCCTAACATCAAATCCATTAACTCGACATGATAATAGGATCAAAGGGGTCATCAAATAGATTCAAACACTTTTAAAGCACAGAAGATCCCTCAAAATGAAACCCTACTTAAAACTAGGGCACGATAGTATGGACATGCCACCAAAACAAAGAAAATGAGAGAAGAATGATAAAATGAATAGGAAAAGTAGAAAAAGAAAAATGGAAAATGGATGGAAAACAAAACCAAACCAGAAACAACAAGAAAAATAGACAAGGAAACAAGCAAAGATTCATGAGAGAAAGTATCATGAATGCACAAAGAATACAACAAATGACATAAAATGAAAACACCATAGGAATGTGAAAACCACCTACCTCAAAATGCCACCAAGAAAGGTTGAAACTTTGACAAGAATCTGCTCACCAATGTGTGCCCACAACCAAATTGTGCTATTCTCAAAGTTACTCAGGCTCTAACTTGTAAAATTGTTTTAGATAATGATTATGAGCTAAAATAACCTTGATTAAGGTTTAAAATCCATTTCGTGTGTGTGAGAGAGTTGAAATTAATGCCATTATTGTAGTTGGTTGGGCACAAAACCAAAAACATAAATGAGTATTCAACCAATGTGTAAATAGAAGATAGGGTGGAAGCAAAAGTGGAGTTGGAACAAAACAAGAAACATTACCCAAGTCTCTTATCTAATTCCAAATCTAATTTTTTTCCCATGGTAGGGAAAAAATAATAAAGGGAACGGGGGAAGAATTAGAACCAAAACCAGACCTGGAACCTTTACAAAGTTCTTAGTTCGATTTTGATTTTGGTTCCACTCTTGACAAAGAAGCAAACACCAACACAAGAAAAAAAAATTAAAAAATGAAATGAAATGGGACCAGAATACAAATTAGACCCAGAAAAGACATCAAATGTGGAAAAAACACAAAGGAGAAAAGTGAGAGTGGGGTCAAAACCAAAACAGGATTCAAAAATTTTCACAAATTTCCAAGTTCAGTTTCGTTTCCGGTTTGGCTTTCGCCAAGGGGAAAAGAAAACACAATAAAAAAAAAAGACAACTCAAGTGAGAAATGAGCCCTGGAGTGCAAGGAAAAATAAATAGATAAAGAAAAACAAACAAGACAAGAATGAGGTTAGGACCAAAACTGAATCTAGACTTAGAACCTTTACCAAGTTCCGAGTCTAGCTTCCATTCTGGTTCTGCCTCCACCAGACAAAATGAACAAAGACTTAGGAGGGAAAAAAACAACTCCTAAGACTAAAACAAAAACACCAAGGACAAAGAAACACAAGGGGGGCCCATTTTTGATCAAAAATTAAAATGAGGTGGTTATGCAATGCATAACATCTCCACTTATACTTTTTTGGAAATTCAAAGTCTAAAACTAGTCTTCTCAGTCATCTCTTTCTATGCCTCTAAGTGTTTGGGTTTGAAACTCTTATTTCGGGGTTGTAGGTGACCTTTTAGTGAATATTCCAACCTTTTTAGTGGGGAGAAAACTCCAACAACTTTCTCCAAGAATGTAACTTATTCTTCAATGGATCGTCAAGCTCCATGACACCTAGATCTATAATCATACAAATAGAGAAATAAGACTTGTTGATTGTTAGTAGATAGGGGTTTACCTTGGTCAAAATCCTTTTAGATAATTAAAAAAAATGATGAAATATAGAAAGATAAACATGAAAAATGAAGTATAGGACATGAAACATGAACAATAATACCTTGAATGATGTCTTGTAAGTCTACAATCTACCATGATATTGTCATGGTAGATGTAGATTTTGACCTTGAAATGAATGAAATCATGCATAGCCTTGGATATTGGATGAAACATCACAAAACTATCTCAACAACATGTTCGATGCTTGATATCTTGGAAATGATGATGGATCTTGAATTTCTAAAATAATTGATAAAGAATTATTCCCTTAAATGTCATAGAAATGACCTTGAATGGCCTCTTGATGATGTTGTGAAGTCTTGGAAAGCTTAACTCTTGATTTCTTGGCTTGATCTCATGAATAATTAATTTTTCTTAGGTGAAATAAGGATTTGAAATCTTTCTTATCTAGGAAATCCACTCACATGACTGCTAATTAGATTCCCAAGGCCAATTGGAAGAAATCTGAATTAAAACCCCACTTTCTTGCTTAGAACCTCAAAAATAGGCCAAATGGGACTCATTCACCATCCTGGGTGAACCAGTCCCACCTAGATGGGACTCATTCACCCAAGGTGGTGAATGGGTCCCATAGGGTCTATTTTTAGTCCTAAAGTGTTGGGGAGTTAAGAAATTAGGCTTATATGTTGATCTTATTAGGTTTTTAGCTAAAATATGCCTTCACATGCAAAATATGGTGTTAGAGGGGCCTAATAATGAGGATTAAAGGGGTAATTAATGCAAGGGACTCAAAACTCAATGTGAAAGTGTGAATAAATACATTTTACAACATAAAAATAGGGACCATTTATCATGAAAGGGCACAAGATCCAATGTGAATGTGCAAAAAACATTACAACACTAGATTAAGCCCATATTAGGTCCAAGCATCCTAAATTTAATGTGAAAATGTAAATTAATACATTTTAAAACATTAAATTAAGGCAGAGTTAGGTTCATTAAATTAATAGAATCCTAGAAAAGTGTGAAATTGGGTTACAACACTTTACAACACCCTTGCTAGGACTAGATTAAAGCACAAAAAGAGGTTTATTATCCTTTTTTTCATTAATAATGTCCTAGAAAAGTGTGCAAGTTGGTTACAACACTTCACAACACCTTTACAAGACATAGTTAAATGCATTTTATTTAATTTATAGGGGCCCAAAACCTGGAGAAAGGCAACCTTTAAGTTTGATTAAACAAGAGGGAGCTAAACCATATGAAAATGTCATTGAGGACATTTTTCAACACTACATTTAGCCCCCACTTTAGTGAGAGGATGAACTTGCTTCAAACTCACAATAAAGTAGAAATTTAAGAGGAGTCTAATTGTACCAATGTAGATAACAAAGATCAAGGAGGTGGTCAAGCCCCCAAGATCCAAGATCCTAAGTCAAACATACATAAGCACAATAGGATAGACACAAGGTGTATGATATGCAGTAAAACAAGATATGTGAACATATAATGCTAAAGATATAAATAAGAAGGAAAGGGATAATATGTGCTCACTCTATGGCCATGGAACTCTAGGTTGTCTATGGGGTGAGTATCCATAATATGCTCACTCTAGGGCCACAGAATTTTAAGTCATCCATGGGGTGAGTATCCATACTATGCTCACTCTGGGGTCACAAAAATTTATGTCATTTTTAGGATGAGTAATCCCAAGAGGTGAGACACATACACACATAGACAGTATGTGCTCACACTCACACATGAGTGGCTATGGGGAAATTCATGCCCTCATTTAGTTTCCTACTCAAAACATACCAAAGTTGTACCTCCTGATAACTTTACTAAGGTGCCACAAAAAAAAGATATTTTGAGCTTTATGAGGCAAGAAAAAAATCATATGCTTGGAGCTCATGAACAAATAAGATGGCACCACAAGCATGCAAGGTGTGTTATGCAAGGTGGCTATATAATAGATATTTTAAATGCAAAATAGTGTAAGGAATGTTCAAAGGGATTTCGTTTAGTTCATGCAAGGTCTCTTCTTAGTGAACATTGTGCCTAATGTCTCCAAGAGAGGAAAATTCAAAGAAATATCACTCTCTCAGAGGAAATGCAACCCAATGACACCACCAAGAAAAGGATGCATCATGAGAAGAAGGAAAAATGCACAATGAAACATGAGTGTTGATGTATTCCCCCACTTTAAATTGGTTGCTAACACCATTACTGTGAGAAATTTCTTTAAAGTAGAAGACATGACAACTTATTTAGAAAGCCCTATGCCAAGTCATAAGTTTTTGAATCAAACTACATCATGAATAAGTATGTCACATGCAAGTCAATCTTAAGACATGTAATCCACATCCCAAGCTTGATCTTATATGTACATGGAAGGTGATCAACCAGTCAAAAGAGACAACGACAAGTGACATATGAGGACAAGGATACTTAACCCTTTGCACCCACTTAATGGAGGACAAGGATGAGACAAATAGGATGAAAATTGGTATCAATTAGATGAGCTAGGTGCTTCAACACAAGGAAGAGCACCACACTCCTAAACATGTTGAATTTTGTTACTCAAAGCATTAGATTCATTAGTAGAATGAACATGAACTCTATGATATGCACAAAATGAAATTTGTAGTAAAATTTCTTTCATGGTCTTGGAGGAAAGGAAATCAAACAATCTTGCAGGAGTCTTGACAAGATACTTTCTTGATCAATAGAAGATGTTTCTTTATTTTGTGACAATTATATCTCTTGCTTAGTACAAGATGTCATACTTATCCAAGACTCTTTAGATTGCAATATTTTGTTCTCTCCTTTACAAGAGGGTGCTAAATCTAACGAATTAATTTTTGTTTTTTTTTGTGAGATGACATTAATGTTAAGCAAGTATTTCTTTATTTCTTTCAAATGATAACAATAAAGACCACTAGTTTCTATCAATTTAGGATGCACTGTTTTTAAAGCTGGCTTAGAAGGATTTTTTGTAGTAGTGTTGATATTAAGTGAAGGCTTGTCTATTTATATTGAAGGACAATAACCAAGACCATGAGTTGTTTCTTGCATGTTAGGCTCTAAAGGGACACATATACCTTGTTCTATAGCATCACATCCTTTTCCACTATATCCAAGTTGCTTCATAAGTTCATACCCTTTTCCAAAAAAAAAATCATTTTTTTAGGATTTGGTGGTTGTTGGTATTTAGTTTCGTAAATTTTTGTTGTCTAATTTTTTTTCTTTTGTTCTAAAGTGGTTGAGGTGGATTCTTTCAAAGGGTTTTCCAAAATTTTTGTTGACATTACCACTTTTTCTTTTCCCTTTTTAGAGTCTTTTTCTATGATCTTGTATTCTCCCATGAATGTATGTTTTAAATATAAGGAACCCCAATCATCTTCTAATAGCTTTGTGACTTATTCAATTTATTTTTCTTTATCTGTTTGTTAAATGGGTTCCACTTGTGTAGTTGGTGTCAATGTTTTCAAGGGATTCTCTTTATCTTTCTCAAGTTGTAAGACACTGTAAGGCTCAGGATCAACTTTGAGTGTGTGCACTTTGTTTTTGTAGATGTATTTCATTTTATGGTGAAGAGTAGAAGGCACCCCATTCATTGCATGAATCTGTGACCTTGCCAAAAAGATATTATATGAAAGATAATTTGGCATGACATGGACTGGTGTTTGTAATGTGGCCTTTTCAATTGTAATAGGAAACATGATCACACCAAGCAGTTGCTTTCCCACATTGTCAAATCCCTTAATAGATAAAGAGTCAAGTTGAATTTTTGATTCATCCACACCAAGCTTATCCAAAATGGATACACTACACACATTAAGGTTGGATCCATTGTCAATAAGGGTTCTCTTTATTCCCACCCGATTATGTACAAACATTATCATGAAGGCATCATTTTATTTTTGCACTTCCAAAGGGGGGAGTTCACTTTGGTGGAAACCAATGTCAACATTTATTCCTTGAATCATGGCTCCTACATCATTCGGGTTTGCACTAGAGGGAACCACAACTTGTTGCAAGGTTGTTTGAAGAATGGTGTGATAGTTTAGAGAGTTTTTAAGTAATTCCATTAGGGAAATATTTGCAAGAGTACTCTTAATTTGTGCAATAAGATCATACTCCTTCCCACTATGCAAAGTTAAAGAAGGAGCACTAGCAAAAATAGGATTAGGAAAAGGTAATACTGTCAGAGTCCGTTGTTGTGGTTGTTGATTGTTGTGAGTGTTGTATGTATGAGGATTAGTATTATTACTTGATTGCTCTAAATATTATTCTTGGGTGGATGAAGGGTGAATTTAGGCTTGTTTTGAGGTTTAGGTTTATGTGAAGGTGGGTAAAGGATGAGTTGAGGTTGAATAATATTAACATTCCTTAGTGAGGGTTTAGTGTTACTTCATCATCTTCATCTAAGGACACTAAAGCATTGTTGTCAATGTTATCATTTTCTTGCACCCTAATATCCTCCCTAGGAGGATATTTTTTAGGAGAACAAAAAACTAGATATTCATGACATTAAAAGATTGATTCTCCTAAAATTACTTCATTGCAATTAAGGGAATTATGAATGGTTGAATGGTCTTTTTTATCGATAATTTTCTCCCTATAGGAAGGGGGACACATAATATTCTCATGAATTTCATTGATTGTGTTTTCTAACATCCAAGTATCTTATTCATAACTAGGAGAGATACTAGGAGAAGAAAAAATGTGATTTCCATGATTATCCATAATTTCATCCTTATTTTCTAAGGTCTCATTCTCTTGTTCCATAACTTCTACCCTAGTAGGAGAACTCTTAAGATGTTTGTCACATTTTATGGTTAGATTTTGTAAATTAGCTTCATCACTAGTAGGGGAGGCATCAAGAGAAGGATAACTAATATTTTCATGTTTATGAATGGTTGAATGCTTTTTAACAAATAAGTATTTCCAAATGTTAGGGACATTAGGAAGGAGAGAGATAATGTTATCACTTTCAATCCACATGTTCTCCTTACAATTGTAATTTTCATGACCTTCCACTAGAGCAGTCTTACCATTAGGGGATGTGTTGAGGGATGAATTTGGAATAAGTAAAGTGGTGGAAATGATCTAATATTCTTGTGTCATACTATGTTTCCAAGTGGGAGGAGGAGAGGTACAATCAAGACCCTCAATGCTTGCGCCTTATTTCACCAAGATGCCTTTGTCACTAATAGGAGAGGTATCAGGAGAAGAACAAGTATGATTGTTATGATTTTCTATGCTTAAATCTTGTTGCATTATGAATTTCTTGCAAATCCGATAGAAACTATGGGGGTATCCAACATGCCTATCAAAGGTTTTACCTTGCTTTCCTAGATTATGCTCATGAGTAGGGGCGATCCCACAAAGCTGGTTTACAATTTCTAGGATATTTTAAAATCACATATTTTTAGAAAATATAATGATTTAAGCCTTAAAGAGTTCTATTTAAACCATTCCAATTGAAGAGAGTTTGATCAAACTACCTTAAATCAAACCCCACTAGATAGAACCCCGCTAGTTTTAAACCATACTTATAACTAAGTCTCCTTCACACCTATCAAAATGTTCATAAGAAACCACTTTTGATTTAACTTTTGGGGGAACGAATGAATTGATTTAAAATTTATATTTTGTAAGTATGTATTACTTATTATAAGCTTCCCAAAAATTATAATTTTAAATAAATTTAATTTTATTATTATCTTAAATATTTTTTATTTCTTGTCATGTAGGTTTTTTAGCAAAAATCAAGCTCTTTATTCTGCACATGTGGAAAAATAGAAGATTATCAATTTATTTTTTTGAAAAATATGAGTGTACCAGATATTGAAGTCTTTGATCCAAAAAAAATAATAAAATTGAATTTTGATACATACAAAAAAATTTATGTGTTATACGGTCGTGTTATGTCTGAATTGTAATTGGTTTAACTTTAAAACTTGATTAAAGAAAATATATTCAATAAAAAAATATCTAACCAAGTGGAAGCACTAGATATTAGAGTTGAAAATATAAATTTGAAAGAATTATAGTTTTATCATTCATGGAAAAAAAGTTATACATTATATGGTGAGCATCACTTTTTAAAAATGTAATTTTTTTGAAAAAAACTAGTTTTTGAAGGAGATGGAAAAAAAAGTGCAATTTGATTCCAAAAATTTTGAAAAATAAATTTAGAATCTATAGAAAAAATCTCACAAAAATCTAGCTTGCATCATCTTCAAATTCCTCATGGTTTAGCCGCTATAGGTGCCCAAAAGTGAAGATTTAGTTAGAAAAAATCAGTTCAGTGTCTAGTTTGGCCAAAAATTGTAAACCACTATTGTGGGATCACCTATAGGGAAAATAGAATCATACAAGCCATTTAATATTCTATGAACACTAAATGCTTGAAAAGAAGAAATTCTAATATGAGAAAGTAAATAAAGTGAAATTCAATGACCTAAAGTGAAATGTTTAAATGCAATTTTTAGATTGGAAGCATTATGCAACGATATGAAAATAAGATGTTATAAATGCAAATTTGGAAATGATAAATGTATGAAATGATCCAATTTAAGCTAGATCTAGTGAAATGCATGTTACATAAATCCAACCAAATGAAACAAATAGTCAATGGTGGTAAACAAAAGTGCGGAAACAAGGTGTTTGGTGTTATAAAAGGTAGCTTCATGGGTGGAAAGGGACTAATTCACCCAGGGTGGCCAATGAGTCCAAATGGGGGATTTTTTAAAAATTTAAAAAGTTTTCAATAGGTTTTTATGATTTTTATTTGTATGACCTAGAGACTAAATGAAAATGCACTTTATATATGATTTTTGAGATGAAAAAATGCAACCTATATGCACTTTCACTAATACAAATTTTGAAACCCCTAGAATGAAAATTAACTAATGCAAAATCTAATGCAAAGATAATTCAAGAAAGATCTAGGATGATGATGGAATCCAAATCATAATTAAGGTTCTCTAAATGCAGGTTCACCAAAATAAAGAGTTGAAGAATGGAGTTTTCTATTGGTTTGATTTAGAATGAGGTTGTAGACCACACCCACTTTTCATGAGCTCTTCACTCAAGGAAATCCCTAGAGATCTTCACCCCAAGAATGGAATAGAGGTGAGAGATCTACTAAGGGACTCTCCTAGGCTCTTATTAGGATCAAATGAGGCATTCACCACCAAGTTTGAACTTGGAAAAATGTATGACATGCAAAATGAAATGAAAAACCTAGTTTAATACAATGCTTCACTAAATGACTTGGAAATGCAAACAAAGTAAAACAAGAAACTATAAAATAGAAAGTGTGTACCTAGAAACTTGTAAGAAATGGAATGGAGCTCTGAGATCCTTAAAAACCATATTTTCAAGCCTAGTGGGACTCATTCGCCATTCTAGGTTGATCAGTCCTAGTTTTGGAAAACCATAGCAAAGCAAGTTTCAGCCAAAAGGGTATCCAAATCTACAAAAATATTTAATAAAATCCTATAGTGGGACTCATTCACTAATTGTGGCAAATGAGTCCACTTCTACTTTTCTAGAAATTCAAAGTCTAAAATTGGTCTTCTTAGTCATCTCTTTATATTCCTCTAGGTGTTTAGGTCTAAAACTCTAATTTTGAGGTTGTAGGTGACCTTTTAGTGAAGATTTCAACCTTTTGAATGGGGAGACAACTCCAACAACTTTCTCCAAGATTGTAACTTATTCTTCAAGGGATCTTCAAGCTCCAAGACATGTAAATCTAAAATCACACAAAGATTGAACGAAGACTTGTTGATTGTTAGTAGATAGGAGTTTTCCTTAGTTAAAACCATTTTAGGTAATTAAACCAAATGATAAAATAATGAAACATAAACAAGAAACATGAAGCATAGGAAATGAAACATGGATAATAATGATGTCTTGTAAGTCTACAATCTAGCATGATGTGGTCATGGTGGATGTAGATCTTGACCTCGAAATGAATGAAGATTTATGCATAGCCTAGGATCTTGGATGCAACATCACAATACTAGCTCAAAAACATGCTTGATGCTTGATATCTTGGACATGACTATGGATCTTGAATTGCTGCAACAATTGATGAATAATTATTCCCTTGAATTCCTTAGAAATGACCATCAATGCTCTCTTGATGATGTTTTCAAGTCTTGGAAAGCTTAACTCTTGCTTGCTTCGCTTGATCTTATGAATCCTTAATGTTTCTTAGGGGAATAAGGGTTTGAAATCTTGCTTATATAGGAAATCCACTCACATGACTATTAATTATATTCCCAAGGCTAACATGGAAGAAATTTGAATTAAAAAACCACTTTTCCCACTCAAAACCTCAAGAATAGGTCAAATGGGACTCATTTATCATCCTAGGTGAATGAGTCCCACCTAGATGGGACTCATTCATCCAAGGTGGAAAATGGGTCCCATAGGGGCTATTTTTAGTCTTAAAGTGTCAAGGAGTCAAGAAATTAGTCTTATATGTTGATCTTGTAAGGTTTTTAGCTAAAATATGCCTTGCAATGCATAATATGGGGTCATAGGGGCCTAATAATGAGGATTAGAGGGGAAATTAATGCAAGGGACTCAAAATTCAATGTGAAAGTGTGAATAAATACACTTTACAACATTAAAATAGAGTCCATTTAGCATAAAAAGGGCACAAAATCCAATGTGAATGTGTAAAACACATTACAACAATAGATTAAGTCCATATTAGGTCCAAACATCCTAAATTTAATGTGAAAATGTAAATTAATACATTTTACAACATTAAATTAAGATAGAGTTACGTTCATTAAATTAATAGAATCCTAGAAAAGTGCTAAAGTGGGTTACAACACTTTACAACACCCTTGCTAGGCCTAGATTAAAGCACAAAAAGAGGTGTGTTAGCCTAATTTTATTAATAATATCCTAGAAAAGTGTCCGAATAGGTTACAACACTTCACAACACCTTTACAAGACATAGTTAAATTCATTTTATTTAATTTACAAGGGTGCAAGACCTAAAAAAGGGCAACCTTTCAGCTTGATTTAACAAGAGGGAGCTAAACTTGTATGAAAATGTCATTGATGACATTTTTTGACACTACAGTTATGGAGGTCCTAAGTCTCCTGAACTAACCACATAAGCAAGTTAAAGGAAATATCAACCCCTTATTTAACTAGACTAGAGGCCTATGTGTAGTCCATGGAAACCTAGAATAATATCCTCCCCTAATGGGAACTCATGAGAGGGTCATCAGCTTTAAAACCTTCAAGAAAATAAACCTTTGTCATACCCTTATCTTTAGAAGCCAATGCATAAGGAAACTCATCTAGGTCCACCACACTATTCACTTTCCTAGTAGTAGGGGCCCTTCCAACATCACCATGACCTAGGTCCTTATTCCCAAAATCTGCCACCTCACTAACCTGATTAGCCCCTAAATACTCTCACATATTTTTCACATCATCCTTGAAGCACATTTCCCCTTGTTTCTTAGCCTTTATCCTACTACATTTACCCTCCTTAGCCTTTTCATCAAAGTATCCTGAATTTTGTGATTAATATGTGGGTTAGAGGGTTTCACCTTTTTAGCAAAACATTTATTCCCACCAAAAGAGGGGTTGTAGTCCAAGTCTGTGTGGTACCCATTTGAACACACATCAGAATCCTCCTCAATTTCAATACCCATACTCTCAACCACCTACTTCATCTTGAATTTCCCACTCCCCTTCTCCCTCTTCTTCAGCTTGACAAAATTAACAGGACTAGGGGATTCAATAACACAGTTATCCTTAATATGATCCATAATAAGGAGCATTAAACCCTCATGTAAGAAAGGGTTCCTCAGATTCTTTCTATAATTTGCAATCCCTTCTTCCAAAGAAATCAAAAGATAGAAAGGGAAAGAGATGAGATTATCATGGAAAAAGTGATTGAGTATCACAAAATGATGGCCATAAAGAGTTGAATACCTACCATCCAATGTGAAATAACACACCAGCGCCATGGAAAACTCATGCTAGATAGGTTTTATTTTTTACTTATCATATCCCTCATAGTCAAGCCTCACCATTTTGGCTATCTTTGTCTTGAAGAAAATTCAATCTAGCAGCCCCCAAATTTTTTTTGTCCTTATAAAAATTTCTTCCTTTGGTCAAAATCCTAGTGACATTTGTGATGAATTCCTCATATATAGTGGTAACCATACCAAACATTCTCAACACTCATCCATGACGAGCATCAAAAATCTCCTCAGAAAATTTTCTTTTAAAACCTTGCAGTTTCTCCATGAAAAGGGTATCCTCTCACTTCAAGAAAATCTTGCAAACTTCAACATTGGATTTGAACTCATTACATGAAATGGGATTAGTTCTAGACCTATCCCCACCCATCTTTGAATGCAAGCACTTCACAAAAGAAAGAATAAATAACATATAATTGCATATGAACACTAGGGAAAAAGGAAGAAAAGCACCCAAAAGTGTGTGGACCTGACAACTATGGTATTAAAGAAAATAATGGTGAGGAGTCTGTTAGAACACAATGATCTACTGAGAGGGGGGTGAATCAGTAGATTGTAAATTTTTAAACCTAGAGTGACCTTTAGTAGAATTAAACTTAACAACTCAAAAGAGGAATTCAAAGTATAAACAACTAAAGTAGTCACAATCAAGAGAGAGACAAACACACAACACCAAATGTGCATGGAGAAACTAATATTGGAAAAACCACATTGAGAAATGTTGCTAGGATCTACCAACCTAATCTAGCCTCACAAGCGTCAAAGTTCTGTTATAGGTTTTAAGGGCTACAACCCTAAGGAAGCTTCAACTCCTTGTTTTAGAAGCATCAAATTCAAGGATGCTACAACACCCTGAACTAAGCTGCAAATCAATATTAATGGATTCTACAACCTCTTACAATGATCTTCAATCAACTATGCATAACTTAGTTCTACTCAACCTTTGATGCATCGATTCAACATATTATATTCCTCTCTTTGTTCACTCTCACACTACTATAATCAAATTCTTATATATTTTTTATTCTTCTTCTCTATTACAATTCTATCCCTCACTTTTTCATTCAAGCACACTCTCAAACCTTTCTAACTCATGTCTTTTTGTATTTCATACGAGTCAAACCCTTTGTTAGGGTTTTTTACTTGCAATCAACATCAACAAGTGTTAGATCATCAAGCCATCCACATATTGTTCTTGTCCATTAATGATGGAATCCAATCATATTTTCCATATCTCCCATCGAGTTGCACACTAATCAACCTTGTTATCTAGAATTTACAAAATTGAGCTCTCTTTTTGACCCCAAAATCTGATTGCAATTAATTTCTTCTTTTGTTCATTTGATCAAATTCGATCTTGATCAAGCATGTCACCTTTTTAGTGTTGTCTTCATTAAATGTTCACCTGTCAATTAGTTAGGTGACCAAATTGTATTCACATGTCAGTCACTAACTTGAAACCCCTATTCACATAGGCTAGACCATTTGTAAACCTTCAACTGTGAACACTACCCATCAATCATCTTGCGAACCAATCAAAAGGAAGAGACACAATCATGAGACATCCACAAGCTCATTACAATCTCAATGCAAGCTTTCACAACATTATCTATAGGGTTTATCAAACTAGGGCACTTTAAACAACACTTTCATAAAGAAGAGATCACTTCTAAACCACCAAATCAAGAACCATTTGAGTTGAGGGCACATAACAATATTACAAATATAATTCTAAAATTGCAGACTAGAAGATGTAAATATGAGGGAATGTGGAGCATAATGCATTCTCTCTGTCACCACCAAATGTATAGATAAAGCAGTTTTTACTCTAGTGTACATAACTCACTAAAATCTTCATACGAGATGCTCCAACTTAGAACATACCATCTTCAAACATGGCTCTAAATAACTTCCAATCTACAGAAAAAGATATTGAATATGTAATAAATGTGTAGTAAGCTACTGGAATATTCTTACTAGAGGCTAAAACTTGGAACATAGCATACCAGAGGCTCACTCAAATATTCATACGAGAGAACCAAACCATGAGTACTCTTGATGGAACATAGATGACCCCATTATAAACCTTCTTCTAGATCTGCAAGATCTGAAACAAAACAACAAAGGACTATGGAGCATATATATTTCTCCCAGTCCATAGATAACCAACTCTGTTAGACCAGTTTACAAACTGATGACCACAACTTTACACTCTTCATCAAACTAGCAGTTGTAATCTAGGATATATCACCCATGGATGTCCTTGGACAACACTTCATAACCACATATGCATAGGATCAACATAGTAGAAATGTGGAGCACACACCAGAGTACATTCTGAACACATACCAAAGCATATTTTAAACCTACAATCACTTGTGTCCTTTCACTGTAACAATCTATACTTTGTTCAAATCAATAAAAACATAAGTTAGACACATATTTGCAACAATCTCCCCCTTTTTCATTGATGGAAACACATGATTTGAAAAACCATCAAAGACAACATCCATTCGATTTCAACAAAATCCTTTAATTTATTTTTACTTTTTTATGATTAGACAACCTACACAACTTTCCTTGCACTCTCTCTTCCCCTGAGTTTTTCATATGATTTCTCTCCCCCTTTGAAATCAATGAGAAGATACACATATTTGCACTCTATTGTACTAAACAAACTGAAGGTTCACTTGCTACCCTTGATTAGGAACCCATGTCAGTAATATCTAGCTACTCCCCTTGAGGGGTAACCAAGGGGCACAACTGAACTAATGCAATCCCATGCATCTATCAGATAGGATGTCCACACAAAAGCACAAAACTACCCTAGAATAGACACAAAATCTCAAATCTGGTCTATGAAAATGGGTAATCTATTGTTGGGGATATCTCTTTGGAATCAAAACTAATTTTTTGAATTTTGGATATGTTGTAGATGGATATGTCTGGATGCTAATCCCATATTTCTAGTCTCTATCATGAAAATACAGGAAAATACGGTATTCTTCAATGTTGCTCTCTCCAAAAAATTGCAATAGAATGTCCACATTATGAACTGATTGGAATCTTTTGGATATTCTTGCATCACTTTGATTTTGCATGACTTGATCACATAGACTTTAACGAAGGTCAAATGAATGATAACCTAAATTCCCCATGGATACATACCCTATCACTAAAGTGGGAGAGACCACTCCTAGCTTCTATCTCAAGTATACAAACTATTCAATGGGAAGAGCTTTGGTAAATATATCATCCACTTGCTCCTTGGTTGGAACAAACTCCATGCTGACTTCCTTATCTACAAAATTTTCTCTAATGAAGTGATACTTGATTGAGATATACTTGGTCCTAGAGCACATTACTTGATTCTTTTAGATATGTATGGCACTTGAATTATCACAAAGAATGGATATAGGCTCATTGTATTCCACTTTGATGTATTTTAATGTCTACTTCATCCATAAGACTTGAGTACAACATGCAGCTGCAGCAACATATTATGCTTCTACAGTAGAAAGAGTGAAAAATTCTTTCTTCTTACTCATCCAAGAGACTAGTTTGTTAACTAAAAAGAAAGCTCCTCCACTCGTACTCTTTCTATCATCCACACTTCCTACCCAATCTATATCTGTGTATGCTATAAAATTGAATTTTTTGCTTTTGGGATACCATAAGCCATAGCCAATAGTACTTTTGGTGTATCTTAAGATTCTCTTGACTTCATTGACATGATATTATTTAGGTATAACTGCTTGAAACCTAGCTACCAAACAAATTGCTTGCATTATATCAGGCCTAGATGTAGTTAAATATAGTAGATTTCCAATCATAGATTTGTATGTAGTATGATTTTCATCTGGTGACTCATCAAATTTTCTCAATTTGTAGCCTATGATCATGGGTGTACTAATTAGTTTACATTATTCCATGCCAAACTTCATAAGAATTTCTTTTCCATACTTGGTTTGAGATATAAATATACCTTTACCATCTTGTGTAATATGCAAACCAAGAAAGAAACTTAGTTCTCCAATCATGGACATTTCAAACTCATCTTGCATCATTGTAGCAAATATTTTACACATTACATCATTGCTACCACCAAATCTAATGTCATCTACATATACTATAATAATGATCGTATGCATACCTTCGTATTTTAGATACAAATTGATATCAACAAAACCCTTCTTGAATCCTTGTTGTAATAGATATGGATCCAATCTTGAGTACCAAGACCTTGGGGCTTACTTTAAACCATATAGTTCCTTTTATAATTTGCAAACATAATCATTATTCTCTAAAAACTGAAAAATTTTGGCTACTCAATACATACCTCCTCTTCTAGGTTTCCATTCAAGAAGGAAGATTTGACATCCATTTGATATACCTTGAAGCCTTTGTAGACTGAGAATGAAAGAAACATTCTTATTGCTTCCAACATTGCAACAGGGGAAAATGTTTCTTCAAAATCAATCCCTTCTACTTGTGCATATCCTTTGCACACTAGTATTGCTTTGTTTCTCACCAATTTTCCATCTTCATTTATTCATTTTATAAACACCCACTTAGTGCCAATTACATTCTTGCTTAAGGGCCTCGGAACCAGTTCCCATGTTTTGTTCTTTTTAATCTGTTTAACTCCTCTTCCATGGCTTCTGTGAAGTTCTCATCTTTGCTTGCTTCGATAAATCGTTTTGGTTCAATCTGAGATAAAAGGGAAAAGTTCACTTTTTCTTTGTTCTTTGCAAGCCTTCTTGTTTGCACAACATCATTCTTGTCACCAATAATCTCATCTACTGGATGATCTTTTTGAACATATTTTGTAGGAGCCAGGTTACCTTCTTGCTCATTCTCTTCTTCTTATTTTTCTTCTTCTTCTTCAACTCGTGGACCTAATTCATCTTCATCTGACTCAATTTCTAGGTCATTTCTACTATGTTGACCCTGATTTGCACTTTCATCAACCCTGACATGCACACTCTCTACAATTTTATGGAGTCTCATATTGTAGCATTTATAAGCTTTTCTTTGAGATGAATACCCCAAAAATATCCCTTCATCACATCTTGACTCAAAAATTCCTAAATCCTTACTATCTCTTTTGATATAGCATTTACAGCCAAATACTTTGAAGTGCTTGACTAAGGCAAGCCTACCAAACCACAATTCATATGGATTTTTACCATTGTTAAATCTAATAAGTCCTTTGTTTTGAATGTATACAGTGCTTTGTAGTGCTTCCTTCGAAAATGTATCTATTAATTTTTCCTCATTCAAGATGGCTCTAGCCATCTCCTTCACAATTTAGTTTCTTCGCTTTATCACACCATTTTACTGTGGTGTTCTTGGGGCTGAATACTAGTGTCTTATTCCATGGTCTTCATAGTATTCCATGAATTCTCTTGACATGAATTCTCCACCTCTATTTGACCTAAGGTAATTGATTCTTCTACCAGTCTCATTTTCTACCAACATCTTGTAACCTCTAAATGCTTCAAAGGCCTCAGTCTTCTCCCTCAAGAATGTGACATATTCCATTCTAGTATAATAATCAATCAACTAAAATATCCTTCTCTTTAAAATACCTTTTTTCCTCATTGGTCTGCATAGATTAGTATGAACTAACTCTAGAGGTTTTGTAATATAATAGTCCTTAGTGGGAAATTTAAATTTTGTTAACTTTCCTTACTGACATCCTTGATATATGATATTGGTAGGCTTTGCAATATTAGGAGTGTTTCTAACCAATCCTTTTGAGCTTATCTTTACCATGTTGTCACAATTTACATGTCCTATTCTTCTATGCCAATATAATCCCAGAATTTGGTTGACAGTTTTTGGCTAAACTGGACACTAAAATTTTTCTTTTTAACTAAATCTCCATATTTGAGCACCTATAGCGGTTAAACCATAAGGAATTTGAAGATGATGCAAACTAGAGTCTCATCACATTTTGTCTATAGATTCTAAAAATATTTTTTCAAATTTTTTTGAATTAGATTGCACTTCTTTTTCCATCTCCCATGAAAACTGGTTTTTTTTCAAAAAACAACATTTTTAAAAAGTGACGCATGTTGTATAATGCATAACATTTTTTCCTTGAAGGATAAAATTCTAATTCTTTCTAATTTATATTTATAACTCCAATATCTAGTTCTTCCACTTGGTTAGATATTTTTTTATTGAATATTTTTTCTTTAATCAAGCTTGAAAGTTAAACTAATTACAATTTAGACATAACACAATCGTATAATGCATAACTTTTACTATATGTATCAATTTTTTTAAAAAAAATTGTTGGATCAAGGACTCTAATATTTGGTGCACTCATATTTTTCAAAAAAAAATTTGATAATCTTCTATTTTTCCACATGTGCAGAACATAGTTTTTTTTCAGTGAAAAACCTATATTTAATAAAACTTAAAAAACAAATAGATAATAAAATTGAAACATATTAAAATTATATTCATTGGATAGCTCATTTTGAGGGAAACCTAATACTAGTTGGGTTTCTGAAATCTCCTCCATTTTCATTCTCAAATTGAGCTTCCAAGTGCAAAATTCTGAGCTATTTTGGTGCCTGAGAGGGTGGAGGTGAAAATAAGGGGGTGCGGTTGAACTTATGTTCAGTTGAACAAAAATAAAATGTTTGGTCAAATGGGGGTTCGACCGAGCCCATTTGAAATATAATAAAAAAATAGATTTAAAGGGGGATTGGTTTAACATGCTAAAGGTGTTCGGTTGAACCCCCTCTATTAAATATAAATTTCTTTGTTTTTCCTATTGTATTTTATAATATTTAATATTAATATAAATGTAAATTATATTCCTTTTAAATTATAATATATAATATACTTATTATTACAATATGTTATAATAATTATATATTATTATTATAATATATAATATACTTATGATTACAATATATTTTAATAATTATATTATTATTATAATATTAAAAGTATATAATTAAAAACTATATATATTAGAGATGGTTGAAAAGCATTTTAGGGTGAGTTTTGGGTTGGGTAGTTTACTTGAGTGCAGGAATGATTCAGAAAAAAGGTTTTTCTGAGATCTCATCTAACAATATTGGAATGGCACAACCTTGTTTCATTGCCCCTCAGCCAAAGTCTAATATGAGTGAGCATCTACAGCTCTGCACCCAAGCTCTCCTTGACGCTGGTAGGTGTTCTCTTGAACCGAAAAATCATAAAAACATGGGTATTGATGTGGAAATGCGTATTAATTTCATTTTCTTAGGGGAATTTAGTTTGTTTATAGATATAAGTAAATATATATTTATGATGGGCATTATTAGATAGAAAAGTAGCATGGAAGGAAAATGAGTCATGTTTGGTAGCAGTGGTGGAGAGTCTTAGCTTGGGATCTACATAGAGATGAAGAGCATGAGAGAAGCTCCATAGGTAGTGACAACATGGAAGGGAATGAATTTGGTGATAAGAAAGAAGATAACCATCCCAAAAAGAAGCACTATCACATGCATACTCCTCACCAGATTCAAGACATGGAAGCATATGCCCTTTTTTCACAAAAAAATTCAATACTTGTCATTCATTGATAATTGAACTATTTCTAACTTTATTTCTATTTTGGGTTTTCTACAGGATTTTCAAAGAGTTCCCTCACCTGGATGAGAAGCAAAGGCAACTTCTGAGTAAGCAATTGGGGTTTGCACTATGCTAGATTAAGTTTTGGTTCTAGAATCGGTGAACCCAGATGAAAGTATGTCTATGGATTAACAAAATGACCAAAAATTTGTGTAATCTTACAAAATTGATGAATTTTAGGGTTTCATGCTTTATTAATTTATATTTTCTAATCATGGCTTTTCAAATCTTGGATTTTTAGGCTCAACACAAGTGTCATGAAAACACTCTCCTCAGGCAGGATCACGAGAAGCTTCACTTGGAGAACATGGAAATTAAAGAAGCCATGAGAAATCCCATATGCACCAACTATGGAGCACTTGTTATTTCAGAATTCATTCTTGAAAAGTAGCAACTGCATATTGGGGTGATCCCACAATAGTGGTTTACAATTTTTGGCCAAACTGGACATTGAAATAATTTTTCCTAACTAAATCTTCACTATCGGGAACCTATAATGGCTAAATCGTGAGGAATTTGAATATGATGCAAACTAGAGTTTCATGAAATTTTGTCTATAGATTCCAAATATATATTTTCCAAAATTTTTGGAATCAAATTGCACCTCTTTTTCCATCTCCCTTGAAAACTAGTTTTTTTCAGAAAATAACATTTTTAAGGAGTGACACTCACTATATAACGCATAATTTTTTTTCCACGAAGGATAAAATTATTAAATTCTTTCAAATTTCTATTTTTAACTCCAATATCTAGTGCTTCCACTTGGTTAGATAGTGTTTTATTGAATACTTTTTCCTTAATAAAGTTTTGAAGTCAAACCAATTACAATTCAGACATAGGTAGACCGTATAATGCATAACCTTTTTTGTATGTATCAAAATTCAATTTTTTTTTTTTGTTGGATCAAGGACCTCAATATCTGGGGCACTCATATTTAAAAAAAAAATTATGATAATATTCTATTTTTCCACATGTGCAGAATAGAGAGCTTGATTTTTGGTGAAAAACCTACATTCACAAGAAATAAAAAACAAATATAATAATAAAATTAAATTTATTTAAAATTATAATTTTTGGGAAGCTTATAATAAGGAATACATACTTACAAAAAATTAAATTAAATGAATTCATTTGATTCCCCAAAAGGTAAATCAAAAGTGGTTTTTTATCAGCATTTTGATAGGTGTAAAGGAGACTCTGTTATAGGTATGGTTTAAAACTAGTGGGGTTCTATCCAAGGGGGTTTGATCTAATGTAGTTTGATCAAACCCTCTTCAATTGGAATGATTTAAATGGAACTTTTAAAGGCTTAAATCATTATATTTTCTAAAAATATGTAATTTCAGCAAAAATCAGAATCTCCCATAAATTGTAAACCAACTTTGCAGGATCACCCATTGACAATATTTGGTTGAAAGATGAGTTCTGTTTGCACAACCTACCTAATTTGATGATGCATATTCCAGGTTTTTGTATTCTCAAAATGTAAATTGTGGTTAAAAGGATTATGAGTCACTCCTTTTTTATTTGTACCTATTCTGATTCTAATTTATTTACAACACTATGAACCTCCTAGATTTTATTTTCTCTAGAAATATTTTTAGTGCAATGATTTTCCCACAATTATGAAATTGCTTCATATCATATATTATATAAGATTTAGAGACCCATAAGGTTATTTTATTCTGATGCTTTAAATCACCTGAGCAATGAAGTTGAAGATTCATTAGCTTTGTGCTTATGGGTATTCTTTAATGATTTTAATGTTTTTTTTAATGGGCTTGTATGGATTTTTTTAGCTGGAGAGAATGGTAGGTATGGCTAGAAAATTTTATGGAAGGCCCATATCATTGACTTGAGAGAGAGATATGGAGGGAGTGGGAGAGAAAGGGAGTGTGGGGGTAGGAGGGAGAGACTTGAGAGAGAGAGAAGGGGGAGTGGGGGAGAGATAAATGGTATAGGGTACAAGGGTTTAGGGTTTAAGGGTTAAGGATAGAGGGGAGAGAGGGAGAGGGGGTAGGAGGGAGAGACATGAGAGAGAAAGAGGGGGAGTTGGAGAGAGATAAAAGGTAGGGGGTACAAGGGTTTAGGGTTTAAGGGTTAAGGGTAGAGAGAGAGAGGGAGAGTGGGTAGGAGGGAGAGACTTTCAAGGAGACAAAAGGAGGAGGAGAGAGATAGAGGGTAGGGGTACAAGGTTTAGGGTTTAAGGGTTAAGGGTTAAGGGTAGGGGAGAGGGGGAGAGGGGTAGGAGGGAGAGACTTGAGAGAGAGGGGAGTGGGAGAGAGATAAAGGGTAGGGGGTGTACAAGGGTTTAGGGTTTAAGGGTTAAGGGTAAAGGGGAGAGAGGCGAGGGTATGAGGGAGAGACTTGAGAGAAAGAGGGGGAGTGGGAGAGAGATAAAGGGTAGGGTTAAAGGTTAATGAGGGGGAGAGACTTGAGAGAGACAGGGGAGGGAGGGAGAATTAGGGGGTACAAGGGTTTGAGAGGGTTAATAGGAGAGAGAGGGAGGGGAGGTACTTAGAGAGAGGAGGTGTGAGTTTAGGGTTTGGGTTTAAGGGGGTGAGGAGAGAGAGGGAGAGGAGAGGAGTGGAGAGACTTGAGAGAGAGGGAGGGAGAGATAAAGAGTACAAGGGTTTAGGGTTTAAGGGTTAAGGGAGGGGAGAGAGGGAGAGGGGTAGGAGGGAGAGAATTGAGAGAGAGGGGGAGGGAGAGAAATGGTAGGGGTATAAGGGTTTAGAGTAGAGGGGGAGAGGAGGAGAGGGGTAGGAGGGAGAGACTTGAGAGAGAAAAAGGGTAGTGGAAGTGGGAGAGAGATAAAGGGTAGGGTACAAGGGTTTAGGGTTTTAGGGTTGAGGGAAGAGGGAGAGGGAGAGGGAGGGAGAGACTTTCAAAGAGAGAGGGGAGTGGGAGAGAGATAAAGGGTAGGTACAAGGGTTTAGGGTTATAGGGTTAAGGGTTTTAAGATTAGGGTTTATTTTTTTATTTGCATTCATTTATGTTTTATATGTGTACAATAATTTAATAATTAGATAATACTTAATTTTAAAATTTACATAATTTCCCATGGAAATTTTTGATGGAACAAATTATATAAGTTGTATATAATTGTATATAAGATTCTTGAACCTAAGAATTCAATGAAACAAATATAAGTTGTATATAATTGCAATTTAGGAAAAAATATTTTAAAAAACTTCACTAGGTTGCAAATAAGGATTGAAAGCATATATATGGGTTTAAATGCAACAAAAAAGTGAGAGATGATGCTATCAAAGGTTCTTGAACATAATAATTTTCCATGGAACACATATGTACATATAATTATAATTTACAAAAAATTATTTACAACTATGTACAAGTTACTATAAGTTCTCACTTGAACATGCACAGGGTTACAAGTGAACTTGGAAACCATGGATATATTCTAAGTCAAAGATTCTGGTTTAGCCCTCTTGTCAATAACATGTAGAATTTTTTGATGATCATCACTATCTAGTCTCCATTTTCTTCAGTCACATGCATGTGGAACTACATGAAGATGTAGGGCAGTAGAAATTATTAAATGACTATATTGATATACCTTGTTATCAGGTTGATAGTCAACAAAATGAATCCCATGCTGAACAACTTTGACTTGTTTTATATATTTCCCTTGCACTACAATAGAACCTCCATGGTAAACATGAACCTAAGGTAAGACATATGAATGTGTGCAACATTTTCTTGCTCAAGGTTTGTACAATATATATTTAAGGTTTATAATGTAATGTGCACATGTGAATACAATGTATCTAAAATTTTAAATTCAAACTCACCTGTGGGAAATGACATTACATCACTTCTTTCAGGTTGTGTTAGCTTATTCCTCTCTTTTGTGAAACACAATAAATAATAGCTAACACCTTCGATGTTTCTAGGCTCTGCTATGACTGCAAAAACATCTCCTGTACACCAAATTTACACAAAAAATTATAAAAAAATTATAAATGTCTCTAGAGATCATTAACTAGATATATATAATATTTGAATTATTAAAAAAATACACATGTACCTTTTCTAACCAATCCTAAAATATGGTCATAATCAATTGAAATCAAAGGAATTTCTCCAAATCTTTCTTCCTCATTTTTATCATATGTTTCTGAAACAACTAGTGGCATCGTATCCCATTTACCACCATATCCAAGTTCTTGATTGTTGCATGCATAAACATAGTTTCCTACAATGCACTCAATTCAAAAACAAGAGTAATCCCTTGTGTCTAATGTCCATCCATGGCAACTATCTAAACTCCTAACACAATGCAAAGATCTTGTTTTTTCTACCCTCTTGCATCCATGCATCAATCTTTTGTCCACACCTAGATACATGTACAACAACAAACTTACGTGAACAAATATGTATATGTATATAAATTTTAAATTTAAATAATTTTTTTTTAAAATTTAAGGTAATTTATACATACTCGATATCTCCCAAAACACTCTATGTGGAATGTGTTGGTTTGTTCTTGAAGATGTGTCAACCACATTTGATACAAAGTGTTTCTTGCACCATTCTACAACATCATGTGCTTTGTCTATATGATCTTCTAGATAACTCATTTGATACTTTCTTAAAGCTCATTTGATGCAAGCTCTTTCTCCAACATGCTCACCCTTTCCATGCCCACTCTCAAAAAAACTCCAAACATGTGGTATTTTGTAGATTTTATGATATCTACAAAGTGCATAGAATGGCTGTGAAGATTTGAATTGTGTCGCACATCCATCTGACCATACAAAATTATTTTCAAACTTTACACGCATGCTTCTCAAATTATCAAAAAATATTGTAAAGCAATGTTGGACAAAAAGTGTGTCATGCTCTTTATCATCACTAATATAAAAGTGATATTCTTTCTTAATGGCTCATTCTTCATATATACTCTCAACACCATCCAATTCTGATTGTGCATGTTAATAACACACATGAACCATAATAGTGATCTACTTTGAAAAGTAATACTCTGATTGAATCTCCTTTTGATGTACAAAGGATTAATTTTCTACAAATTCAACTATTGATAGAACTATTCCACGTGGGAAAGTACCTCTCAATGTTTGGAATTTTTGTGCTTGCCACTTAGCAAAAAATGAATTCCATATGTATGGTCATATCAATTTTTGAAAATCTTCCATAAATTTTCCAATGGGAATCTCCTCTTCTACATAGTACAACCTTGTGGATTCTTTCTCAAAATTTCTTTGCAACTTTACATACTTGTACCTATGTGAGTAAAATATGTGAATAAGTAATAATCCACACAATCAATGAAACATTACATTAAAAAGAATTCAAATAACAATCTAATCAAATTGAAACAAATAAAATATCTAAAGACAGTACTTACCTCTTGTAATTTACTATCTTTGTTAAGTCAGTATCCTCAATTCTTGAAGGAAATTTAGCCAAATTTCCACATGTCTCACAAATTCCTTTTATGCAGTTTATTTGAGGTCCATTTTCATGATCACATAATATAGACTTTATGAAAAAACTTGCCTATTTAGGAGGTGCAATTTGAAACCCACATCTTTCTTCTCTCATCTTTTGAACATCTGATAGTAGAGATCAAATTCAATATGATAATGGCAACAAGTTTCAAAAAACTTGTTTATCTTCACATAATATGGCTTTAACCTTTGAAAGATTGCTTGCCCAATCTTGATATGAGGATATGCATTACAAAAGTTCATATACATCTAAAATTGTGTTATGTCTAGACAATGTTTAATATGATTTTCATAAATACCACTTCCAATCTTGTGTCTCATAACATCTCTAGTATTTGATGATGGATGAGTTTGATCATGCCAAAAACCTGAGACCAAGTTCCTAACAACATCTTTAATCCTGTTAGAATGGGGAGCTCTACACATAATTTCCCAATTTCCTTCTAAACTCTCATCCAAAAACTTTCTCTTTTTCTCATATTTTATTAATGTGGTTCTACTATAACCAATTTCAGTTGAAAGTGCAAACATTTTTATTTGTGTTGCTATATCTTGACGTACAATAGATGTCAACATCACCCTTCTTGTAGTGGCCTTATCCACTGATCAATATCCTTTTCCAATGGAATCTAAACCCTTTTTAACATTTTGAACAATATCCTTTTATAATCCCATGTGTTTCTTCTTATTTGATGCTTAATGTACACCCAACAATTGCAATGACTCTTTGAGCTCATCATGAAGAAGTAAACATGATAACAATTGGGTTTTTTCAAGTCTATCAAGATGATTGAAATGATAATTGATTATTCCATTTACAGATTTAGTCTATTTCTCTTATTATAAGGCTAGTTGGCATAATATTTCAGTTTCTCCATATCTATTTCAAGTAAATGATCTAAATTTCTATGAGAAATTTGTTTCCTCACCCTTTTAGCTAGTTTTATATGCTCATCCATACTAGTTGGAGGAAGTGATCCTGACCCCTCTCTAACATGCATTGTTTGAACTTGGGCCTCCTCCCTATCTTCAAGGACCATGTGTTCTTGAGCGAATTCATTTCATCTAATGTCTAGATTTGGCTCGACTTGAGCATGATAACTTCCTACTTGTTGAGTCCTTCCTACATGTCACAAAATATTTTGCAAAAAAAAGTGAGAGATGATGCTATATAAGTGAAGTCTATGTATGCAAGCAAACAAAGTGATAAGACATGATGCTATAAGTGAGAGAAGTTTCTGCTAGTTTTATATGCTCATCCATACTAGTAGAAGGAAGTGATCTGAAGACCCCTCTCCAAAAATCATTGTTTGAAATTGGGTCTCCTCCCTAACTTCAAGGTCCATGTGTTCTTTAGTGGATTTGTTTGATCTAATGTCTAGATTTGGCTCGACTCCATCTTGAGAAATTCTGGCTTGTTGTTTGAATTTACATGCAAGCAAAGAAAGTGAGAGACTATGAGTTATCTAAGTAGAGTTGAAAAAAATAAAATCAAATATTCTTGAACTTAAGAATTCTATGGAACAAAAGCAATTGGAAATAGATGATAAAGAATTTAGGGAATGTCTATGCAAGATGACTATTGGAAATATATTTATAAGAAAAACAAATTGAGGTGTTAATAAAATTCCTAAACACACACTTGAGATAGGGAGAGAAGAAACAATCATGCACCAAGTTGTTTCTTTCTATGATAATTTTCCAAGTTTTGTTCATGCCTCTTTTGTTATTCTTCTTTTGACAATTTTCATTGAGACACATTTTTTTCTTTTTCTTTGTTGTCCCATTTTCTTCTCCAACATAAAGATGACTCAAAACAAGTCCTCTACCAACTTAGTTAAATTCTCCTTCAAAATTTTCCTTGATTGATAAAAATGAAAATTTGTCTCTCCAATATTTGCCTCCTTGATAAATGTACAAAAACCTCTTCTTCAAAATCTATGCTCCAAGTGATATAAATGTGAATTAATCTTGCAATTTGATATCCAAAATAATGAAAAATAAGCTTCTATTTATATGCATATGGGATGGGAAAAAAAAATTATAGTGTACATGGAATAAGTAGATCCTAGTTTAAATGAATCAAGTGGTAAACAAACAAGTTATTTCATTGTGGAGTTTGTTGTTATTTAATGCATAGGTATGCACAACATATCTAGTAATTTTAGAATTTTTTAACTTGTCAAAAATGTATAATAGAGGTATAATTTGAATTGAATTTTCTTAATTATATTTGAATTGAATTTCATGTTACTTGTCAAAAAGATTATATATTTTGTTCTCAACTCAATGGTTCATGTTGCTTAAGTCATTAATTTTTTTTTTTTATTGTGATCAACATGAATGAACTTAATTATAAAATGGCATTGATTTCCTAAAATTCTACTAGAGATCAAATGTATATCATATAAGGAAATGTAAGTTGTAAGAGATCATGAAATAAGAAAACATGTATTTATACTAAATATTTAAAGAAAATGCATACATATATCATGTAAACATGTAACCATAAGCAAACACATGTACATACATGTAAAGAGATTCAATGTATAAACATAACAAATGTTATAAGCAAAGAGGAAAACGTATAAATATATCATATAAGAAAATGTATGTAAATATCATATAAGAAAATATAAATTAGAGATCATCAAATGACGAATACTAAATATCAACAAATAAGAAAATGTATGTATATCATATAAGAAAATGTAAGTTAGAGATCATCAAATATCGAATACTAAAGATCATCATATAAGCAAATACATGTAGGAAAGATCATAAATCTAGTGTGTAGGGCCTAATATTAATGTCGAATCCTAGTCGAATGACCATCTGAATGAGAACATTCCTACTCTGATAGATGTGTTGAGCCCTACAAATAAAATTGTGTACAAAATGTGTTAAATACATATAATTTATATTAAATAAATTTTATGAAAGTTATTTTAAAATGAACTTGTATTTTTAAATATCTATCTAGATGTATGCATACATATTGCATGTACATATACACGTGTATATATAAAATTTAAAACTCACATGTTCACTAGCAACGGATTCATCCACAGAGTCATGTCGATCATGTACATGATCTGGACCAAGGCTAGGAGTGACATGAGGTATGTCCACCTGTAATAATATATATACATATATATCAACTTACATGAATATCTAGTTAAAACAAAAATTTAAAAATAATTGAAACATGCACACACACGCACACATGCACATCATCTAATATCAGATGACCTAAGTCCTCTGAAATGGTTGCCTCCACCATATCCACCAAAAAGTCAAGTAACGAATCAACATCTATATACATTTGATCTATCCCATGGCATTCCATAAATCATGAATGTAGAGGACTATGAAGGTGAGATGGCATCAACGATGATGAACCAGAACCAATCAACATATAGATAAAACCCATAGTTTGTCCAGCTATCGAATGAACTATAGGTGGATCCTTATGTGCACCAGTGCTCGGCTGAGACTGATGGGATCCTAGAGCTAAATGGAATCCATGTGCCAAATGATCTTTGACATGCTCTATACCAATCACATAGTCTGATGCAATGTGAGCACATTCCTCCAACAGGTCCTTAGCTAAACAATGCAGAGTCTTGTGTGCCATATCTCCTATAAGTGCATCAAGCTATGTGGGAGTAGGGATGTCAGCCGCTATAAAAGGATCCATGGTGGTCCACTATGCTGAAAATGGTGTGGATCGGGAATGTCTAGACATCAAATACTAACCTACATGATCATCAAATATCCTAGTGGTGGTAGTCACAATGTCACCTACAGTGTCAATTGCTTCCTTTTGGTAAGCAACGACAACCTCATCTGCTATGGGGGCTAGAGATGGGGTTAGAGCAGGAGATCTCCCGCCAACCAATTCCCTAAACATTGGGGTTGGTTTATCTGCTCAACGATAGGTGGGCCTATCAGCAATCCTACCATGGCCTTGACTAGCATATGGTGGAATGTCCAGGTAGTTGACTTTGAGGCCCAAATGGACCTCAGCATACAACTGTTGAAAAAAATATAATGGAATCTGGTCATTGTTTGGGTATTGACTGTGTGCTACAAGAAATCATGCATAGATCAATTCATCCATAGCATGATCGACACATCTAGTGATTTGGTATCCCCTAACCTTACGTATATTTTGATAAAAAGGAAAAAAAGGTGTTTTTTATCATTTCTATGGTCACACTATCCTATATTTTTTTGAGGGGAACATCACCATGTACTTCCTGCATGTGGGAAAGAATATCAACTACTCTATCTAGGGAAAATGCACTAGTCCTCTCAAGTTCATCTCTTAGTTTTTCTAAACTATGTAATATTGACATGCATGGTTCAAACTATATCCCTAGGTTTGCACCCTGTGCTAATGAGTCTCTCAATTTTTTAATCTCATTAGTGGTATTTGCAAACAAAGAATCTGGAGGTGGAACATGATCTGAATTTTCCATGTTATATATATATGTATGTACACCTAAAAGAGCAACGAGACCTTGGTAAATAATATATCTAGATAAAGGGAATACAAATCTAAAATAGTTGTAATAATTCATCTACTCATCAATAATATATTCATACCATTAACAAAAAAACATTCAACATCTATCATTGTTTTTAATAATTTCAAAACATTCAAATTACTAGATTGCACACAAAACATAATCTAAAACAGTTCTAAAATTAAAATTTAGAACATAATCTAAAATAGTTCTAAAATTTAAATTACTAGATTTCACACAAAGCATCATTACATAACTTTGGTGGTCATGTAAAATCAATCTATTCATTCTTGAAGGCACAAATAAGAGAAGAAAATGAGACAAATGATAAGCTTGTAAATATAATTTCTAATGAGTCTATTGATTATATTATTTTACAAGTAAAATTGGTAACATGTAACCATAATTGAACACTTTAATCTATTTAGAAGGATGCTTTTATTTGGAAGCTAGTCATTAGCATAATAGACATGATCTATGAAATTTGATTTATAAGTGTATGATAGATTATGTGATTGACTCTACTATTTACCAATGTTATAAATTATTTTAAGTTATTTATAAAATTAACCTGGCTATTGTTTGACATTATTTGTCTTTATGAATTAGATGATTACCAATGAAGATGTCCCTTATAAGGTTCAATCTAATGATGGAAAACAAAGATGAAAAGTATTGAGGACCTATATTTTATTTTAATGGCATAATAAGATAGTTCCCTCTACTAGCAAATGAAAAATCGTATATGCTTCATTGTGTAATTATTGAAATTGACACCCTATGATTTGATAGAAATTAGGATATATGGATTTATCTAAATGGAGCTATATCAACTAATTTTAGATCTATTATAAGTGACATAAATCCTTAATGTCTCATTTGTATTAAAATATGGGGATGATGTGGCTATTTTAAGGCCCAAAATTTTGTGTTAATAGCATAAAAATATAACATTGATTTTTTTGGGAGTTTGTACCAAATACCTTTTTCCAAACACAACTTTTTTTTAAAATACCTCAAGACCTATGAATGAAATTAAAAATTTCTTAACTTAAAGACCATCAAGGAAGGTCTTAATGCCATATGTGGCTTCCTTTTCCTATTATATAAAATTCAACTAAAATATCTTTTAAGAAATAGTTCCACAAAATTAGAGAGGTCCAACCATGTTTTCAATTAATTTGAAACTATTATTTTAAGATTTTTTAATTTTTAAATAAATATATAAATTTCTTACATTATTTTGAATTAAAATGATAATAGTGGACATAAATTACACAAAATTGAATGTTATTAAAATTTTGGTTAAAAAGTAAGAAGGTTAACCTTTAAAGCCATTGAGGAAGGTATTGAGCTACTACAAGTGGTTTATCCATGAAGGGCTTGAAGTCTCATAAATAAAGTAAATACAAGAGGAAGGAAAATATAGATGATTTCCTCACAAGTATATAAATGTTTCTACTTGATTATTTATTTCATCCTAGAAAGAAACTATAAATGTTGTTTATCCTATAACTTTAATGTTATTAATCATCTTAGATGCATGTGACTTGTTAGCTTCCCTTTTCATTTACTCATGTAATATAAGAAATCTATTATTAGAGTTGCACATGAGAAAAAAATGAGCTCCCCTCCACTAAGGGCTTAATTTTTTCTTATACCAATTTGAGAATTTTATTATTTCAATTCTTCATCCTAATCAAAATGTGGTGAAGGGGAAATAATACCCATCCAATAAGTGTTCCCCAATACCTTGAAACGGAAATCTTGTGTATTATCCAACTTGGCTATCATTGTTAGGATTCTAGCTTCTAGTTCTACTATTTTGAGAATACTACCAGAGCCTAGATTGATGGCTCCCTTCTCTCTCCTATGGATGAGGATCCCTCTAATATTGGTTGTTCCACCTCTTCGAATGAGATTAGTAAAAGGGTTTATGAGTGTGTTAAATAGGGGAAGAGGTTGGGTATATAATGTACTTTAGACATGGTTGTTGAATGTAAAATTATTTAGACCATGGGAGGGTTGAACAATTTAAAAATAATTGGAAGACAACTATAATATATAACATAGCATCCTTAAATGGTTCAAATTTTAAATGAAACAATGAAAGAAAGAATAAGAAAACAAAGATTAGTGTAAAATTATTTGAAAGTAATTGGGGATAAAAATATCTAATTTAATAGTTGTTAACATAAATGAACTTCAAAATAGGATTATATAAGTGAAAAAAAAGTTATATTGCCTTCATTGAGACTAAATTTATCTAGTTAAGATATGTCTAAAATTAAGAATTCACACCAAAATATCATATTTTTATATGCATAAAATTTAGATACCATCAAACTATTTAAACTTATAGATTGCATAAATCTATAAATTTAATTGTTAAAACTAATTTATTAAGAATCAAATCTAATAAAGTTTGACTTCATATTGCATACTTTTATAAATATCTCACTAATCCAACCATACATTTTATATATGTTAAAAAATATATATTAAAAATTTATACAACTTCTAATTATGATAGTAAATCTAATCAAACATGACCCAAATGTAGGATAAAGACAAGAATCTTAATTTATACCATTATTTTGAGTTTGGTTTAATAGAAATTGTAAAAAATTATAATCATGAAAAAAACAATGAATAAACTAAGGATCATTTTAACAATGGTGAACTAGTGCCTAAAGATTGGCCTAAAAAATTATAATATTCAACATTCTCATCACAAATGATATATGAAAACTAAGGATAATTAGATTATATATTTTCATTGATTTAAATTTTGAATATTTATTACTATAACATGTTCATTACAATTAGATTTTTAAATAATATTGTAATAATTTATTATGTCTTTGAATTTTTTTTTGTGGATTTTAATGTAGAGTAAGTAGAATCTAATGAGAGACCTTAAAAAGATTCAAGTAACTTATGTTTTCCTTAAAATTATGATTATTGTTCGATTAAATAGATTATTGATTGTATTTTGATTTCAAAATATCCTTTGATACAAAAAGCTATGTCAAGGATTATTTGTATCTTCCTAATAATTATGTTTCACATATTGAATATTTCAGGGAGGATTGTGTTGATGATTTGGAAGTTGAAGCAAAGATTGGTTGAGATTGACAAAGGATATTTTGATAAACTCCAAAATCCGAATAATAGAGAAGATGGTGAGTTATATTTTAATAGACCTTATCTTCACTCCTTCCATTCAAATGAAACCTCTCCAACCAATATATTGGATTGTAAAATAAGTAATAGATATATATGAACTTACTCCTAATCCTCCTCCATTTACCCCACCAATAGATATGCATATTTGTATTCATTTACTTGAAAGTCTTATGAGACCCTAGGTGGCTTTGTGAATACATCAAAAATATTATTCATGATGTCTAAGAATTTAATTGTGATGAATTGATATATTCCAAGAATTTATAAATGAAGTATATTCATATATATGTATTTTTTTGAGTGTTTGAAATTAGTTAAAAAAATTCTTTGAGGGATTTATGCAAATATGACATCTTAGAAAGATAATTTCATGTCATTTTGTTGAAGGTCATAACTTAACTTTTAATTTATCATTTATGGGAATGACATCTTTGAGAATTTTATAGAAGACCATAGATGGTGCACTTTTTGAATTAAATTTAGTTATGAATTTTTATTTTTTGGATGCGCATTTAGATTTAAATTAATACATGCCAAAGTCACAATGTCCTACTCTTGATTAAATTCCTACAAGAAATTAAGGAACTTGGGATACCCACCTCCCAATGGTCTCGGAATGGATGCATTTAGATGGAGAAGGATTTCAAAAGGCTCATGGTATTTGTGGACCCCTCAAAGGCATGATATATAACACATGAACTTTATTTATGAAATTTGGTCTTTAGTTGTTGGCTTGTAGTATGAATGTGATCTCTAAGGTGGAATTCTTAGTTGAGACTCTCAATCTTCCATTGTTGGTTTCTAGTGTCATTATACAATACGAGCCAAGTATTAATTTCTAATCTTAATTATTGAAAGAAGATATATAAATTATTCTCATCTTAATTCTCACACAGAGTTTTCTTAGTCAATTTCTCATATGAGTTCCATATATTTGTAATTTTTTCTTAATATAAAAACATATTTTATTTAATTAATTAACCTATCTATTTTATGTTACAAAGGATCCTTTTATTTTAAATTAAAAGTATATAATTAAAAATTAATTAGTAATTCAGGATAGAGTACACACAATTTATTTAGTTAAAATAAAATAATATTCTTATTTCCATGAGAGTTATGTAGAATGGTAGCTTGATGTCTCAGAAATATTTTTTTGATACATACTAAATTTTTATCATTACATTATGAGTGAATGATCTCAATTATATAGCCAAGCACATCAAAATTTATAGATTATAAAGAAAAATAATCACACATTTATCATATTTTTATATGTATAAAGTTTCTACCATCAAACTATTTATACTTATAGATTAAATTATTTTTTATTTTCTTGTGTTTTTACCATTCTCATGTGTCTAGCTATGTATTTTATAGGTGTAGGAATTTTAGAGGAAGGCAAGGTTGAAAAAATTTCTTAAGGATGAGATGGAGCCTTCTTTACCTTAAGATTTGGTTGAGGTTCCCTTTGAGTATAATCGAGGGGTGGTTGGTCCTCTTGTAGACATGACTAATTTAGAAGGTCTTGTCAAGAGAAATTTAGAGGAGATTGGTAGAGACAAGGATCATGTTAGAGATGGATTAGTTGGAGCTCATTTCCTCTACCATTCTCTTGAATTGAAACATTCACCTCTTGGTATTCCTTCTAATAATTTAAAAATATGAAGAAGGTTCAAGTTTAGAAGATTATAGGAACCCTTTATTCCCTTTGGTATCAAGTTTGGATTCAACTAAAGATGGAAACTCTGTTAAAAAGGAACTAAGTTCATTCATGGAAAAGGATAAGGTTGACAATAAGATATAGTTCCTTGATGAATTTTTGATTCAATTTGTTGTGAAATGATAGATCTAGTAATGTTTTTGGGAAAACAACCCTCTTTATTAGATACATTGCCACAATTGGTGGAGTATTTCTAATTAGATGTTATTTTTCTAAGTTACAACTATATTTTTCTTGTTGTTGTTCCATTCCAATATGATTGATCCTTTTTTGTCTCTTTATTGGTCTTTGTAAAAGGGTGGGCCCCTTTCAAAATTTCTATTTCTAATTCATAAATCCAACCAAAAGTATTTACCCTTAATTAAAATATAAATTTAAACTTTAAAATAGTCTTTTTTGATATTATATAATAGCCTCATGTATTTAATATAAATCCTATTATTCTTTATGTTTAATTTCAAAATTTTAATGCTCTTGTATAGGTTACAAGTTCATTCTTTACATTTTTTCTCTTTCTTTTGTACTATTTTGTATGGGTGTCTTATATGCATTTCCTTGAAAACATATAATTTTGATTTCAATTTAGCTTTCTTGCAAAATTGAAACTTAAGCTTGTAAGTTTAAAAAATATCATGTTATGCTTGCTAAAAATAATTCAAGCTTTTAGAACATTAAATTTTCTTTGCTAGATTAAAAAATTCAAGTTTCTTGATCTAGTTCAAATTCTTAGTTGAGGATATGCCCAAATTTTAAGTTCCATCTTGTCTTTACCCATCAATTTCTATGCCAAAACATTCAAATTATTCCCTAGGACAAGCGTAAAAGCACATCACCCTAAGTCATCTATATCCTTAATAAATCTATAAATTTGATCTCCATTTTTAAGAAAACCCAACTTTGTCTTTCTTTTACAAATAATTAGTCAATTATCACTACACAATCTCTTGCATTAGTCACATCAACTACACCAACCCTTGTATCAAAAAATCTTAAAACCCTATCTTTCTTACACTAGGTCTCTTTAACATGGACAATGCATCACATTCCATTACACAAAATCTTAAATTTCAAGCACTAAGCATAATTACATATGTATAATCCAAATCACATTTGCTACTTGTTGTCTTCTAAATGTTATCAAAATCAAGAAATTTATCAATGAGGCTTGACTATGCATAAGAAGGGATCGAGTCAAATTTCCTTATAGCATTGCAAGTTTCAATGATTTTACATTCAATATTACCAAGTTTCCTATTGTATGTACAAAAATTATGGAAATTTTATTACAAGAATATTTAATATTTGAATTTTACAAGTTCAAGTCCATAAATCAAAATTTTAGAATTGTACAATGTAATAAACATCAATGGTTACTAATATCTTAACTTCATTATATTTTACCAAACATGGTGATGAAAACAACTCTATGACACAAAGTTACTTTCTTGAACTATATAGGGACAATTTCTTGAAGCAAATAGGTTTATTGAAAAGGCTTTAGAAACTTTCTAGAGAAAATGCAATTGACAGCTGTAAAGTCAAATTCCATAACCTTCTCTCTACTAGTACCAAAAAATGGGAGCTTTGGAATAGGGTATGGACATCAATAAAATCATCAAGGAAGGGGGAATTTTACCAGATGTTGTAGTTGCATGAGAAAAATGTGGAAGCTTGGCACATGAACTATTTGACATAATGCCTCAAATAAATATTCTAAAACCTAAGTCTTTAGAAACATTAAAACAAATGCAATTGGAAGCCCTGGTAGAAATGTATGCAAAACGTGGAAGCATAGACAAGGCACGTTAATTGTTTGATAGTATACCTAGAAGAAATGTCATCTAATGGAATGTAAAGATTGCAAGATATGCACAGAATGTGTTTGTTGATAATATTTTAAAAGCTTTCAAACAAATGGAATTGGCAGCTACAAAGCCAAATCAAACATTCTCGATGCTTGCGCCAAAATTGGATCTTTGGAACAAGGTATGAACATTCATCAAAGCATAATGAAAGAGGATTATAGTAGAAATTAAGTTTATTGAAAAGGCTTTAGAAAATTTCAAGCAAATGCAATTGGCAGTTGTAAAGCCAAATTCCACAACCTTCACCCTCTGTGTGCCAAAATGGGAGGTTTGAAATAGGGTATATTAAAAATCAAATATCAAATTTATTTGGTCTCATGGAATGCCTTCATTTTAAAGGAAAAACATGTAAATTTGGTCTCATGGAATGCTATGATATTTACTAAATTGTTTTATCATATTTCATCCATTTAGGGTTTAAAATCTTTCAAAGAAAATCAATTTGAAATCAATAATTTGTAGCTCATTTAGGGAACCAACTTGTTGCTAGATGGAGGTTCGAGGTTGATGAACTATGGAGAGGTGGCACATGCGTTTTAAGGGCCTAGGAGTTTTTCGTTCACCATTCTTTGTTCAGTTAGTTTGAGCTCTTTCGCCACATACAGTGGAATGTTCAAAAGTGACATATATATATATTTTTAAAGCTTTTCAAAATCCCTAATTTAGGGGGTTTTCTCGAACCCATGTTCGAGCAAACCCCATAAAATATTAGTTTTTCATGGATGCAATGAGGGGTTTGGTCAAACATGTGGTTTGACCAAACCATATGGTTCGACCGAACCCACAAGATGGTTCGGGCGAACATGAGGGTTCAATCAAACCCCTTTCCATTGGGAAAACACAAAGAAATGTTTTTTCCTTCATTTATTTGTAAACCACTATTGTGGCTTAACCCACAACCAACTTTCTTCTGCTTGAATGATTAGACATGTTTGGACTTCCAATTCACATAGATTATAGAGATTACTATAATTCCTAACTCCTTGAGCAACTATTTTACCATTCATCCTTATCTTGTAGCCTTTAGAATCAAATATAACTTTGTATCCATTATCAAAAATTTGGCTGACACTAAGAAGATTATGTTTTAGGCTTTCCACATAGAGCACATCTTTAGTTTTGTTCTTCCCATCTAAGCTCAGAATTCCTTTACCACAACTCTTGATAGTAGTGTTATCACCTAGGATTACTGAAACTCCTTTTCTCATTTCAAGTTTGATGAATTTCCTTTTATCTCTGGTCATGTGCTTGGAGAAGCCACTATCAATTACCCACAAGTCTTGTTCTTTTACATGCAAGGCAGTTTGAGCAATCATTGACCGAGTAGGAATCTAATTTTTCTCCTTCCATATCTTATTAGGTTTATTTTCAACATTTTCTTCCTCTTCCTTAACGACCTTAGTTTTCTTTTCAGCTTTAGAAGATGTAGTTTTCTTCTTCTCAGATTGAGTATTTTATCTTCTATAGTTTTTTCTACAATCTCTAGCTATGTGACCAAAATTATTGCAATTGAAACATACTATTTCCATATCAATTAATGGAGCAAATGGATTTTTACTCATGAAATTTGTATATATCCTTGGATTAAATTTGAATTTTATAGTCCTATGACCAAAATTGTTACAAATATAGCAATACCTATTAAAATATGATGAGTACCTAGTCATGGTGTATCTTTCATCCAGATTAGGATAATTTTTTTTCTTATGTATCCTTGGATAGTGTACTCTTTTGAAACCATCATTGTAAGTTTTCTTAGGGTTCTCCTTCTTCTTTTGTTGATCTGTATTTATCTGTTTAACCTTCTTATCCTCACTTTGTTCTTTCTCTTTAATAGATTTCTCAACTACAATTAGCTTGTTTTCATCTCTAGAAGCATCTTCTTTGTTAGATTTTTCATACTTGGAAACTAATTTTTCTTCTGCTCGAAACCTTTCATAAAGCTTTCTCAAGTATCAACAAATGAAATCATTCCCTTTTCAAGTCCCAGAATGGATTTTTCTTTACTATTTGGCTTTTGTGTACTTAGCAATTCATCTAGGATGTTAGTACCACGTTCCAACTTTAGAATTTTACTAACCTACTCATTAGCCCTCTCCAACTCTTTTCTTAGGGAAACTACTTCTACCTCAAGTTTTGAGCATCTCCCCATCTTTTTTTGTAACTTAGACTTCATAACATCTTCAACTCTTTTGAGTTCTTCTACCTAAAATTTCAAACCGAATATCACCTTATTAGATTCCTCAAGTTCTTGAGTTGCTCTGTCAGTCTCTTTTTGAGAATTCTTTTTTAGTTTATTTTTTTTCAACTTTACATCATCATATTTATCTCTTATCTCCTCAGGGTCTTCAAGAGCATTAATTAATTCTCCTTGAAGATCAACAGCTGCTTCTTCTTCCTCCCCATGTAAGTCTTCAATCGGTGTATCTTCATGGTCCTTAGTTTCCTTAGCCATGAATATAAACTCTTTTCTATGTTCTTTCATAACAAGGGCATGGTCATGATCCTCTTCTGAACTATCACTAGCATCATAAGCTCCAATTTCTTCATTGATATACAAACTCTTCTTCTTCTTTTCAAAATTAGTTCTTTTTGGATAGCCATTTTATTCATTTTGTTACCTTCTTCTAAGTTCTTGGAACTATTCTCTTTACCATATGGAAACTTTGAATCAAAATGCCCTATTCTCCCAAAATTGAAAAACTTAAATGAGAGCTTACCTTTGTACTTACCATACCCTCTTCTTAGTCTTCTTATGAAGTTAGCTTCTTCTTCATCAATTTCATCATGATCAAATGCAATGACAACATCTTTGACATTCTTATCAACTTCATCTTTCTCTTTCTTGACCACCTTAAATGGAGCTTCTCTACTAGATGATTCAGCATTAGGAATTCCCATCTCATATTTAGTAATTATGCCATGCACTTCATCAAGGGTGAGTTTATCAATTTCTCTACCTTATACTACATAAATCTTGGAATCATATTTAGTTGTCAGATCAGAGAACTTTCAACACAAGATATTCTTCTTTATATCTACACCATATCCTTTAATGGTATTTACCACATCATCAAATTTCTGAAGATAGTCTGCAATCTTCTCTTCTACAGTCATTGTCAAGCCTTCAAATTTTTCTCTCAACACTTGTAACTTTTCTAACTTCACTTTGGTGTCACCTTCATAGATCTTCAATTTTTCCTAGACATCATAAGCAGTTTTACAATGCATGACTTTTCTATGTACCAAGTCAGACAAAGTGTTCATAATAATGAACCAAAATTTCTTATTGTCTTTGTCAAGTTTCTTTGTTGTAGAATCAGTAGGAGTTGTGGCAGGAATAGTATATTGGGTCTCTAAAGATGCCCAAACTTCAGTTCCAAGAGAAATTAAGTATCCTTCCATTAATGAGCTCCATTTAGCATAGTTTGTTCCATCAAACCTAGGTGGCTTGTTTGAACCTTCTTGAACTTACATTGTGTTCACCTATCCAAGATCAACTCAAGTTGGTTAAGCTTCTCCTAGGGAATTTTTAGAACATAATGATCTACTGAGAGGGAGGTGAATCAGTAGATCGTAAATTTTTAATACTAGAGTGACCTTTAGCAGAATTAAACTTAACAACTCAAAAGAGGAATTCAAAGAATAAACAAAAAAAGCAGTCACAATCAAGAGAGAGAAAAACACATAACACCAAATGTATGTGGGAAACCTAATATGGGAAACATCACAATGAGAGATTCTGTTAGGATCTATCATCCTAATCTAGCCTCACAAGCATCAAAGTTTTGTTACAATTTTTAAGGGCTACAACCCTAAGAAATCTTTGACTCCCTATTTTAGAAGCATCAACTTCAACAATGTTGCAAAACCTTGAACTAAGTTGCAACATAGTATTGTTGGCATGAAAATGACACTGAGAGGGGGGGGGGTCAATCGGTGTCAAAAAAGATTTGAACAATTTGCATAAAAATAAACCACAGCTCAGATTTTATCTCAATATTAAAATGATTAATGAATTCATAAGTTGAATGTAATAATTCAGAACCAAAATTGAGAAATGTAATAAGCAATCAATGAAAAAAGTAGTAAACAACTCAATAAAGCAGTGAGATCACAGAAGTACAAAGACACAAGATTTTTCCGAGTGGAAAACCCTCCTAGGGTATAAAAACCACTCCCGAAATGCCTTCCAGGCTTAATCCTTTAATCAGCTGTTCACAATGCCTTATAGGCTGACTTTTTAGCACCCACTCAAGGAGCACCAACCCCTCATTTAGAGATATCTATCTCAAGGAGTACCAACCCCTCAAATTATGTTTTGAACAACAATAATAACTTAGAGGATTTCTCTGTTTTTAGTTAAGCACATATTTCTATGTTTTCAAGTCTACAGAATACCCTAAGGATTCAATAATTGAATCCTTTAAATACTATATAGAGAATAAATTTACAATATCTCTGCCTCTTGTTATTCAAATTTTATTGCAGAGTTTATCCATACATTTTCATACAGCCAAGGAATGATAATCTCAGAATTACAACAACTGAATAGAAAATAGTTTTCTGCTTCTATTTATACATCATTTTAGGTATCAAGACTTCAATGAATTTCATGGTCAAAGGAGCATAGAGTAAAGCTAACTCTTTTTGAATTAAATACTAGATAAGTAACTATCTTCAGGAGTAACGGCTGAACAACCAAACTGAAAAGATTTTGACTGAACTTAACAAAGCTTTTTACAATTGAAATCTTCATCATGTACCCAGCAAGATTATTAGTCAAGGTGAAATTAATTTTCCAATACAAGAGCTGTTTCACCCAGCTAAGAGTCGTCCTCAACAAATTTGAAATGTATGAGATCATTTCACTACTTAAAAAGCATGACTTCCCACCACTGTATATCATAGCCTCTAATGCATGAATAACAATACTCTGTCAGGGCATCATTTGCCACATTAGTAACTGAGATGCAGAGAGTAGTTCTAAAAATGGTGATGATAAACCAGTATGTGTAGCATGAAACACATAAATACCAGTCAAATCTGCAACTCCAATGGCTCCATCAACCACTGTCGAGCTTCTAGCCACAGAGGCACACCAAACATAGCAGCCATACCATTCATTTCCTTGCAAATAGATATCATAATAAAAAAAATGCACTTTTCCCTATTCTCTCCTTTCCATCGATGTAAAGTTATGCAGAAGGAAACTTTAACGCCGTCAGTCATCCCACTATTTGTCACTGTGACATTCTGCTGTCAGGGAGACGTTTCATAGATAATGCTTTGTTTTACCAAAAGTCATCCTTTCATCCGGTGTCGCTGAGACAATTCATAATTTGGGAGAGGTCCCATAGAATTCATTAAGTTATACTGAAACACCCCATGATACATACTTGATCGCCAAGAAATTACCAACCTCTCACCAAAAAGTAACCTTCAATCTCATGTGTGTCGCTGTAACCTTCAACCGTCAGGGAGAAATTATATCAAATATCTTATGTCACACCGAGATCCATATAACATTCTTTTGGTCATTGAGACAAAATAGTTCTCTCACCGAAATGTAACCATCATTCACCTTTGCTAAGACAAAGCATAGTCGGGGTGACCTCTCGTAGAGCATCCTGTGTCTTATCGAAAGCCCATGTGAACATTCCTATTCACTAAGATAGCTCAATTCCTATGCCGACAAGTTCCATATGTATTCCATCAGTGAGACCCATAGGGTTTGCTATGACATTATATCGATGTCGCAACGCATGCCGATGTGTTCCCATTCAACCTCCGGTCGGTGAGACATAACAATCTCGTTGTGACCTCATACCAATGGTATAAATCCTACTAATAGGGATCACCCTTTGTCACCAAAACCATGGAGAAGTCCTGTCGAAAGCTTCCTATATGTAAAATCCAATGTACATGACATCAAAAATGTCTTGCTGATAGGCAATACAAACGTTTATTAGAAAAATGGATTGGGGAGACCCTGGCATTCTCACGCCGATATGTTCTTTCTTGTGTCGGTCAGCGAGACACAAAGTGCTCGATGAAACAACATGTCGAAGACCAAACTCCTACCAAAATGTGTATCCTTTTCATTTAAAAAGATGAACCTTCACCTTGAACTAAACCACAAAAAGCCAAGACAATTAAACCATATATACAAAATTGTACCAAGATAGAGCATGAGAAACCAAACTAAAATTGATCATCAAAGAGAAACAACTAAAAGTAATTTTGTCATCAACGACAAACCATAAACACAACTGAGATCCAACAAACTCCCCCTTTGTCCTTGATAGAAAAACACAAATTACTCTCACCCTTTTTTGCCTCAAAGACAAAGAATAGAAGAGAAAAAAAAATGTGCATTGCCATATAACACAACTAAGAAGCCAACAATAATATCATGTGAAACCGTTGCAAAATGAGTAACAGTGCAACAACCAAAATTGTAGGAGAGTTGTAAGTGAATCAAAACATATAACATGCTCCCCCGAAGCTATAGCTTGGTGAATTAGTGAAGTAATGATTGAGAGATAACTCCCAATCGAAGAACTAGCCTTTCAAATAACTCTTTTGCTAACGGCTTTGTAAAAATGTCAGCCATGTGATCTTGTGAACCAACAAACTATAAGTAGACATCATTAGCCAGTACCTTTTCTCAAAGAAATTGAAACTTGATAGCAATATGTTTAGTGCGAGAGTGCATAACAAGATTTTTTGATATATTTATCGCACTAGTGTTATCACAGAGAATAGAAACAAGTTTAGGAACTTCAATACTCATATCTGAGAGAGTTTGACTCATCCAAATAACTTGAGTATAGTACAAAGTGGCAACAATGTATTTTGCTTCAGCAGTAGAAAGAGAAATAGATTCTTGTTTCTTGATGTGCCATGCCACTAAGCGATCACCAAGAAAGAATACAACACCTCTAGTGCTTTTCCTATCATCCAAACAACCGGCCCAGTCAACATCAGTATATGCAATCAATGAAAAATCATTGCTTCTAGGATACCAAAGACCATAATCAAGAGTTCCCTGAATGTATTTAAAGATCCTTTTAACAGCAGTGACACGAGATTCTTTAGGTGATACCTGAAACCATGCAACAGTGCAAATTGCCTGCATGATGTTAGGTCGAGAAGCAGTTAAATATAACAGACTACCAATCATTGATCTATATTTAGTTTGATTTGTATCAGGAGAATCATCAACCTTAGTAAGTTTGCATCCAGTAACCAATGGAGTGCTAACTGGATGGCATTCATCCATCTGAAATTTCTTAAGCATCTCTCTAGCATACTTGGCTTGAGAAAGAAATATTCCATTTTCACGTTGAGAGATTTGAAGACCCAAGAAGAAATTTAACTCTCCCAACATTGACATTTCAAATTTAGATTCCATTAGTTGAGAGAATTTTTTACTCTAAGTAACATTATTGCAGCCAAAGATAGTGCCATCAACATAAATTTTAAGAACCAAAATATCAGAATCTTCAGTTTTAATATAACGATTGTTGTCTACACCTCCTCTAACAAAACCATTTGAAATCAAATGACTATCCAGCCTAGAGTACCAAGCTCTAGGTGCTAGTTTTAAGCTAAAGAGGGCCTTTTTCAATCTATAAACATGATTAGGCTTATCTTTACAAATAAATCCTTCAAGCTATTCAACATAGACGTCTTCATCTAAATAGCCATTTAAAAAAGAAAATTTGACATCCATTTGATAAATAGTAAAGTCTTTATAAACAAAATAAGCCAAGAATATTCTGATAGATTCTAATCTAGCAATAGGTGCAAAGGTTTCACCAAAATCAATACCTTCTTGTTGAGCATAGCCTTTGTAGACAAATCTTGCTTTGTTGCGAATAACATTGCCATTTTCATCAACCTTATTTGTGTATATCCATTTGCCTCCAATGACATTCTTGTCATCTAGTCTTGGGACTAACTCCCAAGTCTAATTTTTCTCAATCTGATCAATTTCTTCCTGCATAGCATTAATCCAACATTAGTATATGAGAGCTTCATTAAAAATTTTAGGCTCAAACTGAGTAACTAGATAGAAAGCTATTTGTGCCTTTTCATCAAATTCTGCAACCTTTCTTCTAGTTTGAACTCCTACATTTTTATCCCCAATAATCTGATCTTTGAGGTGATATTTAGCTAGAGTTTTTGAAGGAGCATTTGATGCAACCTTTTCAGGACTTTCTTTTTCATTTTTAGGGCTTGTTTATTCAACAATAGACTTTGTTGTTTCAGCTTCTTCTGAATTTGATTCAAGTTCAAGTCATTCTTCCTCATTATCTTGCAAGGTGTCAGCATCTAAATGTAATCTTTCATCAAACTTTACATTCATAACTTCAACAATCTTGTTAAGCCTTATGTTAAGAAATTTATAAGCTTTGTTGTGAGTTGAGTATCCCAAAAAGATACCCTCATCACACTTTGATTGAAGGCTGCCAAGGTTATCATCATCTTTCTTGATAAAACACTTACTTCCAAAAATTTTAAAGTATTTGACAAAAGCAATTTTTCCATACCAAAGTTCATAAGGAGTGTGTTTAGATTTCACCCTAAGCTGCACTCTATTCAAAATGTATACAGTTGTATGAACAACTTCTTTCCAATACATGTCAGACAATTTAGCTTCATCTAGCATGGTTCTAGCCATTTCTTTTACAGTTCTATTCTTACGTTCAACTACCCCATTTTGTTGAGGTTTTTTTGTTGTAGCATACTATCTTTTAATGCCATGTTGTTCACAGTAATTAATAAACTCTTGAGAGGTGAACTCACTTCCTTTGTCAGATCGAAGACATTTAAGTTTCAAATCAAATTCCTTCTCAACCAATTTACGAAAGATTTTAAACCTTTCAAAGGCTTCTGATTTGTGCTTAAGAAATATGACCCAAACCATTCTAGTATAATCATCCACAAACATCATAAAGTACTTTACACCATTAATAGACCTTGTTCTGGTTGGTCCACATAAATCAGTATGCACAAGCTTTAAAGGTTTCAAAGAAGAATGTTATTCATAGATTTGACTAACACTTAGAAGATTATGTTTGAGACCTTCCACATAGTACACATTATAGATAGGAGTGTCTTGATTCAGAAGAAGTGAACCTCTACCTTTAATTTGAATACAAAAGTTATCACCAAACTTAACATATCCACCAACATAATCCTCAAGATTTATAAACTTATCCTTGTCACCAGTCATATGGTTAGAATATCCACTATCCAGGACCCATAAGTCCTTTTTCTTGGAATGAAAAGTAGTTTGAACCAGCATAGTTTGCTCATTGTTGTTAACAGTCTTAGGTTTCCAAACCATTTTAATTTTCTGCTGATTAGATTGTAGATCAGTTCTGCACTGTTTGGTAGAATGTCCCAAAGCATTGCATTTAAAACATCTGATCTGTCTAACAAAACCATAGTGTTTCCTAAGACCAAACCTGGGTATTCTAAGATTCATAAGCCTTCAAGTGCTCACTTTATGGCCAAATTTGTTGCAGAAAAAACAATAACCATAGAAGAAAGGATTGACTCTGTATGAAGATCTATTACCTCTTTAAAAATTAACATGATCCTTACCAAATTTTGAGTAATTTGAACCTAAACCTTTGACTTCAGAAGAGGGTTTTTTTTTTGCATTGTCAATTGAGCATTCACCCTTTTCAAAACCAACACTAGTTTTATCTTTATACATCTTCTGCTTGCTGAGCATCTCATTCAGTTTTAGAGTGCTTTCATATTTTTCAATTTCCTTCCTAAGACAGACTACTTCTTGTTCCATTTTTTGAATTTCTTGATCTTTGCAGCTTACAGTCTCTCGAAGACAGTCTTCAACTCTCTTAGCTTCTTCAAGTTGAGTTTTCAGAGAGACCATTTCTTGATCTGGTTTATGTTCTTGAGCAAGAACTTGTTTTTTGAGTTTTCTAACCTATTTTAAAACACATTTCAGCTCACTTTCAAGATCTACCTCACCTTCTTCAATTTCAATGGTGTTTGAATCATTTTGTTGAGTAATTTCAGCCATGAAAAAAGTTTCATTTTCTTCAACTGATGAATCTTCAGACTCAATATCAGATTCATCCTTACTAAACAAACTTTTCTTCTTTTTGAAATTGAAGTTTCGTTTAGGTTTGAAGACCTTCTTCTTAGGCCATTTTTCAATTATCTCATTGTCACAGATTTGATCATCATAGGGACACTTTGCAACAAAGTGACCTATTTTTTCAAAGTTAAAACATTTAAAGGGAAGTTTTCCCTTATATTTTCCTGATCCCTTTTTAAGTCTTCTAAGAAAATGGGATTCTTTAGAATCAAACAACTCTTATTCATTGACTTCAACTTTTTCTTTCTTTTTAGTGTTAAAGGCAGTTTCTTTTCCTATTGAATTGTTTTTGCTAGTTCTCATTTCATAGGCAGTAAGTATTCCTTGCAGGCTGTCTAAGGTAAGATTATCAAAGTGTTTCTTTTCTTCTAGGGATGAAACCTTATATTCAAATTTGGATGGTAAGGTTCTAACAACCTTTGTGACCACATCAAATTCATTAACCTCTTGACCTAGACCTTTCATTGCATTGAAAAATTCATCAAATCTTAGGAAATATTCAACCACTTTTTCATCATCCTTCATTTTCATCTCCTCAAACTAATGTTTGACTGTAATGATTTTTGACAATTTGACTTTCTCATTCCCTTGATATATAGTTTCAAGTTTTTCCCATATTTCATGAGCAAATTTGCAATGCATGACTTTAATGAACACATCTTTAGTTAACCCACACAAGAGGGCATGCTTACCTCTGGCATTTGTTTCATACCTCTTTTTTTTTCAGCAGGATCAGTGGGAATAGAGGCTGGCACATTGTAATCATTTAAAACAATGCTCCAAACATCAACATCAAAAGAAATAAGAAAAGCTTCCATTCTGATTTTCGAGAACACATAATTTGTTCCATCAAATAATGAAGCTCTAGTTACATAGGTGTCATCTTGAGAATGTGCCATTAAAAAACACTCAAAGACCAAGATCAATCCAAGGTGATTAAAACCTATTAGAGGACCCTACACTCTAATACCAATTATTGGAGTGAAAAATTCATTGAGAGGGGGGGGGGTGAATCAATGTCAAAACATATTTGAACAATTTGCATAAAAATAAACCATAGCTCATATTTTATCTCAATATTAAAATGATTAATGCATTCATAAGTTGAATGTAATCATTCAGAACCATAATTGAGAAATGTAATAAGCAATCAATCAACAAAGTAGTAAACAACTCAGTAAAGCAGTGAGATCACAGAAGTATAAAGAGACAAGATTTTGTTGAGTGGAAAACCCTCCTGGGGTATAAAAACCACTCCCAAAATGCCTTCCAGGCTTAATCCTTTAATCAACTATTCACAATGCCTTATAGGCTGATTTTTGAGCACCCACTCAAGGAGCACCAACCCCTCATTTAGAGATATCTATCTCAAGGAGTACCAACCCCTCAAATTATGTTTTGAACAACAATAATAACTTAGAGGATTTCTCTGTTTTTAGTTAAGCACATATTTCTCTGTTTTCTCATCTATAAAATACCCTAAGGATTCAATAATTGAATCCTTAAAATACTATATAGAGAAGAAATTTACAATATCTCTGCCTCTTGTTATTCAGATTTTATTGCAAAGTTTATCCATAAATTTTCATACAGCCAAGGAATGATAATCTCATAATTACAACAACTGAACAGAAAATAGTTTTTTTCTTCTATTTATACATCATTTTAGGTATCAAGACTTCAATGAATTCCATGGTCAAAGGAGCATAGAGTAAATATAACTCTTTTTGAATTAAATGCCAGATAAGTAACTATCTTCAAGAGTAATGGCTGAACAACCAAACTAAAAATATTTTGACTAAACTTAACAAAGCTTTTTACAATTGAAATCTTCATCATGTACCCAGCAAGATTATTAGTCAAGGTGAAATTAATTTTCCAATACAAGAGCCGTTTCACCTAGCTACGAGCCATCCTCAACAATCTGAAACGTATGAGATCATTTCACTGCTTAAAAAGCACGGCTTCCCACCACTATAAATCATAACCTCTAAAGCATGAATAACAATACTCTATTAGGGCATCATTTGCCACATTAGTAACTAAGATGTAGAGAGAAGTTCTAAAAATGGTGATTATAAACTAGTATGTGCAACATGAAATACATAAATACCAGTCAAATCTACAACTCCCATGGCTCCATCAACCACTGTCGAGCTTCCAGCCAGAGAGGTGCACCAAACATAGCAGCCATACCATTCATTTCCTTGCAAATAGATACCATAATAAATAAAAAATGCACTTTTCCCTATTCTCTCCTTTCCATTGATGTAAAGTTATGCCAAAGGCAACTTTAACACCATTAGTGATCCCACTGTTTGTCATTGTGACATTTTGTTGTCGGGGAGATGTTTCGTAGATAATGCTTTATTTTACCAAAAGTCATCCTTTCATCCAGTGTCGCTGAGACAATTCATAATCGGGGAGAGGTTCCATAGAATTCATTGAGTCATACCGAAACACCCCGTGATACATACTTGATCGCCGAGAAATTACCAACCTCTCACCGAAAAGTAACCTTCAATCTCATGTGTGTTGTTGTAACCTTCAACCATCAAGGAGAAATTATATTGAATATCCTATATCATGTCGAGAGCCATATAACATTCTTCTGGTCGTTGAGACAAAATAGTTCTCTCACCGAAATGTAACCATCATTCGCCTTCACTAAGACAAAGCATAGTCGGGGTGACCTCTCGTAGAGCATCTTATGTCTTACCAAAAGCCCATGTGAACATTCCTGTTCATTGAGAGAACTCAATGCCTATGATGACAAGGTCCATATGTATTCCATCGGTGAGACCCATAGGGTTTGCTGTGACATTATAATGATGCCGCAACTCATGTTGATGTGTTATCATTCAACCACCGGTCGGTGAGACATAACAATCTCGCTGTGACCTCATATCGATGGTATAACTCCTGCTGATAGGGATCACCCTCTATCGCCGAAACCATGGAGAAGTCCTACCAAAAGCTTCCTGTATGTAAAATCCAATCGACGTGACATCATAAACGTCTTGCCAATAGGCAACACAGACATTTATCAGAAAAATGGATCGGGGAGACCCTGTCATTCTCACGCCGATATGTTCTTTCTTGTGTCGGTCGGTGAGACACAAAGCGCTCAATGAAACAACATGTTGAAGACCAAACTCCTACTGAAATGTGTATCCTTTTCATTTAAAACTTGATGAACCTTCACCTTGAACTGAACCACAAAAAGCCAAGACAATTAAACCATATATACAAAACTATACCAAGATAGCGCATGAGAAACCAAACTAAAACTGATTTTGTCATCAAGGAAAAACCATAAACACAACTGAGATCCAACAAGTATTACTAGAGGCTATAACCTCTTACAATGATCTTCAATCAACTATGCATAACTTGGTTCCTCTCAACCCTAATGCATCAATTCAACACATTATATTTCTCTCTTTGTTCACTCTCACACTAATGTAATCAGATTCTTGTATACTTTTTATTCTTCTTCTCTATTACAGTTCTCTCCTTCACATTTTCATTCAAGCACACTCTCACACCTTTCTAACTCATGTATTTGTATATTTCATATGAGTTGAACCTTCTATTAGGTTTTTTCACTCGCAACTGACATTAGTAAGTGTTAGATCATTAAGTCCCCACATACTATTCTTGTCCATTAATGATGGAATCCAATCGTATTTTCCATATCTCCCATTGAGCTACACACCAATCAACCTTGTTATCAAGAATTTACCAAATTTAGCTCTCTTTTTTACCCTAAAATATGATATGCATTTAATTTCTTCTTTTTTTCATTTGATCAGATTCAATCTTGATCGAGCATGTCACCTTTTTAGCATCATCTTCATTAAATGTTCACCTGTTAAAATCAAATTTTGTTCACATGGGTCAGACTATTTGTAAACCTTCAACTATGAACACTAGCCATTGATCATCTTGCAAACCAATGAAAATGTAGAAACATGATCAAGAGACATCCACAGGCTCGTTACAATCTCAACACAAGCTCTAACAACATTATGTATGGGGTTTATCAAACCAAAGCACTTTAAACAACACTGTCATAAAGAAGAGATCACTTCTAGACCACCAAATCAAGAACCAAATCAAAACGAGAAAAAACCACCCAACTAAATAAATGCAAAACTAATGCCTAAGTAGACTTAAGTGAAAATGCAATTTACTCTAACACCCCCCCCCTTAAGTGCAACTTGTAGTGTAAGAAAGCTCATACCCTTTCATTTTCATGCTTGCTTGGGCCCACCTTGCTTTATTTATCCTTATTTATGTCTTAATTGGTTCTATTTTGCATCCACAAGCCCAATAAATTACATCTTTTTATGGCTAATCCCAACAAACATCAAAGGATAAATTATAATTTAATGATTCTAGCTATGTGTCCCTAATTTTTGGATGGAGACTAAGATGCCACCTAGGGTGTCTTTGTCCTCCAAAGGTCTTAGGACCTTGATTTCAAGAGGACCTTAAATGGGCCCCTTTTTGGAGTTTGTGGCTTGAGTTTCATGCCTTGGGACTAAGATGCCACCTAGGGAATCTTAGTCTCCCTTAAACTTTGTTTAGGATTTAATTTCAAATCTTGGTGGGATTTAGCCTCCTTTAATTAATGATTTCATATGCCAACTTGTTGTGGTGTAATTTTAGGATACTAAGCATGGATAAGTATAAATACAAGGTTCCTTCATTCACTTTCATATAAGACCTTTATGATAGAGTTTCTTATAGCATAATTGGGTTCACAAGAGCATTCAAGAGCAATTCATCAAGTATTTGGAGTCATCATCAAGATTCAAGCATCATGTCAAGGATATTCTTGTATCATGTGTATTTTTGACCTAACATTTGTTATGTAGGATTTTGATTCAAGCAATCAATTCAATTCAAGATCTATCAAGCATTCAAGCATGTGAAGATCTACATCCAAGCTAGCCAATTCATACAAGTTTGTAGGTTTCACAAGGGTTTGGTGAGTTGCAACATAGTACTTTTTTTATGCATCATTTCATTTCATTATTCTATTTCAATTCAAGGTTTAATTACCAACAAGGGGTTTGACCAAGGAAAACCCCCATTTACTAACAATCAACAGGTTTTTCCTCTCCTCCATGTTTGAGACATAATATCTGAGAAGAAGGAAGTGTGGGCCTTTAGCTGTAGGACCACATTTAGAGATTTCAAAATTGAGATCAGGACTAAGTCACCACCTAGGGCATCTTAGTCTACCCAAACAAATTTTATAGAGATTCTTTCAGATTTTGTTTCGACATCCAAAGATTCTTCTTTTCCCTTGAAAAATAGCAGTGGGACTAAGACAATAGTAAGGGAATCTTAGTCCTCCCTAGCATATTTTGATAGTATTTTTTCAATTCTAGAATCTTCATCACATTTCCAGACTTCCACAGTACACATACTTGTTTTTACTTATTTTTTGTCATTTTCACTCATCGTTTGGCTTGCATTACTAGGTTTTGTGGGTTGACTGTTAAGTTGTCTTTTCTAATATTTTGCTTGGTGGTGGACCCTTCAAAGTCTAAAACAACCCCTCCTAGGTCTTCCTTGTTGAGAATTGACTCACCCTTAGATTGATAGTCAATCCAATTTGGGATCCTAGGGCATATTTGAATGACAATTGGAAAATAGTGGTGTTCTATAACCTAGGTTATAAAGCACCCATTTTCCACAATTGTTCATATTTTAGGGAGAATGAAGATGTAATATGGGTCCCAGCTACACAACCATTTTAGGTACCCATTTACAATGCATAAAAGAAAATATCTCACAATCAGAGAAAAAGAGAAAAACCCTATGGGAAAAAAAACCCATCTCTAAAAGAGGGGAAATAAAAAATAAAACAAGATGCATGGATGGATGACTCAATCACACCCCAAAAGGAATACATATATCATGTATATACAATCAATGATCCTCCCATAGGAAGGAAAAAATGAGATATTATATCCCCTCGATAATGAAGAAGCTCCAATGCTAATGAAGTATTCTTGGAAGAAAAAGATGATCCAATGATGACAAGCAACTCCTCTCCCCTTAGGAAGAAACAAGTCCACTAGGTGATGAAGAATCCACTCCATATCCAACTAAAAGGAGGGAGGAAATCATTAAATAGAACATTCCACTACATAATCATTTTAAAAACCAACCAAGAAATGTGACAATCAAATGAAAGTGAAGGCTCAACAAATTCAACCTCCAAAGAAAATTTGGATGTATCAATTGTCATGCTGCAACTATCATCAAAGAGGAGAGAAATACCCTCAAGTATATATCCCAACTCTCCAAGATGAGACCCCACAAAAAAATCTGAGATGCCTGCCAAATAGTCTTCCAATAAAACAAGATCTGAGGGATCAAAAAAATGTTTCTTTGCTAGAAACCCAACCTCTTAAGCAATAGGAGATGTATCAACATGATTTTGAAGAACTCTAAAGTTCAGATGACTAATCTCTCCTGAGGAATTGCTAGCAACACTAGCAAGAGGGGTGTGAGGAACATAGTCATCATCATCAACAAAGTGAGAGAAGCTATACAAATGGGACTCATGATCAACATTACCAATTGCAGTGACTTTTCTAGTACTAGACTCTCTAATGAAAAATAATCTACAATGGATTCCACAGTCTTCAATATCTCACCATAGGTGATATGATAGATGGAAAAAATATTTGTGTGCAACTTAGGTATACACAATACATCCTTGAAAAAACCATCACCTATCTCAACATTTCCTACCCTGAAAACATCTAAGAGCTTATTATTTCCAAATAGAATTTTGGAAGTGTTAGTAGGATGAAGACCCAAAAAAGGATAGGGAATAGAATCCATGTGATGAGATGCTTTGAAATCTAAAAAGACATTTAGCTCATTGATTGATAAGTAGGAGGTAACATGGGTCAATGAGTTTGACTCAAAAACTACATAATTGAATCTTGATAGCAATATCATCTAAAAACCATTTTCCATGATCAAAATGTGCTACAAAAGTCACTAGTGGATGTCTTTTACCCATGTAGTGTTTATCTTTTTTACCACTTGCAAACCCTACATTCCTTGACTATGTAGGGTTGGATGATGATGGAGATGAAAATGTAGAGGCTATAGAAAGAGGAGTTACAGATGAGGGAAATGGGATATTGTTTTTTTGAAGAAGGTGTGAAAGTTCATCAATCTTCTTCATATAACAATGATTCTCATCATGTCATTTCTTTTTGCAATATACACAACTGAATTTCTCCTTCTTAGGCTTGCCCTCATTTTAAGAGGTGGAAGTCTCATTTGACTTTGTTTTAGGTTTAGACTTCTTCTTCCCCTTACTCTAAGAGTTGTGTGCAACCAATGCATGATTTATAGGGACCCCCTCCAATTGGACAAGTTTGGCTTGCTCCCTTGTCAACCAGTCACAAAAGTCTCAAAAGAAGTCATTTGGAATGCACTACCCAAAAAATCCATTGTGGAGTAGAAGGTTGACGGAAACACAACAAATGGGCCTCTCAACTTAGACAGTGCCAAAAAGATGGACTCCTTATCATTTTTTCTCTTCATGCATCCCATTAATTATGACCTTAAAGATTTGAATTTCACTAGGAAGTCATCAATAGAAGGAAATGTTTCAGGGGTAAGAGTGGTTAATTTAGCCTCCGGAACTCAATGATCTAAACAAATAGGTTTTGTAACTTATCCCATATCTCCTTGGGTGTATCCAACTCATCAATATGAAAGAGGAGACTATCAGAAACATTCAATTTCATCAAACCCATAGCTTGGTCACACTTATTACTATACGAAAATATTTCAAGTTCCTTGTTAAGAGTGGGTTGGATATTACTTAGTGTGGACCACAAACCTTGAGATTGAAGCAACCTATGCATTTTCATCTTCCATGTATGGTAATTATGGGGAGTTAACAATTCAATAGATTCAGGAGTAGCTATGACCAAAGTTTGCACAAAAAAGACAAAAATTACACCAAATTGAAAAAAATTCCAATAAAGTAGCCTTTAGAAATGAAATTTCACCACTTTCCAAAAATGCTTCAAGCAAAAAATATGATTTTCTGAGTTAGAAAAAAATAAGAAAACACTAATGCACCTTGTTGTTTGTTTCTAAAATCTCACAAAAAATATGATTTTCTGAGTTAGAAAAAATTAAGAAAACACTAATGCACCTTCTTGTTTGTTTCTAAAATCTCACAAAAAATATGATTTTCAAATGCCTTGTTGTTTGTTTCGAAAATCTCACACCAAACCAATTTTTAAGCCTCTCCTCAAAGCATGTCATGAGCCACAGTAAGTCTTGCACACACTTAACAATCACAATGTAATGATATATGAACAGCAAAAAAATCTCTCACTTAGCCAATGTGGGATAATTTTCCCAACAACAACATAAAATACAGGCCCACCTCCACTTTGATTGAACAAAAACCCTAAATAAAAGTTTTGGCAAAAACATTGGAATATCACCCAAATTGAAGGACCACACCCAACAAAGGAAATCATACTAGCAACTCAAACACCAGCTAGAAATGCCTCCTCACAGGAATCACACACCCAAAATGAAATTTCTTTGGTAGTAGACAAATTGTGCCTCTCCAAATGGAGTTCAAACTTCCAACAGCAAATCGTTCTTTCTTAGTAGAAAATCAGGCGTCATTGATTCAAAATTGGGTTTCTCAGAAGGAAAAAACATGCCTCCGACTGACAAATCGCGTCTCTTAAATAGAAAAACAGATTCTCTCTTCAAATGCCACAGCTTCTTCATAGAAAAATGCCACCTCCAACTAACAAATTAGGGCCTGTGAAGGAATTTTGCAGCCTATGTTGACAACCTCAATAGGAATATTTGAAGCCTCCACACGAAAAAGAAAATCAAGGCCTCTCCCAACACAAAATCGATCAAGTTCTAAAGAAAAAACTGTCGCTCAATAAAAACGCCTCCCAATAGATTGCGCCTCCAAACAACAATTGTGCCAAGAATAATGACGCCTCAACACAACAAAACGGATTGAATCAAAATTGCACCTTATAGAGAATAATAATGCCTTGGAAAATACAACCTATAGAATAAATTCAAAGGCTCAGTCTTAACAGATGATAGGCGCCTTCCACCAAATGATTCCAACTGTCGAATACCAAACTACAGAATCTCCAATCGCTGCCAAGGAATTTGAAAACAATTGAAAAAATGAAGTAATCAGAAATGAGGCAATTTTGAAATTTAAAAATTTTCAAATGTTGAATGATCTCCAACAAGAAATGATCTCAAAACTCTCCGGATGAAAACTCTCACAAGAAGGAGTGCAGAAAGGGTACCTCTGATATCATGTTAGAGCAAATAACCCAGGAAAAGCATCTGCAAATAAACCTCCACAGAATATGAGAAGCAAACCAGGCGATTTCACCAAAGAAAATACATTGAGATGACATATATTACACAATATACAATGTGCCTTATAAAGGAATCAAAATATGCGATAGGTGTAAAACTACCCGAAATGGAAAAAACCACCCAACTAAATAAATGCAAAACTAATGCCTAAGTAAACTTAAGCGTAAATGTAATTTATTCTAACAACTAGCAACAAAAAGTTAAGATGTTGCCATTTAATATATAATATCACATATCATATTGTCATATATAGATACTATCACACAACTTTTAGCCTGGTTACAGTTGTTGCCAGACACTACTTTTACATAAAAGAGCGTTGATAATCTGTCGGCACTCTGAACACGTTGAATTTATTCGATGAACACATGCATTGAACGAATTTCCCATCAGGCAACACCAGCACTGAGTATTTGTATTCTACTCCTTTTGTCATCGTCTATTATAAAACACAAAACAGTCCAAATGAAGAACGATCAATGACAAACTCATAACTCCTTCAATAGGAAAAATCAGAGTGGACTATGTTGCAGAAAAAAATAGTATACCATAGTTAGAACCCAAACATCACCACGCGTCAGCTGCATGCTCTGACCATTTAACATTGGGTAAATGTCTGCAAAAATTAACAATGCTCTGAGACTTTACAAGCATTGGTGCACTAAAATGGTTACTTTCACTTGTTCCTCCTGCAGACAGCCAAACAGATATCTCGTAAGTGATTTCTAGGTGACTGAGCATACCCATGAGAAAGAGCAGCGAGAGGAGGCATTTCGCACGAGCGGCCATGATCTTTCCTTTGATCAGAATTTAGAAGAATCAAAGAAAGTATGGTATTAATACTTGTGAAGGGAATGTCCATCATATAGAATGTAGTGGAGATATGCATGGTACTGATAACATTGGGCATGTCGTTTGTGAAGAGAAAACAAAAAAGTGGGTAACTGGATTGGCTGTATGTTTTACGTTCATAACGTGATTAATATCGAACGTAAACATTTAGTGTGTTTAATGGACGTTGAATGCAATTAACATGCCTTCCAATTCAATCCTTTTCAGGGTCACGTGGTGCTATGTAATTAAAGGCCATAAATGTTGGTGTTTACCATTTTAGTGAACGCAATTGTAAATGTTCGGTTAGTATCTTCAATGGACCACACATTTTGATGATAGGATATTGTTGAGAAATTGTGAATGTTAGGTTACTATCTTAAATGGACCACACATTTTGATGTCAGGTTACTATCTTCAATGGACCACACATTTTGATGTCAGGATAGTGTTGAGCCATTGTAAATATTATGTTAATATCTTTAATCACACATTTTGATGGAGGATAGTGTTGAGTCAGTGTGTAGTGGGAAAAAAAGTAGGTTAGTAATAGAGTGTGATGTCATGAAAATTATAAATTCCCAGCTTTATAGATGCTATGTATATTATATTTAGATAGTCTTTTCTATTTTTTTCTTTTCATCTATGATGGTTGTACTTCACGTGACAAACAACTATGCTGACAATTAGAATCAAAAGATTTTTATTTTCAATATCATGATTTCACAATAGTTTATTTGTTTGTTTTTCTTAACACATTTTATAATCACTTAAATATTATAATATCGATTTGTCTATAGGCCTTTTATGTGGGTTCTTAAACAATTTTTAGGTACTTCATCTTTTTTTTTGAGCTGTGCTTAATTTAAGTTATTTTAACCATCTCATTTGATCTATAAGATTTCTTCTCATATTTCTCTTTGAACTTTCTTTTCTCTCCTAAGATTGTCTATTGTCATGTTTATATATGATTGTGGTCATAATAAAAACCTTGTCACTTTGAATTTTAGTTGCCACAATGCATTATTCTACAATAAAATATAAATACATTTTGCAAGTATACAATAGTGTAGAGTAAACCAACCTTACACTTTTCACTATCCCTAATTTATTTCCATTCTCTCATTGTACATACTATCATTAAATACATAGATGATCTCAATTCCACTTGATTGAACATTCTTTCTCGTAGCCAATTATAACCATAAAATTATGATATACTTCTTAAATCTATCACAACGTCCAATTGAACCATGTTGAGTTATCAAAGTTTTTTCATTGGTGAACTATTATAAGTGAAGAAATTTTTGTTGCACTATATATCAAAGAAGCGAATTGAATTGGATGGTTAATTCTTTATTTCCTTCTCTTTTTCCACAAAAAAAACTATTTTTAGGACAAGAATTGTAACAAATATGGTTATGTTTTTATAAGAATGAAGGAGGAAAGTCAAAGAACTTTCATATACATAATGTAAAATCCTAGTTTCGAACTATGTATGTGTATATACCAAAATCTATAGAGCATGCACATAAATTTATGTGTATATATAAATTCATATTATATGTGTATATACTCAACCATTTACATAATGGGTGTGTATACATTTATAACAATAATGCATATATAATATGTATATATACTCAAGTTTGCTAAATTTGAAAAGAACAAATTTCACACTCACGATTTCTATTTGATAGTTCACATTGTATGATCTCTAAGAAAAAAGTAACAAAATAAATGATTGCTTCAATCTCTACCAAATGCAAGGACAAACAATATAGTAATCTTGAAGATTCAAACTAACATTTAATATTATGTTGCTAAATCCATTTAATACATTTCTTATGAAGAATAAATTAATAAATACATTTGATATTAATAATAATTATCTTAAGAAACATTTTGTAATGATATAAAAAAACTTTATAAAATGAATATATAAATTTATGTTTTTTCAACAAACTAAAATTATATAAATGACATATTATGAAAAAAATATGTTAAAATATTGCATGTGTTTCTAAACAGTCAATAATAATTTCATACCCTATCTACACTTTTATAAACAATTATCCTACTACTATTGGTTAAAAAGTATTACATAATCACATTGATGAATAAAGAATATTGTTGCCTAGCTGTAAGTGATATCAATAGACTTTTGTCATGACTTATGAAAGAAATGGCCAATTATTTTGTACGCTAATAAAGAGACACAATATGTGTGTGATTGGAATCACTAAGGATTTAAAAAAATGTGATCTTTAGGATATTGTCTTTTTTACATTCACATGTATGGAAGGAAATAACAAGATAGATTAGCATTTAGTAGATTTTATTGTAATTAATGCATTTCTTAGAAAGTGATTGTTGTTTGCTATAGACATCTTGAAAAATAATTAGGTAGCAACTACAAGTTTATGTTATCAAGCCATATTGCAGACTAGTACTAAATATTCCCAATTTAATTTGCACAACATTTAGAGGTGGGTTACCAAGATAAAATGATTTTTATTATCCTTTCCCGTGTTGGATAAGTGATTCGTTGTTTTTATTTAAACACATATTTCTTCTGGTTTAAAACATCCTTTCTATAAAATCAGCATTTTGCACCCAATTCTTCATAGCATATGCTTTTTTTCATCTATTCTCAACAAAGAGGAAGTCATGGCTATTCTCATAAAAGGTCTCCTTCCACTTCTCTCAGTTGTGGGTATGCTCAGCCTTCTGACATTCTCCATTTTAGTATATATTCTTAGAAACTTAAACTTTTTTATCATTCTAATCCTCCTTTCACTTGATGGGTTTATGTTGTGAGTCATAGTCCTAAGAAACACAGGAAATATTTATTTGGTTGTGTTTGCAGGTGAAAGATGTAAAGGTAACTTCTGTAGTGGATCAACATTTGGAAAGTCTGAGAGTGTTGTTGATTAGCGGAAATAGTTTGTCTCTGTCACCTCCTCAGACCATGACACTCACTCCAAATGATGCTTGGGTTCTCACTGTGGTATATATATGATATTCTCTTTTCTGTAATATACTCTATTCTAATTATTTTTATTGGAGGAACAACAAGTTTAAAATTGACAGTTCTTCTTGTTTACTCTTGTGCGCATTGTGATAAACACTAACCAAAGGAGTAGCATATGAATACTCAGTGAAGTTACTGCCTACAAGGTGAAGAGGTGGAAAATGGGGGTCTATGATTTGAATGAGATTTTAGACCACACACACTTTTCATAAACTCTTCACTTAAGGATAGCCCTAGAGATCTCAATCCAAGGAGAAAGAGATCTAGCTAAAGGACTATCCTAGGAGCTGATTAGGATCAAGTGAGGGGTTCACCACCAAGCTAGCACTTGGATAAATGTATGACATGCAAAATGAAATTCAAAACCTAGTTTAATGAAATGCTTCACTAAATGACTTAGAAATGCAAACAAAATAATGCATAAAGTTGTAAAACAAAAAGTGTCCACCTAGAAACTGGAGAGAGATGGAATGAAGTTCTAAAATATTGAAATTGCTAATTTTCAAGCTTGGTGGGACTCATTCACCATTTTGAGAAAATTGGTCCCAGATCTGTGTCTCTATATAGGAGCAAGTTTCAACCCAAAGGGTATCTAGATCTGTAGAAATATCTATTGGACCTGCATAGCATGACTCATTTTCCAATAGTGGCGAATCAATCCACTTCTATTTTTCTAGAAAATTTGAATTGGATTTTGTTCCTATCAATCTACTCGGTTCTTCCTTATAGGTTTCAATATCTAAAAATGCAAATTACAGCCTATAGGTCTTCTCCAAGCTTCTCCAAGGCATGATGAAAACTTTGAAAACTTTGAATCTTCTTGAATCCTTATGACAACTTTCTCCAAACTTGATCCTAAGGAAATCTGCAACCTAGACCTACAAATCACACACAAAGGATAGGGGAAAATGTTGGGGGGTTAGTAGATAGGGGCTTTCCTTGGTCAATCCCCTTGTTGGTAATCAAACCTTGAATGAAATCAAATGAAAATGAAGGATGATGAATGAACAATAGGAGATGTTGCAACCTACCAAACCCTTGTGATAGATTGTTGCAATTATGCTTGAGAGGGTTGCAATGGATATAGATCTTTAATCTTTCTTGAATTGATTATATCTTGAATGAATTTCTAGCTTGAATCATGAGAACCTACACCACAATTGTTAGATCCACAACAAACATGATGCATAAAACATTTGACATGATCAATAATGCTTGAATAATGCTACAAAATGTTTTATAATATGCTCTTGAGGACTCTTGAATGCTCTTGATCTCAAATTTTCTATGATGAGTGCTCTCCACCAAATTCTTAGATGAAAAAATGAGTGAATGAACAATGTATTTATACTTAATTATGCAATAAATCCTTCCAAATTTTGAATTAAATTTGAATTTTGAGTCAAATGGGACTCATTCGCCACAATTGGGAAATGGGTCCCACCTAAGGGGACTCATTCACCAAGGGTGCCGAATGAGTCCCACCTTAGGATTTTTAAGGTGGGTTTCAGGATTTACCTCAAAATTAAACATAAATAAGGCTTGTGGATGCAATTTGGGGCCAATTAAAACATAATAAATCCCAATTATTAAATAAAAACCTTAGGAGAGTATGAAAGTGTGTTACAACACCCAAGAAAAGGCATTAATTAAGCACATTTAGGTTAAAAATAAGCTCAAATACTTAATAAAGTCCTAGAAAAGTGTGAAAATAGTTTACAACACTTTAAAACACCCTTGATATGCCTAAATGAAAGCATAAAAAGAGGTTTATTAGCCTTGTTTAATTAAAAAATTTCTAGAAAATGGCGAAAGTGAGTTACAACACTTCACAACACCTTTACAAGACATTGATAAATGTATTTTATTTAATTTTAAAGGGCCCAAGACCTAGTGTGAATGAGTTAAAATGCAGTACAACACCAAATCAAGGCCACTTTTAGGCTTAAATTCAACAAGAGGAAGCTAAACTGTATGAAAATGTCATTGACAACAATTTTTGACACTACATAGGGTACATATTTTTATGTGGGTGTCAAAACGAGGGAAATGATCCTAAGCTATTGACCATGTTGGCGAATTCTACATCTTCTTATTCTGTTGAATTAGTGACTGGCAATGATTATAACATTGCTTATTGCCCTCGCTATAACAAAGGAAAGATGGTTGAGCGCATTCGCTAGGTTGTATGACATTCTCTAATAGCATAAGTAGTAGATGATGTCTCCCCATATGTCATCATTGATATAATAAATGCCATCTTTATTAAAGATATGTTATATTATATAATATTATATGACAATAGAATATTTTATGCTTCTTCCTATCTTGTTATTTTCTCTTCTTTTTTTGCTATCTTAATAATATAAATATTCATATTGCATTCTCTTTATCTGAGTGTATTATTATATGTACATTTATTTGATGGAGTCAGTCATTTTTTAATAATTTTTTAATTAGCAGTCACAAATTTAATATTGTTTAATTAAATTCTTTATATACATAGTAATTATTTCAATTTTTTCTAAAAATTTCATATTTAACCCTGGATTAACAAAAAAATACACAAATAATTGTAAGGACATATTTTTATTTATATATATAGTAATCATTAATTAAAAATATTAAAAAATCACAAAAACAATGTTTAAAATAATTGTATTTTAGTATTTTTTAAACTAATATTTTTTCTATACTTAATTAAATTAATTTGTGTTTTTTTTTATTTTTTATCAAAGAGGATTTTCAATGTTTAATTAAATTCATAATTGAACTAATGGCATTCACCTCATATCTTAGAGAACACTTTAGACATAAGAAATAAATAAAATTTACTCAATTGGTCCTTTGTTTCTTCATTTCAAAGTACAAACCTTTGATGAAAATGAGAAACAACATGAAGTTTGATTTATTCAAGCTCTTATCATAGGATTAACAAGCTAACATCACTAATAGGTTATAAGAGTGTAATAATCAATTTAAGAATATAAAAATGCACAATTTTGGTTGTTGATCTTCTAATTCCAACTCACAATTACCAAGATAGTGCCTTATCTAAGAACAAATACTAAACACAAATTAACTCAAAGGAAAAGTGTGATTAAGAACCAACCCAAATAGGAATCCAAGATATTGAGGGAGGAGGATGGCGTTTGCGTGCTCTGCAAGCCGAGCTAGGGTGACCGTGCCCTAGCTTGTTCTCTGTGTGTTGCTCGCTTTTGTGTTGTGGGGGTTTGAAGCTATCGGGGCTGTGGTGGTGGGGTTTTTTTCTTTTCTGGAGGCCTTCTTGCTACTGTTTGGGTGGCTTGTGGGTGGAAGGGTTTTGATCCTGCCCTTGGGGTCTTTTCTTTTTTCCATTTCTTGCTAAAGTGTCCTGGGGGTTTGCATGCCTGCTGGGGATCTTGTTTTTTGCTATGCCGGGTGGGGAAACATCTGGGGTTAGCCCCAAATTGGATTTCCGTTCAGCATTTGGTTCGAAGCCTTCGGCGCATGGAGTGAATGTTTTTGATAATACGCTGTTTTCTTCAGAGATGGAGATGAATGATCTAGGATCGGTTAATGGTTCCCAAATTACGAAGATTAATGGGTGTTTGGAAAGATGCAAAGAGCGACCGAAGCTGATTATCCCAATGGAAATGCTTGCAGATGATATTGAATACTATTCAAGGCACTCTTTTTATTGCAAGTTCATGGGTTTGAGAGTCTCGCTGCATTTTTTGGAATCCTGGGCTCAACGGACTTGGATGCCGGAGGGGGAGATGGAGATTAGGCTCCTTGCGAACAACTTTTTTATGGTCTCTTTTGATTGCATGGCAGATCGGAATAAGGTCTTCGAGGGTGGCCCCTATTTTTATAACCAGGTGGGTTTGTTTATCAAGCCATGGCATGCTGGCTTCAACCCGACTGAGGCAATACCGAGTCGGATTCCAGTTTGGGTTCGGTTGCCGTGGTTTCCAGTTGAGTGTTGGCGGGATGACGTGTTGCATTTGGTGGCTTCAATGCTCGGTAAACCTATTGGGTCTTCACAACAGACGCAGTACAAAAAGGTAATGACTTTTGCTCGTATCTGTGTAGAAATTGATTTAAGCAAGCCACTACCAGATTCTGTTGAAGTGAGTGCTGGATCATATACTTGGGTTCAACAGCTAGATTACGAAACCCTACCTTTTCGGTGTCGTCTTTGTCATGAATATGGTCACTTGCAGCGTAGGTGCCCTAGGGCTAAGCCTGTGGGGCCCCAACCTTCTCAGCCTTCTCGTAATCCTCCTAGGACTGATAATGGTAAGGAGCCTATTCCGGGTGATGGTAATGGAGATGATGGTTATGTCCCTGTTAAGGCTCGCAATAGGAATCGGGGCCAGAAGCGGACCTTGAGGGAGAGGCAGGATGATGAAACTTTTAATAGGTTTGAGGTGCTGGATGATCTCAGCCAGGAGGAAGTGAATCCGGGGTTGCTGAACTTGGATCAGGGAACTTTGGGTACAGGACAGGATGGGCCACCATTGGAGGCCATGCAGGATGTGCAGGAGATTGGGGTTGGGCAGATGGATACAGATCAACAATTGATTGTCCAGACTGAACAAGAATCTTCTATTGGAGCTTCGAAGAGTGGTGGAGGTGGCTCCCCATTGCCCCTGAAAGGTGGCAAGGATGTGGGGAAGAGCTCTTTGGCCTCCTCTCGTTTAGGTATTCAGCAAAATGAACTGAAGAAAGGGGTTGGTGACAGGACTTCCAAGCTGGGAAGGAAAAAGGATATGGAGAAGATTAAATTAACTGGGGAAACTTTGGTGGAGTCAGGGTCAGTCAAGACTCTTGATTCACATTTTTCATGCCCCCAGAAATGATTGTTCTCTCATGGAATGTAAGGGGCTTGAACAGTGGCCCTCGACAAAAAGTTGTTCGTGATTTGGTTAGGAATCATTCTCCGGATGTTCTTTTTCTTCAGGAGACTAAATTATCTGTAGATAATATGTTGGCCATGGCTCCTAAGCTGTGGAAATATGGTGAATGCCAGTGTGTGGGGGCTCTTGGTGCTTCTGGAGGGGTGGCTTGCTTTTGGAACCCTCGGAAGATTTTCCCCCTATGGTGGATGTCCTCTAGATCCTCTATATCCCTTGTCGCCTCTTGGTATGAGACTGGTGAGTGTATTCTCCTCTCTAATGTGTATGCTCCTGTTGAGTTTCTGGGTAAACAACTTCTATGGTCCCATCTTCGTTTTGTTCGTAGCTTAGCTCCTTACCATCCGTGGGTTATGGCTGGGGATTTTAATGCTATTGTGGAATTGTCTGAGAAAAGAGGTGGAATTCCTAGGTTGGAGCCTTCTGCTCTGTTATTCAGAGATAGCATTTCTAAATTAAATCTTATTGATGTTCTACCTAGTAATGGTCGCTTCACTTGGAATAATAGGAGAATTGGTGAGAGTTGTGTTGCTGAGAGGCTAGATCGTTTCTTGGTTTCCTGTTATTGGGTTGGAAACTTATGGTCCACTCGATCTGAAATTCTTGATTGGAGAGGTTCTGATCATTGGCCTATTAAGCTTAGTATTATCTCTGCACGGGGGCCTCGGTCTCCCTCATTCAAGTTCCAGCTTATGTGGTTACGGGATCCCACTCTTCATGATTATGTGGCTGAGTGGTGGCGGATTGGTAGACCAACTTTTGGTACGGCAATGTACACATTCTCCAAGCTTCTTCAGTTTGTCAAATATCAGCTTAAAAGGTGGAATCGGCGATGTTTTGGTAATATCTTTCATGCTAAGGTTGCCGCACAGGAGGAGTTGAATAATATTACGCGGTTGATTCGTGAGAATGGGGCCTCTGAGGATCTTCTAAGGGAGGAGGCTAAGACTTTGAAAGTGGTTGAGGAATTTGAATTGCGGGAAGAAATCTATTGGAAGCAAAAGGCCCGGGTTGAATGGTTACAGGAAGGTGATAAAAACACCGCCTTCTTCTTCAATTCTGTGAAGGATAGGAGGCATGGTAATTCCATTCCTTTTCTGGTGAATGATAGGGGTGAACGTCTTGCCTCGTTTCAAGAAATCTCTGCTGAGGCATCTCAGTATTTTGCTACTTTATTTAGGGAGGATTCACAAGGGGGCTCTGTTGAGGAAGCACAGGTTCTTTCTTGTATTCCTCAGTTGGTCTCCAGGGAGGCGAATGAGTATTTGATGAAAGATATCTCTCTTGATGAGCTGGAGGGGATTGTGTTTCAGATGAAGAAGGGTAAAGCTCCTGGTCCCGATGGTTTCCCGATTGAATTTTTTCAGGAATTCTGGGATATCATAAAGTTGGATCTTCTGGCTGTTGTCCTTGAGTCCCAAAGGAATAAACAGATGCTTCGTGCTCTGAACTCCACCTTCCTTGCTCTCATACCCAAGTGTGAAGGGGCTGATAGGTTATCTCAGTTTCGGCCTATCTCTCTTTGCAATGTGGCTTATAAAATCATCTCAAAGTTATTGGCTGAGAGACTGAAGAAGTGGCTTAAAGTGTTGATTTCGGAGGAACAGAGTGGATTTGTGGCAGGTCGGCAGATTCTTGATGGGGTTGTCATTGCTACGGAGACCATCCACTCCATGGACAACTCCCATGAGAAGGCTATGTTCATTAAGCTGGATATGGCTAAGGCTTATGACAGGGTTAGATGGTCTTTTTTGCAGAAGATCCTTGTTGCTTTTGGTTTTGGTGAGGAGTGGATCCAATGGGTCATGAGCTGTGTCACATCTGTTTCCTTCTCAGTTTTGATAAATGGAGATCATTCTGAACTTTTTGGTGCCTCTAGGGGTTTGCGCCAAGGGGATCCTCTTTCTCCGTATCTTTTTCTGCTTCTTGTGGAAGGCCTTGGTCGTTTGTTGAAAAGAAGGGTGGAGCTTGGCATCATTCAAGGTTGGCGATGGGGTGGAGACTTGCCTCCGCAATCTCATTTGCAGTTTGTTGATGATACTGCCCTGATGGGGATGGCTACTGTTAGGGAAGCTACTAACTTGAGGCAGGTGTTGGACATATATCTTGTTGCTTCAGGACAATTGATTAATGAGGAGAAGTCTTCCATATTCTTCTTCAACACGCCGAGCCCCATACAGAGAAGAATTGCTAATATCTTAAGGTTTCAGATAGGGGTTCTCCCTTTGACTTATCTGGGTTTCCCAATTTCTGTTCGCCATCTTCCCAAGGGTTCTTGGCAGAATATTATTGATAAGCTCCATGCAAAAGTTAATCATTGGACCCACAGATGGTTGTCTTTTGCGGGGCGGGTTCAACTTCTCAAGTCGGTGGTGCAGGCTCTCCCTACCTACAGATGTATGCTTCAGGTGGCTCCGATGGGTTTTCTGAGGGAGTTGGATTCTCTTGAAAGGCAGTTCTTATGGGCGGGAAGTTTGGCTTCTTCCAAGTGGAGCCTGGTTAGGTGGGATGTTGTGTGCAGCCCAAAGCAATTTGGTGGTCTTGGTCTTCAACAGTCTGCGTTATCTGGAGTGGCTGTGGCTGCTAAGCTATTTTGGAGATGGTGTGTGGAACAGGATCAGCCGTGGGCCAGGATATTATCTCATAAGTATTTCCCGGGGATTCCACGGCAGGATCTTCCTCGTTACCCTCTTGAGGGGAAAGGTTCAGTGATTTGGAATACTCTTCAGAAGGGTGCAAAGCTTATTAAGGAAGGTTTATTTTGGATCTGTAGACGAGGAACTGAAGCTCTCTTCTGGTCGGATTCTTGGGATGGATTCCCTCCACTTACTTCTCAGTTCCCCAATCTACTTCCTTTGTGCCAAAGATTTCTCGAGGCTGGCTGGGCTAGGGTGAGTGACTTCAAGTCTATTGCTTCTTTTGGTCAGTTGGAGGTAGCTCATTGGAAGGATCCCGCAGAGTGGCCAGATTTGGGACTTGCGGAAGAAAGTGCTGAGCTTCACAAGATTCTTCATAGTAGGAGTTGTAGTTCTCTTCTGGAAGAAGATATTCTTGCTTGGACCCATAATCCTAAGGGGGTTTACTCTGTTGCTTCTGGTTATCAGGTGTTATTGGCTCAGAAGCTAACTGGGGCAGAGGTTCATTGGTGGAAAAGGGTGTGGAATAAACTCTCGTGGCCTAAATGCAACTGCTTTGTTTGGACTTTGGCTTGGAATAGGTGCTTGACCTGGGATAACATTCGTAAACGGGGATTTCAAGGACCTTCAATTTGTGTTTTGTGTGGGGGAGCGGAAGAGGATTCTTCACATTTGTTCTTTCGGTGCCCCTTTGTTGTGCAGCTTTGGCATTGGTGGTGGGAGGTGTGGAAGCTTCCCTGTATTCATGCGTGCTCTTTGGTTGAATTCTGGGATAGTATGGGAAGACCTCCTTCTATGGCTTCCTTTTTGCAGGAAGTTTGGTTCGTGGGCCCTACCTTTCTGCTTTGGCAGATTTGGTTGGAGCGGAACCGCAGAATTTTTCGTGATCAGAAGTTGGTGGGTCGGCAAGTTTGGATGCGTATGCTTGGAATGGTGCAGGAGTCTGTTTTAGCTAAATGTGATGTGGTTTTCCCCTTGGAGAGAGGTGATGCTGAGTTGGTGGCCAGACTAGGTCTTCAAGAAATTCATTCATCTTTTGTCAGTTCTAGGAACTGTAGGCATGGGAAAAAGAGGGTCCAACGGGTTGGAAGGTGGTTACCTCCTCCCAATGGATTTTTAAAGATCAATACTGATGGTTCTTCTAGGGGAAATCCTGGGCCTGCTGGAATTGGTGGGGTTGGCAGGGACTCAGCTGGTTCGGTGATTTTTCTATTCTCTATACATGAGGGGGTGAAGACTGTTAACTTCATGGAGGGTCTAGCAATTCTTCATGCTATGGAGAGGGCCCTTGCTTTGGGATGGAGAAAGGTTATATGTGAAGCTGATTCACAGATTTTGATTAATCTCTTGAATGAGCGAAAGATATCTGATATAAATTGGCAGTTGGCTTCGGTGGTTCAACGGATTCTTCAAGTTAGTTCTCGGATGGAGGAGGCATCCTTTGTTCACATCCCAAGGGAGTGGAATCGCGCTGCTGACTGCTTGGCCAAATGGGCCTCTGAGCAAGATAGTGGTTGGAAGGTTGAGGATTGGGATCAAGTTAACCCTGAGCTGCATCTGGATTTAGACCGGTTCTTGGAAGAGGATAGGAGGATACATGGGGATAGTTGATTTTGTTTTATGTTGTGGGGTTTTCGCCTTGTTTTCTGGGACTGGGTCCCGTGGTTATTATTGTAATGCTCTTTTCTAATTTCTAATAAAGTTTTTACCCCTTTGTTTTCAAAAAAAAAAAAGAACCAACCCAAATAACTAATTATTAAGATCTATGAATACTATAAAGTGAATCATTTGAATGATGATAAAATTTGATCCTAAGGTTATAATAAGTATTATTTTCCCTCTATTAACATGTGAAGAATGGAGTATGAAAACAAAACCCTAAAAAATTACTCTAAATAATAAAACTTTTAGAGATACATGAATAATTGGTCTTATTATATTGTGATTTAGACTATTAAAATGTTTTCTATGAATTTATTTTAGCTAAATTCCTTTAGATATCCATTACAAGGATTAGATGGTACTTCCATAAAATTATATAACTCAAAGAATCTATAATGTAGGAAAATGCACACCCTTACATTTTCACACTTATTTGGGCCCGCCTTTCTTTTTTTGTCCTTATTTATGTCTTGATTGGTCCTATTTTACATGAAAAATCCTAATAAACTACATTTTCTTTGGCTAATTCTAACAAACATCAAAGGATAAATGGTAATTTAACGATTCTGGTTGTGTGTCCTTGATTTTTTGACTAGGACTAAGATGCCACCTAACACGTCTTTTTCCTCCAAGGGTCTTGGGACCTTTATTTAAAAAGGACCTTAAATGGGCCCCTTTTTGGATTTAGTGCCCTAAGTTTCATGCCTCGGGACTAAGACACCACCTAGGGAATCTTAGTCCCCCTTAAGATTTTTTTGAGATTTAATTTCAAATCTTGTAAAAATTTAGCCTCCTTTAATTAATGATTTCATATGTTGACTTGTTGTGGTGTAATTTTGGGATATTTATCATGCATAAGTATAAATACAAGGTTCATTCATTTTCATAATAAGCAAGTTGAAAGAGCATTCCTAAGGAAAGCTTGAGTTGGAAAGAGCATTCAGGAGCAGTTCTTCAATTATTTGGAGCCATCATCAAGATTCAAGCACCATATCAAGGATATTCTTGTATTTTGTGTGTTCTTGAGATAACATTTATGATGTAGGGTTTTGATTCAAGTAAGCAATTCAAGTCAAGATCTATTAAGGATTCAAGCATTTCAAGATCTACATCCAAGCTAGCCACTTCATACAAGTTTGTAGATTTCACAATAAGGGTTTGGTGAGTTGCAACACAACACTTTGTCCAGTCATCATTTCCCTTCATGACTCTTTCATTCCAAGGTTTAATTACAAACAAGGGGTTTGACAAAGGAAAACCCCCATTTACTAACAATCAAAATAAAAATTATCTCTTGCATTTTTGTGTTTGTATAATTAGGTTGAAGACTTGCATATCATTTTAAGTGAAAAGTTTCCAAGTTGCAATGTTGCATTACAAAGTTTTCATCTTCACGAAAACTCACCTACATGCCAGATATGGAGGTTTCAAGACCTGATACCTAAGAAGAATGAAGTGCAAACCTTGAGCCTCAAGATCACTTTCAGAGATTTTAGAAATTCAGAATAGGACTAAGTCGCCACCTAGGGCATCTTAGTCCTCCCAAGGGTATTTTGAAAAGATTCTTTTAGATCCAGTTCTTACATCCAAAGATTCCACATTTCCCCTGAAAAACAAGAAGACTAAGTCAATAGTAAGGCTATATTAGTCCTCCCTAACATATTTTGACAACATTTTTGCATTTCTAGAATCGTCATCACATTTCTAGACTTCTGAAGTACACATACCCTAACTTGTTACTTGTTTTTGTCATTTTCACTCATTATTTGGCTTGCATTAATAGGTATTGTGGGTCAAGTGTTAAGTTGTATTTTCCAAGCTTTTGCTTGGTGATGAACCCTTCAAAGCCTAAAAGAACCTTCCCCTAGGTCTTCTTTGTTGAGAACTGACCCACCTTGGGGTTGATAGTCAATCCAACTTGGGTTCCTAGGGTATATTTGAATCACAAGTGGAAAACAATGGTGTTATCTGACCTAGGTTATAAAGCACCCATTTTCCACCGTTGTTTAGAATCATATTATTCCTTGGAACTAAATCATAAATCCTCAAAATTAATGTAAGGTATAACTAAATTTCCACTTAATTTTTGTTATAAATACCCAATTGATTGTACTAGTGTTAGCTACCTTGAAATAACTAAGTTTCTCTCTAGCACATATATTTGCAAGTGTTACATGTAGTATTTTATTAAATTGTAATAGATGTTACCTAACTTATAAATGAATGTAGATAATAGGTAAGGACTAAAACCTTCATAACAAATGTATTGTTAGGACCTTTCCTATAGAAATAGATTATGCATATGTGGTTGTTTTCTCATTGGGAAAATATTATGTAATCATGGTATGAAGTAAAGTATTTTGTGGAATGATTACAGAGTATCATCAAGTAATAAGGACTTTTAATGAGACAATGATTACATGAATGTTTAAGGGATTATTAGAAGCTTTATAGGTAGGTGGAATTATGTTAATTTTAAATTTGAATCATGAGTTGTGTAAATACTAACCTTTTTCTAGGTGGGAATTTGGTGAATAAAGTTATGTTTTGGAAGGTTGTATACTACTAACTTACTCTAGTGAACTTGATAGTGTAGATGATAGTATTAAATTTTATTATGTGATAATTCTCTTAGTAGTAGACTAAATTCATATTGAAGTTCTTACATGGACAACAAATTATGAATACTTTATTTAGATAATTTTTATTATTATTTTTGAGGGGGAATACATGCTTGGAATAACCATCAATGAAAAGTAAAATGGTGTCTTGATTATTGTTTTAGGATGATATTTTATGCAGAATTCTCCTAATTAAATTTTAAATCTTCTAGGTTTATTGTTAAAAGTATCTATTCTTGAAGTAGATTATTTATCCATTGAGAGATTAGAGATATTTACAAGTTGGCTAATGGGAGAGTAAGAGATCAACCAAGAACCTTATTCTTCTTTTCCCTTTCATCTTTGAAAGAAATGCTAACTTGGTAATTTTCCAACTAGCCATTTGTCTATGACAGTAATTTTATTTGCTCACATGGTTTAAAATTTATATAATTTCAACACCTCCAGGGTTTTACATGTCGTACTATTTAGAAACTTGAATTTTCTTTTGTGAAGGATTTTAAAAGATGATAAAATACTATTTTCAAGATTATTTGTTACTAAAGTCCCCCCTGATCAAAGTATTTGTATAATAGGTATCTTTAAGGTTCCTTTTATTGTGTTTGGAAGAAAAATATCACCAAATTTACCTTTTTTTTGTTATATTTTGGGAGAAAATTTTCTCTTGGGGGTGGGGGGCTTTTTATTTTATTTCTTTTATTTTCAAGAGTGCAAGAAGACAAGGGGTAGAAGAAGGGATATTTTTTAGTTTTTTAAGGATGGTGGAGAAAAATGGGGAAAATATTGTAGAAGAAGATATTTTTTTCATATATTCCATGAAAACTTGTCCACCTTGAGAAGTAAGCACTCAATGTGTCAAATTCCTTCTTGATTTTTTGTGTATTCTCCTTGTTTTTTTTTTGTAAAGGCTTAGTGAAACTAGTTTAGAGAAGATTGAATATTCCTTATATTTCTTAACATAAAGTGTTCCATCAATTCAATGAAATTCCTTTTTTATTGTGCTAGTATTTATTTCTTTTTTATGATATTGTGTTTTTATATTTATGTGAGTTTTTATTTGGTTCTTGATTGATCCCTTGGCACATGGGAATGATAAAATCCTCCAAGGGTTGATGAGAAATTTTTGTTGAAAGGAGAGGAATCTTCACCAATGACTAGTTTTCTAGCAGGATTGAGGGACTTGGAGTTCGAAGATCTTCACCATTTTACATTGTTTATAGTTACATGATTTGGAAGTGTTGTGTATAATATAACCAAATAGAATTTATTATTATTTTTCAATGAGTGTACCATAGAAAAAAGGCAACTTGCTTGATTTGGGAATAATTAATGATAAAATTAAGTTAATGAAGCCTTGATTTGGTGTTGTGAGGTGTTTTTCACATCCACACTAGGTCTTGGACCCTTTCAAATGCATTTAATGATGTCTTGTGAAGGTGTTGTGAAGTATTGTAAAAAATTTCTACACCTTTCTAGACTCTTATCATTATAATTCATCTAAAAAACACGTTTTTATCACTTATCAAGTCCTATTTTAAAGTGTTGTAAAGTCTTGTAACAAGATTTCATGCTTTTCTATGCTTGTTATCACTACACCTTTCTTATGCTTTATTTGGCCCCTTTATGCACTCATAAGTCATAATTAAGTGTATTTTTTAATGTAAACCCAACAAACAACATTAAATGCAACTTGATTCTTGAAACCCACTTACAAGCCTAAGGTGGGATGCCTTTTGGCTTCAAATTCAAAATAATTCAAAAAATTCCTTTTGGGTTTTTATTCAAAAGACCTTATGTTAGCCTGTGATGAGGTATTATTGGGTAATAAGGGCATAAGTGTGTATAAATAAGTTTTTTTCCATCCATTTTAACCCCCATTAATCTCCTAACTCATTCACAACTCATTCATCACTTATCTTCTTTCTCAAGTCAAGCAAGTTAGGGTTTTATCATCTCAAGTCATCAAGAAAGCTCCCAATTAAGACATTCAAGGGAAGATTATTCATGTTTTTCTACAGAAATTCAAGATCAAATATCATGGAAAGGTATTAAAATAATTTTTTCATGCTTCATTACATTCTTTCATCATTGTGGTTTAATCACTTAAAAGGGGTTTGACCAAGGCAAATCCCACATGCCCTAACACTCAACATTTCTCCTTCTTGTCTTGTGTGTTTGCAAATTTATACATCCTAGAGGCTTAGAAATCCTTGAATATTGCATTTCAAATTTGTTTAAGTCATCTCTTCATTGGATAAGTCAAAATACCCACAAAAAAGTCACCTTTAGGCCCGAATTTGATAGTTTCAGAACTAGACACCTAGAAAAGCAAAAAGTGCAGACTGAAGACTCCTGTTTCCACCTTTGAATCTTCAAAATGTAAAAAGTGGACTGATTCAACATGGATGGAAAATGAGTCCCACTTTTAGGCTTAATTTTGGTTTTCTGCATTTTTGGATACCCATTTGTCCAAAATAGGCTCTAGAATAGTTTCCCCAATTTGGGACTAATTCACCCAGAATGGTGAATGAGTCCCATCAAGCCTAAAAACTAGGATCAACAACATTCCAAAAGTCATTCCTAGTCTTCATCAAAATATTAGGTACACACTTTTAGTTTCATCCATTTTTGTTGCAATTTGCATTCATTTCTAGGTGTTTTCTGCATATCAAAATGTGTTTTCAAACATTGCATATTTCATTAGTTTTGCATTCATAATCAGTCAATTTTATCAATTAGTTGCATTTAGATCATTGCATTTAGTCATACTTACATCATACATTCCTTAGTTTCAGTGAACCACTTAGATTTTTGGTGTGGGATCTATCTCTTTCCATTAGGTAAAAGACCCTAATTGAGCAAAGAGACAAAGCATTCCTAAACCATAAAATTTTTGGTTCATTTTGGTGAACTTGATTTTTGAATACCTTTTTATCTGATTTGGAGTCCATCATAAATATAGCCTCGCATTGATCTTGCTTTAGGGTTTGCATGTATTAATTTGCATGCTCGGTTTCAAATTTTGCATTCATGAAAAGTGCATTTAGGTTGCATTTTTAGCATCTAAAATAATTCATTTTTTTTTAATTTTTCATTTTCATCTTAGGTCTACATCTTACAGCACATAAAACATAAAAATCCTTCAAAAAAAATTCAAAAATCTCAAAAAAATCCCCACTGGGACTCATTCGCCACCCTGGGCGAATCAGTCCCTTTTGACCCCTGAAACTACCTTTTACAGAGTTGAAAACCCTATTTTTATGCTTCTATTTGCTGCCATCAATTATCTGTATTAGTTGGCTGACTTTCTGTATCATGCATTTCATTACATTTAGCTTACATTAGCTCATTTTCTGCATTGTTAAAATTCACATTTGTATTTCCAATCTTTCATCTTTCAAATTATTGCATAGTGTTATTAGTAAAATACTTTGTTTGAAATCTGAAAAGTTGCATTTCATCATGTCTTTACATTTCATTTTAAATTTACATAGCTTCTCTTACATTTAAATCATTAGAAATAAGTATTATTTACATTCATGGCACTTAGATTTTTACAATTTTTATTTTCAGCATTAGTTCCTAGTTCATTTAGATCAGATTCATTAGCAAATGAAAACAAAAAACAAAAACACCGAACGATCCAGTTCAAAAAATGATTCAATTTTGAAAAACCATAACATATAAGCCCTTTAGTAGTGATGATGTAGACATGTTAGATGAAGCCTTTAAGGAATTCCTCTCACTAAGATCATCCACTAAAGATTTGACACAAATGGATGCATGCATCGATAATCATGATAATCATAATTATTCTTCTTCTGATATCTCTCCCATTGGTGATGAAGGTATCTTGATGAAAGAAGACACAATCATTGAAGATCATGAATGTCTTGCTTGTCTTCCTTCGCCTCCCCCTTGCAAAGACATTATGACACACAAAGTTGAAATCATTGCCACTACCTTACCAAGTCCTCATTCAGCTCCCAACACCTCCCTTACTTGTGCAAATCCTTTAGTGAATACATATAAGCTTGTGAATGATCATGACAAACAAATTTATGTGGAGGATATGATTGAGAGCTATGACAATCCTACCTCTCCTACTCAAGACGACATTCTAGGACATGAGGATGTAAGTATAGGTAATCATGACAATCAACCCTTTTCTTCTCCTAATATCTTCTCTACACATGAAGAAGATAGTTTAGTGTTAGAAGATATCGTGATGGAAGATCTATGCTTATTCCAATTTATGGCACATAACAATGATACCTTAGAGAAAGAAAGCAACCAAATAAAGGCTTCTTCTCCTATCATCACTCTTGATAATCAAAAAAATCCAATCATTAATCATCCCCCTATGTGTATTGAAGTTATTTTGGACACACCTAAGAATCCTATCATTCTTTACCAACCATTACACAAGGAACAAGCTCAAAATACACACCACCTCATTCTTCCAAATCATGGTCTTCGTGATTGTCCTTTCATAGAAATTAACCCATTCGACAAACCTTCACTCAACATCCATACTATCACTCAAAATTCTTACAAGAAAACTCTAACCTTGGTACATCCTAAATTGATAGATATCTCATTAAACATGTAACAAGTAGAAAAATTGTTTCCTTATCCACATATATAATATTAGTTGCTGATCCTTGCCATGCAATAGTCGTAGGATCATAGCATACTCACTATTGCATGTTTTGCATCCATTGCAAGGGGAAGCATACCATCATCCATTCTAGGCTCACCCTTGTCCTGCACTAAGTGGGGGAAAAGGGTTAGGAAGCCTTATCCCCGTATGTCACTTGTCATTGTCTCTCTTGGCTAATCGTTAACCTTTCATGAATGTATAAGTTCAAGCTTGAGATGTGGACGCCATGTACTTTTCAACTCATATGTATAACATTTTGAATAGAACTAAGAAACCCTTTTGTAAGCTAAACATGGAGATTCTAAAAATGTAATTTTTATTATATTTTTATTAAGTCATATTGTTATTTTTATTTTAATACTATAAACTATTTAAAACTTTGAAAAAAAACACTAAACTAGACGAAGAAATTTTGGTTGAGATGATCTATTGAAATTTTGTATATTTTAGAACATATCACTTCAGATATTTTTAAGAAAACGTTTTTTAAAATTATTATATCTACACTATACCAAAACATTGAATTTATAATATGAAAAAATCAATAAATTAATTAATATAAATATAGCATTAAACTCAATTTATAATAATCTAAAAATTAACAATAAACTAAACTTTTTTAACTTTGAAAACTACACATTATTTCAAACTAAACACAAAACCAAATAAATAAAAATAATAATAAAAATTCACCATAGCAACACTACTAATTAAAATAAAATAATTAGTATTATATGTAATATTTTTCAGTAACATAATTTACGAAGTAGGTTTACTCGTGAACAAACCTCATACCAGATATATCTGTAGACAGAGCACTCTACATAGAGAGGTTATTTGGAGTAAATACTGAGGTTAAGTATTGTTCAGCTGCTTTAGCCGTTGCATGGGATTTCATCGTGGCTCACAACAGCAGCTCCGTATTTGTACGGTATTCTCACAACAGAAGAACAAAAATAAATAAATCAATATGCTTGTGTATCTCAACTGAGCTCAATTCCTCCAATAAAAACAAACAGAGTAGAATATACTCCAGCAAAAGGATTGAGCATACAGAAGAGGAAGCCCATGCGTTGCCAGGGGTCATATTCTCAAACGCCCAGTTCGCTACATTACAAATGCCACAATCACAGTTTTCCCTTCATACCACATTGTCTGTTTTGTCTCCTTTCCTTATATTCAATCAGCCATCCCATTCAACCACTTTCATAGAGTTAGCTATTATTTGGAGGAACAATGGGTTTTAAGGAACTCGTGCCAACTTTATCGCGAAGTTCAGTGGGAATAACTTCCGGCTGTTTTCAGAAAATAACATCAACCTCTCATGGGTGTGTACGACTCAACTGCTAGTGAAATTTGAAGCTGAAATTTAATTGACTGGATTAAGATCGTGCATTTCCTGTTCCATGGGAAATAATATCAGTTTGTCTCGAAATGCTGTGCACATCGTCCATTAAGTAAATCTGATTTTCTAGCTAAAAGAAAGACAAAACAATGAGGCACCCAGCGAGGATGAAAGATGAAAGAGATGATGGATGAAAGGTCATGTGGTTTTTTTGTGTATTTTTAGTGTAAACCTTTCAGTTATATTTTTAGTGCGGGCCTTTCTTGGAGAAGAAGGTTGTTGAATGCCCTATTTTTGAGATGTGCCTTGCAGTTTTTAGGAACAACATTATTTTTTATAAATGATGCTCATATGTAGTGTCCATCTGTTTTGGTAGAGATTTAGTGATCTAAGTAATTTGGTCATTTATGTCAATTCAAAAGAGATCGTGTCGGTAATCCATGTGGATAAGGCGTCTCTCTTAAGTTGTGGTTTCTATAGTTCAATCTTTCTTTGAGAATTTTTTCTATATTCTCAATTTGCATTAGGCTTCCTATTATCTCTTTATAGTTAGAAATACCCTACGAAAGTTTATTTTCCTCATTTCTAAAATGATATCATATTTGTTCTCGACTTTTGCACATTATATTACATGGATATTTGTGAGTTTCTATATAAGAACATTATTTTTCATATTTAAGATCAAGATTAAAATAAACCTTTCCGTTATTAAGTGTAGGGTTTTCAGTGTAGTTTTTTATTTAGTGTATGTTATGCGACAGTTGTTTGTTTGTGACTTCTGCATATTTTGGACCTATTATACAGTGCAAAGGAATTGATCCTTTAGTTTCAATTATTTTAGCATTCGTTATATCCACTAATAGGGCTTCTCCTTCTTCTTTAAAAGTCTTAAATAAAACTCACATGTCTTCTTTGCTTTAGTACAATGATTGATTAGTAACCACTAGAGCCATTGTCACATGTTTGGATGGCCATATCAAAGTACATAGTGGTCCAATAACATCCATGCCAGTATTTGCTAGTAGTTTAGGTTTCATTGTGAGTTAATGTGTCATGTAATATTTTGTCAATTTATATGAAATTTAATTGAGTTCAACATGGAAATCCTTACTGGTTATGACTAGGTTTTATCTTATTTTGACTCCAATTGATGGGTTTATTGAAAACTAAATTTTTGTATCTATTTAAAGAGTCATACTTGTATAGATTCTAATTTATATATATAATGTAAGTTAGATTTAAGAGGATTCATATTAAGGGAAGTAACTATTGTTATATATTTTATTGCATGAGAAATCTAATTTTTCATCTTCTCCTTTGAGGTATTAAGGTCATACATTATAATAAGAAAACTTAAGAACTACTTAGTCAAAAATATTTAAGGTAATTCTATATATAGGTTATGACTTGTTTGTTAGGAAAAGTGTCTTAACCTTGCATCCTAATCCGAAGAACTCAAAAAATTATTATTTTGGGTAATAAAATACAAAAAAAAAAAATGGTTTCTAGAGGTCATCTTTCACCACAAAAATATATTTGGGTAAGGTAAAATTAGTTCACACATCCCAAACATATTAACCTCTTTGAAACATATAATAAAATGAAAAGAGGCTCAATCAACTTCCCAGATGAAAAGTTATTATCCTCGAGAGCTAGTCCTTTCACATTGGAAATGTGTAAGAACAATTATGAGTTATTAGAGGGAGCTATACTTGCTAACCAACTTATGGGATGTGTTATAGCATATCATAAGACATCTTTGAATGCAAATAATGGAGCCAAAATGAATCACCCAAGATGGTGAATGGATTATTATGAACTTATGATTGATGGAAGGAATATGTTAGTTTTACCCTATGTAATCATATTAGGATTTGGGCATATTGAGATTCAATCCTACAAGGCAAAGTTCTACATTGAGTCCCAATTTCTTTATGTTTAGGCAGGTTTTTCCATAGAATACATTGATATGAAAAATTTGTATGGGTATTCACTTGTCAAGCATTCCCTTAATTTCATTCCCCATGTGCCCATTTCATGTTAAAAGTTCTAAGAATGAAAAAAATCCCAAGTCTAGGTATTTTTTTTATACATTTTCTAAGTTTGTAAATGTTCTTAGACTTTCAAAATGTTTGAGTTTCCCTTGTCATCATGTCTTTCCTTTATAGCCTTGATCTCCCATTCCTTTGCTTTTGGTTTGGCTTAAATTGTTCTAAGTCCTTTCAACCAAACATTCTAACATTCCCTTATCCATGTACCTCACATGAACCCCCTACAACTCTAGACTCTTAACTAATTATTTTTATTTAAAATTTACTATAGTTAGAGTTGCACCCTTACCCCTACATAAGTGCCCCTTTATAAGTATCTAGAACCCCTAACACCTCATTATTTCTTTTAAGTATCTTATCAAAATTAGAGTTGTGGGCATACCTTGAATGTGGTACATATTTTGAATCATCCTTGAACTTCGAACCTTGATACTTTAAACTTTTATTCGCTCTTTATGAATTATTTGTAAGACTTTAATCTATCTTCCTACCATAAAAGATGGCTTCCTTGGTACTCCCAGCTCCCAACTCCTAAACCCTGACCCTTAATGAAGGTATGCGTCATGAAATATGCTTGAGCCCTAGAGTCCAAAATTCATACGTTTTTCTCCTTCCATTCTCACCTACTGTCATCAAGAACCCAAACAACCATTAATGAGCTAATAAATTTGTCTAACAACCAATTTCATTTTTTAGCACCCATAAATGATTGCTTATTCCTAATAGCATTCATTTGGAGGGAATGGAAGGAAAAGAAGCCCATGACTTAATTAATTTGATTGTTAAAATTTCAAAGCCCAATTTTGTCACACAATCTCTAGGTCCCTATGTCCATCGTTTTCATACACACTTATCTCAATGGTTCGCTAGTCCTGAGGACGCCGGCAAGACATCGATTTTTTTTGGTATTCTAAGCGATGAAAAGAAGTGTGATGAGGAAAACAGTTAGAAGAATGTTTTTTTGTAGAGCAACCAGAATAAAATGAATTATGTAATATTTTTCATTTCATATAATTTAGGAACTTGGTTCAGTAGCGAACCAATTACATAATATATATGTTTGACTAGACAGAGTACTTTACATAGAGAGGTTATTTGTAGTGAGCACTATACGGGCTCTTCATTTAATGCCGCGAAAAGTGTTAAGGACTGTCCATTGGCTTGTGCCTTTGCATGGAATTTCATTGTGGCCAGCGTAGCCAGAAGAAAAATTCCAAAATACTGTTTCCACATAACAAAATTTGGAATAATTTTCCCGCACAGATACACAGTGGTAGGTATCCGCAGAGCTTATCGGATTCCTCAGATTCCCAGATCTCAGCAACAAGCAGAAGCAGGAGGGCCAGGCATTTAACGCCGGCAAGCACAAGCAGGAGGGTCAGGATTTGAACGCGCCAATCCATGGATTTCTTTTGTATTCTAAGCGATGAAAAGAAGTGTAGTGAGGAAAACAGTGAGGGAAATGGGTTCTTATACACAAGGCATACAACCAGGATAAAGCCCGCCACCACAGGAGACGCGCGTGGTTAAAAATATTTGCCCTTTGGAGTTTCGAAAGCATGACGAAACACGATGGTCCCGCTTCTTGTTGGCTTCTGACGGCGACGCTTCACTGAAGAGAGTTGTCTTTCCTAACTCATGTAGGACTTCTGTACGTGTCCTGAATACTACTTTCTCTGTTTTGTTTCCTTCACTGTTTATTCATAGAGTTAGCTATAATTTGGAAGAACATTGGCGTTGGAGGGACCAGTGCCAACTTTACCGTGAAGCGTAGTGGGAATAACGCCTTGTTGTTTTATGAAATAGCATCAAGCATTGGCGTGTATGTGCACAAACACTGGACTCAATTACTGACAGTGAAATGGAAGACATCACGGACGAAAGGGCTTGTGGCGTTTTGTATAGCTGGAACAGTTGAATCAGAGGTTTTCAGTGATATTTTTTAAGCGTATCCCTTCTTTGATGAAGCAGGTTGTTAAATGTTCTATTTTTTAGATGAAGCTTGCAGTTTTTGTGGAGGAACACCATTATTTACAAATGATGTTCATATTTAAGTACCATCTGTTTTGGTAGAGATTTTGTGATCTTAACACTTTGGTCACCAAACCTAACTCAAAAATTATCGTGTTAGTAATCCATGTGGACAAGGCTTCTTCTTTAAGTTGTGGTTTCTAAAGTTCAATCCTCCTATGGAAACTTTTTATGTTATTTCCAATAAGCTTCCTAATCTTATAATTATAGTTCAATCCTCCAATAAGCTTCCTAATCTTATATTATAATTATAAATTTTCTAGGAAGTTTATTTTCTGTGTTCTTAAAATGATTTGTTCTCCATTTTTGCACTTTATATTTAAATGGATATTTGTGAGGATCAATATAAAGATATTACTTTTCATGTTTAAGATCAAACTTGAAATCAATCTTTAGATTTTTTTTGATGAATAGACAGCTATCTATATTAATATAAATAAAGACAAGGATACATATTCACAAAAAAAAATGAGTGGTAAGAAGGCACACCTCGAGACTCAAATAGGAAAAGCCCAAAAAACCAAAAAAACCAGAGTCACATGGGCCTAGCCCATAAGTATATAAACATTACAATTATAAAATAAAATGATCATCATGTAGCCAGACCAGTGCCAATAGAGTCAGGACGGTCTTTGTCATCCATGTGCTTCCCCCATACATTAGTGGGGTCTGGAGTGCCTTCAAGAAGAGGACTCTGACCATCATTAGCATCTTTTTCCTTTTCTTTATTTTTATCCTCCCACTAGGGAAAGATTGCAAGTGCCAGATGTGGAAACTTTTTGTCAGAATCTGGCCAACCAGAGCCAGTAGCAGGAGTGTCATCGGAGGGCCACCCAAAACTGCCACCACTGCTCCCCACAGCTCCTCCCAAGGGCCAGCCTTTGTCAGCCTGCAGAGGAGGAGAACGAGTCCACCAAGGAGGGCAAGAGCCACACCGAAGAGGAGGTTGAGAATGGGGGCGAGCAGAGCCACTTCATTGGCGGCCTCGAGAGGATGACCGACCGTGAGAGGAAGTGGGTGAAGCGGGCACCTGAGCAATAGTACACAAAGCATTGCCCCAATGATCCAAAAGCACCTGAAGGTGAGTCACCTCAAGTGCAATCTTATTGGTCAGAACCTGAATCTATAAGAGAACATTAGAGCAAATAATAGCTTTAGAATACAAATAAATATTTTTATCCATTTGTGTGTTAGCAAATAGGTAGACATTTCTATCTTTCCAAATATTGAAGAGGATTTCCACCTTGAAAGTGTGCCAAAGTTGGGTATACTTAGCCAGAAGTCTGGGAAAGTCTCTAAGCATAACCATATGCCAAGAGAAAGGCTCTGATCTAAAAGGTCAAAAGAAGTCATGAATCCAATTCCAAAAGTGTTGATCTTTGGTACAAAACTAGAAGAGATACTTAAAAGACTCATCTTTCCCAAAAAATGGGCAACGAGGGTCCTCAACCCTCAAGTGAACAAGCTGAGAACCCACAAGCAAGCCTTGGAAAATAATACACCAAGCAAAGTGGCCAATTGTTGGTTCAACACTTGCAAACCAAGTGGTAGAGAATCTTTTTGGCCAAACATGAGTGAGATATTGAAGAAGCCACCTCTGGTTCAGCCTTTCAATCATAGGAAAGTGTGGTGAAAGCCACCCATAACCAAGCCTAGGCTTGTAATTCTTGAAAGGGGTGTATGGGTACCACTTCCTATCCTTCCACCAAGGCTTGGACCTACGAATTCCCACCTTATGAAGCATTTCTACATTAATAGTATTCACTAGACCATCATAAGTAGCATGGTCCTGGTTTTGAAATCTATAAAGGGCACGGAAATCTTCCCACAACATGATGCACATTGTGGGTCTATGAAACACCTATTGCAAAGTTTGAATACCCTTTTTGTGGAAGCTTAATTCCTTAATTCAAGGCAACTTAGCCAATGGATGGCCATTGTTAGCAAAGAGAGGTGACCACCAAACATTCTGTTGATTGAGCAAAAGCCCGTCACGAAAACTAGAGTTGGCCCAACAGAGCCAAGGTTTAACCACTTCACAGGCTCTCCAACTGCTCTTGGCCTTGAAAGTTCCCACAATTTGAATTGGTTCCTTCATAAACTGAAGGGTCTGATAACCAATCCTCTTCCAGGAAAGTCTATGGATAGGAAACTCAGAATGAATGCAATGCCTAAGGAGAATCTTCTAGGCTTCATCTCCAATAAGAGGATGAATTATCCATTCACTAGTACAAAAATAACAGTATATGACTAAATAAACTACTAAAACATTGGATATAAATGACTGATTTTGGTCACGTGACCATTAGTAGTTTATTGCTAATCATTTATAATGTGACCAAATTTATGACTAAACTATTTTAGTCATTTATCTAGTCATTGATTTAGTCATTGATTTGGTCATTTATTTAGTCATATATTTAGTCATTACTTTAGTCATATATGTAGTCATTAATTTAGAAATTTTTATGAACTAATACTTTTAGATGTGTATGTAAACTATGTTTGTAGAATACTGTTACAATAACTAGTCTATGAAATTGTAAACCAAGAGAAAATTTTGTTGTGTTTGAAAGATATAAAACTTTAAAACCCTTATGTTATGTTGGAAACAATCATAAAATTTCAACAAATTTTCTCAAAAGATTGAAACAGTGTTGGAAAATAATTGACTTATATTCAAACTGTATATAAAATATGTTACAAAGAACTCTATATATGGAGTTTTGAAGACAATCTTTTGTAGTATGCAAACTGTTGATTTATTATACTTTTAAAATTGAGAAAAACTAAAACTAAAGCTAAAAATCCATCAGTGTGAATGCATGTCTTCAATGATGCTATTGTTGCACATGGGGTGTGTTGTAAATGCATCTAGTAAGACATTAGTTTTTCATTTTATCCTTCCTCTGTACTTGTCCACAATCAAAAAATAAACATATTACATCATTTTATTGGATGGTTGATTAAATGATTAGATTCCTCTTCTAACTTTTCCCATTTTATACTCCAATAATAAAATTCTCATTGTGAGCAAAATATTGCTATCCTATGATAAGAAAACATGCCAAGAAGAAATTTCCAAATGAACTTTCTAAAATTGACAAAGGAAAGTTAAATCCACAAAAAAACACTCCTACAAAGAAAGAAAACACTGACCTTAAATGCCCAATGCTATCACCTATAAGAAAATTCTTTATCACAGATAAAATTATGAGGTTTTGGCTATCTTTTGTATGTAATTTTGATGAAACAATAACTTCTATCTACTTCATTGACATAATTGAGGACTATTTTTCAGAGGACAACCTTTGAGAAACCAAAATAGTGAAAGGAAAAATCAACACTTTGTGAGAAAGAAAATATGACTACCTAGTGGCTAAAAATATTTTCTGCTACTTAGTTATGGTATTGTTTGTCTACGAAAGATCATTATTTCATATGGTAGTCTTCCAAGGTATAATAAGAGTGTGTTGTGTAATATGTTGAGACTTTTTCTCTGGTTTTGCTTGACATTTAATGTACATATAAATGACCAAGATGGATCGTAACCTTGTAGATGTTTACAAGACATTTTAATATCGAACTACAATGACATCAAGGGTGGCATCTAAAGGTCATGCTCAAAGCATCAAGTTGATCAATAGAATTTTAGGTATATCTTTAATACATATGCCATACAGTATTGGTTTCACTTGGATCTATAAACAAGAAACTAGTATTTACAAAATTAACAATTGTTATCTCCAAAACATGGGAGGTTTTGACATAAAGAAAGGAAAATCATGCAACATTGTCCTTGGCATCATTTTGATAGCAAATAGATTTTGCTACAACTGTGTAGATAGTGAGTATCTTTTCTAGTTTGTTGAGGCCACTATTCAACCCTGCAATTTCTCACATAAAAGGGTGAAATTTTATATAATAAAACAAGAAAATTACAAAATAATTTAAATGAAACAATAATTCTATTACCTGATTTTTACTTTTTGTTAGAGCATAAACTTTGGTTCAATTAATTTAGAGGATGAAACCCTGTACAAATAAAATTGAAAGATGAAAACCCACACTAACTCACAATTCCTTGAAATAATTAACAATGCACAGATTTTGATTCATTCTCAAATTTTAATTAAAAAATTCAAATATTCTTTCAAATCTACAATTCCAAATTAGATTTGGGCACTCAAATAATTGCAAGCAATCCACCATTATTGGATGTTTTGGATATCTTCTATATGAAAGAGGGTTTCTTCATTAAAAAATGTGACAATTTTTTTAAGGAATTACTCCATAATATGGCGTAGCTACAAATACCTATGTTGGGAGCATGTGTGGGAAAAAGGTTGTAAATTGCAACAGTCAAATGCATACTAAATTTTAAATCAAAAATAATATTAAAAATAAATTTAATAAACAAAGTAAACCAAAACAAAAAAACCTACACAAAATAATAATAGAAATTTAGATCTTTCAACTAAAGTCCAAATACCAAATTATAAGATTCCAATACCAAATATAGGCAATAATTAGAATTTTTGAATGAGCATGGCATGTTTCTTGACTAAGTAACTTATCTGAGTTTTCTCAAATTTGCACATTAGCCTGGAATATGATTAAGGTATAAGCAGAGAAATTTGAGCTCGTAACTGAATCCATGAACATTTGGCTACACCATGAGATGAAGGAACAATTTCTTAGAGTTTTATAGATCTATGTTTAGATCTCAACATCCCAAATAAAAAAATGATACAAACCAAGCTACCTAAGGCTGTAATGCATAAAGGTGCTAAGCTTGGCGGTGGAGGAAAAACGTGGTGAAGTGGCCAAAGCATTGAGATGGAAAGAAGATGCTTTCCCTTTGCTATTGGTTTTAACTCCTCCAAAATATTCCTCACTAATATTCACCTTTCACTTCTACGATTCGGTAAGCTGTAGCCTGAAAATAAGGTTTCGACAAGGGTTTTAGAGTATGTTTATTAAAATGAAGTTGCGGCCAAGATCCTTTACCTTCATTTTCCACCATTTTTTCTGCTTTCTCAGTTGCTATTGGTTTCAACTCATCCAAACTCTTCCTCATTGGTGCTCATTGGTATTCATCTTTCACTTCTACAATTTGGTGAGCTACAACCTGAAATTAAGGTTTCAACAAGGGTTTTAGAGTATGATTATTAAAATGAAATTAGGGTAGCGATTAGGGTTTTTTTTAACTTGCCGCTAAAAATAATTTCAACCTTTTTTTGCCACTCAGATGAATTTCAAAATGGAATCTAAAAATAAATAATTTCTAGTTCATAAATCTCCCGCTTAGTGCAAATAAATGTAATTCAATATATTATAATATAATATATTATATTTCATGGGTAATAGTCATTCAACCTTTTCTAAATATTATATAGTAATATAATAATATATAATATAAATATAATATAATATTATACTATTATTATATATATAATATGGATTATATTATATATTATATAATATTATATTATAATGTAATATAATTATTATATTATAATTATAATAAATTATAATTATTGTATTATGTTTTATTATAAATATTATACTATAATTATAATATAATAATTATACTATATTATAATTATAATATAATAATTATATTACATTATAATATTATATTATATAATATATAATATAATACATATTATATATATAATAATAATATAATATTAGATAATATTAAATATATTATAATATTATATTATTATATAATATTAAATAGATTATAATATAAATATAATATTATATAATAATATCATATCCACTTTAATATCATATTGTCTAATTTTTATTTGTGTGACTAATTATTTAGTCATTTTTATTTGTGTGGCTAATTATTTAATTGTGCTTTTACTCGATGATAAAATTAGTCACTTATGATAATAAAAGTTAAAGAATGTAAATGCTATTTTTTTTTATAAAATATGTTAATGCCTTAAGATTGCACTAAGTGGCAATGCCTTCCACACAATAGGTATTTTTGGTGCCCGAAGCAACTTAGGCGGCCAAATGGCCCACTTAGGTAAGGGTCCCATGAGGGGGGCTTAAACTCTATGGATTATGATCAAAATCAAAAGAAAAAAGAATAGAGGATTGTAACAAAGATTTTGGTAACCCAAAATCTCTAGCTCCTTCCTAGGGTTTTTCACCTAGAAGGAGAGGACACTAGGCCAAAATAACTTTGTTAACACTAGAAGAAATGGAAAGAGGAGTTTGGAATGTGTGTCAAGATGTGTCTAAATGTTTGAAACTTAATGGAAATGCAGACAAAATAATGTAAACTAATCTAATGCAAGATGCTAGAAAACATAGTGTTGATTGCAAATATGAACTAAAAAATTAGGCAAATGATAATAGAAATTGATGAGTGTGAATAGAGAGAACCTAGAGGAAAATTGATGTCAATGGAAGGTTCTAGAATGTCTAAAAAATATCTGTTAATGGCCACTAGGACTGATTCACCATGCATGGCGAATTAGTCTTGGTTCTGATGAAAAGCTCTCGAAACATGTTTTAGACTGTTAGGAGCTAAATTCTGACAAAACCAATTTTCAAGCCTATAGACGGGACTCATTTTCCATGGGTGGTGAATTAGTCCACCTACATGAATATGCAAATCTAGGAGTTGATTTTGTGGAGCTAGATCTGTACTTCTGCTTCCTACAAGTATCTGCTTCTAAAATTAACGAATCTCGATCTGAAAGTGACTTTTTGTTGATGTTTTGACTTGAATGATGAAGAGATGACTTGAATGAATTTGAAACTTTATCTCCAATGATTTTCAAAATTCCAAGAGTCCTAAATCTACAAACAAATAAGACAAAAGAGAGATATGTTGAATGTTAGGGCATGGGGGTTTGCCTTGGTCAAACCCCTTTTAGGTAATTAAACCAAAATGATAAAAAAATGTAATGAAGCATGAAACAATGGACATGTTACCTTTTCATGATGATTTGATCTTGAAATTCTGTAGCATAACATGAAGATTCAGTGCTTGAATACTTTAGAAAGCTAACTTGAAGACTTCTAATGAAGAAACCCTAACTTGCTTGACTTGGATGAGAAGATAGAAGATGAATTAATGATGAGAGACATAAAAATGAGGATAAAAATACTTATTTATAGACAATTTTACCTTAGTATCTGATTAATATGCCATCATAGGCTGACATGAAGTAAAATCAACTCAAATTTCACTTCTTTTTCTTGCTCAAAGGTCAAAATGGGACTAGATAGGACTTATCCACCACACATGGAAAATGGGTCCCACTTCGATGGGACTAATTCTCCATGCATGGTGAATGGGTCCCACAGGGGCAATTATGACATCTGAGAAGTCAAGGATTTGGGAAATAAGGTCTAAACTACCATCTTGTTAGGTATTTGATCAATTAAAGCCTTAGGATGCACAATGTGGGTCACTAGGGACCTATTAATGATGATGTAAATGTTAAATAGGGCTTGGGACACATAAATCAATGTGAAAGTGTGATTAAATACACTTTACAACACTAAAATTAAGTCCACATAGCTTAGAAAGGCACAAAAATGAATGTGAATGTGCAAATCACATTACAACAATAGTTTATCATTACATTTATATTAAGAACCTTGATGTAATAATGCTATTGAACACATTTTATAATGTTTATTTGGGGAGAAATGTGTTAATTAAGTCTAGAAAGGAATGAAAGCATCTTACAACACTTTAGAACACCTTTACAAGACATCATTAAAGGCATGTTATTCAATTTGCAAGGGTCCAAGACCTAATTTGGAGGCATAAAATGCCTCACAACACTAGATTAAGACCTTATTAAGTACATTTTATCATGAATTAATCCCATGTCAAGTAAAGGGTATTTTTTTCTACGACACAAGGAGTAATAGTCATTCATTTAGTCATTTTTATTTGTTTGACCAATTATTTAGTTGTGATTTTACTTGATGACCAAATTAGTCATTTATTTAGTCATTATACTTGTGAATTGCTAAAAATTATTAGAACTTAGTCATTTTTAGTCACGTAGTCATTTATTTGTCAAATTCTACTAGTGATTTCACACACAAGGTAATCCCTTGTCGCTAAGTGGAGAGTAACCCAAGTCCTCCAGAATCTCTAGGAAGCTAGAAAAATTCCTAGGAAACATAGTGGAACCCTCTATGGGTGTCGAAAAAGGCCCAAAGAAAGTCCCAGAGCAACTTTTCAAGTTTGCCATATGCTACTTTCAAAGGGGCCCAACAAGTGGAGTAGTAGACATGTGTGGAAACTAAAATCTTGGAGCACACATGGAATTTCCTTGCCAAAGAAAGAGGTTTAGTAACCCAGTATGCAACCTTCTGCTCAATTTTGGAGAGAAAAACTTGCCATAGCTCAGCCAGAGAGGTCTGAAAGGCAAAGGGAATGCCTAAGAACCGAAAGATTTCCCTTGGCCCAATCCATTTCCAATTGTACTGCTGAAGCTAATGAGGAGTTGGCAATATAGATTGTTTGTAGCACAAATTTTTGTGCCACTAGATGAAGGAACCATATGCAAGGAAAAAAAACTTAAGACATTGAAGAGCCGCCTTGATATTATCCTCTTCCTCTAGGAGAGTGAGGAAAGAGTCATCAGAAAAATGGCCATTAACCAGTTGAGCCTAAGAGCTGGGCAATGAAATTCCTTTGACGCGCTATTGAGAAACTACGTTGGCCAAGAGATAGTCAAATCCTTTGGCAACAAGCACATAAAGAGTAGGAGCAAGCAAACATCCTTTCCGAATAGAGTGGAAGAGCCTAAAGGAAAGAGATTGATATCCATTAATGGTTATACAAGTAGAGGAATTTGAGAAAAACATTTGGACAACATGAATGAAATTAGGCCCAAATCCCAAGGCTTACAACATAGCCAGAATAAAAGGCCATTCAATGTAGTCATAATCTTTAGAAAAGTATATTTTGCAAAAAATAGCTTTCAGGACCAAGCGTCTAGCCCACTCCATATCTTCCCATACAAAAATGATTTTTTCAAGGATAAATATGGATTTGATAAATCTAGTTTGCTCTGGGTGCATAATCTGAGCCAAAAGATGGCAGATCTTCATAGCTAGAGCTTTGGTGATGATTTTGTAAGAAACATTGAGGAGCATGATAGGCTACTAGTTGTAGATATCCTCAGGATTCCCAACCTTAGGTATGAATTTAATATTTTCTTTGTTTATTAAGTTACCTAGAGATTTGGAATGAAAAGCTTTGAGATAGACTGTATACAAATCGTGCCCAACATGGTCCCAAAGGGTCTTGTAAAATTCACAAGGGAAACCATCAACCCCAGGGCCTTTGTCATTAGCCATAGAATGAACAGCTTCCTTGAGGTCTTCAACTGTCAATAATTGGTCACAAAAAACTGTCTAAGTTGAAGACAATCTATTTGGCATGACAACAAGGCAATCTTGAAGGGCTTGTTGTCGCTCAGGTGTATACTCCTGAGTAGTGAAAACTTGCTCATAGTGATGAGAAAAGGCCTGGAGAATGTTAGGTAGCTCAGAAAGCACATGAATTCCATCTTTAACTTTTTTAATGCATGGAGATGAGTGTCTGGCATGTAGGGCCAAAAAAAACTCCTTGGAGGCATGGTCGCCAATTTTTAACCAATGCAATCTGGCTTTGATTTGAGCACCTATGGTAGCATAATTGTCTGCAACTTGCTTATTGTGTCTTAATTATTCCACCCTAACTTGTAATGATGGGGATAAAGGGCTGGTCACTAAAGCCTCGACAGTTGAACAAAGGTCAACTTTGGTAGCCACATAAGACTACCAATGAAAAATGGCAAGTTGGCATCCATAAATGAGTAGAAATATTGTCATGCGAGTGATAGCATCATTGCACCAATTAATCAATCTTGTATGATGAGATGGCTTGCACTCCAAATTCCAGACCCTATGAATGTGGGCCAACATGGGCTGATGACAAAGCAGAGAAATGTTAGAAAAAAAACTATGTTTTGCAAGCTTGAGGCTATCTTTTCACCAATTCAATGTGAAAATAAATGGGGAAATGATCTAAAAAGGTTGAATCCACTAATGGATTAATCAGGAGTGAAGAGTTGTCAATGGAGAAAGAATATTAATCCATGATCATAGCACAATCAAGTTGTGTAAATATCCTATCAGAACCAACTCTGTAATTACACCAAGTGTACCCAAGAGAATGAGAATGGCAACATCCAATATTGAAATCAAAGAGCCCCAATTTATTACACATGTATAACCACACCTCCCTTTCACTAGCTGCCCATCTAAATGGAAAAGTGTCATCTTTATCATAGACCATCTCAACCATATTGAAATCCCCACACAATAACCAAGTAACAACTAACAATGAATCAACAATCCAATGCCAAAGCACAGAGTGTTCCACAACATCATTAGAAGCATAAACATTAGTAATCCCAAAGGAGTATTATCAATGTTGAGAAGGATCAGCTGATGTGTGGGGTTAGACCCATGCTCAACCACACAAGAATGCCACCATGGGGACAAAAGGGTGATAGCTATGCCACACCCACCTTCATGATCAATATAAAATATTTGACTGACTAGCCAAATAGAGTGAGAAGCCGACACGAGAAAAAAACTAGAAATTTTAACTTCTTGGAGACAAAGCACTTTAATACCAAAATATTTCTTCAAAGTATTCCTAATAGAATACTTTCTAGAGAGGTCTATCAGACGTCGAACATTCCATGAGAGGAAATTCATGAATGAAACTCCTTCATATCATTAGAGTTTGACTCCTCTTCATTCAAAGAAGATAAGCGATTTTGCAAAAACTCTAAAAAACTAACCCAAGTTGAATAGTAGGAGAAGAAAATATCTATTTCTATTGTACATATTCTCCTTCTTCCAGTGGCAGGGAAGGACTATGAGACCACCTTTTAGTTCCCAACATGGGAGGAGAAGCTTTCAACTGCGCTATCATAATGACAATAGGTTGAGGCATACCATTTGGTCTAGGCTGCACTGGAACATTGTCAGTGCTAACTAGAGCCTCTTTCTCCTTCGATGAAGGGCTTGAAAAATTCTTGGTTGGCTTAGGGGCTTTGGAAGCTGACCTAGAGCCACTGAACTTATTTTTCTGGTTTGTAAGCGTGGTCCATTTCTCATCAGGTTTGGCAGAAAAATTATCTACTTGATGCGACTTTTTAGATTGTCATGGTGGAGAAGGTGTATGAGGTACTGCCAAAGGGTATTTCTTAATCTTATGGTTTGTGGACTGAAACCTATAACACATGTTAGGAAGATTAAAATAAGTGACCTTCTGGGTATGCCTGAGAGTTCCAATTTGAATGTCAATGGAGTCCTTCAAATCTTGTGAAAGGTCCACTTCAACACAAACCCATTTATGGGGTTAGGCTTGAAAAAACCTACTTGTCTCAATACAAATGACCCTCGTGAGAGAGGATGTAATATGATTCAGAAAAGGCACACAAGGAAAAGGTAAACCTAGAAACTCAATCTAGACTAGGACCCACAACTTGGTGTCATCTGAGACAATGAAGTCTCAGATCCATTCCTGGAAAACCAACAAAGAATACAAGACATACAAGGCACCATGTGCTAGGATAGCCTAGACATGATTGACTTCCGCAAAGCAAAACAAGAAAAAACCCTTGGTTAAGTTTTGGACCATATCAATGTGGACCCCATGAGGAACCCATGCCTTGTTGACTCATTCCTTAAGCACACTTTCAAGGGGAGTCCTCAAAACAAAATAACCAACAAGGGTGTATTGCTCAATCCATTGACAAGTAGAATCAAAATTAGGAAAAGGTAAAACCACATCAGCTGGGAAGTCAAAAGGCTTACCTCATGAAAGACTTTCAGAAAAAAAATTTGGGGTCACTTCTTTAGAGGAGGAGCGATTGAGAAGAGATGTCGAACCACCAACACTAGCATGAACTACTAGGTTAGAGCTAGTTAAATGTGGTTGTACACACAGGAAAAGAGGAAATTCCTACCTAATAAGCGTAGTGTGATACAAGAGGGGCCAAGAATGACTACAGACACAAGAAAACCCTAGCAGAGCTCATACCATCTTTAGATTTTTAAGTCTTGGCTTTTAAACATAATTTTTTCTTTAGTCTATGTTATGTGGTGGTTTTTTTTTGTGACTTTCAATTATTTTAGCTTTCCTTATATGCCTTGATGGGGATTTCCCTTCTTTTTAAAAAATCTTTAATAATATTGGTGTGTTTGATTTGTTTTAGCATGTTGATTGATTACTAACCACTAGAAGCATACTGATAAGCTTGGGCAGTCATATCAAAGTACATAGTGGTATACTACAATCCATGCTAGTATTTTTTAGTGCTTTAAGTGTGATCATGAGTTAATGCATCGCTGAATCATTAGTCAATTTACATAAAAAATTTCAATAATGGCATGGTGTGATGGCTAATTTGTTATGTTGTTATTCTTTCCATCAAGGTTCAAACCACACTGAGGTGTAATTATTGAGAATTTATATTGGGGATGAGGTCCCCCATTTGTGACCTCACTGGTTCATAGCTCTGGGTCAAAAGTGTTCACCAATCTTAATAAAACAAATTACACAAAATTTAATGGAGGTACACATAGAGATTACTTATTCAATATGGATAATTTTGATTTTATTTTAAGCCAAATCGATGGATTTATTGAAAGATAATCTTTTGCAGTTATTTAGAGGGATATACTTGTCTAGATTCTATTTTGTATATGATGTAAGGTAAGTTTGAGGGAACTAATGAGTGTTATATCTTTTGTTGCATGTTCAAAGTATTTTTCATCTTCTATTTAGAGGTATTAAGGTCATCCATTCTAGTAAGAAAACATGAAAAATATTTAGTCAAAAATATTTAAGGTACTTATGTATAAAGGGTATAACTTGTCGTTTATGAAAACTATCTTAAAGTTGGCCTCTAATTTTGAGAATCCAAAAACTTAATGTTTTGGAATTTAGAATAGAAAAAATAATATTTTGGTGTCTAGAGGCCATCTTTGACACCAAAACTACATTAAGGTAAGGTAAAAGTAATTCCTAGATGTCCTAGATATGAATCTCTTCAAAATATATGATTAAAAAAGAGTCTCAATCAACTTCCCTCATTAAAAGTTATAGGCTCCAAAGTTGTTTCTCCTACATTGGAAATGTATGAACAACAATGAGCTATTATAGGGAGCTATACTTGTTAACAAAATTATGAAATGTGCTATGGAACATTATAAGTCATCTTTGAATGGAGATAATGGAGACAAAATGAACCACCCAAGATGTTGAATCAATTATGGTGAAGTTATGGTAGGTGGAAAGAATAGGTTATTTTCACCCTATAGAATCATCATAGGATTTGGGCATGTTAAGATTTAATCCTATAATAAATTCTACATTGAATCATAAATTATTAGTGGACTTAGTACCTTTTTCTTGTATAATAAACTAATATGAGAAAGTTTGTATGGGTCTTCATTGTAAAATATCCAATTTATTTATTTCATCAGGTTCTTCTTTGGTGTTAAAACTTGTAAGAATCCACCAAAATTTTCAATGTGTTTAGTTATTGTTAGAGTTTCTAACATTTTGATTTTCTTGTGTCATCACATCTTTTCATATGGCCTTGATCTCTCATTACTTTTCTCTTGGTTTGTCTTAATTCTTCTTTGTCCTTTGGACTAAATATTATAGCATTCCCTTATCCAATTACCTCATATGAACCCCTCACAAGTATTCACTCTTTCCTCAATATTTGAGTTAGAGTTGAGCCTTGTGATGCCCCTTTTTCTAGAAAGAGAGTTACAGGGGGGAATTTGAGAATCCCACTACATCTCATCACAAGACACCCTATTGGATTGTAGTTTGGAACTTCACATCTGCAATAATTCCCACACATCATATCTAGAGCTCAAGGAAAGAGGATCATACATTAGGAAGATATTACCATTAGAAGATCATTATTCTAGGGTCGCTATATCGAGGTAGGATTGATTTTGAGAATCCTTATGCATTCCTCCATAGGAGAACATTTTGTCTTGCAAGTTATAATATAGTATCTATGATGACACCTACAATATCTAAATATTAAGAGGAATGGAGCAAGTACTTGAAATATATTGCTTTCAAAAGATGACTGTGTCAAGAAACTAACATGTACTTCAACAAGATTAAAGGATAGGACACCCCTGGACCATGTGGCATCCATTGTAAAGTTTTAGGAAGAAGTGTTCTCATTATGAAAGAATCCACTTTGGCCTTAAGTATGACATAGTATAGTGTGTGAAATTTAGATTTTGGGCTTCAAAGGCATTTTGGCTCAAGGTTGACCTATTCCTTAAGGGGAATTGTTAGCATATATATGTAAGGAGTCAATAAGTGTAAAAGGTGATAAATTATTATATCAATTTTCTATATTTTGGAACACTTTTGTTCTAAACCCTTCTATGAATGAAAACCCATAGGAATATGTACTCATTGGATGAAAACCCAGTGATCACTAGGATTAGAGGATGAAATTTCCTTTGTTCCTAACGACATTCTCATTTAGGGATTCCATCTGAGCTTCAAACAATTTACAAGGAAGTTAGCAATATTATAGTTGAACTATAGAAGCATTGTTTATCACCTTCAATCAATCTTAGTGAGTTGTAATTGATATATCATATACGTATGAGATTCTAAAATTATCATTATACCAAAGACATCCATGTTTTCATATGTTGTTGTTCATTGAATTCAATCTACAAATCAATCTATATGTTGAAATTATATGGTAGGGAAACTATAATGTTATTAGTGCATGATTATGCCATCTTGTAGGGTTTTATAATGATTAGTGTTTCCAAGTGAAAGGAAGATTAGGCTCCAAATGAGAAAATTGAAGAAACTAGGTCAAGAAGAAACCATGGATGATGAAATGAGAGAAGCTAAAGAAAAATTTGAGGAAATGATACAAGGGTAAAATCATATTCTTGACATGTTTTGCTAGATGTTTTAGTGGATGTAGACTAATGCGAGGAAGGAAAATGATAGTATTAATGGAGGTAGAAATACTAGTGAAACCAATGGTGGAAAGGAGAAGGAGAAGATGGCTTCTAAACGAAGCTCTAGAATTGAATTTAGTAATAGGCATCTCAAGCATAAATTCATTTAGAGAGTGGAAGAAGTTCTAAGGGAAAAAACTATCCTCCAAGGTTATATTTAGACTATAAGTAAATCCATGATCATGATGATAAGTAGATAAATTGTCATACATTCCCAAAAAAATTGTTAAGGATTTATTATTCAAAAATATGTCGCCTAGAGCTATCCTGCACGTTGACTTCCTTATTGAAATTGATAATGCTATCTGATCTCTTCCTCATGACGTTGACAAGGAAATCAAAAAAGATTGTGTTGTTTCCCTTAGGCACGCCAAACCTCCTAAATGCAACATCCCGAATCTTGAGCTTCTTTCCTTCAATAAATTATTGTGCAACCAAGACATTGTTATTTCTAGGGCGGATAAGGGCAATGCCACTATAGTCATGAAAAAGCTTGAGTACAATTCTAAAATTCTTGAGATCCTTTTAGATGCCATTAGTTATAAAGCCTTGCCGCGCAACCCTTGTTCCAAAATTTTAAAGCATGTCAAATCTATGGTGTCTTCCTCCTCATTTGATGAGGCTATCAAAAAGTGTCTGATTCCCAACAAAGAAATTACTCCCCGCATCTACGGTGCACCCAAAATTCACAAACTTGGTATTCCTTTCAGACCCATTGTCGACACCACGGGTTCACCAACTTACAACCTTGCCTCTCACCTCTCTAAATTATTCGCCCCTCTTGTTGGGAAGTCAAACTCCATAAAAAATTCTTCCCATTTTGTTCAGTTTGCCAATGATCAAAAGTTGGAGAGTAATGACCTTTTGGTGAGCTTCAATGTGGTTTCTCTTTTCACCAAGGTTCCCATCCCTGACTCGATTGAGATTGTTAGGCCCAAATCTAATGACGAGATTTCTTCCCTTGTTGATTTTTGCTTAAGGTCTACTTTTTTCTCCTTCCAACGGGTAATTTACGAGCAGGTTGATGGTGTGGCCATGGGTTCCCCTCTCTCCCTGGTCATTGCCAACCTCTTCATGGAGCATTTCGAAGAGATGGCCCTTCACTCCTTCCCTCTCAAGCCAAAGTGGTGGAAAAGATATGTTGACAACACCAATGTATTGTGGCCTCACGGCTTGGAAAAATTAGAGGAGTTCCATTCCCACCTCAATAGCCTTGAGGCTTGTATTTCCTTCACCAAAGAGATCGAAGTGGACAACCGTCTTCCCTTTCTCGATATTCTTCTTCTCAAAAACCTTGATGGTTCCCTCGGGTGTCGGGTGTATGGTAAGGTCACCCACATTGATCTCTATATCCTCTTATCTTCTCATCACCATCCATGCCAAAAAATTGGTGCCCTAAAAACTCTTGCCTTGAGGGCCTTTAGAATCTGTGATGAGGATAACTTAAACTTTGAGTTAGACAATCTTCGTCACATGTTCATTCTAAATGGTTACTCTAATAAGCAAATTTCTTGAACCTTCAACCAAGCCAAGGCTTGTTTCCATACCACCTCTGAACCCATCTGCTCCTCTAGTCTCCCTGTTGCCTCCCTCCCCTTTGTCGATGGGTTATCCCAAAAAATCTCCAAGAACCTTCACAATAAAGGTCTCCAATGTGCTTTCAAACCCCTCTCCACTGTGAGGAATTGTCTCTCCTCTCTCAAAGACCCCAAGGATAGTCGATCGTTCAGCACTAGAATCAAAGAACACATAGCCAATATTAGACATGAGCAGGTCCTCAAATCTACTTTAGCTGACCACTCTTCTTCCACAAAGCACCATATTTGTATTGAAAGCACCCAAATCCTGCACAAAGAAGACAATTTTTTCAAAAGGAAGATCAAAGAAGCCATTGAAATCAACAACCACCCCTTGAACCTTAATCGAGACGAAGGGTGGAGGTTGAGTCAGGATTGGCATCCCTTTTTAGCCAACCTTCATACCCCTCATCTCCCTTCCTCATCTTGATCCCCCTGCTTTCCCTTGTTCGGTGGGTACCCTTGCTTCCCTTCCCATCCTTTGGTCTCCTTGTCTTGTTCTTTCCCACTCCCCTGGTTTATGTTGCCCTCCTTTCCTTTTTTCTCCTCCTTTGTTTCCCTTACTGTCTTTCCTTCTTTTTCGCTTCTTTTTTCTTTTGTATTCCTTTTTTGATCTTGGACCTCTTTCCTTCGTATATATATATATATATATATATATATATATATATATATATATATATATATATATATATATATATATATATATATATATTTGTATTTATATATATATTTAATAAATATACACATAAATATATATTTATATAAATATATTTGCATTTATATAAATTTAAGATATATATTTATATATTTCTTTATTGGTTCTTTGTCTTTTATATATATATTTTTCAGATAATATCTATATATATTAATTTATTTGTTTCCTATGATATTTTGGCCTCCTCCCCTTCTTTCTCCTCCATTATTTCCCTTATTGTCTTTTCTTCTTTTTTGGTTCTTTTTACTTTTTTCTTCCTTTTTTGATCTTGCCCCTCTTTCCTTTGTATATATATATATATATTTCTTTATTGGTTCTTTGTCTTTTATATATTTTTAAGATAATTTCTATATTTATTTATTTACTTGTTTCCTATTATATATATACACACATATATATATATATATATATATATATATATATATATATCTTTATTGGTTCTTTTTCTTTTATATTTATATTTTTACGAGAATATCTATATATATTTCTTTATTGGTTCTTGGTCTTTGTGCCCCCTCTCTCTCCTTCCCCTGCCTTTGTTCTTTTTAAATAGCTCTTGGTCTACATATTTTCATTTTCTCCTTTAGCTCTACTCTCATCCTGATGATGGATCACAGAGTGTGATCTAAAATGTTGATACAAAAATTATCACACAATCAAAACTAGAAATCATTGCAAAGAACATTATGGATTGTGGAAACTTGATATCATTAATCGACACCCTTCATGGGAGGGAACTATTCTTCAAATCTAAACAGCTTGAGCTGCTAAGGATTAAGCTTGCAAAGAAGGTTGCAGACCTTGCATTTTTAAAAAGGAACATAGGGATTCTAAGTTGATTCCAGCTTTTGTCAGAGTCACCCATCACTTGTGGAACTTCAGCACTAAGCACATCTTCATTCGAGATGGTCTATCCCTTCTTAGAGCAGTCATCAAATCTACTAGAGTGCCTATCAATCTCCTAAACTCGAGGCTTCTTCCTCTTCATCTGGAGCTTGCTTCCTCGCTTTGTCCAGACCTTTGGATCTAGCTGGACACCTCTTCACATGCCAGAGCCACCGGTAGACAAGAAGATTGCATTAGAAGGAAAAAGAAGTTTTTAAAGCTGCAGCAGAAATATCTTTCTGATTCTCTCCCCTCGTACCTTCCAATCCTTCATCGTCGCTCTTCTCCACATTTCCCCCAATGTTCTCCTTGTTCCCATTCTATCTTTTCACCGCTTGCTCTTCACATCTCTCTCACTCCTCCACTTCTCCCTCCCGGTGTCTCCCTCTCACAGTCTCATGCTTCCAACCAGCCATCGCCACCCTCTAGTCTGTGTTTTGCCCCTCTTTCTGAGTCAAAGAAGCAATCTGCCCCTCATTTGTTATGTCCCATCGAAAGCATTGCTTCTCTTCTTTGCCACCCTCCATGTGCTCTTTCCTCTCAGTTGTGTCTCCAGCATCATCAGCGGGTGTCTCCTACTCAGGGTTCTCCAAGTATTTGCCCTATCTCGACCTCTCCTAGCCCCCATCTCTTGCCTTCGGTTGGTTCCTTATCATCACATAGGTCTTCCAATGAAGTTGTTTCTTTTCTTGTTGATTGCCCTACTCAATAGGTCTTTTCCATCTCCAATTCCGCAACGCTTGGTGAGCTTCATTCCACAGCTAACGACACCCTTGCAACCACTCCAGGTACGTCTCCTCCCATTGTTTCATCTTATCTCTCCTTTGTCGATTGCTTTAATTGCATTAATGGTTTTGAGACTTCATTTGATCTTTCTTTGCATGTTGAGCTTTCACCCGTCTCTTCTTTGTCACCTCGAGCCTATCTCCACTCAGTTTCTTGTCCGTCCTCGCCTCCTCTTGTCTTTATTCTCTCCACCCCGCTTCCACCCACCCCGCTTGTACCTCCCCCCACTTTCCTGTCACAATGTAGTTGACTACTCACCCTCCATCTCTCAATCCTAGCTAGTTGGGTTGTAGCAGCTATTCTAGCCTTCTTGATCGGTTGTCCCAACTAGTTCCTCGCTGTGATCTGTCCAAGTGTCCTCCTCCATAGCCATCTCTCCAACTAAATTATCTTCCCCACCTTCCTCATTTGTCCCCCAATCTCCCCCCTATCCCTAACTAGGAGAGAAAATTAGTGGTCAACTTATCCAAATCTTCCTTAGATCCCCTTCCTATTCATGTTCTTAAACGTGGTATCGGGTTTGCCTTGTCACCTAGAGCTATCCTGCTTGTTGACTTCCTTATTGAAATTTATAATGCTATCTGATCTCTTCCTCATGACATTGCCAAGGAAATCAGACAAGATTGTTTTGTTGCCCTTAGGCACACCAAACCTCCTAAACACAATGTCTCAAATCTTTAGCTTCTTGCCTTCAATAAATTATTGCGCAACCAAGACATTGTTATTTCCAAGGCAGATAAGGGCAATTCCACTGTATTCATTAAAATCTTGACTACAATTCTAAAATTCTTGAGCTCCTTTCAGATGCCAATAGTTACAAAGCCTTGCCGTGCAGCCCTTGTTCCAAAATTTTAAAGCATGTAAAATCTGTGGAGTCTTCCTCCTCATTTGATGAGGCCACCAAAAAGCGTTTGATTCCCTACAAAGAAATTACTCCCCACATCTACGATGCACCCAAAATTCACAAAGTTGGTATTCCTTTGAGACCCATTGTTGACACCATGGGTTCACCAACTTACAACCTTGCCTCTCACCTCTCTAAGTTATTGGCCCCTCTTTTTGGGAGGTCAGACTCCATAAAAAATTCTTCCCATTTTGTTCAATTTGCCAATGATCAAAAGTTGGAGAGTAATGAACTTTTGGTGAGCTTCGATGTGGTTTCTCTTTTCGCCAAGGTTCCCATCCTTGAATCGATTGAAATTTTTAGGCGCAAATCTATTGACGAGATTGCTTCCCTTGTTGATTTGTGCTTAAGGTCTACTTTTTTCTCCTTCCAAGGGGAAATTTATGAGCAGGTCAATGGTGTGGCCATGGGTTCCCCTCTCTCCCCGGTCATTACCAACCTCTTCATGCAAAATTTTGAAGAGATGGCCCTTCACTCCTTCCCTCTCAAGCCAAAGTGGTGGAAAAGATATGTTGATGACAACAATGTTTGTTGGCCTCATGGCTTGGAAAAATTAGAGGAGTTCCATTCCCACCTCAATAGCCCTGTGCCTTGTATTTCCTTCACCAAAGAGATCAAAGTGGACAACCGTCTTCCCTTTCTCGATATTCTTCTTCTCAGAAACCCTCATGGTTCCCTCAGGCGTCGGGTGTATCGTAAGGCCACCCAAACCGATCTCTATCTCCACTCATCTTCTCATCAGCACCCGTGCCAAAAAAGTGGTGCCCTAAAAAACTCTTTCCTTGAGGGCCTTTAGAATCTGTGATGAGGATAACTTAAACTTTGAGTTAGACCATCTTCGTCATGTGTTCATTCTAAATGGTTACTCTAATAAGCAAATTTCTCAATCCTTCAACCAAGCCAAGGTTTTTTTTCATTCCACCTTTGAACCCATTCGCTCCTCTAGTCTCCCTGTTACCTTGCTCCCCTTCGTCGATAGGTTATCCCAAAAACTCTCCAAGATCCTTCATACAAAAGGTCTCCAATGTGCTTTCAAACCCCTCTCCATTGTGAGGAATCGTCTCCCCTCTCTCAAATACCCCAAGGACATCTTTCTCCACTTAGGTGTCTACAAGGTTATATGCTCTTGTGATGCACCTTATATTGGTGAAATCGGTTGATTGTTCAACACTAGAATCAAAGAACACATAGCTGATATTAGACATGAGTGGGTCCTCAAATATTCTTTAGCCGACCACTCTTCTTCCACAAAGCACGATATTTTTATTGAAAGTGCCCAAATTCTGCACAAAGAAGACAATTTTTTCAAAAGGAAGATCAAAGAAGCCATTGAAATCAACAACCACCCATTGAACCTTAATCGAGACAAAGGGTGGTGGTTGAGTCAGGCTTGGTATCCCTTGTTAGCCAACCTTCATCCCACTCATCTCCCTTCCTCATCTTGATTCCCCTGCTTTCCCTTGTTCGGTGGATGCCTTTGCTTCCCTTCCTTTCCTTTGGTCTCCTTGTCTTGTTCTTTTCTGCTCCCCTAGTTTATGTTGGCCTCCTTTCCTTTTTTCCCCTCCTTTGTTTCCCTTACTGTATTTTCTTCTTTTTTGGTTCTTTTTGCTTTTGTCTTCCTTTTTTGATCTTGGCCCTCTTTCCTTCACGTATATATATATATATATTTGTATTTATATATATATATTTAAGAAACATATACATAAATATATATTTATATAAATATATTTACATTTATATAAATTTAAGATATATATTTATTATTTCTTTATTGGTTATTTGTCTTATATATATATATATATATATATATATATATATATATTTACGAGAATATCTATATATATATATTTATTTGTTTCCTATGATATGTTGGCCTCCTCCCCTTCTTTCTCCTCCTTTGTTTCCCTTACCGTCTTTTCTTCTTTTTTGGTTCTTTTTGCTTTTGTCTTCCTTTTTTGATCTTGGCCCTCTTTGCTTCGTATATATATATTTGTATTTATATATATATTTAAGAAATATATATATATATTTGTATTTATATATGTATTTAAGAAATATATATATAAATATATATTTATATAAATAATTTTACATTTATATAAATTTAAGATATATATATATATATATATTTCTTTATTGGTTCTTTGTCTTTTATATGTTGGCCTCCTCCCCTTCTTTCTCCTCCTTTGTTTCCCTTATTGTCTTTTCTTCTTTTTTGGTTCTTTTTGCTTTTGTCTTCCTTTTTTGATCTTGGCCCTCTTTGCTTCGTATATATATATATATATATTTGTCTTTTATATTTATTTGTTTCCTATGATATGTTGGCCTCCTCTCCTTCTTTCTCCTCCTTTGTTTCCCTTACTGTCTTTTCTTCTTTTTTGGTTCTTTTTTTTGTCTTCTTATCTTGGCCTCTTTGCCGTTATATATGTATATATGTATATATGTATGTATGTATGTATATGTATGTATATATATATGTATATATATATATGTATATATATATATATGTGTGTGTATATATATATGTGTATATATATGTGTATATATATATGTATATATATATATATTTATTTATATATATATTTTAGAAATATATATATAAATATATATTTATATAAATAATTTTACATTTATATAAATTTAAGATATATATATATATATATATATATTTCTTTATTTATTTGTTTCCTATTATATATATATATATATATATATATCTTTATTGGTTCTTTGTCTTTTATATTTATATTTTTAAGAGAATATCTATATATATTTCTTTATTGGTTCTTGGTCTTTGTGCCCCCTCTCTCTCCTTCCCCTGCCTTTGTTCTTTTAAATAGCTCTTGGTTTGCATCTTTTCATTCTCTCCTTTAGCTCTGCTCTCATCCTGATGATGGATCACAAAGTGTGATCCAAAATGTTGATGCAAAAATTCTCATACAATCAAAACCAGAAATCATTGCAAAGAACATTATGGATTATGGAAACTTGATATCATTAATGTTAAAACCATCACTACTAAAAGGCTCATCATATCTATAGAAAATTTTAGAAAGAGACCTAACATGATCATATTGTTCTTTCTCCACATGATTAATTACAACATTAATTAAAAGGTTTAATTTCATGCTTATGCCCTTTACATGAGTTGAGATCAAACACAAAAAATTAGGTTTGTTATATACACAACTTTTATAAACAGTTTTCAAAATTGTATAGAAAAGACAACAATTAGTTTATCTAAAATTGGTTAAAATTAGGCAGGTCATGGGTACTAGCACCCTAGACCAAAAGTATGACCTTTTGAATTTTTAAGTTTTTTGAAAAATGGTACAATAAACAAAGGTCTCAAACTATGATAGTCTAGGTTTGATATGGAAATTTTTTCCATTTTCCACGATTTTTAAAAAAAGGTGACCTAATGTCATGAACTAGTGTTTGCAATATTTTTAACAATTCTATTATTTTCCACTAATTCATGAAATAATTCAAAAAATATGTTAGTGTGAATAATAAAATCTAATCACTATACTTAAGTGTACTTAGGTTGATGAGATTATCCAACATATTGTCCAAATGAATGTGCAATAGTTAAACCTCTAGAGGTTACCAAGCTATTTGTTTAAACTCATATACACAACTTTTGACGTTGGAAGCATTTTCATCTCACCTCAAATGTCACTAGAAACTTTTCACACAATCTTGATGACTTAGACTAACTTAGTCATAGACGTTGTTGGTATGCACACTCCAAGTGTTCTTAAGGTTGATAGCTATAGGACATTTTTCTACTGTTTTGTTCCACTTCATGGGGGATTTGTCAATTCACCTCATAGGTGGATTTCCCAATCCTTTCCTATATAAGAAAGACTTCATACTCATTGCATTTGGGTCAGCTAAATACAATCTATGTAGTTTTCACTGTACTTGTTATTTTATCTCCTAGATCTCCTAATTTATAATATTGTATAAGATCTTAGGGGGAGATACTACAAGCCTTTCGTTAGAATTTTTTTTTGTATCTAGTAGGTGGTTGTTGAATTTTGGGGGTGCCTCTCATATTTGTAGTGCAGAATTAAGGACATTTCCTCATGTCATGCTTATTTTTGCAGCCCCATAGGCATCCATAGGTGATTTGATTCTTCTACCCCTATGATTCATTATAGTTTTGGGCTTGAATTTTTAGGAACAATTAAGGGGAATAATTTAGCCTACCATGCAACTTAGCATTATTGTGCTATAGAAATTTCATCTTGATGCATATATCTACATTGGAGGATGTTGATAATGAAAGCTTGTGCTTCTCCTAAGTATCCTGATGGGAAATTTAGTAAGTGGGGGACTTGATTTTGCCTCATTAAATAACCTCAGAGTTTGTTAAAGAAGCTAACTCTTCTATGAGTGTGGGGAATAGGGAGAAATAAATGCTTATAGAAAAATTAATGGTGGCGATGCCCCAAAGGTTTTACAACATTTCAAAGCCCCTAGCAAGCTCTTATTTTTGATGCAATGGGCACAAATTTCCACAATCCCTTTATTGTTGGGAAGAGAACACACAACTAAGGCCCATAGGAGCACAAAGAAGTCATTCAAATCTCCCTATGGGAAGTACCCATTAAGGTATAATATAAATAAGAAATCCAAATTAAGAAAAAGACCTCAGATATTTTCAAAACCATTTTAGTCTCACAACATAATATTTGTAGAAGAAATGAAGGATTATTACAAACACGATTCAATTTATGGAATAATGCTATGGCCACTGATTAACTAATGGACTAATTAAATTGAAAATCAGCTGATGGACTGATTGACATAGAATGCTCTATCAATGTTGAATAGAACTCATTTGCCAAGCAGGGTGAATCAGTCCAATTTTTTGGAAAATGTGCATATATACATTTTAGCCAAAAGGGTATCCAAATCTGTAAAATTATTTGTCAGGCTTATATAGTGCAACTCATTCACCAATATTAGTGAATTAGTCCACTTTTTCTTTTCTAGATGTTTTGAACCTAATTCTATTCCTCTTAGTCCACTCTACTCTTTTTGACTAGTTTCTAAGTTTGAAACTACAAATTGCCACCTACAGACCTTCTCCAAGCTTCTCCAATTCTTGATGACAACTTTAGGGATTTGACAATTTTTCTCCAACTTTTCTTCTTGGAAAATATGCAACCTAGCTTTGCAAATCACACACAAGAGGAGGGGGAAATGTTGTGGGATTAGGGAGTAGGGGTTTTTCTTGGTCAAACCCTTTTTAGGTAATTAAACTAAAATGGTGAAATAATATAATGAAGCATGAATGCAAAGTGATACGATTAGAAAAATGCCATGATAATGGATCTTGAATTGCTATAATAATTAATGAATAATTCTACCCTTGAATGTTCTTAAATTCTCTTGAATACTCTTGAAGACACTTGGATGCTCTTGTGAACTGAAACTTGCTATTATGAATTATCTAACAAAAGTATTAGGTGAAAATGAGTGAAGGAACCTTTTATTTATACTTAATTATGCAAAAATTACCGAAATTACAACACTACAAGCCAACATTAGATTTAGGAGAATAAAATCCCATGGAAATTTGAATTAAATTTGAATTTTGGTCACACGGGACTCATTTTCCCAAGATGGAAAATGAGTCCCACTAGACATAATGTATGGGAGCAAAAATGAAAAGTGCTTAGAAATGTGTGAAACCTACATCGAGGCCAAAAAGACCTGGGTGTGACTCATTCACCCAAGGTGGTGAATGAGTCTTGAACATTAAATCTTGGCCAAACAAGCCAAAAAAACCTAAACTATGATTTGTATTGATTGGTGTCAGGATTATCCTCGAAAATATGCAATAAATGAGGCTTATGGATGCAAAATAGGGCTAATTAAAGCATAAGAAAACCCAATTATTAATGATAATCCTAGAGAAATATGGAAGTATGTTACAAAAATTTACAACACTTCAAATAAGATAATATTAAGGTTAATTATAATTAAAATTATGTTTATTATGCTTAGTTAATTGATAAAACCCTAGAAAAGTGTGAAAGTGTGTTATAACACTTCACAACACTTTTGCAAGGCACCATTAAATTCCATTAGTTCAAAAGGTCCCAAGACCTAATGTGAATGTTTTATCCACATTGCAACATTAAATCAAGGAAACATTAAGCCAAAATCCTCAAGTATAACCCAAACAAGTGTGAAAATGTCAAGGGATCCATTTTACTACACTATATTTAGTCCCCACTTTAGTGAGAGGATGAACTTGCTTCAAACTCACACTACAGTAGAAATTCAAGAGGTTTCCAATCATACCAATGCAAATGGCCTAGAATGACAAAGATCAAGGAAGCAATCAAGCCCTAGGATCCAAGATCCTAATTCAAAATTACATAAGCACAATGTTGGTGATTTTTCCAGCATAACCTTGATATCTTCTAAAGGGTAACCAACCCTTATGCTTATGAATTTTCAAGATCAATGGCCAATGAAAGGGAGTTTGGTATATAAACTTCTCTCCCTTGCACTTCAGGCTCTATTGAACCTAGGAGGGTGGTCCCAAAAATGTCCTTTCAGATACTTGTGTGCCAAAGTTTCAAACACAAAGTGAATAGATAATTCCCGTTCAAATGCTTAATAGGAAAAATACCCTAAAGGTTTTGCTAACCTTCATAGCAATGTTTGAATTAAAAATACAATATATGATTCATTAAAGTTCAACACACAAAGATATAGAGATTAATAAGTATTTTTTAATTTAAATATGTAGTCCCTCACAAATTAATCTCAAGAAATTGTAACATCAATAGACCAATGTCACATTCCAGGGTGCAGTCAACTAAATCATGAAATTTAAAACTCATTGCAACTTTCATTCTGTCATACTTATGCCTATCATATGATGCATTGCACCATTGATACTAGAAACCAAACTAGTCATACTTTATCAATCCAAGCATATAGTAGAACAAACCTCTGTTTATGTTCCCACAATTTAATTTATTCTTTAAATCAATGTAACAACACAGAACAAACATTCAAGGATAAACAAGAAGATAAATATTAGAAAATCCTTGATTTCTTTTATTCATAATATGTGCAATGTGTACAATGGAGACAACTAACTTAGAATATATGATCATTTACATGCAAATATAACATTTTTGTGAATAAGTTCTTCATTACATGACACAAAAAAAATTAGAAACCTAAAAAAAAACACTATACATTTCAGAATTTGTTACAAGAGTATTCCCGTGAGAAAAAAACAATGAGCAACCTCTTTTCTCAAACAAAAAATCTGCACTTAAGGAAAATGAAAAACCCTAAAATAAGATCCACTATGGATACTTGGCAATGTCTATCTCCATAGATCAATAACAACCTCCACCGTTTGAAGAAAATCCAATCTACCCTTTGATTCATGCATCTTTCCTTTGCCCTGCAACATAAAATATTCCTTCTTGAAAATCCATCATTATCTCCATTCAACCTTTACCCATGTTGAAAATACCTTGTTATAGAAAATACCCACTATTTTACTCGCAATTGGAAAATATTTTTAGTTGTAGAAACTCCATTTCACTTATGCAATTTAACCTCATATTTACCAGCAATGAAGAGCCCTTTACATGTTTGTGAAAAAATCAATGAAATATTTTTTCTCAATTCCCAACACTTTTAATTTTATTTTATTCACTTCATCGAGCAATAAAAATATTTACCCAAGCCTCTTCAAAAAAATTTTCCAGCCACTAAAAAAATATTTTCTTTGCTTAGTGGAGGTTCAAGATTTATTTCACTCAAGCAATAAAAATTTACCCATGCACCTTCACATTTTATATTTACTAGGACCCCTTGGATCCCACCACTTCTTCACATCAGCATTTACCATCGCACATCTCTCATAAAATAAGAGAATGGGGGGATAAAACAGTGATGGGAAAACAAGAATGCACCATCACTTATCTCTAATGTAATAAGCAAAAGGAGACACTAATTAGGGGTGAGAAATATGAAAAGCCTTAGCATTTTACATTTCTATCTTTACTATACGAGGACCATTAATTATTTTATCGGCTTGTGAAGGAATCTTTCTCATGTATATTTTTTATTTATCTCTCCACCATTTTATTTTTCATCAAACATTAATGCAATAAGACTATAGTCTACAGCCCCACCACAATCTCACACAAACTTTTACGAGCATCGCCAATCGCTAATCCAAAGTGAAATCTATTAGCGATGGAAATAGGGTAGCTTCACCTTATCGTATATCTCTAATTCGATAAGAAAATAGAGACAAAAATTAGCAATAGGTGATGAGGAGCATGCAATATCGCTCATCCTTGATACAAAGTGGAGGAAGAGACAATCAATAGCGATGCACGAAGAGGAAGGGTGACATCGCCCGTTGCTGATAGATGAAGGAAAGGAGATCTAAAAATCACAAAGGATGAATATTTCCAATAGTTGAATGAATCAAAAGATGCATTCATTAAAACTTCCAAAGCTCGATGATCACAATTAGCATCACATTCTGCTTTTGAAGCATTAAAAGTGAAAACTTTTACATTGCACACCAAGATCAGAGCGTAATAAGTAATTTGGAGGTCATGATGAGAGTTTCTCAGAATCTTCCATCGGTTGCACTAGATTTTTTTCTTTCTCCATGTCTGCATTTTCAACACCCATCTTTTGTGCTCTCAAGGAGTGGCCACTATCAGTAGGATGCTCTCACACATCCTGCTTCCCAACAAAAAAACCTTGGGAAATTTTTAATTTCTTTCATTGCATTCAAGCCTCACACAATAGCTTTAGGGTTTCAACCATAAAATAGGAATATTCAAAACTTTGATTTATTTCAACTGCAAGCGCAAACTCTCTTCTGCACAAAGTAAGCCTATGCCAAGCTCACCCATGCACCACGTATTTGAACTAAGATGTTTTTAATAGCATCTTCTTGTTTCCTGTGATAAAAATTCCCTATTTTGTAGTCATCGAGTTTCTACATTTGATGTTATAATCCAACACAATGAAAATGGGGTATTAGCATTAAGATATGAGCTCCCCGAATAAGTTTGATACATTTTCACTACATGCACCAACTATTACTACTACAAAATAATCACATCTTAGGGTTTCCACTGAAGAATAGTGCTTCCTAGAACAACATATTGTATTTTTGTAAAAATTTCCATTGCAATATTAATGCGACAACTTTAGCTAGCATAGTGGTGGCACCATAGCATCACAAACCTTTCCATAGCTATGCACCAATATAGTGCTCGATCCTTTTCAAGATGCTCTAACTGATTATTTTGATTCCCCACAGTAAACTACTTGCATTCTTATCGTGACCCCATTCTACAATGTGCCCTAGCCAAATATAATAAAATCTAAATGCAGTGTTAAAATTGAACTTCCTCTAAAATCACACACTAGATATTAATCTTTTTCCTTTTAAATTCCATGTCACTAGGCATACTCACATTCAAGGAGCTTGCTTCCATCATAAGTGCATCCCATATCAATTCTAAGCTTAATCAAATTTTATCCAAAACTTTGAGTTGTGGCTACAAAATTTTATATGTGCCCATATAATCAGGGAAACATAACGAATGATAGCCTATTATAAAGATTTGCTACCTATCTACAAGGTTGTTACAGTTTCTAGTTCCACCTCAGGATTGGCATAATTGCTCCTTTCAGGAATTGTTAACACCTTTCAATTCTTGTCAACCAAATCGTGACATGACAAGAAGCTATAATTTCATATAGTTTCTAGTCCATGGTTTCTCCCATGGGACAGTAAACAAAAGTAGTTGCTAGTGCATAGTCACTCTTTTCACTACTGACATTTTGAATAAGGGATCCCTCAGGAGAAAAAGACCATAGTATTTAATATTTAAATTAAAATGAATTCTCTTGGGATAAAGTCTAAGGCCAACTTGAGGATTTTCAAACTTCCCACACATGATTTCTATCCCTTGATTATTTATAATGTAACATAGTCTGATCATGGCATCTAAAGAAACCTATATCATGATAGCAGGTTTCTTGTCAGAAAGCACATAGAAGCCTTTCAAAGGATCATAGCTTTGTATTTCATTAAGCTTCTTCCACGCATCTTTCATTAACCTTATGGATCAACATCAATATTTTTTATATTTTTTTAGTTTTTTCCTTCAATTGTAATGTTGCCACACTTATAGCTTCATAATTATGTAAAGCATGTTGGGTCCCCATATGGGCCCGACTAATTTTTTTTTGTTTTGAAACAATTTTCATCCTAAATTGATTTGAGGATAACTCTAGATGTATCTAAGGTGAAAAATAAAGTGGGAAACTATTATAATCCATTTTTTGGCACTTTGCACAGTAGTCAAAACAAGACAAGTGGCCTTTGAAATCACCTTGGAAAACTAATCAAACAACCTCCTGACACCACAAAAATGCACAAACATGTAGAGATTTGACCCAAGAATGCACTGCAACAAAAAAATCAACAAAATAGATTTATAGGTGCAAGATATTCATTGTCAAAGTGTCTCACTCAGGCATTTATGCAATTTCACCTATCAGAAACTAATTCAAGCACACCAAGTCACCTCCTTGAAAAATTATCAAATCACCTTTTGGGAAATTTCCACTGGAAAAATTAAATCATGTAGGACCATTGAGCGTGTGTGCAAGAGGTATTTACTTCAGTCAACATCATTCTTGAGATATTCAGGATCAAAGTTGACCACCTTGAAGCATTCTAAAAATGTAGATGTAAAAAGTGAAAAAACTAAATTTTCTTGACTTGATAAAAATATCAAATTAGACCCTGAGGATCTAAAATCATACTAGGGAGCATATGAATGTGGGAAGAATGGAGAGTTCTAATTCATTTTTCTTGATGATCACCTAGTTGCAAAATATCAACTCGAACAGGAGGCCACTTTGAAGAATTGAGAGTCCACAAACAACAAAACAATCCTAGAACCTTCCAGCTTTTCTTTCCAAAACTCTACGAAAAATCATGGGAAGTTGAAAACTAACATGCATGTTCACATATGTCAACTGAATGTGCTCACCAAGGGGTTTGGCATGAAAATTAATTGGCTCTAATTTATGACCCTCCAAAGTAGGTCATTTAGGAAGATTTTTCAAGTGCACTTTTGAGTGTGCAAATCAACTTTTTCCATCATGGGAACTCAAAATTTGAAAATTTTGAAGGTGCCAACACACAAGAGGACATGTACAAGGTGTATAATATGCAGCAAAACAAGATGCAAAAATATGTAATTTCAAAGACAGAAAGAAGAAAGAAAAGAATAAGATAGGTGGATCCAACTTTAAAATGTGCTCACTATGGGGCCACAAAACTTTAGGTCATCCACGGGGTGAGCTGTCACAACAAAGTGGTTTAGTGAGAAAGTCATGCTAGTGTGTTGGTTTCACACCATATAATGAGAAAGTCATTCCAGTGTGTCAACTTCCATCATAGTAACCATACTGAAAGTTCTCCTCTAGATAACTTTGATAAGGCACCACAATGAAAATAACTATTGTAAATTCTTTTAAATGTCATGTAAAAATTTTGTTAAAGGGGATTTTTCTTTGTTCTTGTAATGGTCTTCCTCTTAGGGAGAATTGTACCTAATATCTCCAAGAGAGGACAAGTGAAAATTATCAGATCATTTCCCACAGGATGCCTCATTCACATCATACCATGTTAGTGGATCATACACTCTTGGACGAAATCAAACCCAATGACACCACCAAGAAGAGGACACATCACAAGAGTGAAGAAAAATCATGCCATGAAATTTTTACCAAAAGATGTCATTTATATATGCCCCCACTTTAAAGCGGTTTCTACACCATCACTATGAACAATTTCTTTAAAGTATCCAATGATAAATGCTAACATGTTTCTAAATCGAACTACTTAATGAATAAGTATGTCACATGCAAGACAACTTGAGGCATGTTGTCCACATCCCAAGCTTTCTCTTTTATGCACATCAAAGGAAATCAACTAGACAAAAGACATAATGACATGTGACATATGGGGACAAGGCTTCCTAACCCCCTTTCCCTCATTTAGTGCAGGACAAGGGTGAGGCGAATAGGATGATGGTATGTCACTCCTTGTGATGAATGTAAAACATGCAATAGTGAGTATGCTATGATACTAAAACTATTACATGGAAAGGAGAAAAAACTAAGGTTATTTATTTTGATGAGTAAACAAAGTTTCTACTTGATACATATTTAATGAGATATATCTATTAGTTTATGATGTACCAAAGTTAAAGTTGACTTGGAAGAATCATTTGTGGCAGTGTTGACATTGAATGAAGGATTTTTTTTCAAGGGACAATAACCAAGATCATTAGTCATTTCTTAAATTTTTGGATTTATAGGGACATGGATACTGATGGAACCCCTCAAAAAAATATTGGTTCAATTCTACAATTGTGCAAGATTTGGTTTTGATCCTCATTTCTATCTTAGGGTTGTGATCCTCATCACTGTGTTAGGGTTTTTATGTTGTTAAAACCATTCAAAAATGACCTACAAGCTTTGAAAAGCCCTTTGTTAGTTTAAAATTGCATTTACCTAATATTCCCAGTCTTCGATTGTCTAAGTTACCTCTTATTCCATTGAAGTTATTTCTATCAATCCCCTAACTTTAAGTCTATTGGTCACCCTAATCCTCCTCAATACTAAATTTTCCTATGGTTGAGGCTTAGTTTTTGAAGTATTTAAATCCTTAGCCTTCACCCTTTATGGGTCAAAATCTCATCTTCCTAGAGGTGGCCCCTTTTTAAGATTAACTTTTGTGGCATGTGTAGAATTAGGACTTTATGTTGGTCATCCGATCATCAGAAGTTAATCCTAGTCATTCCCCATGCACTTGTACTGATTTACTTCTTATTTTATTCACATGGGTTAATGGGCTTCAACCACGTGTCTGGAATATTGGTGGGCCTAGTCTCTTTGATGAAGGATGTAGGTGCCATTCAACGAAGATGAATAGCCATAGTTTTAAAGACATGGCCACATCTTGACCTTTCCCTGCATGCCCGTGTTGGTTTATTTCACAATATTTTAAACACATGGGATAGTGGGAAATGACCACGTGTTACTATTAGATGGTGGGACCGGTATCTCCAAAGGTTGGAGGACATGGTTTTAATAGAGATCAATGATGAACACTGCAACATGTGTTCTCATCGAGACCATTCCGCATGTGCCCGTCCATTAAAAGTAGTAAGGAAAGATAGTTACATGGGCTAGCAGGTGTGGTGACACTTGTCAATTGTATGGGACCCACCAAGCTTTGATGATGGAAATTGCTACGAAAAAAGGAAATGGACAGTCGATAGTGGATGATGTGGGTCAATCCTGACTGCTCCCCACCATCTTGTGTGGGCCCTGCCTATGTTCCATATTCTTCAATGGAAAACTGGACAAGTGATATGTAGACATTCTAAAAGGGCTCCAATGGACTCTAATGGAGTTGGAATTTTTCTAAATTTGGCCGAAAGAGTAGTATTTCCAAATGGTGCCATTTTTCAAGTTTTTTCTTTAAGGAACATGTTTGGGAGTTCAACCATCAGTACTACTAGTTATTGGTACGTATAGGAAGGAAAAAATAAAATAAGGCAATATACAAACCAATACTTTGAGATCATATTAGGATCAATCGCCGCTATTTTGGTATGAAGAAATACAAGTGAATTAATTCCCACGGGAAAGTGGGTAATTATAGCACAAATTTTTTTAAAGAATGCTAAGTATATGGTTGAAATATGTGTACAAAGTGGATGTATATCTACTCAATGATTTTTTTATCAAGAAAAGGTATTAAAATAGTAATTAAAACTTGCTCATAATTATTTGCACTAGTAATCTATCTATTGATTTGTTTTTAAAACATGACCAACAGTTGACATTAAAAAAGATCAAAGCAAACTATTTTCAGCTTGTCCACTCGAGCTTTCTTTGACTATTAATGGTTGGCACACTTGCATGAATTGATATAAGGAGGATTGACGGCCATATTTTTATTTTTGAAATGGCATCCAAGAGCATAGTTGGTGAAATTTTTCTAGTTCTTATCACTGATAAGATGAGTAAGTCTAGAGAGTCTGTTAGGCCGGTTCGAAGGTCTAGGAGATTGAGTTTTCTTGCATCTAAGAATAATGCCCCTAAGGATGAAATTAAGATGCAGGGAGCTCCTGATACACTAAAGAGTAGAAAGGGATGTAGGAAACTCAAGAAGTATGATGTCAAGAGTAATTACCATCTGAGGAGCCGAACTATTTTAGAAAAGTTGGTCAAATTCAAAGGGGAAAAGCTAGTGGAATATGAAAAGAAGGAAAATAAATGGTGTATGTATCGTAAGGATTATCTAGTAGGATGTAATTCTCCTAATGAGGTTTTTCATAGCCCTTTAGATAGTGAGGATGACACTGTTTCGAAGTGTACCCATTATCCACTCTCCCTAGTACCTTCTAAAGACTCTAATGAGGAGGTAGTGACGGTTCCTCTAGTTCCACCATGAGCAATACATGTTCTAGTATGCTCTGAGATTGATGACTCAAAGTGATGACTTTGCCTCATATTTATTTTTGATGACACCATGGCCCTTTTTTCAAGATTTTCCTATTCAAAATTCATGTGACTTTTTGTTTCTAGTGATGATCTGAAAATTTTTTAGGCTCCTTTGTTGGAGAAGTGTCAGACTTCCTAACATTAGTGACATGTAGGTTTCTTTTGGATAGTATGCATGTTTTTACGATGACTACTAGTGGAGAATCTTCTTTGGTCAACAAGGATGAAGATTCAATGTTGCTACAAGAGACTCTACCTTTTGAGGAGCTGGCATGTCTTTATGCAAGCCGAGATGTGGAATTTAGTCTTTTACTCTTCTATTTTCCACAATGAGTGCATGTAACTAACTAAGAATGTCTCAAATTATGGTGCAAATGAAATGGAATGAAATGAAATGTAAATGTAATTGAGCCTGATGCTTGCTGCTCCCTTGTTCTATAAAAGGGATTTCAAGACTCATTATAGAGGGTCATATTTTTAAGCCTTAGTAGGGTCTTAGGTGAAAGCTACGTTCAGGAAACATACTTTATGAAGAATATGGATAAATAGAACAATAGATTGTCTTGGATAGGAGTTTTAGACACTGAAATTTGCTCTAAGCCTACGACTTCAATATTCTTCGTAATTCGTATTTCCATGGTCATGATTAAATAATGCCAATTATTTAACTATTCTCTAAAGTATTTATTTCTTTATTAATTAAATAAATCTAATTATTTAATTACTTCACTTTAACTTTAATTCTTTTATTAATTATGATTAATTAAACAAACATTTTTTATTTAATTATGTTACTAATTAACCTTATCCTTCTTATTAAATTAAATAAATTATGATTTGATTTACCTTTTATCATATTTCAACTATAATTAAATAAATACTTTATTTATTTAATTATTCATTTAACCCCTTTATCACTTAATTAAACAAATCTTATTTATTTGATTATTCTTCAAATATCAAATCTCGAAATCAAATAAATCATTTAATTCGTAAAAATCTATTTTAACACATTCCTCTATATTTAGATAATTGTGTAAGTTATCTAAGTGTTCACTCTTGCTCGACTCGAAATCTATTTACTTTGGTCAGTTGACTCCATATTTAATGTCTAAGTTTCTTTCATGAGTAATCTCTTTGTCATATCATCCAGTCATCTAGTTCTAACTCATTTGCGTGTACATGCATATTAATTAAATATTTCTATTTAATTAATTAAATCTTGTGCATGCGTTCAAATAGAGCATTGCTTTAATTCTATCTTTATCTTTGTCATGCAAAGACAATTCTTCTATTTTTCAAATACCAAACTCGAATATTAAATCATTTATTTAATCTTTATTTCTCTTTCTATTTTTCATCTCTTATGTCACTACTAACAGTTATCAGAATGCATGTCTAATCCTTTGATCTCAACCATCCATTGATCTTTCAATCTTGACTTGTCATTCGAATGATCAATTTTCTATAAATTGATCTGTCTTTCATCATTTTAGCCTCTCTCCCAAAATCTTGTGACTTTTGGAAGCATATCTATTATTTGAATCTTCGATGTTTTGCTAAATCACTATCACAGGCTATCCTTGCACAAGAGAAATCTAAGAGAAATTATACTACAACGAGAAAATGGAGAAGGTAAATCAAGGTTATACATGGAATTACATAGATTTTGGGTGAGACTATTCAGTTTATTTATGTTTTAGCTTTCCTTTGTTCTTTGTTGTTTAGCTTAGATTGCATTAGAGCTTTAATCACATTGTTGTGTGTTGTTTAACCTTTCATTGCATTTTCTAGATGTTACATTTGGTGAACCTGATGTGAAGGCACCATCTTCATGTATCCATAGACTTTTATTCGTTTATTGCAAGTTTTTGCATGGAACGATGCATCTGTTTGACAAAACGACAATTGAAATTCAGAGACACAACTACTTGATGAAAAGATGCAATTGAAATATTGGACCGCATCTAATATTGGAAATGACGCATTTGACTTACTGGATCACATTTGATATTGTAAATGATGTATCTGACGAGTACTTACGCATCTGTTATTTTCTGAGCTGCAACTGACTGGTAAAAATCCCATGATGCATCTGACAGAGAAAATGATGCATCCAACTAGTAAAGTTTTTTTGGTTTAGATTTTCAATTTACAGCCTTCTTTCATGTTTTTATTTTTTCTAATCTTTTGTTTTCAACGTGTGTCTTGAGGAGTTAACAATGTTTTTGCAGATTGATTATAGTCAAAGATCAAAATCAAAATTACTAATGAATCTTTTTGCAAAATGCATATCAAAGACCATAGTTAAATTTTTGAAACAAATTTTTTGGTAGTGTATCAAATCTTTCATTTGGGTTTAAAATTAACAAGTGTCTACTGTGTTTGGTGTGAAAGAACAATTTTTTTATTACCCTTACGATTCGATATATTGAAGTATCCTCTCCACTTGTGCATTCATGTGATCGTGGGTGTAAGAGAAATGGTTACTGACTCTAGAACTTGGGCCTGTCCTAGTGGGAAAAAGTACTCGCCCTAGGAAAACTTAGATCGGTAGCACCCTAAACCCGAGGGACTTCCAGCCAGTATATAAAAGTGGATTCTTGGGGAAAGCCCAACAAATCATACATATGGTTTTGATGAGATGGATTCAAAAGGGGACTCTCGCTGCATGGATCATTCTCTATGAAATAAATGCCCGAATTAAACACCTTTGTTTGTAGTGTCCAAATTCCTTCTATTTACTGGTGTACCAGGTTGAACCTATGAAGCCGTCTCTTATTCTTATGGTTCAAGTGTAGAGATGAAAGTATGCGATGGGATTTTCATGGGTATTATAGTTTGGCTGCCCTGTATGACATTAATGAGTCATGGAGGGGAGCCAGTGGGGTGAAGATACTAATCATCCACCTTGAATAAGCATAGTTGGGAAACCAAGTGAGAACTCAATAAAAATTGTCCTACATAGCCTAGGATGTGTTTTTTTGTTGTCAAATTAAACGTTCTTTGAGTCCAAAATAAAATTGAAAACAAATTTTCTTATGATTGTCTTTGCTTTCCAAAACTTGATCATGAAAAATAACATCAATTTTATATCTCAATTCACTGAAAACACTCAACTGTCAATAGAGTCACAACTATTTACCAGAGAGTTGCAATTTTTCTTTTGAGTCACATCTGTTTAATCTAGAGTACCATCTGTTAGAAACTATCCAATTTCATTCAAAGTCACATCTATTTAGCCTAGAGTCATATCTTCCAAATTAGCTCACATTTTCTTAGTTAAAAACTACATCTGATTTAGGAGACCGCAATTGTGACATTTTGTGACACATTTGAAAAGGTGAGCCACAACTATAGTCTGGAAGGACGTATTTTCCACTATCGTAGAAATTTTACCATGCTCAAAGTTTAGAAAACTACATTTGATACAATCTGAGTCACAATTTTCATCACGAGTCGCATCTGTTAGAAACTACATCGCAACTATCTGATACCAAATATTGAATTTTACCAGAAATGCGCAATTGATTACCAAAAAACTATAATTATGAAACATAACCACATCTACTTAATTTTGTGATGCATTTTCCTGAGTATTAGAGAACCAGATTTCATAGTCACAGTCCAGTCAACTAAGTCATAATAGTCTTCAATCTATCTTTTCATAGTAGTCCTTGAAACAAAAACTTGAAATGATTTGCTCAATTTTTCATCCTTTCTAGGTATCATTTAGTCATTACTATAGTCATTCTAATTCTGATTTTTACTTTCATCTTAGAGTACATATTATCTTTAGATCAAACTTTTAGGAAGGTCACTTTTAAAAACTTTAGAATAAGTCCACTTTCTATAGTCTAGAAAAATCATAGCATCAACGAAATCTATCATTGAACCTAGTCCTATCATCATAGCTTTTTTCCTATAGGGAGTCCTCCCAACTCATCAGTCTAGTTAGGAAGCTCACCTTATCTTAGATCTAGAAAATCCCAAAAATATAGACTAGAGTCATACTGTCCATAGTCATAGTTTTGCATTCCTCGCATATTGAGCTTATCTTACATGGTTGAAACTAGGTCTAAGAGAAAAGAGAGATAAAGGATGTCAAACCCAAATGAATTCATCATTCCATTCTCGTTGAGACCTCACAAGACTTTATTGGACAAATTCACCACTAGAGACACTCAAGGGCACATTAGATCAAAAGAGATAGAGGTTGCTGCACAAGACCTCGAGTTTGCCTCTTTTGTAGATGAGTATCTAGCAAATGATTGCCAAAACTACTTAGCCAAATTGTTACCTAAAGGTGCTACCTTACCTATAGGATTTGATATTATCACCTTACAAACTCAACCTACACAAGGGACAAATGTAATGACTGCTAGTACCTCTATACCTTAGGTTAATACAACCATACCATCTGGTATACCTAGACAACGTGTGACGGTCCATACATCCCCATTTGGTACATCTGGCATGACACCAAGTTTTATTTTCATTGTAGGGGCATCATCATCCACTCCCTCCAGTCTTCTTGTTGGGAAAAAAAGATCTAAAACGTCATCTCCTACATCAAATGTCAGTGTCACCAGTACCATACCACAAACAAAATCAATACCTAGTGTTCATGTCACTAGTACTATACCATAGACTACACAGACAAGAGGAATTCCCTCTTTCCAATATGGCAATCATAATCCATTCTCACAAATTGGTAGTCAAAATCCATTCACACAGATTTCAAATCAAAACCCATTCACATAGATTCTAAATCAAAACACATTCACCAACATCCTGAATCCAAATCCACTTCACATACCAACATTCAATCAAAACCCATCACGAGCCCTTGGATTTTAGAATACATACATAGATCCACATAATCTACCCAACACATCATTAACTTAGGTTGACGTCCTACAAACACAAATGTAGGCACTCCAAACACAAATGGATAACATGACAATGTCAACTAAGAAATCCTTTTGAGTAAAGGATTTGTGTCCATTTCCCTTTGATAAATCATTGTACATGACACCTTTCCTTCATAGGTATGTCATACCTAATCTGCCTAAGTACAATGGGAAACAAAATCTAATAGAACATATAAGGGAATTTTCTACCATGTGCATCGATGTTTCTTATGAACCCACTTGTCTTATGAGACTATTTCCAAGAATTCTTGTAGGAATTGCACTTGAGTGGTTTTCAAGTCTAGACTATGCCATCAAATCATGGGGTGAACTGGTTGAGAAAGTCATTGAGAAATTCTCCTTCAACATAGACCATGAGATAAATATAGCGACCTTATGTCACACAAAAAAATAAAAAGGAGAAAATTTCATCACTTTCTTCCAGAGATGGAGGACTATAGCCAATCGATGTCCCGTCGAGATACCTGAAAAACAAAAAGTCACTATGTTCCAAGAAAACCTTAACTCAAAATTGAGGAGTGACTTAAGGGTACATTGTTGCACATCCTTTGTAGAACTAGTGGAAAGGGTCTTATCCTAGAAGAATCACTTATTGAAAAAGGAGAATTGAAGACACAAACACTTAATAGAAATCCAAACATGCAAAACACCCCCAATGATAGAAATAGGTTCTGGTCTTGAAACAAAAACATTACCAATGACGAGGTAGTGGATGCTAAAACTTTATAAGCATGACTAGTCATCACCCTTAGACGAAGCCACCCCTCTGTCGATGTATTTAACACCATCAACCAAACATCAAACACCACTCAAAATACCCAATTACCACAACAACAAAGACGGTTTCCTAAATGAGAGTTCACTCCCCTTGGAGAACCCATAGAGTTGGTTTTCAAGCAACTATTAAAGAACAAACTCATACAATGATAGGAGACAAGATAGTATGATGCAAGACAATTTAAGCCATCTTGTTGGGATGACAATTCCTTTTGTGACTATCATCAAACTAAATAACATACCCTCTAGAATTGTCGACAACTGAAAAATATCATACAAGACTATGTCAACAACTGAACTATCGAAGTTGTTGGACAAAAAATGACATCTACAAACACTGACCATAAGGTCTTTTCAGACCCACTACATGATCATGGGAAAGGAAAAGCCCCCAGTTCAGGTAACAAGACCAATACTTCCACCAACTATGCTAGTTTCAAGCATGATTATAGTGGCCCCTTCATAAATCACCTCCGAGCGGATGAAGAACATGTTGATACCATAACCATAAAGCAAACTCCTGAGTGTGTTGTTAACACTCACCGAACTAAAATCTCTTTCCAAGGCCCTTCAACATAGAAAGTACCACAAACTTCCAAGTCACAGTATAACCTATTTGATTAGTTGGGGAAGACCCCATCTCAAATCTCTATCTTGGAACTCTTGTGTATTTCACCTAAACACCACTCCATTCTGGACAAGGCCCTACAAAGTGTGACTGTCCCAAATGATCTTGATGTTAATCGATTTGAGGAAATGGTAAGCTACTTGACTAATAACTATCATGCCACATTCTCTGAACAAGACTATGCCACTCAAAAGACCAATCATAATGACCCTTTACACCTTGAAGTCCTTGTTCACAAAACCAAAGTCAGACGAGTCCTAGTAGATGGAGGAGCAGGGTTAAATCTTTGCACTTTGAAATTGGTTAAGGAACTAGGTTTTTCAGAAACATGTGTAGATACCGCTAAAAGCATAGTCATCAAGGCTTATCATGACGAGGAACAAAAATCAAAGGGAGTAGTAACACTTCCTATCAAGATTGGTCCAACATAGTAGATAAAAAATTCCAAGTCTTGGATCTCACCCTTCAATACAACCTTCTGCTAGGTAGACCATGGATTCATGCCATGAAGGAAGTCCCTTCCACATATGATAAATGTCTCAAATTCCCTTACAATGGCACTAAAATAACAATAGATGGTGACCTAGATCCATTCCAATATTGCACCAATCTAAAAGAGATACCCCAATGCCAAGTGCCAATCAACCAAGAGGATCCATCATCCAAGTCATCTCACTATGTTGATCCATCTACTCTCACCAAAAAATCCACTTCACGATCACTACCATCCACTCCTAGGGTTGAGATCCAAGACAAGGGTTGTGGAGAATATCACATTAAGACATATTATTGTGTTAGCCATTTGATTCCTCCTAAGTCATACGATTTACCTACACCAGATAAGATACAATCTATGGTCATTATACACATTCCTCCCACCAAAACTTTCACTAAATGGGGAGAATTAAGCAAGGAAGCCAGAAATGTAGAAGATGTTACCTCCTAGTTGTATAGAGAAGATAATGAAGAACCTCTCACACTTGCTCACATTCCTATAGATCTATATGGAAAATATTTCACAATTATGCAGAGCGAGGGCTATAATGGACATAGTGGTTTAGGCTTACATCAAGATGGGAGAACTGAACCAATCTTTGTTTGTCAGTGGCTGAAAGGCTTAGGGCTAGGGTTTCAACCGATTTAGATTGGCATTCCTAGTACCACATCACCCTTAATCGAGGAAGTGATTTTTTTAGACGATATTAAGACATCTCATGAACCATTTGACCAATACTACTATGATTCCCTTGACTCAAATGAATATGAGTGGGATTCCCTATCCTCCACCTCTTCCATGGACCTTGACAAGCTATTTGGAGAACTTGACTCAATGTTCAAATCTTCACCAAATCCATTGAATTATTGTCCACAAAAGAATATGACAAAAGAGGAATGGTTTAAACATTACTATTGGGAATCTCGAGAACCTACCTCTTGGCAACCTGATACATCTACTTCAGCTAACCAAACCTTGGAATTAGGCCCACCTCTCAATCCACCTAAATCTAAACCAAAGAGAAAAAAGGACTTGGTACAAAACTTTTGTGACCATATGAACAACTCAGTCCTTACCTTGACTCCTTTGAACTTTGACAGCTCTGATGATGACATGCCCTTAGTTTATCCTTGACTCATTGATTGGGACCAACAAGACACACTTGTCTTTGGCATTTTTGAGAATGATGAAGCAATTGCTAAGTTCTTGGGACTAAGAGAAGGCATACCTAGCGGTGATCACAAGGCTGGTTTTACCATTGACTTGGACAAAAAATCATATTTTGGGGAATCTATTCAACCCTCTAGTTGCAAAATTGAGAAAAAGAATAAAAAAGATAAAAAATATGAGTCTCTAGGTGAAAACCAAAGGGCATCTCTAGATAATGAAAAAGAAAAAATAAAGGACACATATGAAGGAAAAAACCTCTCTGAGGTACCTAAGGATGGAGGTTTGAACATTCTCCCTATTGTATAGGAAAATTCACCCATGCTCGTTGAAGAATCAATAGAAGTCAACATAGGAACATAAGAGAATCCTTGACTGGTTTATTTTGCAGCATCATTGACAAAAGAAGAGTAGCCATTATTCTGCAACTTCTTCAAACGTAGACAGATTAATTTTTCCTGGTCATATGCAGACATGCCTGGGTTGGATCCTGAACTTGTTCTACATCACTTTCCCTTACAACCAGGTGGAAAACTAGTGAAACAAAAATTGAGGAAAATGCACCCACATATTGCTTTACTAGTCAAGGTAGAACTCTAGAAACTATTAGATGTTGGTTTTATTACATCAATCGACTATGCAGATTGGATTTCCAATCTTGTACTAGTCACTAAACCATCAGGGGACATCAACATCTACATAGATTTCAGAGACATCAACATGGCTTGTCCTAACTTGGATGACTTCCCTCTACCTGACATTGACATGATAGTAGACATGACAACAAGATATGAGATGTTGTCCCTTATGGATGGATTTTCAGGGTATAATCAGATTAGAACTGTAACTAAAGACCAACCTAAAACAACCTTCACATGTCCTTAGGGAACCTATTGTTGGAATGTCATGCCCTTTAGACTCAAGAACGCTGGAGCAACCTATCAACTTGCCATGACCACTATTTTTTCATGACCTTGTACACACTGTTATGGAGGATTATTTTGATGACCTTATTGCTAAACGTTTTACCAGACCAAATCATTTATAGGTTTTAGACAAGATATTTCAAAGGCTAGAAAAGTATAAAGTGATGCAATCAGGAAAGCTTTTAGGTTATATCATTTCTAGATGAGGCATTGAAGTGGATACATCCAAAGTAAAAGCAATCATAGACATGTCACCACCAACTAATATTAGTTAGCTAAGGACATTACAAGGGAGGTTGCAATCCATCAGAAGATTTATAGTGCAGTTAGAAGATAAGACACATCCCTTTCAAAATTTACTTAAGAAAGGAGTACCCTTTGTATGGAAACTTAGGTTGCAAGAATCTTTTCAACTGATCAAAGAATATATACTCACACCACCAGTCTTAATGCCACCTATTGAAGGATGACCACTGATTCTTTATATTTCAGCAACTCATTCATCACTAGGAGAATTAATTGCATAGAATGATGATGAAGGTCATGAAAGGGAAGTATACTATATTAGTTAGACTTTGGTAGGTTATGAGCTAAACTATAGTACCATTCAACGTTCTTGTCTTGCAGTAGTATTTTCTACTAAAAAACTAAGGCACTTTATGTTGAATCATCAAACAATGTTGGTTGTAAAGATAGATCCTTTAAAATATCTTCTAAGCAAAGCAACATTAATAGGATGACTGGCCAAGTGGGTTATGATACTTAGTAAGTATGACATCTAGTATGTAGAAAGGAAGGCTATTAAGGGACAGGTCATTGTTGATCAGTTAGTTGACGCACCAATACAAGCATATCACCCATTAGTTATAGACTTTCATAATGATTTAATATTCACAGTTGACACAAACACAACATGGAAACTATACTTTGATGGATCTCATACAAATCATGGCTCATGGGTTGGCATACTATTTATCACATCACAAGGTGATTCCATCCCTAAGTAATTTAGGATTATATTCCCATGTACTAACAACATAGCATAGTATGAGGCTCTAGTGACAAGGTTTCACATGGCAGTCAAGTGGAAAATTAAGAACCTACAGGTATATGGTGATTCTCAACTAGTAATTAGATAGGTGAATCATGATTATAAGACTAAGGATGAGAAGCTTGATCCATACAAATGCATGGCAGATAGTTGTAAGGAGTACTTTGACAAGGTTGAATTTCATTAGATACCTCATGTTCTCAATAGGGCAACAAACACTATGGAAACTATTAGATCACTTCTAGAAATTCCTAGCAATGTACCTAAGTTCGAGTTCTTGGTAGAACAAATTTTGGTCCTAGCCTACAATATCCCAAATTTTGAGATGGTATGTGACATTGTTGGTCCTGATTCCCCATGGTCCAAAGAAATTTAGGACTACCTCCATGCTAAAATCATACCCCCTGTCCTTTTAAATAACCAACGTAGGACATTCCTCCACAAGTCAGCCAAATACACCATCATTAGAGACACCCTATATAGATGTGCCTTAGATAATGCCCTACTGAGATGTCTCGATTCCAAATAAGCACAAGCAACCTTGTGTGGGGTGCATCAGGGTATATTTGGTTCCCATTCTAGCAGTCCTAACTTAGCTAAAAAGATTATGAGACTAGGCTATGATTGGCCTACTCATATATCTTTGTAAAGAAATGTTGCCAATTATAGGTACACGAAAACTTGATACATGCACCAACACAGGAGCTTCGTCCCATAATGTCACCATGGCCCTTTTCCCAATGGTGACACAACCTCATAAGTAGGATCCATCCTACATCATCTAATGGCCACAAGTTCATCATCATTGCCACCGAGTATTTTATGAAGTGGATTGAGGCTATTCCCATGACATACATTACTGACACACATATCTCTAAGTTTATCCTGAACTATATCATATGTCGGTATGGTTTCCCTTAGTCCACAATCATAGATAATGGCCGCCCATTCAAGAGCCAAGAATTCCACCATTTTTGTGACAAATTCCATATTCAAGATCATTTTTCCACTCCATACTACCCACAAGGTAATGGCCAAGTAGAGGCATCTAGATAACAAAACTATCATTAGAATCCTCAAAAAGACTGTCAATGATTTTGGTTGCGATTGGAATTTACAACTTAATCCCACCTTATGGTCTTATCGTACAAGCATTCATACTCCCACTAGCACCACTAGATATTCACTATTATTTGGTTCTGAAGCCATTTTTGCTATTAAGGTTGAGATTCCTTCCCTAAGGGTATCCTTGAAAGGGTACATTGATGATGAAGAGTACCACATATCAAGACTACATGAGTTAGAATTCCTAGATGAGCAAAGACAGAAGGCACTGGACCATCTCCAAGCATATTATAATCACCTTCATCATAGCTATAACAGGAAGGTCTTGAACAAAAACTTTGACATTGGTGACCTAGTCTTAATGGAGAACCCAAAGAATCAAGTAGAAAGGGAGAAACTAGGAAAGTTTGAACCTAACTAGTTAGGACCTTACATTATCATAGAAGCCTTTGGATTAGGAGCATATCAACTCTCTACTCCTGAAGGGGAACCATTATCCTCGCCAATCAATAGTCTTCATTTGAAGAAGTTCTATGCATAGCTTTTGAGAGCCTTTTCTTAATTATCAAAAATACAGAAATAAAAATAAAAATTGTTACCTAGGTGAAAACCTGACAAATAGGCATCTTGGTAACTTCAAAAAATTAGAAAATCCACAAAATAGTAAAGAGAAATAATTCGTCCAATAGTGAAAACCACTTCGGTGGAACTTGTGATAAGTACTATGGTGAAAACCTAGCAAATAGGTGCCATGTGTAGTTGACTTTGCTCCTTTGTCTACTATTATTCCAATATGACTTCCCTGTACATAGTCCATAACCCTATACATATCTTTCCCATCCATCACTTGTACATACCATTCATAATAAGTGGTAGTCTTTCCCATAACTTGAAATGATTGACATTGAGTGCATTTCATATCCCCCATTTTATCCTATTCATACTCAACCGATCTTATACTCGACTAGGGGCAAGCACTTGACCTACGTCATATTTGGCTCTTACATTGGCCAATCCTGAAGACATAAAACCATCGAGAAAATCCAAAAAAGATTACAAAATTTCTTGAGAGAATTCAAAAATATTAGAAAAAATTTAGAAAGACAAAAAAAATCAAAACATATCAAAAATCTGAAAACAGAGTCAGAGTCAGTCACACTTGTCAGTCTTTGTCATTTTTTGAACTACATTGACTCTATGACTAGACATAGGAAAGGCCATATGCCAATGTTCTCCTGAGGGATTAGGTCAGTCTGTTTAGGTTTGTCTCTATAAAATCATGACTCAATCCATATGTCTATATGACAAGGTCATTGGTCATGTCAAACTACGAGGTCTCTGCATGTATAACTTAGGCAAGGCCATCAATTGATGAGTCCCCGAGGCCACACTAGGTCAGTCCATTAGGGTTTGACACATTCATTATGACACATGTCTTATATTTTATAGTCAATCTTGTTAGTCAAATTCTAGTCGAACTACGAGGTCTCTACATGTATAATGTAGGCAAGTCCATCAATTGATGAGCCCCTGAGGCTACACTAGGTCAATCCTTTATGGTTCATCATCACACAGTCAATTTTCAACACATCATATCAAGTCATGCATCAATCCGGTGAACAAGTCAGCAATGTCTCTAAATAAAATCAAACAAATTGTGAAAGAAACAATCAAAACAAATCACCTTATATCTACTACAGGATGTGTCCTTCCTGACAATAGATAGTATCAAAACAATAAACTTATGTCTTCTATAGGATGATTCCTTCCTAAATACATACACAATCAAACAATCAACATAGCCTTACATAGGTTATCACATCAATGAGATCAGAGTCAATGTCTTATATGATACATGTCTTTCTAAAACCATGCTTTGTCATCCCTTATACGGATAGTCATAACTTCAAAAACAGACTCAAAGTCTCATTCAATATGTGTATCTCTTGAAACCAGGATCTATCAATCAATTCTCTTATCAATTAAAACAAATCAAACAAAAAAATCAAGTTTTGGAAAATATTTTACTAGCTTTTGACTTTATAGCTTATTTATCTTATCATTTCATTTGACTTTATGATGGGAATTATGTTACTAGCTTTCTCAAGGATGTACCATTAAGGATTTAGAGAAGCAATGATGTATCAAAATTATAGTTTCTTTGACTTTTGTCTATTGATTATCTTTTCATTTTATGATTGGAATCCTATTACTAGCTTTCTCAAGGGTGTCCTATGAAGGATTTAGAGAAGCAACGATGTATCAAAATTTTGTTTTCTTTGACTATTGTCTATCAACTATCTATTAAATCTTATTTTGAGTCATGTTACTAGTTTCTTCAAGGATGTCCCATGAAGGATTTAGAGGAGCGATGATGTCTCATGACCTGTCTTTTATTTGTTTGTTGTTTGTGGTTTGTCTTGACAAAAACACAGGGGCAATTGTGCCCTTAGTATGAGTTACGACAATCATTGTCTACATATTGTCTTTTGTTAGCAAGTGGATGACCTTGCACACCTTGATATATATCATATCAAGGTGTTTATCTCAATTTCTATTAGTTACCACCCAATAATGATAAAGTGCAAAGAATTTTGTGATACGACAAAACATCAAAGATTTATAATACTAATGTCAATGTCTTTTATTATTCATCTCCTTTTCACACTAACATTTCTTCTTTTCTACATCTTCACCACCCTTATCTATTTTCCTCTATCCTTTTGTCCTTCAAATATTATTCATTTTGAGAGCACACTCATGTTCTTTGAACTTTTTTGTCCTCTCAAGGGGCCATACCTTCAGTTGTTTAACATCGAGGCATGACTGGGGAATATTTTTGATCGATTTTCGTTGACACAACGTTGAAATGACATTGTATCAAAGAGGGGAAAATGTATTCACCAAAATCTGGTCTAAGCCTATGAATTCAATATTCTTCATAATTCGTATTTCCATGGTTATGATTAAATAATGCCAATTATTTAATTATTCTCTAAATTCTTCATTTCTTTATTAATTAAATAAATCTAATTAATTAATTAATTCACTTTAACTTTAATTCTTCTATTAATTAAATAATCTAATTATTTAATTGATTCACATTTTCTTTATTCTATCTGGTTAATTAAATAAAAGCTTTTTATTTAATTATGTTACTAATTAACCTTATCCTTCTTGTCAAACTAAATAAATTCTTATTTGATTTACCTTTTATCATATTTCAACTATAATTAAATAAATACTTTATTTATTTAATTATTCATTTAACCCCTTTATCACTTAATTAAATAAATCTTATTTATTTAATTATTCTTCTAATATCAAATCTCGAATCAAATAAATCATTTAATTCATAAAAATCTATTTTAACACATTCCTCTATATTTAGATAATTGTGTAAGTTATCTAAGTATTCACTCTCACTCGACTTGAGATCTATTTACTTCAGTCAATTAACTCTAGATTTAATGTCTAAGATACTTTCATGAGTAATCTCTTTGTTATATCATTCAGTCATTTGGTTCTAACTCATTTGTGTGTACATGCATATTAATTAAATATTTCTATTTAATTAATTAAATCTTGTGTGTGCATTCAAACATAGTGTTGCTTTAATTCTATCTTTATCTTTGTCATGCAAAGACAATTCTTCTATTTTCAAATACCAAACTCAAAGATCAAATCATTTATTTAATCTTTATTTCTATTTCTAGTTTTTATCACTCATGTCACTACTAATAGTTATTAGAATGCATGTCTAATCCTTTGATCTCAACCGTCTGTTGATCTTTTGATCCTGACCTATCATTCATGTCAGAGTAAAGGTTTTAACTTAATTATGTTAATTAAGTTACCTTTATTCCAATCTTAATATTTCACTTTAGTTTGCATATTGTGGCATTTAATAATTCATATTAATTATTAAATGTATACCTATTAAGGTTTTTTTTGTATCATGATCAAAGGGTCATTCATTATATGCTACATCATGGGGTTCTTATCTTGCAGACACATTCTTGTTTGTTGAGTCTCACACTACAGATCTTAAGGATTATTTTGAGGACATTCATCTCCTCTACCTTGATAGTCAGGTTATCACTGTACGCCCACCACTATCCATGCATTTAGAGGTTTCATTTTAGGATTCTCCACAATAGTTAGGATTTGACATTATTTGCTTCAATTCAGACAGAGATTCTTCAGCATCCTATCATGGCACACATCTTGAGACAAATCGGTTCATCACTCTTCAAAGGGTTTCTTCAGCATCATCCTTTGGATCCATTTCTTCCCAAGGGGAGGAATATTATCTACTGCTTAAGGATCTCCTTTTGGATTCTACATCAGGCATCTACCATTGCGATAGGAGTTTCTTCATTGTGGGGGTGCCTTCTTGTCTCTTTATATCTCTCCCATGGAGACCATTGTATATGTACTTATATTATAGAAGTTTTCTATGGAGGGTATCATGTAATCCACCTCCTATCCTTCTTTCATTAGTCCATTTCATTCTTTTCTTTTCTCTCTTTTGGGGGGAAGTTTTGTTCCCATGAGGTTTTCTCCCTTTCTCCACTTTACAGAGTTTTGGTTGTATTCAAGTACCCAATTAGGCTTGGTTTCCAGGACCCTTGTTTGCTTTCATGCATTGTATTTACCTTTTCTTTCTTGCACATGTTTCTAGCTACAGTCTTGCTCATCTTAAGGGGGGTGTTAGAGTAAAGTTTTTAACTTAATTATGCTAATTAAGTTACCTTTATTCCTCTCTTAAGATTTCACTTTAGTTTGCATATTTAGACATTTAATAAATAATATTAATTATTAAATGTCTACCTATTAGGGTTTCTTTAGGGTTACACAATATCCTTTTATAAGGATTGATCGTTGTATTTTATCTCACTCTCTAATTAAAACATTTTCAGCTTTTAGAGCTCACCCTTTCTTTTTTGTCTTGAATGTCTTCTTTCTATGATAGGTTATTTGCATGCAGTTGATCTTTGGGGTCTGTCAAGTTGGCTTTCTCAACTTCTACAATTTAAATGATCAATTTTCTATAAATTGATCTATCTTTCATCATTTCAACCTCTCCCAAAATCTTGTGACTTTTAGAAGCATATCTATTATTTGAATCTTTGATTTTTTTCTAAATCACTATCACAAGCTATACTTGCACGAGAGAAATCTAAGGGAAATTATACTACAATGGAAAAATGGAGAAGGGCAGTCGAGGTTATACATGGAATTACGTAGATATTGGGTGAGATTGTTCAATTTATTTATGTTTTAGCTCTCCTTTGTTCTATGTTGTTTAGCTTAGATTGCATTAGAGATTTAATCACATTGTTGTGCGTTATTTAACATTTCATTGTATTTTCTAGATGTTATAGGAATCCTATATGTAATAGTGTTAAAATAGTTTTATAGAAATTACTAATATCGAAAAAAGTATCAATCTGGAAAGAAATACTCTCCAATGTATCTTTCTCACAAGTTATGAATGAAAATACAAATGGTGTTATCATTTATCTTCAAGTATTCCATTGAATGTATTATTCTATTTTATATTTAACTCAAAGAGTTGATTATAATGCTTAAGGATAATTACAAATTTTGTAAGGAATTGCACATAATTTGTAAGTAGTGAGTGTTATCATGCATTTTGAGTTTTCATAAATGCAAAGAACTATGAAAATAGTCTATTAGTCTTTGAATTAAGTAGTTTATGTATATTACTAGTTCTTAAATACTTGACTCTGTTGCTCCAATTGATGAAACACTAGTCTATTTGTTAGAAAATATTGCACGAAAATGAGTAATTAGCATACCAGGCCGCAGACTTAAAAAAAGACCAACATTCATTTAAAATATTTTCAAGTATGGTGTGGGTTTGAACTACCCTTGTTTCCTAGAAAATAGGTAGTTATCTACTTAAAGGTCTTCCAAACCTTCAGTGAAGTACACTATTTGCAATATATAGGAATAAATCTATGTATAAATGTGTTATCAATTAGATACATCTCACATAAACACAATATGGAACACCCTCCTAGGTCCTACAAAGCCTAAAGTGTAGGAGTGAAGGCCTTAAAAATATTTTACTCATTCTGTTGGCCACTGACCTTACAGTTTCTTCATTATAGGATTTGGCTGCTCTTTAGAGAACTCTAAGGTTCTACTAGAAAAATCACCAATAGAAATGGTGAATCTGATGGGGAGAACTTTGAATCTCTAGTTGAATTTTTTTATTATAGATTCATATTTTTTTTTATCTAAATATTTGGTTCAAATATTGAAAGAATTCATACCCAAAGAAAGAAATTGTTGCAGTGAACTTGAAAGTTTCATGATCTATGGTGCTCTGCTAGTGAAAAGAACTTAAAAGGAAATTAATCTTTCAAAGAGCTTCATGATGTTTGACATTCAATCCTATGTGAAGAGAGGTGGTGACTCTATCTCAAGAACCTAATGAAGATGTGAAGAAAATATCAAATATACAAATATTTCTAGTCAAGAAGAAAAATCTACATCAGTTGCAATATATCTAGGTATTCTTCATATTTTGGGTTTTTAGGAAGCATACATTCTGTATACGACGATCACATTTTAAAGTCATGAAAAATTTGGTTCCCTATTAAGTGAATACACATTAAGAGAGGGACTAATGGTGATTTGTTTTGTATACTTCTATATTACTACATTGAAAAATCTATTATGAGGAGAAATATAAATTATTTCTGAAGAAATTTATTCAAAAGATCTTAACCAGATCAAGATAGAAATCTACATTATAAAAGCTTAAGATTATGTTTTAAAAGAACTTGGATGTACCATTTGTAATTAAAAAATTTATATGAAAAACTTTTAAGGGTATAAGAAAGTATATCATCATTATATATGCCTTTGTATGGTGCCTAGTGCAACCATGGTTTGTAATCAGCTCCAGTCAGGTTGTAAGAGAATTTTTAACTCTGAAAGATATAGAGCTATTAATTTCATTGGAATTAATGGTTACCCAAATTTTATTCCACATAGTATCAAGGAATATTTACCAAAATTTAGTGATCCAAAGTGTGAATCAGCAAGTAAGCATTTGCAACAATTCAACAATCTAATGCATGATATTATTTGTTCAATATTTGAAAGAAGATGTAATGGATTGGTTCTCTAATTTTCCAACTTTCTCTATTTTCTCTTGGTGTGAGTTCAAAGCAGTATTCATCGAGAAATTTTGTGAAAGAATCAATACTATTTATTTTCTCAATAAATTTATAAATATTCAAAAAGAAGGGGACAAGCTAGTTCCAACATTTAACCGAAGATTTGCTAAAACATTAAGGGATATTCCCAAGCTCTTAAAGTTAAGTGATGCAATATCTTTGGTTGTTTATTTGGGAGCTTTTGATAATAAGATGAGCTATCAGTTGAGAGATAAAGATCCTAAAACTTTACATCAGGCATATTGGATTTCCATGAACATTCAAAACAACCGGGTATGTGCAAGATCATGATGGGCCAAAAAGTGGCGATATGATGGGTATGTGTAGGGTATGTGGCTGATGACTTTTTTTAACCCAAAATTGTCAAAATGAAAAGGGTTATTAAAGGACATTCTCAGCTTTCCACCAGTTGATATAAATTATGCTTTACTTTGAATTTAATAAATAATTATTATTCATTTTCTATTTGAATTATGACAAAATTCTTGCTTGATAGGCTGGTTGAAAAACATCTATAGCTTTCAAATGGTATCACATTTTTTGAATCTGAAACATGCATCACATTCTATGCTTTGCATGCTATAGGATTAAAAAAAATGAATTTCATGAAGTTTTGACCAAGTTAAGGTGGTTAGACATACAATTTTTTATATTATTTAAAAGTTGTAGTAAAAATTTCATAATTAATTATTTACTTGGAAAAAAACTAAAAAAATATATGCATCACATTGCGACATGAGTCCTCTACTTATATATAAAATATTATAAAAAAATATTATCATTTTATTGTGGTTAGGGTGGTCAGACAGACACCTACTTCTTATTTTTTCCCTGAAATTTAAGTACTACTACATTGAAATTTCAAACTTTCACCAAATAGATTTTTTTTTTTATAAAACCTAGTAGTTTAGAAACTACATTAAATTTTCTACATATTCTATTCTTACATATTTTTGAAATAATATAGATAACTTATTCAATTTTTTATGTCAAGTTGCCTAGCTATGATTTTTCTAAATTTTTTGCCACTTAAGGGCCTATTTTTTCCATGATGATCCTGCACATACCCAACTAGAAATATGGAATGCACAAAGGTCATTTGAATACAAGTGTTTGTTTCCCTGATACACCAAATGTTGATGAAGGAATGAATATCAGAGCACTTACACTAATTTAGCTTATACATCATTCCATAATGTTGATCACATTAGCCCTTTTATGGGATATGATTCAAATAATGATGTAAGTGAAGAAAACTTATCCCAAGCTGTGACTATTCCTCATGTTGATAGGAAACATTTTAGTGAGAATCCAAATAATATGGCCTATGTAGGTCTATGGATTGTAGTCATGAAGTTTCAAATGCACTACATAATACACCTGATAAAGAGATGGAAACAACTTCAAATATTTGGCATATCACACTAGGTAATCAAAATACTAGTTTTTCTAGTGATGTGACTACAAAGAGGGTCCATATGCAGTCTTATAGTTCAGATGAATCTGGTAATTTGTTTAAAGATAAGAGTGATAATGAGATAATGTATTCATAATTCAATGTGCTAAAGCCATGCATAGATTACAATATTGTTAGGGTTGAAAATTTTGTCAATAGTGAGCTAGGTGTCATGGGGCCTGTTCATGCACATTCAACTCATAAGGTTGATCATGTTGATTGTTATTTTGTTGGTCATATTAGCTTGCATGAAGTAGAGTTGTAAATTTTTACATTAGATGAGGATAACATTAGCATGCAATATGTTGATGACATGAGTTCAATATTTGATGATCAGGTTATGCATTATGATGGGAATTTTAATAATAGGATGCCACAATTTTTGGGTAATTTTACTATGGAGCTTGAATATTTTTGTGACCATGATATCTAAAATTAGGTGGACATGGTAGAAATTTCAGCTGTGTGTACTGAACAATTTGAGGATGGGAATGAAGTTGAAAATGTGTCTATATGCTCTTCTAGTGATTACAATGATTTTGAGTGCAATGATGACTTGAAGGATTTGGACCTTTATGCTAAGGAGGTTGAGGATTTTATGTCAAAAATGAATGTAAGGGAAAACCCGTTATTTTATGAGCCTCCATCTTCACTAGAGATGAGAAATAATGATCCTTATTGGTGTAGAGAAAATCCACTTTTTGCTGAAAATTCTAATGATGCACTTGATACATGGTTAGAATGTGGCCTTGAACAAGCAAAGCAACCCATTGATAAGCTTATGGAGGATGTTACATATAACTGTTTCACATTTGATACAAATGTTTCAAATAAAGATAAGTATCATTATCTTGATTACTTGAAAGAATATGAATAATTTCAATTTCCAATTTAGTTGGGAGATATTTTAGTAGAGCATGACAATAAAATGTAGAGAAAATAATGTTATTTTTAGTATAGAGATAAGTCATGTGATGATATTCATTTTTAGTTTTTGCTTGATATTACAATACAAAATGACAAAGATTACACTGGAAATGATATATTCAAAAAAAAGTGAGAAAAGTGCTAGTAACAATGATTATGATCAGGCAGAGTCCAAGGGTATCAACATTTTCCTTCTTACAAGAAGAAGGATATACATGTTGCAATGGTATGGAAAATATAAATATGGGTTGAAGGAAATAATTTCTTTCACTAGATTGGTTTTTGACAGGGGTAGGAATTAGCCCTATGTTTTAGTGGCCTGGTAGCACCAAAGAGGAATTGAAGCCTTGTTAGATTGCAGAGTGCATGCTCAAAATGTGCACCTTAGGAGAAGGCTTCAGATGAAGTGGCGATTGGATCTCCCTTTTCAGGATTTTGGGGCCTATGTAAAAAAGTGTACATATTTTGGTTAGTTTTGGTTTTTTTTCTTTTGTGCCTAGTTTTCTTTACCCATGTGTAATTAGCCTAGCTAAAATATTAATGTTAATGCACTAAAGCATATAAATCAAACCCTAATAAACAATGAAGCACAAATGAGCATAAATACATAAAACATAAAACAATATTACCAAATCTTCATTCCACCATTGATTCACCTCCATTGCACTTCTCCATTTTATTTGAATATGATAATTTCCCTCAAATTTCCGTGTGCAATAATAAGCCTATGACAAGTGACTAGAAAAATATTGAAGATTGTTGTCTCACACTAGTAGCATGCACTTGCATAATATGTGTAGATAATGAAAATGACAAGGGTAAGGTGTTTTATAGAAAAGAAAAATTTGAATGAATGGTTGAGATTGGATGCCAATAATATTTCTTATTCAATTACCAAGATTGAAAGTTGAGGTATGGACTAGGGTTAGGGAAAAATTAGGGAAAATGATAAAAATGAAGGTTTGAGATTTAATTATGAGATAATTCAATCAAGGGCTAGGATTAAATGAGTTTCCAAGAAATAAGATTTGATGTGGAAGATAAGATTGAAATGGATAAAGAGGTGATAGGAGTAATTAACTAATAAAAATTATTTAATTTAGGTGGCCAATGAATAATTAAATAATATTAAAATAATTATTTAATTATAGAGGAATGTGACAAAAGGAATCATTTTGAATTAAATAATGATTTAATTCAAAATTCAAGAGAGCACGAACCAAATTAAATAAATAAAATTTATTTAATTTAGGAGAGAAAAAGCTAATGAATAATTAAATAATTAAAATAACTATTTAATTATAGTGGAAAGTGGATAAAAATTAAATAAATAAGAATTTATTTAATTTTAGAAAGAAGAGGACTTAATTAGTGACATAATTAAATAAATAAAATTTATTTAATTAATCAAGGAGGAATAAAGATAAAAAATGAATTAATTAAATAATTAGAATTATTTAATTATCAAAGACAAAAGGGGAAATGATGGAGAATTTAGATATTGCAAGCTTGGGACAATTTTTAGTGTCTACATTTTGCACCTCTTTGATACAATGTAGTTTATCGTGTTGTGTCTAAGAAATTGAGTCAAAACATGCTGCAATGTAAAGAAGATGAGGAAAGATGGCGAGGAGGGTTGTGGTATGCCCCTTCAAGAGGACATGTGGGTTCAAAGAACACGAGTTTTCTCTTGAAATGGATAAGAGGAAAATAGATAAGCGGCATAGAAGAAATGTTAGTGTGGAGGATATGGATGTTAGTGGAGACAACTTTAAGGATGCATATTTTTCCAGACAAGGCTCTACACTAATCATCATTAGATGTTAAAATGACACAAATGGAAAAAAAACACCATGGTATGACATAGACCAAGGTGTGTAAGGCCATCCACTTGCAAAACAACCTATCACAAACAAGGAATGTCATAGCTCAATACTAAGGGCCAAGATGCCCCAGTCTTTTCTCCAAGACAATCAACAAACAAGAATCAAAGAAAAGAGTCAGGAGACATCATTTCTCATATAAATCCTTCATGGGACATCCTTGAGGAAGCTAGTAACCTAACTCAAAGACAAATTAAAAAAAAAAAGATAAGACGAAACAAACCACAAGGTCAACAACCACATTCAAAGTGTTTGCTAAAATATGATTGTTTTATTTTTAGGTGATTAATAGGTTGATTGTCTGACAAGCCTGGTTTCAGGAGGGAAACATCTCATATAATAATTCAAGTCTAGTTTTAATCATGTGACCACCTATGTAAGGAAAATTAGAATGTTTGACTTCATGACAATGTCGGGTTTCAGGAAGGACACATCCTATATAAGACATAACTTGATTGTTTTGACGGTTTGACTGTTTGACTATTTTCACAATTTTTTTGGTTTGATTGAGTGACCTTATTTACCTATTGTCTTGTTGATGTGTGACTTTTCTAATGGTTTGATGACTATTTGTGTCTATGTTGACAATGTCTGATTTATTTGACTAACATGATGAACCCTAAAGGACTGACCTAGGTGGCCTTGGGGGCACATCAATAGATGGCCCTTCCTACATTTAGTCGTAGAGGCAACGTAGTTAAAAAATGACATGGACTGACTGACATTACTAAATTTGACTCAGTTTTTTAGAATATTGAAGGTTATTTGGATGTTTTTGTGTTTTTGACATTTTTTATTTTTTTGGATTTTGAGGTTTTATGATTTTTTTTTGAGAATATTTGATTTTTTTGTCTTTTATTATGGATGATATAGGGAATTGTGTATTCTATTGTGGATGATACACTATAAGTAGCATGGAAAATGCATATGAATGATGCCTACAAGCAAGCGATCAAGCACACACAAGAATCCAAGGACAACCATGATCTTGCTCCTAGTCAAGCTGAAAACAAATTGACAACTGATGAGGATGATGATGAATTTGTGTAATGTGGGAAGGACACGTCCCATTTGAAACAATGTGAGGATATGATAATGTGACTAAAGGAACAAGGTTTGCAACTAGGATAGAAACAAGATTGTATGGATTAGGCTTATTGCATTTGGAATGACTAGATGGGATTATGGAGGGAACTTGGATAAGTGGATCAAAATCCTTAAACCAATGACAAGGGAAAACCAAACCCAACAATAGGCATGGAAGGATAATGGATTGATTTTGGTAAAGGATGGGAGACAGGAGCATTATTGGCATATGATCTCCAAGGACTATGTCATATAGGAATAATTTGTTTTCTCCAATGTATGTGTATGGATAATGTTATGAAGGCTATGATATTTCATGAATAGTGTATAACCAAAGGATAGACATGTCAAAAAAATTTCCAAATCATGATCTATGTGTGTACCTTATTCCTTATCAAGATCAAATTAGGTGGGAAAATGGATGGGAATGATAGGGCTTAAATGGATAGATGGAAATGTCATAGGAAATGCCATGTGAAGTGCATGGGAGATGAGACAACTTGCCCCCAAGTGTAATGGTCCACATAGATAATTTATCTTACACATGACACCTGTTTGCCAAGTTTTCATCATGGTACTTATCCAAAGCACCTATTTACCAAGTTTTCACCATTGGACGGAATTTTTCTCTCTACCTTTTAAAAAGATAAAAAAATCATTTTTTTTGTATTTTTCTAGATTATTACTTTGATGGTGCTGATATAGATGCCAGTGTCATGACATGCCAATAGTAACCTTTATGGAGTAATTTTCTTGTCAGGATCATATCACTTGTATACAACTGATCGGTGTTATTGTGATCCCTTTTGATATTCGGGTTAGCCTTATTGAAATATGCCCATCGTGATAGAGTTCCATGAGAGTCCTTATGATAAAGAGTTATTGCCAAGATGCGACAAGTTTATGACATGGGTTTTTTAGACTTCAGGCAAGATGTAGGATTATGATGGATGATGGTAGGTGTGGATGGACTATTTGGAATTTTGGATGTAGGAATTTGTATTTTCCAAACTTGGGGTGGTGAATGATGGAGTTTGGAATTTTGATTGGGATAGTGTTTGGAACCATGAATTTTATATGCCTTTTGTGATGACTATTTTGAAGGGGTTGGACATTTATTATATGTGGGAGACCTATTTTCTTTTGGCTCCACATTTTCATTGACTTTTGGATTTAGAATATTTTCTTTGCTTGATCCATTTTTCTTTGGGATCCATTTTAACTTCATTTGTCCCCTTAGATTTTTGTACTCAATGGCCTTTGACATTTGATTTTGGAATTTATACTTGTAAGGATTTTGTCATTGTTGGTTCCAATTGAGGGAATGATGTTTTATGGTGTGGGTGGAAGGAGTGTTGGAAGCAACCTTATGACAAGGACTACTCATGGCCCCCATTTTGATGTTTGTATTGGATAAAGTGTCCCCTAATATCATGGAGGTATCACTAGCACCATTTGATTTCTTGATTGAAGAATAGCCAAGACCTTGATGTCTAGGATTTTCATAAAATTGTATTTGTTCCCGAATGCCTTTCTCATGTATACCTAGTCCTCTTCCTTGATATTGTATGCTTTAACATATTCTCTTTCCAATGGAGTATTTGTTGTTTTGAAAAAAATATGTGAACCCATCATTATTTATTTGGAAACTAATTCTTGGAATTTTCTCATCAGCGAGAAAGCCTGCTTTGACAAAGGTGGATGATCCTAGTTGGTAGGATATTTTGGTTTTATCATTTGTCATGCTTGTATCTTCTTGGTCCTTTAAAATTTCAATTTGATCAATGATATCTTTTGTGCCTTCATATTTGATTTGGTAAATGATAACTTCCTTGTGTTCTTCTTGATCCATAATAGCCTTTTTATGTTCTTGAATGTTGTCCATGTCATTTGTTTGACTATCTATGTGTCCCAAGGAGGCAAGTGTCTCATTTTGGGAAATGGAGGTGTTTAGAGTTTGGATAGGATTGACTTCAAATTTTTGATCATGGATGGTATAAAGGTTGATAAGGAGATTACTTTGGGTGTGTTGTTCAATGGTAGGATCTTGAACAAAGATAGGTTTGTCTTGGCTGACATGATTGGGAATGGGATCTTGGTCATGGATAGGTGTATTTTGGATGCCATGGTTATCTAGAATGACTTCAAGGATGGAATTAATGACAGTATCATGGGATGGAATACTTTGATCTTGACATGAAGGTGAAGCTATGATGTCATGCTTTGGACTTTCCTTTTGAAATGTATTCTCAAGTTTAGGAATTGGGATGTGATTTTGAATACTATGACTAGATGTAGATTGAAATGGAATGGAGTGGAATGAGTTAATGGACGATGGACTAGGATAGGAAATGAAGCATTGGAATGGATTAGTGGAAGGTTGGTTTCCCTTGTCAAGGTTAGGATAAGGGTGATAAGTGGACACTTGTTGTGGATTAATGGTATGGCTTATGTTAAGTGACTCTTGATAATGAGGGTGGATTAATGAATGACTAGGGCTTATGGATTGCTAGTAAGAAGGCTATTTGGGTAGTTGACCATGGGTTGAGGTTGATTGGTATTTGGATTCAATGAATTGTCTTTTGAAGTCTATGGCTTGTTGGTATTGACCATTGCAGAGTAATTGGTATTCAACTTGACTAGCAAGCCTATCAAGTTAAATCACAGACATGGTGGTGAGGTCTAAATGACAATGAAAAGGATAGGATGAAAATGAGGATTAGAAGTTTAACTTGGAGAAAATGTGGTATTCAACTTGACTAGCAAGCCTATCAAGTTAAATTGCAGACATGGTGGTGAGGTCTAAATGACAATGAAAAGGCTAGGATGAAAATGAGGATTAGAAGTTTAACTTGGAGAAAATGTGGATAAATTGACTTGGAGGACATCTAGAATTATTATTATTTTTAAATGTTTCTAATTTTTTTTGGATTTATATATATATATATAAATTTTTATTTTGATTTTTGTTTTTTCTCTCTTGATTAAAATTTCAATCTTCAATACACATAGACACACACAAGACAAGATTTGATGCAAGATGCAATACAAATGATTATGATAAGAAGAAACTATTGGATGTTGTGGATTTGTTGTTGATATGTGGTTGTCATTGATTTCAACACTATTAGAATTTGGTGTACTAGAGATTGTATATGTCAAGGATATTGAGAAAATTGTAAAAGAAAGTGTTCTAGGTTCCCAATGGAACTGTGCAAGTCATGAAGGTGTTGTGTTCTGTAGGTTGAATATTCATTGGTGTAGATTAAAGGGTTTATTGTTGAGTATATATAGATCATCTACTAGAATTTGTAGAGGTTTGCTTATATATTTGATCATGTTGTGGTCTAACAATGTTTTGTGGTCTCTGTGAATGTTCCTGAATGAATTTTGTGTGATTATGGTAATCTTAGTTGTTGTAGATATTTATTTGTTGTCTCTTGGTGTTCTCGGATGTTTCTAGATTGCGCTCTATCTTTTTGGCATGCCCAAATTGATCGGTGTGCTCGTGGTCAAAGATTTTTCTCTGTATGTTTGGTTTTTCTTGTTCTTGTCTAACATTTTGATGGTAGCATGTTGTGGATATTCGTGGTGAAAGTAATTAAAGTATTTTTTTCTTGAAAATGTTAATTTCGGTCTCCACTATGTTGTGGCTGACCTTGGTGGATTTGCACTAAATGTTTATTTGTAAATTTGGGCCGACATTGCAAATATGTTCTATTTTCTTGGGCAACTAAGTTGTGATGAAATCTCATGTAGTAGATATATAAGTATGTTTCATTGGTGAAGAGTGTGCTTTGTGTGGTCCTGTATGTGTATGTATGCATATCATTCGATTGAAAAGCATATTGTGAAGAAGATTGTGTGAAGTGTGAAAAAGTGTTGAGCTTAATTAGAACTATAATCAAGCTTGTGCAGAAGCAATTTTCTTAGTTCATACCCTCTAGATTTTTAATCCTATTTTGTTGGCTAGTGAGTCCCTTTTGTATTTGAGCAGTGAGATCTAGGCAGTGTGTCTGAATGCATGTGTATTCCCCTTATTATTTCTCATTATACTTTTAACAAAGTATAATATTGTGGACTAACATCCACCATAGTTTTTCCCCTAATAGGGTTTCCACATAAAAAAATATTTGTGTTCTTTGTCTCTTTGATGTGTTAATTGCTTGTGGTTAATTGCTTATTCATCAAATCTGAGATTAAAGTTAAGATAAGTTTGAAAAGTTTAAATTTCTATGACAACTGATTCACCCCCTTCCCTCTTAGTTGTATGTCCTTTTTTTTCCAACAATTGGTATCAGAGTAGGTTCCTCTGAATAAGTCTAAAAGCTTGAGGTGATTTCGGATGGTAACATTCAAGAAAGATATTCTAAGATTTGATGGCACTAACTATTCAATGTGGAAAGTTAGGATTTGATGCCACTTAAGGTGTATTGGGGAAGCTTTATAGAAGATTACAAAAGATCAATATACTATTCCTCAAAATGGTCCCTCAACTCCTGATGAGATAATAGATGCTGAAAATAACGTTAGGCCTATTGAAGCTTTGGTGAGTGCTCTGACAGATTCAAAGATGGCTAATGTGATGGGTTTGTAGACAACTCATGCAATTTGGATGAAACTGGAAACTTTGTATGAAGGAGATGCACAAGTAAAGATGAATAAGCTACAGAGCTTCAAAGGAAAGTATGAGAATTTGAAGATGGGTGAAGATGAAAATATCACTTCTTTTATGTAGAGAGTAAATGAAATAGTGATGGGTATTAAATGTGTTGGTGGTTTTGTGGATGAGGATAAAATTGTTGCTAAAGTACTTAGATCCTTGCCTCCCTCCTACAAATGAATTTTCATGCTATTGAAGAGTTCATATCAGTAAACAAGATGACAAGAGACACGTTGATCAGGAAGCTTGCTAATTTTGAAATAAGTGAATTGGGTGAATCTACACCAAAGACTAAATTTGCATTCAAGGCTCCTATATTCAGAAGTAACAAACAAAGATATAGTCTGGGAGAGAGTTCTAGAAATATATCCAAGTATGATGAAGAACGGAAATAGCTTGAAGATAAAGAAAGAGAGGTAGAAGAATTAGAAGCACTAATTGAAAAACAAGAAGGGAGAGGAAAAGGTAAGTATGAAGATGCATTTCATATTAAATGTTTTTCATGTAGGAAAATAGGTCATTTTGCATCAAGATCTCCTGAAAGAGTTCCTAGATCTAAGCCTAAAAATTCTAGATTCCAAAAGAGATGCTACTTTGATGAAGAAGCAATGACTATGATGAATATGATAAAGATAATGGAAATGAAGATGAATGGGATTTCATTGCTACCATTGAAGATAATCATGTGGCTACGGAATCTACTAAAGATGAAAAAATTCTTGCAGCCCAAGTTGAAGAAAAAGATGAGTGGATCATTGATAGTGGATGCTCACATCATATGACCAATGATAAAAGAAAATTTGTGAGTCTAGAGAAGTATGATGGTGGGGTTGTAATCTTTGGAGATAATAATGCTGGTGTGATTTTTGGTAGAGAATCTATTTTCCTTGGTGATAAGGATAACATTGATGATGTCCTCTATGTTGAAGGCCTTAAACACAACTTGTTGAGTGTTGGACAGATGGTTCACCAGGGATATGGTCTTTAGTTCAAAGATGAAAGATGCAAGATACATGGAAGTTTCAGGGAATATGATTGCAATAGGAAAATAAATAAAAGGTAATATTTTTCATCTAAATACTACTAGTTGATTTTCTTTAATTGCTCAAGTAGATAAAAGCTAGTTGTGGCATACGAGGTTGTGTCATGTAAACTTTGACAACAATATCAAGATAAGTTCTACTCAAGTAGTAAGAGATTTTCCTAGGTTAGTGAAGCCTGCTAATATAATCTGCAAGGAATGTTAGATAGGTAAACAAACTAGAGTCTCTTTCCAGAGAAAATAGTTTCATTCAAATAATTTGTTGGAGTTGCTACATACTGACCTTTGTAGTCCCTCCAGAGTTAGAAGTATTCATTGAGAAAGGTATTTTATGTTGGTTATTGATGATTACTCTGGAATGATTTGGGTTTCACTTTTAAGAAAAAAATGTGAAGCATTGGAGACTTTCAAAAGTTTCAAATCTATGCTAAAAAATGAGAAAGGTCTAAAAATCAAGTGCCTGAGATTTGAAAGAGGTGGTGAGTTCATTTCCAAGGAGTTCAACTCTTATTGTGAATAGCATGAAATTAAAAGATAGTTATCTACTCCCTGAACCCCTCAATGGAATGGAGTTGCTAAGAGAAATAATAGAACAATTATGGATTCTACTAGAATAATGATGATGGAAGGAAATGTGTCTCAGATGTACTGGAGTGAAGTGGTAAACATTGTTGTGTATACTTTGAATTGGGTAAATGTTAAGGGTAATTTTGGCAAGACTCCTTATGAGTTATGGTTTGGTCACAAGCCTATTGTAAAGTATTTTAAGATCTTTGGAAGTAAGTGTTATATCAGGAGTGATGATGATATAGGACAATTTGATGCAAGAAGTGATGAAGGAATCTTCCTAAGTTACTCCACTAAAAGCAAGGTCTATCGGTGCTATAACAAAAGACTGGGAAATATGGTTGAGAGTGAAAATGTCAGAGTTGATGAGGACTTTGTCAAATCATCCAGATATTGTAGTTATGATTCAGACGAAGAAATTACAAGCCAAGGGAAGAATACTTAGACATAGAATCTATTTCAGATTATTCCATATGTTCCGGTGAAGCAACCTCAATTTGTTATGGTAAATCAAGTCGGTCGGGAGGCACAAACAAGTGCAAGCGTAGAAGATAAATCAGAAGAGTCAGAAGTTCAAGAATGTCCCAAAACTCCAAGGTATGTAAAGTTGAATCATTCTAAAAATAAAATCATATGAGATAAGTGTAAAGGAGTGCAAGCTAGAAGAAACAATGCAGAAGAATATTGTCTGATCTCCAAGATTGAACTTAAAAATGTCACTGAAGCCTGTCAAGATGAACACTAGTTGGAAGTTATGAAGGAAGAGCTAATACAAATTGAAAAGAATGACACATGGGTATTGGTTCCGAGGCCTAAATAAAAAAATGTGATTGGTACTAAATGGGTATTTAGAAACAAGTTGAATGAAGAAGGTGAAGTGGTTCAAAATAAAGCCTAGTATGTAAAGGGTATTCTCAAATGGAAGGTGTTGATTTTGAAGAAACCTTTGCCCCTGTCGCTAGGATTAAAGTTGTTAGACTATTTCTTACTTATCTTGCACACAAGAACTATAAAGTCTATCAAATGGATGTAAAGTCTACATTTCTGAATGGAGAACTAGAAGAAGAAGTGTACATTGAACAACTAGATGGATTCCAGGTAATAGACAAGGGAAATATAGTCTACAGATTGAAGAAAGCTCTAAATGGGGGTATGTGCAAGATCATGATGGACCAAAAAGTGGCGATATGTAAGGGATATGATGGCTAATCTGTCTGACAACTTTTTTTTACCCAAAATTGATGAAATGAAAAAGGGTTTTTAAAGGAGATTGTCAACTTTCCAACAATATAAATTATGCTTTACTTTGAATTTAATAAATAATTATTATTCATTTTCTATTTGAATTACGACTAAAGTCCTTATTGGTAGGTTGATTGAAAAAAATCTATAGCTTTCAAATGGTTTCACATTTTTTTAATAAAAAACATGCATCACATTCTATGCTTCGTAAAATATAGGATTAAAAAAATAATGAATTTCATCATGTTTTGACAAAGTCAAGGGGGTCAAACATACAAATTTTTATATTTTTAAAAATTTGTAATAAAATAATTAATTATTTACTTGGAAAAAAATTACAAAAAGTATGCATCACATCTGACATGAGTCCTCTACTTTTATATTTTAAAATTTGTAATAAAAAATTCATAATTAATTATTTACTTGGAAAAATTACAAAAGTATGCATCACATCGGGACATGAGTCCTCTACTTATATCTAAAATATTATAAAAAAATATTATCATTTTATTGTGGTTAGGGTGGTCAGATAGACACCTACTTCTTATTTTTTCCCTTAAATTTAAGTACTACTGCTTTGAAATTTCAAATTTTCACCAAATAGATTTTTAGAAAAAAAATAAATCTAGTAGTTTAGAAACTACATTCAATTTTCTATATATTCTATTCTTACATATTTTTGAAATAATATAGATAACTTATTCAATTTTTTACACCAAGTTTTCTAACTCTGATTTTTCTGAATTTTTTGCCACTTAAGGATCTATTTTTTCCATGATGATCCTACACATACCCATGGACTTAAGCAAGCCCCTAGAGCCTGGTATGCCAGATTGGAAAAATACCTACAAAAGCTTGGATTCACTAAAGGTATTGTTGATAGCAACTTATACTTGAAATTAGATAATGATAAGGAATTAATTATAGAAGTTTTTGTTGATGATATCATTTTTGGAGGAGATGATAATCTATGTATGAAGTTTGTTGATGAAATGAAGAGTGAATTTGAGATGAGTATGATTGGAGAAATGAAGTTCTTTCTGGGATTACAAGTTACATAGTTGGACAAGGGGATCTTCATATCTTAGTCCAAATATGTGAAAGAACTACTGAAGAAGTTTGGAATGGATGACTCCAAACCTACTGGTACCCCCATGGTGACCAGATGTAAGTTGACACAGAATGATAACTCTCCTAAGGAAAATCAAACTAGATATAGGTCACTGATCGATGGATTGCTCTACTTGACTCAGACTAGAATAGATAATATGAATGTTGTATGTATGGTTGCTAGATTTTAGGCTGATCGAAAAGAATCACATGTAACTACTGTCAAGAGAATTTTTAGATATCTAAAAGGAACCGTTGACTTTGGACTCTGGTATCCAAAGGATGATGATATCACTTTGTGTGCATATGCTGATGTGGATTGGGTTGGTGATGTAGATGATAGGAAAAGTACTAGTGATGGTGCTTTCTTACTAGGGAAGAAGTTGGTATCCCGGTTAAGTAAAAAGAAAAACTCAATTTCTCTATCTACAAAATACATTGTTGCTGCCAATAATTGTACTCAAGTGATATGGATGAAACAAATGTTGAGAGATATCAAGGTGATATATGAATAGCCTATTGCCATATACTATGATAAATCAAGTGCAATAAATATCTCAAGGAATTTGATGCTACACTCTAAGAATAAACATATATTAATCAAGTTTCATTTCTCGAGGGAGAAAGTGAATGAGAAAGAAGTTAGACTAGAGTATGTTCCTACCAAAGAATAGATTGCAGATATATTTACTAAGCCATTGTCAAATGATACTTTTGAGTATCTCAGATGAATGCTAGGGGAAATCAACCCTCTTGATAAAAACTAAAAGATGCATTTTCTTGCATCAATCTGTGAACTTCATTGCTATATTCTGATCCAAATTGATGTTTTTGTGGCTGCTACTTAGGGGGAGTACTCAGATGTGCAGATATGTGTTTTAGAGTGTGCATATGGAAAGGTCATTGTTACCTTTTCCATTGATGTCAATGGGGGAGAAGTGTAATATGAAAAATCCTTTCAAGAAGAGAAGTGTAGAAGAAGTTAGGGTGTTGGGTTGATGGTATTTTTGACATCATGTGTTGCCATCAATGCCAAAGGGGGAGATTGTTGGATGTTGTAGATGTGTTGCTGATATGAGGTTGTTATTGATGTCAACACTATTAGCATTTGGTGTACTAGATGTTGTATATGTCGAGGATATTGAGAAAATTGTAAAAGAAAGTGTTCTAGGTTCCTAGTGGAATTGTGTAGGTCATGAAAGTGTTTTGTTATGTACATTGAATATTCGTTGGTGTGGATTAAAGGGTTTATTGTTGAGTATATCTAGATCATCTACCAGAAGTTTCAGAGGTCTGCATATATATTTGATCATGTTGTGGTATGATAGTGTTTTTGTGGTCTCTGTCAGTGTTCCTGAATGAAGTTTGTGTGATTTTGGTAATCTTAATTGTTGTAGATGTTTCTTTGATGTCTCTCAGTGTTCTTGTATGTTTCTAGATCGTGCTCTATCTTTGTGGTACATCCACATTGATTGGTGTTCTCATGGTCAAATATTTTTCTCTGTATGTTCAATTTTTCTTGTTCTTGGCCAACATGTTGATGGTAGCATGTTGTGGATATTCATGGTGAAAGTAATTAAAGTATTTTTTGTGTTGGAGATGTTAATTTGGGTCTTGACTATGTTATGGCTGACCTTGGTGGATTTGCATGAAAATTTTATTTGTAAATTTGGGCCGACATTACAACTATGTTGTATTTTCTTGGTTGACTAAATTGTGATGAAATCTCATGTAGCGGATATATAAGTGCAATTGTTTCATCGGTGAAGAGTGTGATGGAGGTGCTCCTATATGTGTATGTGTGAATATCATTTGATTGCAAAGAAGAGTGTGAAGAAGCTTGTGCGAAGTGTGAAGAAATGTTGAGCTTAATTGGAACTATAATCAGGCTTGTGCAGAAGCTATTTTCTCATTTGATTCCCTTTGTATTTTTAATCCTATTTTTTTGAGTAGTGAGCCCCTTTTGTATTTGAGCAGTGAGCTCTAGGCAGTGTGCCTGAATGCATGTGCATTCCCCTTATTATTTTTTATTATAATTTTAACAACTCGTATAATATTATGGACTAACATCCACTATGGTTTTTCCCCTAACAGGGTTTCCACGTAAAAAAATCTTGGTGTTCTTTATGTCTCTGATGTGTTAATTTCTTATTCATCACATCTAAGATTAAAGTTAAGATAAGTTTGAAAAGTTTAAATTTCTGTGACAACTGATTCACCCCCCCTCTTAGTTGTTTGTCCTTGTTTTTCCAACAGAAAATTCCAAGCACAAGAACATTCCTAGAAATTATTCAAGTGTGGAGATTGGCCAATGGTATTAAGCAAGGATGCATAAGGTTGACTAGGGATGATTTGAAAGAAAAATCTTGCACACAGCTAGGAGAAAGGGGTAACCCATCCTTCACCTTCACTTCCCAAAGGTATAAAGTTCTTTGGGGATTAAACAGGAGTGAATATTTTCACTCCCAAAGAAGAATGTCTTTAGATTCACACTTCAATTGAGGTCATCCCTTGGAGGGGTGTGTGCTTCAAGCAAGCCTCCTAAGAAGGTTATGACAAAATCAAACCAAGCGATATGTTTTGGAGGACACACACTTGATTCACACTCATAGTTGTTAATTTAACTTTAGAAATGAAATGTGTGTAAGAAAATAATGGAAGCATTTGTTCTTTTTAACCCAACATCAAAATGTGTGATGGAAGACAATGGTTCTTTTTAAGCCCAATTTCAATGTGTGATTGCAAACAAGATGTTCATTTTAAGCCCCAAATTGAAGTGTGTTGACAAGTAATGATTAGAGATGAAAGATGAAATGTGTGATCCAATTTTTCCTTTGAAATTTTTATTTTTTCTTCACATTCACAAAACCAACAACAATGCCAAAACCCTAACAAAATACTTGATCACTAATATTAGAGGGTTAGCTAATAAAGAAAAATTTGATATTTGGAAAAAACATTTACATCAAAAATAACAACATAGAGAATAGACCCTTACTAAAATTTCAAGAGCTTTCCAAAAATGTAAAGAAATCCAAAAAAATTGTCGTTTTGCACCCAAAATTATTTTTTCATCAAAAATCATTAAAAATTTATAAAAACTTCAAAACAGCTCCAAAAACTCTAATTTTTGGATTGAAGGCGTCCAACATCATCCCAAATATGTAGATTTTTTTTTGTGAGAAGATCTACAACCGTTTGTGAGCTATAAACAAATCTTTGTAAAACCCTAATTTTCAAAGATCTATTTTTTGTTTAATTATTTTTCATCCAAATTAAAAACATAAAAAACAGACCCCTACTAGAATTCAAAGATATTTCTAGAAATGTAAAAATATTTGAAAAAAACAGTACATTGCTCTCAAAATTGATTTTTCATGAAAAATAACAAAAATATATAAAAAATTACAAACAGCTCAAAAATTCTAATTTTCGGACTCCAAGCTCTTGATATTGTCCCCAACCTGTAGAATTATTTTTGTGAAAAGATCTACATCCATTTGAGAGATATGGTCGAATATTTGAAAACTAGGGTTTTGTCCCCAAAATGATGCAAAACCTACAACAAAAAGTTAATAGAACGTACAACAAAAAAGATCCAACTTCAAAATTCCTCAAAATTTGTCATAATATTGAGCTAAAAATTAGTTGTCAAGTTCACCAATGTAATTAGGGCTAAAATATTAAGGTTAATGCAATAAATCATATAAATCAAACCCTAACAAACAATGACGCACAAATGAGCATAAAGACATAAATCATAAAACAATATTACCAAATCTTCATGCCACCATTGATTCAACTCCATTGCACTACTCCATTTTGCTTGAATATGATAATTTCCCTCAGATTTGAGTGTGTAATAATAAGCCTATGAAAAGTGACTAGAAAAATATTGAGGATTGTTGTCTCACACTAACAACATGCACTTGCATAGTATGTGTAGATAATGAAAATGACAAGGGTAAGGTATTTTATATAAAAGAAAAATTTGAATGAATGGTTGAGATTGAATGCCAATAAGATGTCTTAATCAATGGCCAACATTGAAAGTTAAGGTATGGACCAAGGTTAGGGAAAAATAGGTGTTAGAGTAATAAGTTATTATGCTTAATTAATTACATCACATTGATTAATTAATTAAGTCACTTATTCCTCTTTATTACTTAAGCTAAACTTAGGCACATTAATAATTAATTATTAATTATTAAGTGTGCACACTAGGGTTTCCCTTTTTAGGGTTTGTTGATCTTCTTCATAAGGATTGATCACTTTGTAATAATTGATTCTCTTAATGCATTTTTACTGAGAGGTTTACAGAGAACATTTTTTTCGGTTCTTCATATCTTTTGCATGTGACAGGTATACATCTTCCATGCAGGTGATCTTGGATTCTAACAATAGGGAAAATGATAAAGATGAAGAGTTGAGATTGAATTATGAGATAATTCAATCAAGGGCTAGGATTAAATGAGATATCAAGAGATAAGATTTGATGTGGAAGATAATGTTGGCATGGATAAAGAGGTGATAGGAGAAATTAAATAATAAAAAATATTTAATTTAGGTTCTAATGAATAATTAAATAATTAAAATAATTATTTAATTATAGAAGAATGTGACAAATAATCATTTTAAATTAAATAATGATTTAATTCAAATTCAAGAGAGTGGACCAAATTAAATAAATAAAATTTATTTAATTAATCAAGGAGGAATAAAGATAAAAAATTAATTAATTAAATAATTAAAACTCTTTAATTATCAAAGACAAAACAAGAATTGGTGGAGAATTTAGAAATTGCAAGCCTGGGATAATTTTTAGTGTCTACACCATGATTCTAGGATCTCACCATTCCTATGAGAGGCATGTGTCCCCAACAGGAGCCACTAATAGAACTTCTCAAAAAATTCTTGGTTCCATTCTATAATTGTGTAAGATGTGGTTTTGATTCACATTTCTAGCTTAGGGTTGTGTTCCTGATCCTTGTGTTAGAAGTTTTATGTTGTTAAAACCATTCAAAATTGTCTTGCAAGCTTTGAAAAACCCTTGGTCATTTTAAAATTGCATTACCTAATATGCCCAGTCTCTGGCTATCTAAATTACCTCTTATGCCATTGAAGTCATTGTTTTTACCGACCCCTTGACTGTAAGTCTATTGGTAACCTTAATCCTCCTCAGTACTAGTTTTTCCTTTGGTTGAAGCTTAATCTTATAAAGTTTTAAACCCTTAGCTTTCATCCTTTATGGGTCAAGATCTTGTATGCCTAGAGGTGGCTCCATTTTAAGATCAAATTTTGCAGCATGTACAAAATTAGGACTTTATGCTGGTCATTCAGTCATTAGAAGTTGATCCCACTCATTCCTTGTGCACCTATGTTGATTTACTTCTTAGTTTATTCATATGGGGTGATAGGATTTAGCCATGTTCTTGGTGTATTGGTGGGTCTAGTCTCTTTGATGAAGGTAGTAGGTGTCATTCAAGGAAGATCAATGGTCGTAGTTTTAAAGAAATGGCCACATCTTGACTTTCCCCTATGCACCCGTGTTGGTTTATTTCATAATATTTTAACACATGGGCTAGCGAGTGATGGCTATGTGTTACTATCAGATGGTGGGATTAGTATCTCCAAAGGTTGGAAAACACATGGTTTTAATAGAGATCAATGATGAACACTGCAACACGTGTTCTCATCGAGACTATTCCCCATATGCCCATCCATTAAGAGTAGTAAGGAAAGATGGTTACACGGGCTAGCAGGCGGGATGACACTTGTCACTTCTATGGGACCTGCCAAGATTTGATGACCTCAATTTTTGAGAAAAGAAGGAAATTGATGGTCGATGGTGGATGACATGGGTCAATCTTGTCCGCTCCCCACAATCCCATGTGCACCTTGCCTGTGTCTCATATTCTTTAGCGGGAAAGTTGGCAAGTGACACATAGACATTCTGGAAGGGCTCTAATGGATTCTAATGGAGTTGGAAGGTTGCTAAATTTGGTTGAGGGGTTACTCTTTCCAAATGACACCATTTTTAAAGTTTATTCTTTGAGGCACATGTTTGGGAGTTCGTCCATCAGTACTGACAGTTATTGGTATGTGTAGGAAGGTGAAAATAAAATAGGGAAATGCATGAATTGATATTTTGAGATCAAATCAAGATCAATCCTTGTTGTTTTGCTATGAAGAAATACAAGTGAATTAATTCCCATGGGTAAGAAGGTAATTATAGCATGAAAAGTTTTAAATATTGCTAAGTATATGGTTGAAATATGTGTACAGAGTGGATGTATATCTACTTAGATATTTTCTGATCAAGAAAAGGATTTAAAAGCATAATTAAAACTTGTTCATAATTTGTTGCACTAGTAATCTATCTATTGATTTTTTTTTAAAACGTGATCAACGATTGAGGTTAAAAAAGATCAAAGCAGACTATTGTTAGCTCATGCATTTGATCTTTCTTTGAGTATTAATGGTTGGCACACTTGCATGGCTCGATATAAGGAGGACCAATGGCCATATTTTTCATTATAAAATTGTATCCAAGGGAAAATTTAGTGAAAGTTTTTTGGTTCTTATCACTAATAAGATGAGTAAGTCTGGATATTCTACTAGGATGGTTTGAAGGTCTAGGATATTGAGTTTGCTTGAGTCTGAGGATAATGCACCTGAGGATGAAATTAAGATGGGGAGCTCTTGATACACCAAAGAGTAGAAGGGGAAGTGGGAAATTCAAGAAGTATGGTGTCAGGAGTAATTACCGCCAATTGTTTCAGAAGAGTTGGTCAAATTGAAAGGAAAAAAAAGGTGGAATATGAAAAGAAGGCAAAGAAAAGATACAAGTATTGTAAGGCTTATCTAGGAGGACATAATTCTCCTAGTGAGGTTTCTGATAGCCCTTCAGACAGTGAGGGTGACATTGATCTAGAGTGTGACTGTTATCCACTCTCCCTGGTACCTTCTAAGAACTCTCATGAGGAGGTAGTGATGGTTCCTCCAGCTCCACCATGACCAAGATGTTGACTGGTATCCTCTGAGGCTGATGACTCAGAGTGATGACTCTGGCCCATTTGTTTTTTTATGACACCACGACCCTTTTTTAAGGATTGTCCTATTCAACATTCATGTAATTTCTTGTTTCTAGTACTGATGTGGAAATTTTTTAGGTTGGTGTGTTGGAAAAGTGTCAGACTTCCTAACAATGGAAGCATGTAGGTTTCTTTTGGGTAGTATGCAATTTTTTGCTAGGTCTGCTAATGGAGAATATTCTTTGGTCAACAAGGACGAAGATTCAATGTTGTTGCAATAGACTCTACCTTTTAAGAAGTTGGCATGTCTTCATGCAAGGGATGTTGAATTTGGTATTTAACTCTTCTATTTTCTATAATGAGTGCATGTGACTAACTAAGAACGTCTCAAACTCTGGTGCAAATGAAATGGAATGACATGAAATATAAATTTAATTGAGCCTAATGATTACTACTCCCTTGTTCTATAAACATGATTTTAGGGCTCATTATAGAGGGTCAAATTTTTAAGTCTTGGCAAGATCTTAAGTGAAAGCTAATTTCAAGAAAGGCATTTTATGAAGAATATGGATAAATAGAATAGTAGAGGGTATGTGCAGGATCATCATGGAAAAAATAGGCCCTTAAGTGGCAAAAAAAATAGAAAAATCAGAGTTAGATAACTTGACTTAAAATTTTGAATAAGTTATCTATATTATTTCAAAAATATGTAAGAATAGAATCTGTAGAAAATTGAATGTAGTTTCTAAACTACTAGGCTTTTTTAAAGAAAAAAGAAATCTATGATGTGAAAATTTGAAATTTCAATGTAGTAGTACTTAAATTTTAGGGGAAAAATAAGAAGTAGGTGTTTGTCTGACCACCCTAACCACAATAAAATGATAATATTTTTTTATAATATTTTATATATAATTAGAGGACTAATGTCATGATGTGATGCATGTTTTTTTGTAATTTTTTTCCAAGTAAATAATTAATTATGAATTTTTTATTACAACTTTTAAAAATAAAAAAACTCGTATGTCGACCACCTTAACTTGGTCAAAACTTCATGAAATTCAATTTTTATTTTTAATCCTATAGTATGTGAAGCATAGAATGTGACGCACATTTTGAATTCAAAAGATGTGATATCATTTGAAAGCTATAGATGTTTTTCAATCAGTCTATCGATCAGGACTTTAGTCATAATTTGAATAGAAAATGACTAATAATTAGTTATTAAATTCAAAGTAAAGCATAATTTATATTGATGGAAAGCTCAAAATATCTTTTTAAAACCCTTTTCATTTCATCAATTTTGGGTAAAAAAAAAGTCGTCAGCCACATACCCATCATATTGCCACTTTTTGGCCCATCATGATCCTGCGCATACCCTAGATTGTCTTAGATATGAGTCATGTATATAATATTATTAAAATAGTTTTATAGAAATTACTAATATTGAAACAAATAATAGCCTAGAAACAAATACTCTCCAATGTATCTTTGTCACAAGTTATGAATGAAAATACTAGTGGTTTTATCATTTATCTTCAATTGTTCCATTAAATGTATGATTTTGTTTTAGCTTTAACTCAAAGAGTTGATTAAAACACTTAAGGAGAATTATAGATTTTGTAAGGAATTGCATAGGATTTGTAAGTAGTAAGTGTTTTTTAGGCATTGCAATTTTTCATAAATGCAAAGAACTATGAGAATAGTCTACTAGTTTTTGAATTAAGTAGTTTATGTATATTACTAGTTGTTATATACTTGACTCCATTGCTCTAATTGATGAAAAACTAGTCTACTTGTTAGAAAATATTGGATGAAAATGAGTAATTAGCATACTAGGCTGTAGACTTAAAATAAGAACATTCATTTAAAATATTTTCAAGTATGGTGTGGGTTTGAACTACCCATGTTTCATAGAAAATAGGTAGGTATCTACTTAAATTTATGCCAAACCTCTAGTGAAGTATAATATTTGCAATATATAGGAATAAATATGTGTATAAATGTGTTATCAACTAGATACACCTCACGTAAACACACTATGGAACACCCTCATAGGTCATATAGAGCCTAAAGTGTAGGAATAAAGACCTTACAAATATTCTACTCATTGTATTGGCCACTAACCTTGTAGTTTCTTCATTATGAGAGTTGGCTACTCTTTAGAGAACTCTAAGGTTCTGCTGGAAAAATCACCAAAAGATACCTTGTTCTATAGCATCAAAATCCTTTCCCAAGTTACTCCATAAGTTCAAAACCTCTTCCATAAATATTTGTTACTTATTTTTTATTTGGTGGTTGTTTAATTTCCTCAAAGTTTTTCTTATATGTTATATTTTCTTCTAAGGTGGTTGAAGTGGATGATTTTGAGTTTTGTATTCCCATTACCGGTTTCTCTTTTCCATTTTAAGACTCTTTTGTTATGATCTTGTACTCTCCCATGAAGATAGGTATAAAATAAAAGGTTTCCAAAGCATCTTCCAATAACTTTGTGGCTTCTTCAATTTCTTTTTTTTGTCTCTTGTACGGGTTCTACATGTGTGGTTGGTGTTAGGAGATTTCTAATGTGCATAATTTCAAAAGACCTATCCATAGTTTCATGACCTTTCAGTGAAGATGAGTCTAGTTTCATTTCATCATCTTCAAAGTACTCCCATGATGGTGGTAAATCCATATCAAGCAATTCAGGATGCTTCATACTGAGGTTGATTCTTGGCTTGCACATGATAGTGTTTATGTTTAATGGTGATATTCTATTTTCTTTTTTTATCTTATAAGGACAATACCAAAAACAATCTTTGTCTCTTGTGTGTTAGGTTCTATAGGATCTCAAATGCCTTGTTCTTTATTCCTACATCCTTTACCATTGTAACCCAATTGTTTTATAAGTTCATAACCTCTCCCATAAAGTTTTTCCATTTCTTTCAGGTTTGGTGGTTGTTGATAATCTATTTCATCAAAGTTAGTTGTATAACTTGTATCCTCTTGAAAAGTGGATGAGTTGGATGCTTGTGAATGTTCTTCTAAGTTTTGACTTGACATGACCATTTGTTTCTTTTGTTTTTCATCTTCTTTTCTTTTGATTATATATTCTCCCATAAACGAGGGTGTGAACTTCAAGGATTCCCAATAATCATCCAATAATTTTGACACTGTTTCTACTTTTTGCTTGTCAACCTCTATAGGTTTTATGTTGGATGTTGGAATTAATGTGCTTAGAGGACTTATAATTTTTTCAACTTGCAAGCATCTTTCAAGCTCAGGGTCCATTTCAACTTAGTATTCCTTGTTCTTATAGACATATTTCATGATACAATGAAGGGTCGAAGGAACCACATGCATCTCATGAATCCATGGTCTTCCCAAAAGAAGATTCTATGAAAGTTCATTAGGCATGACATGAATAGTTGTTTGCAAGGTAGCCTTTCTAACTATAATAGGTAAAGTAATTGATGAGATCCTTTTATGTATCATTTTATGCCATGTTTTAGTGTATTTCATATTCCTTCATACCCATTTCCACATTCCATTTCCATTCCATATTATATCTATAGACACCTAAATTCAAACACTTACATTTGTCAAAATTTATCCATGTTCATCTAAATATCTACTTATCTGTATTAATTAAGTAATACTGCTATTATTTAATTAATACGCTTAAATTCTTCTAAATTCCTAAGGTATTTAGTTAATAATTAAATACCTAATTCCTCAAAGAATTAAATAAATAATAAATTTATTTAATTCCTCACATGTCATTTCCTCCATCACTTTTCTTAATCATAATCCACCTCCTAATCCCATCATTAGGGATGTGAACATATCTAATCCATGATTAGGATGTGTCACATCCTCCAACTTTTGCAAGTTGGCTACCAATCTTCATTAGCCACTAATTGCCTTCTAATGATTGATTAGCTAGTGTAATCAACATCTTGGTCAACTATCTCATCTCTGAAGGAATATTAAATTCCTTTTATTATCTCCATGTCCTTCCAAATGGAATTTTAAATTCCATTTTATCCCCCCAAGAATCTCCTCTTCCCCATGAAATTTGTTAGGAGTTCTAGAACTCCTCACTTGTCACATCAGTCACATCATGACAAGTACTTACCCTTCTAAGGACCTTGTCTTATCCAAGGTACTTCTCAACTTCCTTTTTGGGAGCCTTGCCTTATCCTTAAGATATCCCCAATCATGTGAATTTAAAATTCACTTTTATTCTTTGAAAATTTTCCCCTTCCCCATGTGGATCATTGAGAGGTCACATCAGTCACATCCCAAGGTACTTGCAAGTACCTCCACATCATATGTCTTTTTCCACATCACCTATCCTCTTGAAATCTCATCTTCCACATGGAAAGATGTGAGGGCTTGTGAGTCCTCAACTCACCACAACCCTTCATCTTTCCCATGTTGGCAAGATCTTGACCGTTCAATTCCCTAGAGGCCTTTCCTCTAAAATAGAGTATTTTTGGCTTCATCCTCTCATTATGCATCTTCAAGCTCAAAAATTCAAACTTCAACTCTCATACACTCATACTATCAACCGCCATTGTTGAATCATCAAGCTCTTGCACCCATTTTGTTGATTAATCAAAATAACCACATCTCTCATTTGAATCCTTATCAAATCCTCTCCATTTTGCATACACTTTTAGCACTCTTTCCATCAAAGGAGCACAAAAAACATCAATCATCAACGGCCCAACCAAGGAACAACTTGAACAAGGTAAAAAATTATCTTTCTTATATCTTTAATTTGTTTGAGTTAACATAGCCCTATCTTGAGGTGTTGAGTGTTGTTTGTTGTCTTTTGCATTCTATTTTGTATCATTTAGGATAAGTTAACAACTTGTTAGCTCTCAAAAATGCAGGTTTGAACCACAAAAGGTTGCCAGGCTTTCACAACATTTAAGGGTAATAGACAAGGTCAACAGATTTAGACCTTCTACTCTTCAGGTGCTGCTAGACCTAGGTGGGTGTACCTATATGAATTAGGAAGACTTAACTTTTAATTTTCTCTCTTGCAATGATTTGTCGATGGTGGTAAATGAAAATGGACAAATAAAACTAAATTTGGTATATATTGTATACCAATGCTTAAAACTAAATTCTAGTAAACTCAGTTAACAGATGCAAACGAAATGAATAAAACTAAAAGATGAGACACATAGACTAGTGCCTTATTGGGTATGCAGAGTCAAGAGAAAATTTGTAACAAATACCTTGTTCTGGCAGACATTCAAGTTTTTTAGCATTTAATTTTGTTTATAATTTGTATAAACATGCAAGGATATGATTATCGAGTTCTTCTTAGTGATCCAATTGACATTCTCTAATTACTATGATGAATTTAAAAGGTTTAATATTTATTGGAAAGAATCATTCAATTAACCATACAGATGCAACAAATGTGCACTGACAAACTAGATATAAACTTGTTACACCAATTTGAATAGCCAGAAAACACCATACTGGAGACAACTTCAATAATACTTTAATTGAACACCATAAACAACTGATACTAGAAACAAATACATCATATTTATTAGATTTCAATTGATATCTCCATGATTTGAAACATGCAACATAGTCTTGTATTATTGGCCCAATCTATCCAATTGTATATTCTCTATCTTATCTACTCCAAAAATCTAAAAAAAATCCCCTTATTCACAATCAGGAATGAACATTTATACACCAGCATGTGAACAGACAGATCATTTCATATTCCAATTTGGGCAAACAGTAGTATTCGGGAAAATTTCATGTCAGCCACAGTGTTTGAAATTTTTTTAATCGCCAATGAAAGAGTCGGCGAGACAATCTAGCAGGTATACCAAAGGCAATTCAATCACTAGTCACTCCATGTTCTCTGTGCTTCGCCGTGACCCATCTGAGTCAGAAAGATGTCATACATATTACCTTATGTCTCATCGATATGCTTCTCATAGTATATTATTCATTTGCTAAAACATAGGGAAACTTCTCACCGAGATGCACTTTTGTTTTCATTCACCTTCGCCAAGACAATTCAAAGTCGGTGAGACCTTATATAGATTGCCCTATGTTTCACCGAAAATCCCATCCATCTTGTGTGTCGCTATGACTTTTTGATGTCGGTGAGAGGTCACATAGATCACTTCATGTTTCATTGAGAGCCATCCCTCCATCCTATGTCACTGAGACAAGTCTATTCTCTCACCGAAATGTAATCTTCTATCTCATGCGGGTCACCATGACTTACTATTATCGGGGAGTCCTTATACAAAATACCTTTTGTTTTATCGAAAGCACCGAGCTCACCATAGATCACCAAGAGAAAGAAATTCTCACACCGACATAATACCCATGCACATTATCGGTGAAACATATCAATGTCGGGGAGACCTCTTATAGAATACTTTGAGTCATACCGAAAGTCTTCATCCAAACTGAATCATTGAGACAAGTCAATTCTCATGCTGACAAAGACCCTTTTGTTTTCCATCACTGAGACTGAAAGTCACTCACCAAGACCTCATATCGATATCGCTAACTCCTACTGATATGATCCTTTCATCCTTAGGTCGCCAAGACAATTCCAACCTTTCACCGAAAACCATTCATTTGACTTCGTCAGCAAGACCCAACGGGCTTGCCAAAAATTTACATCAAAAATCATAAGTCTTACCGAAGTAAATCCTCTTGCCATCAGTCAGTATGACATTAAGACCTCGTTATGACTTCACACCAAAAACCCCTTGTTTGGCCGAAATGAAACCACATGCATTGTTCGGTGAAACTCCTCCTGATATGTATTCCTTTATCGGCAGTCGGCTCGAGACAAGAGGAGTTCACCAAGACATTGCCCTAAATACCATGACTTTAGCTGAAGTAAGTCCACATGAGCTAATCGGTAAAACACATCGTGTTCATTGTGATATTACACCGATGCTGAAATCTTTTCCCGATATGTTCCTCCTACCGTAGGTTGTTAAGAAATGAAGTACTAAGTGAAATATTACCCTGATAACCCTTGGCTCTTGCCGATACATCTTTTGTCACCGAGACCATGAAGAGGTCCTGCCAAATGGAACAATAGATGAATTCAAGTCGTTGTGACAGTGTGAAAGTCATACCGATATGCTTGCAACAAACAAATGTTAACACAAAAGCATCACGAGTTAGGGAAACCTGGATAGACATATGTCGATATGGACCACAACGTGAATAATGCATGACTCGATGGATTCAATGGGGTCACATGACCAAAACAAGGGTGAAAATATCATGAAATGAAGAAAAAGTGCCTAAGGTAGGACTCAAATGGAGACCCAAGGGGATGAAAGATATGTAAAAATCATCAGATTTTTATACTTCCAACAGTGGCTCTGTTTGGGGATGAATGATAGTGAGATCATTGCAAGGATCTAGATCTTTGGGCAAGTAAACCAGACATAGAATGATGAACAGTGAGCAGAAATGGAAAGAATGCAAAATGGAGATGGAGAAAACCTTAAACTACTGTACATGGAAAATTATTTAAAAGAAGGAAAATCATGATTGTCCATGTATTGGCATGTCCTGTTCCTTTTATTTCCTAAACTACTGTGCATGGAAAAGAATTTAAAAGAGGATCATCAAGAGTTGTCCATGCACTGGCAACCCTTAATCCTCTATGTTACTCAAGAGAAAAATTGTTTCAGAAATTTCCCATGTACAGGAAATTCCTAATCTTCACAAGCCATATTCTATAGATAGTATGAGTCTTTGCCTTTCTTTCCAACCACGAAAAAAGGTTCCAGCCACAAAGCTTCAAATTTACCATGCTTTCCCTTCTCCTGGCACCTTGCGTTCCACATCAGTACTAGACCGCTTTCTTCAAATTTCCTATCCTTTGCTTTTTTGTCAAATAGATATTTCATCTATGTCTGTAACTTTATGTTTTGATTTTGGGCAACTCTCCTTATTTCATCAAGTTCAGCTAGTTGTTCCATTCTTTCCTTCATGGGTTCAGGAACATCCAAATCTTCTTGAAGGACAAATTTATAGACTGGTAACAAATTTTGCAAAGGCATTCTAGCCTATGTACCATACACTAATTCAAATGGAGATTTCCCAATTTCCTTTTTTACTGTAATCCTATCAGCCCAAATAGCCAGTCTTAACTTTGAATCCCAAGCTTTCTTATTGTGACCTAACATTCTTTTTATAATCTTTAGAAGACTCTTATTACTAGATTTTTCTTGTCCATTAGCTTGTGGATGGTAAGGGGCTGCATAAGAAATAATAATACCATTTGAACTACAAAAATTTCTGAATTCATCTGATCTAAAACACATCCCATTGTCAGTGATCAACCTCAATGGCATACCAAATCTGGTAATGATATTATCCATTAGGAACCGTGTCACCACCTTACTTGTAGCTTGTTTAGTTGGGATTGCCTCTACCCATTTGGTAAAATAATCAGTGGCCACCAGTATCCACCTATGTCCACCACTTTATTTTTCTTATATCTCTCCAATGAAATCAATTCCCCATTGATGAAAAGCGGCATCATCCTGCAAGGGCCGAAGTGGTAGAGCTCCTTAATACTTCAATTTTCTAGAGAACTTCTAGCAAGCCTCACATTTTCTCACATATGCAATAGAGTCATTAAATTTCTTAGGCCAATAATAACCTACCCTAAGAATTTTATGCAGTGTTGTTTCTGCTGAGTAATTTCCTCCACAAAATCCTTCATGCATTTCACTCATGACATGTTTGGCTTGAAATTCATCCAGACACAACAATAGTATACCATCCCTATTCTTCCAAAATAGATCACCATCCATAAAAACATACTTAGATGCCTACAACATCAACATTCTTTTCTGGTTGTCATTCAATCCCTCTGGACACTTCATGTATTTAAGATAATGCATGATATCTGTATACCATTGAGTAGGCTCAATGCTTGCAATTGCATTTTCTTCTTCTACATTGCAAATTTGGTTTGCTTCAATATTTGCTTTTGTCATCAACTTGGCCAAGCCCTGACCTCTTACCAGTTTAGTAATTTGTACCTCCATATCAAATTCTTGGATTTTGTTGATCCATTTGCATCTTTTACCTGTTACTTCAGATTGTGTCAGAATATCTTTGATAGCTGCATGAGGCACATAAGCAACCACCTTTGCTCCAACAAGATATGGCTTGAAAGCTTTTATAGCTTTCACTAGTGCAAATGCCTATTTTTCCATTATATCATACTTTAATTCAGACCCCTATAATGACTTACTAAACAATGACACAGGCTGTTCATAACCATCCTCATTTTTTTGTAACATAACAGCAACAATAGTGTGCATTGAGGCTAATGAAAATATCTGAAAAGGTTTTGCAAAATCTGGAGATTTAAGAACAAGAGCCTCCTTGATGGCTCATTTGATGGATACAAAAGCTTCCAAGGCTTCTACAGTCCACTCTACCTTTTGTCCTTTCTTCAACATTTTTGATATAGGTTTAATAATCTCAGCAAAGTTAGAAACAAATCTCCTAACAAAATTAATCTATCCAAAGAACGATTGTATCGCCTTAACAGTTTTAGGGACATGAATTTTATCAATGGCCCCAACCCTTTTAGGGTCTATCCTAATCCCTTCCTTTGAAACAATATGCCCCAAGAGCTTACCCTCTGTGATTGCAAAATGACATTTCTTAGGGTTCAAACTAATACCATATTCAATGGCTTTTATAAATACCTTTTCTAGATGATGATCATGATCTTCAAACTTCTTTGAATAAGCAGTGAGATCATCTTGATACACCACCATGATGACATTGATCAAATCAGCAAATGCCACATCCATAGCTCTTTAGAAAGTCGCCCCTGCATTAGTAAGACCAAATGGTATTCTTATGTATACATATGTTCCCCAAGGAGTTGTAAATGTCGTCTTATATTGCTCAGACTCTTTGACCATAACTTGGTTATACCCTGAAAACCCATCCATCATAGATAGCAATTCACACCCTGTTACCTTATGCAATATAGCTTCCATATTGGGTAAAGGATAATTATCTTTAAGGGATGCTATTTTTAGATTTATGAAATCTATATACAATCTAATATCTCCATTCTTCTTTCTCATAGGGACCAAGTTTGACACCCACGTTGAGTGCCTGATTGGTTTAATAATTTCACTGTCTCTGAGTTTTGCCAATTCCTCTTGCATTTTAGGCTCCAAAGTTGGATTTATAGGTCTTTGCTTTTGTCTAAATGGCTTAGTATCTAGCTTCAATGGTATCTCATGCTGAAACAAATCTTCCCTGTATGCTTTTAAATCTTCATAAGACCAGGAAAACAAATGTTTATACTTTCTCAATAATTCAATCAGCATTTTCCTTATTGTAGGGCTTATCTTTTCCCCTATGTACACCTTTTTTGGTGCCATCTTAGTTCCCAAGTTAATTTCTTCAATATCTTCCCTTTTAACTAGTGTTTGTTTCATGAGAGAGCAATCATTCCCATCATACACCCTCTCCAATGCAACTAAGCCTTTAGGAAGCTTATTTGTTTTGAGCTATAAGATTTCTTTCCCCAAGGCCTTTTGCTTCCCATCCACTTCTTCAACAAAGACATTGAAGTCGATCTCTTGGGATTCAAACTGATCTATACAGTGGAGGAACTTCAAAAGATCAGTATCATCATTGAAGACCTACCAACTATAAATGTTGTCAGGAATAGTAGGCCTTGTCTTGAATTCAATTTGTGACACCCCAACCAATGTAATATTATCTCTTTTCAATGCTACATTTGCTAGAAAATCAGCCATTATGTTCTTTGATCTATCTAACCATTCAATTGAGAAGGCATCAAATAGCTCAATTGTATCCCATACAACATTTATGTACTACTTCAATATTTTATGTTTTGCTGCATACTTGGACCTGATTTGTGAAACAACCAGCTCTGAATCTCCCAGAACAGCCAGTAACTTAATTTTATGTTTCACAGCTATATTCAGTCTTGTTAATAAAGCTTCATACTCCACCACATTGTTTGTACATTCAAATGCTAACAGGAATTAATACTTAAAAGTAATACCTTCCAGTGAAACAAATACTATCCCTACTCCATTACCTTCTTGGCTGCAGGATCCATCAAAGTACATCTTCCACACACCATTGTAGTTCTGTGCATCATGCTTCTCAATTGGATCACTATTGGTTAATTTTGGCTGGGCTGGTTCTATATTAAAACTCCCAAGATCAACATCACAGAAACAATTGATTTTATCTTGTGGTACACAATCAATAAGCTAGTTCATCCTCAGCTCTCTGTACAACTTCACCTCTTGGCCATTTACTGGAATTGTTGCATAAGATAGATCAAACTGAACATTTCCACCAATTGTTGTCATCCACTATCTTGATAAAAGCATACCAAATTGAGGAGGAGTGTCTATTACTATTATATCAATATTGTAAGCCACTTGGGGATAAGCAGCTAGCTTAACTTCAACATCTTTCATTATACCTACCACAGGAATAGGTCGGTTATCCATTGCATAACATTTTCCTTCATATGTATCCACCCACATGCCTAGTTGTTTCATCACTCCTACAGGCATAATATTCATGGCAACACTAGAATCTATCATGCAATTTCTTAACAATTTGTTATTTATGAGTAATGTAGTGAAAAAGGATCAACTTGTGGAGGGCTTGTCAACACATTACTCAAGCAGATTTATGGAATACTTACTTTATCCTACTTATTTTTAGCAGCCATCTTATTTTTAGAATTTACATGTTTTTCATTTTCATTTGTTATCAATTGCACTGCACTGTCCCTATATTACTTAAATTTCATCACTTCAAGAAGTGGAACAAACATCTTTACCTAAGACAAGGCCTGAGTGAAATCAAAAGAGGAACCTTCTGCCTTAATCATTTTCTTTTGTTCTAATGTTTCTCCTTTGTTCTCTTCCTTTTCTCTTTTACCTGGCTGATCAGTCTTTTGAATTTCTTTGTGTAATTATTTCACTGCATCCTTTTGGACAGGCTTTTGTTTGCTTTCTTCATGTTCTTTGTTTTCAACCCTTTCCGCAATTCCTTGTATTGCCTTTTTCTCTTTCATGAAGATTCCCCTAGGAACACCTTCCTTCTCATTTACTGTCATATTTCTCAACCAGTACTTACTCTTTGCTTCTTCAACAATAGCGACAGTTAATCTCTCTATCTCCTCTTCAGTGAGTTTCCTCATGACGCCCTGAGTAGGTATCTCATTAGAATGTTGCTCTGTATAATCTTCTTCAAAATTAGAAAGGATCTACTACTCAGCCATGTGGACATTGTATTTCTGATTTGAGACATCATACTCATAACCTTCATCCTCTGAAGACAAATATCTCTCCTCCACATGGTGAAAAATGTTTGAAGTTAAATACACTTTATGATCTTCTCCACTATTTCCCATCAACATTCCTTCCTCTTGCATTCTTTGGGCTACAACACAGTAATTTGGGGAATGTGGCTTATCACAGACTTCATAGAAATAACTGTTATTTACCATATAAGTTCGCTTCTTCCTCAATGGATCAGGATTTTCTTTGTTTCCAGGCCTATCAGTTACAGGCTTTCCATCCTTCTAGTTTGTATTATAGGGCATGTCATGTAACCTTGGCCTCAACCTATCATTCCTATACGTGTTCTCCTATTTATATTGATAACTATTGTTTTGTTGAGAAGCCCTTGGGTTTTCTCTTTTATCAATTATCCTAGCAGCCCTCCTATTGTTTTCAATTGTCAATGCTATCTTCTGAGCTTCAACCAAGTCTCTTGGGAATCTATTTCTTAATTCATATCCTATTTTAGGATCGAATGCATTCAGGTAAACACTCAAAGCTACAAAGTCTGGCAACTTTGATCTAGGAGGAATTCTATTCTACAGCTTATTGAATTTCTAGTTGAAATCATAGATTGAGTCATTCTAATTTTTTCTAAATTTACATCAATTCGTGAAGAGCAGCATCAGGTGCACTTTGATTCCCATATTGCTCGAGGAATTGGTCCTGAAATATTTGGAGAGAATAAATTGAGGTTGTTGCTAGGCTGTTGAACCAATCCCTAGCTTCTTCAATAAGAGACATCATGAATAATCTCATATGCAAATCTTCATAAGGAACATCCAAATCCTGAATTAAAGCATTGAAACTCCTTAAATGATCCTCGATAGTGATTGCATTACTCCTTGTAAACTTAGGTACTAGGCCTCTCCAACTGCCATCCATAGGATAAGGGTACAACTGAAACCCTGCCAAGTCAAATTTTCTAATCATAGTGGTATACTGATGAGGAGGAGGGTTGGGTGGATATTGATACTGGTACATAGGGTTATTATATTGTGCATTTTTCTATGGCACATGATGTTGACCAGGAGGTGGATAATTTGTATGTTGTGTGGGAATATGAGGTGGATGATTTGGCTGTCTATATTGATTCCCAATTTGATGGTGAGGGATCCTTGGTGGTTCAGAATACCCAGCACCATGATTACCCTGTTTATGAGGTGGTACATACTTTGAGGGGAAACCACCTGTGTGAGGAATGTTCTGAGCTTTCTACAGTTTGAATTCTCTCATTGCTTGTATCATCTGAGATTTTTCTTTCTCTTCCTTCTCCTTTTTCTAAGATTCAAACCGTGCTTAAACTTCATAAGTTAAAGATTCATAATTTTCTTGAGGAATTTCTTGATCAGTGGGTCCCTTCTGATTAACTTCCATTGTTTGCTCATATTCATGCTGAATTTTGAGTCGTTCAGTTTCAAAATTAGCATGCCACTCTGCCTATTTCTGAGGGTCGTAAAAATGATTTCTTTGATCTTCTGGGGTATGAGGTTCTGGAGTTGAATCATCTTTCCATGTATCATAATTGTTATACGTTTCACCATGAGGTATTGATGATTTGTCTTTGTTTGTCATGCACATGTCCTCACTTACCCCTTTACCCTTGTCAGCCTTATCATTTTTGTATGTCGACTTACTACTGCTAGCAAGAGCTCCAGAATGACCTCCCCTAAATTGAGATCTTCTTCCATTCATATTGCAATGTTTTATCAGAGTCACCACTCACTTTCTTAAAAGTGAGAAAATATTCTTACTTGTTATTCCCAGTAGAGTCTATATATAGGATTTCTGACTCTATGATTAAGGCACAGATTCTTTGTTACTTCCCAACAGAGTCACCAATTTGTTAGCTCTCAAAAATGTAGGTTTGAAACACAAAAGGTTGCCAGGCTTTCACAATGTTTAAGGGTAACAGACAAGGTCAATAGATTTAGACCTTCTACTCTTCATGTGCTGCTAGACCTAGGCAGGTGTACCTATATGAATCAAGTAGACTTAAATTTTAATTTTCTCTCTTGCAATGATTTTTCCACGATGGCAAATGAAAATGGACAAATAAAACTAAATTTGGTATATATTGTATACCAATGCTTAAAACTAAATTCTAGTAAACTCAATTAACAGATGCAAATGGAATGAATAAAACTAAAAGATGAGATGCAAAGACTAGTGCCTTATTGGTATGCAGAGTCAAGAGAAAATTTCAAACAAATACCTCATTCTGGAAGACATTCAAGTTGTTTAGCATTTAATTTTGTTTATAATTTGTATAAACATGCAAGGATATGATTACCGAGTTCTTCTTAGTGATCTAATTGACATTCTCTAATTATATGATCAATTTAAAAGGTTTAATCTTTACTAGAAAGAATCAATCAATTAACCATATAGATGCAACAAATGTGCACTAACAAACTGGATGTAAACTTGTTACACCAATTTGAATAACTAGAAAACACCATACTAGAGACAACTTCAATAATACTTTAATTGAACACCATAAACAACTGATACCAGAAACAACTGCATCATATTTATTAGATTTCAATTGATATCTCCATGATTTGAAACATGCAACATAGTCTCGTATTATTGGCCCAATCTATCCAACTGTATATTCTCTATCTTATCTACTTCAAAAATCTAAAAAAAATCCCCTTATTCACAATCAGGAATGAACATTTATACACCAGCATGTGATCAAACACATCGTTTCATATTCCAATGTCAGCAAATAGTAGTATTCGGGCAAATTTCATGTCGGCCACAGTGTTTGAAATTTTGTTAATCACCAATGAAATAGTCGGTGAGACAATCCAGCAGGTATGCTGAAGGCAATTCAATCGCTAGTCATTCCATGTTCTCTATGCTTTGTCGTGACCCATCTGAGTCAGAAAGATGTCATACATATTACCTTATGTCTCATCGATATGCTTCTCATAGTAAATTATTCATTCGCTGAAACATAGGGAAACTTCTCAGTGAGATGCACTTTTGTTTTCATTCACCTTCGCCAAGACAATTCAAAGTCGGGGAGACCTTATATAGACTACCCTTGTTTCACTGAAAATCCTATCCATCTCATGTGTTGCTATGACTTTTTGATGTCGGTGAGAGGTCACACAGATCACTTCATGTTTCACCAAGAGCCATCCCTCCATCCTGTGTTGCTGAGAAAAGTCTATTCTCTCACCGAAATGTAATCTTCTATCTTATGCGGGTCGCCATGACTTACTATTATCAGGGAGTCCTTATACAAAATACCTTTTGTTTTACCAAAAGCACCGAGCTCACCATAGATCGCCAGGAGAAAGAAATTCTCACATCGACATAATCCCTATGCACATTATCGGCAAAACATATCAATGTTGGGGAGACCTCTTATAGAATACTTTGAGTCATACCAAAAGTCTTCATCCAAACTGAATTGCTGAGACAAGTCAATTCTCATGCCGACAATGACCCTTTTGTTTTCCATCGGGGAGACCGAAGGTCACTCATCGAGACCTCATACTATTATCGCTAACTCCTACCGATATGCTCCTTTCATCCTTAGGTCGCCAAGACAATGCCAACCTTTCGCCGAAAACCATTCATTTGACCTCGTCGACAAGACCCAACAGGCTCGCCAAAACTTTTCATCAAAACTCATAAGTCTTACGGAAGTAAATATTCTTGCCATCGGTTGGTATGAAATTAAGACCTCACTATGACTTCACACCGAAAACCCCTCGTTTGGGTGAAATGAAACCACATGCATTGTTCGGTGAAACTCCTCCTGATATGTATTCCTTTATTGACGGTCAGCAAGACAAGATGAGTTCTCCAAGACGTTGCCCTGAATACCATGACTCTGGCCGAAGTAAGTCCACATGGGCTAATCGGTTAAACACATCGAGTTCACTGTGATATTACACTGATGTTGAAATCTTTGCCGATATGTTCCTCCTGCCGTAGGTTGGTAAGAAATGAAGTACTAAGTGAAATATTACCCCAATAACCCTTGGCTCTTGTTGATACATCTTTTGTTGCTAAGACCATGAAGAGCTCCTACCAGATAGAACAATAGATGAATTCAAGTTGTTGTGACAGTGTGAAAGTCATACTAATATGCCTACAACAAACAAATGTTAACACAAAAGCATCACAGGTTAGGGAAACCTAGATAGACATATGTCGATATGGACCACAACGTGAATAATGCATGACTTGATGGATTCAATGGGGTCACATGACCAAAACAAAGGTGAAAATATCACGAAATGAAGAAAAAGTTCCTAAGGTAGGACTCAAATGGAGACCTAGGGGGATGAAAGAAATGTAAAAATCATCATATTTTTATAGTTCCAACACAACTCTTAATCACATTTTTGGAACAACCAGTGGGATCCACAAATGGGTCTCTTTCTTTTATGTTTTCTATTGTTTCATGTTTTGCAGGTTCAGGTTGTAGAGAGGCGACTTCGCCCAAGACAAAGGTGACCCCACCCATAGTTGGGAAAACCTAACCTTTAGAGGGTCGAACCTTCCTAATAGATGGGTGAACCTACCCCAACTTGGGTTAACCTACCCTCAATAGGGGTGATTATGCCTAGCAAAATTTCCCATCTATGCATTTGATAATTTCTCCCTTCAGTTTGCTGGATGGGCGAACTTGCACCATAGAGGGGTGAACCTACCCTATAGAGGGGAAAAGCTTCCCCACATAGGGGTGAACCTACCCCACATAGGGGTGAACCTGCCCTAGGAAGAGGTGAACTTGCCCCAAACAAGGGTGAACCTACCCAAACAAATTTTTCTATAAGGTAAACTAGTCATTTAAACTTCATTTCATTATTCATTTTGAGGTTCTAACCCCCTAACATCATCTGTTGGTGAGTGTTTCTATCTTTTTTCCTAACATTTGTGCAGCTTCATTCACACTTGTTGAAGTTTGGAGATCGAACTACTAACACCTTTCTTGCAGAACGATTGGTCTCAACTAGTTTTCTTATCATTTTTTCTTATCGTTTTTGCTTGTTAATAAAGGAACATAGATCTAATTAGGGGGAGTCAACATATTGTTTGTTGTGTTTAGAAATTTTTTTCTATCACCTAAGGGGAACTACATCATCCAATTTTTACCCTTGTACTTTGTGTGAGCATGGGGAGTAGCCAAAAATGGTTAGTGTTCTCTTCTTAGCGGGACTTGCTTGGAGATTTCATCACCACAAGGGACGATCCCAACCATGAATATCAAAGGGTTATATACAAGGGAAGAGTGAAATTTGTACCTCAATCTAGTCACGTAATGTTTGGAAAAGCATCAAAGCTAGGGTGATACCTAGATAAGACATGAAGAGTTGGTCTGAGCCTTTAGTACCTCACCGGGGTTCCTGACTCACACTTGTGATGGGTTGGTATTCATGGTTGTGCCTCATGTACTAAGTGTATATCGAGTACTCCCTAGTTTCCTTGTTAAGCCTATTTAGAGGACCATGTTGGCCATACCCTCTTTAGTAATCTTAGGCTTGTGCTATTTGTACTATTTTCTTTGTGCAAAACTAGTGCATTTATGTTGAATCAAGTCAGTCTTGTCATTTTCTCCTTGTTTGCTATATTTTTGGCCCTTTTCCGTAGCCATTTTCATCTAAATTAAGTCCAATTCAATTGATAGATGCATCCTTTCCCCCAACATGAGTGAACTTTCCCTCAATAGGGGCGAACTTGCCCTCTGTCCTAGTCATTTTGCAGTCTATTTTTGACAAAATTCTTAATCTTTCTAGTAAACAGGCGAACCCAACCACAACTTGGATGCACCTGCTCTTAAGTTGGGTGAACCTCCCCTTAATTTGGGTGAACCTTCCCTAACTTGTGTTAACCTACCCCCTAAACAGTAATTTTCACTTACTATTTAGTCATTCCGGGCATCCCTTTCTCCTATTTCAACCATTTGTTCCCTCATTCTAAGCATCTACTTGCTTGTTCCAAGCATTTTTTTATCCATTCCAAAAACCTTTTCCCCATCCCAAGCATTTGTCTCCTCCATCCAAGCATTCATCCCCTCATTTTGAGCACCCATTCACCTGATCCGATCACCCGTTTCATACCCATCTTTCACTAATAATCAAACATGCCATTAAGTTGGGTGAACCTACCCTTAATTTGGGTGAAGCTACCCAACCTTGGGTGAACCTGCTGTTAGAAACCAAGATCAGACATGCAAACCAAAAAACCCTCCACATAAGAGAAAATCAGAAAAATCAAAGCTATTTGCAAAAAGATGTGCAAAATATTATTATTCAGGAATTCATAATTACATGAGATGATTTTCTTTATAAAAGAAAAGTATACATAACCCTAATCTTATCTTAAGCAACACAATAGCTCAACAAGATAAGGATGAGAATAATTAACCTAAGAATTAAAATATACCTAAGTATTAAAGTTATGCAAGTACAATTAAATATTAATTACACTAACACCCCCCCATAAGTGCAACTTAGGGAGACTAAAAAAGTATGCACCTAAATGCTAAGATGAATGCAAGAAAGCATGAATGGGTCCCGACAACAAGGCCTGATCAGGTAGCCATTCACAAATGCAATAATGAGTTAGAGAAGGAAAACCCAATGGGACAAAATGCTCTAATACCATGTTAGAAACCAAGATTAGACATGCAAACCAAAAAACCTTCCACAGAAGAGAAAATTAGAAAAAGCAAAGCTATTTGCAAAAGGATATGCAAAATATTATTATTTAGGAATTCATAATTACATGAGATGATTTTCTTTATAAAATAAAAGTATGCATAACCCTAATCTTATCTTGAGCAACAAGATATCTCAACAAGATAAGGATGAGAATAATTAACCTAGGAATTAAAATATACCTAAGTAAAGGTATGCAAGTGCAATTAAATATTAATTACACTAACAATCCCCCATAAGTGAAACTTAGGGAGACTAAAGAAGCATGCACCTAAATGCTAAGATGAATGTAAGAAAGCATGAATGGGTCCTGACAACAAGGCCTGATCAGGTACCCATGTACATGCAATAATGAGGTAGAGAAAGAAAACCCAGTGGGACAAAACCCCCCTATAATGAGATGACTGCTACAAAGAAGCACTGGAAGAACACTATGGAGTAACACTGGAACAATAATCTGACAAGAAAGGAAAAATATTTTTTTCTACAAGAAACCAAAGTGAAATCATAATAATGTGACATTAGACCCGATGCCACAAAACACTAGAAAACTCACAAACTGGAACAACCCTAGAATCTATGAAGCAACAGTAGATGAGATGATAACAAAATATGGAAATCGTGTATCTCGATGCTGATGCTAAACTATGACCAAAACTCTTCCACAGGAACAAGTACCATAAAGACTTTAGAACATTAACCATAAAAACATGGCCCTCAAACTAAGAAGGATCTCAACCAATGCGGATCAATAATCATAAACTCCTAATCTAATGTGTGAACCGATGTGAATCTGATATGTGTCGAGAAAAACAAGATGTGGCCAAAAGAAATTAAGAAACCAGATTTAACCCATGCGAGTTATCAAATCAAGATGAAGATCAAAGTGCATGCACACTCTAATCAGATTATTGTGCAAGAAACCCCCCTGATGGAACTTTATCTTAGTTCATTTATTACAATAACCCAATGATTGTAAAATGAGAGAATGCTAACATGCATAAAAAGAAAATAAAAAAAGACCTCATATCTGTGTAGGGGACTGAACCAACTTTCCAACACTACAAGAATGGTGAAAAATGGATAAGAAAGTCAAAAGATATGCCTCCTGGAGTGAAAACGACATGTGACTTCTGAGGTTGAAAAAAGAATCAAAAAGGAAAAACCAAAAATTCACACCTACACCATTGCGTAGAAATCAGAAATATCTTTTCGATGATATCTCATTTACAAAAGAATGACGTATGCAAAAGTAACGCCCATTTATGTGAAAGTGATCCAAAAATATCCAATATGGCCTTCTACAGCCCTTAGCGGCTAAAAAAATAAAGCCCCCGGTTGCCTGGACGAACTAGGGGGCTAGCAGATAGGGTGTTGGGCCGAAGCACTTGGTCAATGATGTGACCGCCATAGGGGCTAGTCGGGTCGTAGGGGGCTGGCGTGGGAGTTTTTACCCCGATGTGACCCTACGCATGGAAGCGGATCCCTAAATGGCTAAACCTAGGTGGCAGACCAGCTGAGAAGAGCAGTGGAAGGGAGGAGCCACTGGAGGTGGCAGTCTATGGGTGGCCACCAGGTGGCAGGATGGTGGTGGCACCCATTTGAACTAGCCTTGCAAAAACCTATGTAGTTTTTTTTATTTTTGATTTTTATTTCATACTTTGTGCCTCGAAAAAAGTGTCTGGGGGCCGTATGACCCTTGGCTAAATTTTTTTCCTCTTCAGTCGACAATGTCCAAAATGGACAAACTTTATATGAAAATAGGGGTTTTTGGGCGCTGCGAATCCAACGACGAGGTCTATTTTTTCCCAAAGTGCGCAGAAAATTAGGAAACCCCTAGATCTTCTAGAAAAATCACCGAGCTTAAAACCCTCACAGATTCCTTCAACGATGACCAAAATGAATGAAATAAAATCCATTTTTGACTTTTTCCAATGTTCTCAATCCAATGGAAAACACTAATCTGATCCAAGACGCTGCATGAATATGCTCAAGGAATGAAACCCTCGAATAATCTCGAACAATCTCTGTAATGATTTTCTCAAAAAATATGAGAAGGGGTTGTAAATCAAAGCTCTAATACCATGTTAGAAACCAATATCAGACATGCAAACCAAAAAAACTTCCACAAAAGAGAAAATTAGAAAAAGTAAATCCATTTGCAAAAAGATGTGCAAAATATTATTATTCAGGAGTTCATAATTACATGAGATGATTTGCTTTATAAAAGTAAAGTATGCATAACCTAATCTTATCTTGAGAAAAAAAGATAGCTCAACAAGATAAGGATGAGAATAATTAACCTAGGAATTAAAATATACCTAATTAAAGTTATGCAAGTGCAAGGTATGTGCAGGATCATCATGGAAAAAACAGGCCCTTAAGTGGCAAAAAAATTAGAAAAATTAGAGTTACGCAACTTGACTTAAAAATTTGAATAAGTTATCTATATTATTTCAAAAGTATGCAAGAATAGAATCTGTATAAAACTGAATGCAATTTCTAAACTACTAGGTTTGTTTAAAAAAAAGGAAAATCTATTTGGTGAAAAATTGAAATTTCAACCCAGTGGTACTAAATTTCAGGGAAAAAAAAGTAGGTGTCTGTCTGACCACCCTAACCACAATAAAATGATAATATTATTTTATAATATTTTAGATATAAGTAGAGGACTCATGCCTCGACATGATGCATATTTTTCTGTATTTTTTTTGCAAGTAAATAATTAATTATGAATTTTTTATTACAATTTTTTTTAAAATATTAAAACTTGTATGTCTGACCACCTTAACTTGGTCAAAACTTCATGAAATTCAATTTTTCTTTTTTTAATCCTATAGTATGTGAAGCATAGAATGTGATGCATGTTTTGGATTTAAAAAATGTGATATCATTTGAAAGCTATAGATGTTTTTCAATCAGCCTATGAATCAGGACTTTAGTCGTAATTTGAATAGAAAATGAATAATAATTATTTATTAAATTCAAATTAAAGCATAATTTATATCAATGGAAATCTGAGAATATCCTTTAAAAACCCTTTTTGTTTCATTAATATTGGTTAAAAAAATAGTCATCAACCACATACCCATCATATTGCCACTTTTTGGCCCATCATGATCCTACACATACCCTGCAATTAAATATTAATTACACTAACACCTGCATCCCAAATAGTCATTTTCACCTTCCGTTTAGTCATTTTGAGCACCCGTTTGCTCATTCCAAGCACCTATTTTCCCATTTCAAACACCTATTTCCTCATTCTAACCATCCATCTCCTCATTTCAAGCATTTGTCTCCTTGTTCTGAGCATTCATCTTATGAATCCAAGCATTCATTTTCTTGTTCTGGACACCTGTTTACCTATTCCAAGCATCCTTTTCCCACCTACCTTTCACTAAATAGGAAACATTAACCTATACTTGGGAAAATCTAACACTAAGTTGGGTGAACCTGCCCTTAACTTGGGTGAGCCTACCCCAACTTGGGCAAACCTACCCCTCAAACAACTAATTTCACCTTCTGTTAAGTCATTCTGACCATCAGTTCTCCTATTTCGACCATCCATTCCCTCATTTCGAGCATCTATTTTCTTGTTCTGAGCATTCATTCCCTCATTCTGAGTATCTATTCCCCACTCTGAACATTCATCCTCTTGTTTCGAGCATTCATCCCCTCATTTTGAGCATCCATTTTCCTATTTCAAGCATTTGTCTTCTCGTTCTGAGCATCTGTTTGCCTATTATGAGCATTTGTTTCCTATTTCAAGCATTTGTCTCCTCATTTTGAGCACTTTTCTACTCATTCCAAGTAGTTGTATCTCATTCCCAACATCTATCTTCTTGTTCTGAGTATCCATCTATTTGCTCGTTACGATACCCCGTTGCCCTATTTTGATACACCGTTCACTTGTTTCGATGACCCAATTCACCCCTTTTATGGTCTGAAAGTTAACTTGAGTGACCTTGACCTTAACATGGGTGAACTCGAACTTCAATAGGTGAACCTACCCACCCATAGGTGAACTTGACCTCCAATAGGAGACCTTGCCCTCCAATAAGTAAACTTGACCTCCAATAGGTGACCCTTCCCTCCAATATGTGAATCTTCCCATCAATAGGTGAACTTGCCCATCAATAGGTGAACCTACCCTTCAATAAGAAAATGTGCCCTTCAATAGGTGAATCTGACCTCCAATAGGTGACCTTTCCCTCCAATAGGTGAACCTGCCCATCAATAAGAAAACTTGTGCTTCAATAGGTGAACCTGCCCATCAATAGGAAAACTTGTGATTCAATAGGTGAACCTAACCTACTGTTGGGTGAACTTGACCTTCCTCTAGTCATTTTGCATCCTCTGTTCACTCGTAATCTGCATTTTGATCTGTCTTCCCATCATCGCCATTTCCATTCATAAACACTTTCCAAAATTCATCATTTCATCGACCAAATCACATAGGTGCATCTTAGACCATCATTAGATTCCATATCCATCATTGGTTCATCAATCCCAATCACCAAGACTTTGTTTTGGGGATTTTGATTTTTATGCAAAAACTTTCGGAGGCCATAACTTTTGACTCGAGTGTTCATTTGCGCTAAAATTTTATGGGTGGTTGCGTTATGAGGCGGCATGTGGATTCCCAATGACCCTCAATTATTTAGCCCCTATTTTGACACATTTTTGGGGCTTCAAACTTTCATCTTGACCCTCAAAATTTCAATTTAGTGTTTTTCTTCAATTTTTGAAAAATCATTTTTCATTAATAACTCAGAATGCATGTCTTAGATTTAGGATGTTAGTTGGAAATTCATCCTACCTTAGTTTCAGGAAGTTTTAAGAAAAAATATGGACTCTCAAAGATATGCCTGTGTAGTTACCTAAAATGACAAAATTTGACAATTTTTTAAAACTCCCAAATCTCAAAAAATATGACTGTTAGCACCTTACATCATCTAGTAAAACCCCTAAACTTGGTTTAAATTCAATCCCTTCACATCCTCCTATCATCCTAATCTGAGATTCAATCCAATTATAATTTGAGCTTTAATCTAATCCCAATCTAAGCTTAACCCAAATCCCAACTTGAGCTTTAGTCTGTTACCATCCAAGATCTCCTTATATCGAAACAAATCTTAGGATTCATTCCTCCATCTTCTAATTAATCATATATATCCTTTCATCACCTTTTCTTTCCTTCTAATAATCCATTCCCATATTTTTAATCCCTATCCATCTAATCTAACACCATGAATCCTTATCCTTCACCAATGCAACTAATAATAGTAGTCAAGGGGAATCCTAATAACGTTGATGATGACAATGAGAGTCTTGTTGATCAAGAGTTATATGACATAGATCCCATTGATGCTATCATTTCTATTAATATTCCCCCAACTACTTTCCAAAATCCAATTACCCCTCTGAGCTATCCTATTACACTTTCATTTGCACCTAATAACGATCCTTATGCTACCTCTGACAAAGGATATCCATTATCTTCCCTATCTGCATATTCATCATATCCTTCATCTACATATTTCTCTTATCCAATAACCACATCCTATTATCCCAATCTATCATCCCAATCTTCTCATCCTAACCTACCATCCCAATACTTCTATTACAATCCCCCATCCATGTCCCCATATCCTAATCCTCCTTACCCGTTTTCCTATCCTAATCCTACATTCACACCTTCTTATCCTAATCCAACATCCACATATCCTCCATCCATGTCCTCCTATCTTAATCCACCATCACAATATTCTAATCCTAATTTTCTTCCCCAATACCTTTTCTACAATCCACCACCCACATACCCTTGTCATTATACACCCACCCATATCCTCATGCCCTAATCCACCATCCTTTTCCTCCAATCCTAATTCACCATACCAATATCCCTATCTTAACCCTTCATCTAATCTTAATCCCCATCCAATCCTAATCCTCTATCTATTATTAGTCTTCCATCCAATCCTATTGATCCATCTAATCCTAGTCCACCAACCCATCATCTTAGTCCTCTGCCAATCCCTAATCCTTCATCCACTCCCACCACCCCAGTTAAACCTAGAGTATGCATAATTCTCACTCTAGAAGTTCTCCAAGGACTCATGACAATGAATAAATCCCCAACTCCACACCATGAAGTTGTGGAACCATGCTATCCCAATCCATCATTTACAGTCATTACTAATGAGACCCTTCTCCGTCCCACACCTATCATTTCTATTACCACTCCTAGCACCACCAAACTGTTGAAACTATCCAGTCCACCGAATCCATTGAACCCCCATCTCCTACGCTGAGAGTTGTCGAACCCATCAAAAATAACCAAATCTAATCCTCTCCTTCTACTCCTAGATCCACCCAATCCATCAAAGATACCCAAATCCAATCCACTTCTCCCACTCCTAGAATCACCGAAATCCATTCACATGAACCTCATGAATCCCCCGCCTTTCCATCTCCCCCAATTGAGGAGTCCCTCCAACACTCCATCAACTTGCCACCCACACAAGATGACTCATGTGAAGAGCTTTATCCAAAGCATACCAACATATCCCCTCCTCCTGATCAAGATCCTGCAATTCCATCTTGTCCATCTCAAGATCACAGTCCCCCATCCATTCCATCCTATAATCCCCTTGTCACTCAAGATCAAACTGCTCCATCGCATGAGCCTTTATCACTTATTGACACAAATCTAGATCTTATCATATCACCTAATCCCTCTCCTGATCCCTTACCAATCACTCTTCCCGATCAAGATGCTGCTATCCATCATCTTCATCTCATGATCCTCTGTCATTGCCTAAACATACTATCCCCTCACTGCTTTTATATCCCCTTGGTACTCACATTCTTCTATGGTGGTCTCCTTTCAAAAGAAAAACAAAGAATATATATACCACCCATCATCCTTTGCCTAATAATGGATTCACATTATTCTTCTAAAATAATAAAAATCCTATCATGGATTGAATGCTCAAGAACATGAACTCTCAAGGAAAAGGTTTAGGCCTTCACGAGCAAGGTATTTTAGAGCCCATCAAGGTAAAATAACAAATATACACACAAGGTCTTGGACATATCTCTCATAAATTGCAATCCAAGAATATTGGTACAACCTCCATATGTCCTCAATGATCCTCTTCTAAAAGAATAAGAGGCTCCTCCTATCACTCTACCAGATCGTTTGCTGCTATCCCCCCTCCTCCATCATATTGCCTTAAAACAACCATCCATATTCCTCCTTCATCAACTCCATCAATTTTGGGCCCTTAAATCCCTCCATCCTCCATCTCCCATCCTTCATCTACTCCATATATTTTGTGTCCTTATGTCCCTCCATCCACCATCACACATCCTCCAAGTACTAAGTCCATTTTGGTCCCTTATACCCCATAATAACCTCCTCCATCTCATCTTATTTATCATTTTATCCACCAATCACCTATCCATGTCACCAATCATAAAAATACCACTCTTATGTCCCCTAATAATGATCAACAAAGACATATATCTACACATCCTCCATCCATATATCATCCCCAACATCCTACCTCCATCACTCTACCTCCATCACTCAATTTATGCTTCATCCACATCATCCATCTCCTCGCACCCATCCGATTGCTACTAACAACACTTTAAATGCTTAAGTAAAAATGCATAAATCTAAACATCCACATGAATCAAAAGCTCCCCATGCCCCCTCTAAAATACATGGTGAAGAAAAGAAAAATCAAATCCATAAGCTACAAAAGCCGACAAAAGAAAAAATCAAAACCATGGGGATCTCAAAGAAAAAAAGATGCAATGCCTTCAAATGAAAAATCTGTAATTACATCCAAAGTTGCTAATCCAAAAGCTAGTCATTCTCATCTACCATCTCCTAAATATTTTTTGGTTCCTTATGTCCCAAAATTCACTATCCCATCTCCTCCATTATCCCCACATCATCCATTCCCTAATATTCCTATCATTTCACATCCACCATCATATGTGCCAATGTTGGTCCTGAACACATCCACCCATCACACATCCACCCCATCATTACATCCATACACTTTCCAACATCCAATCCATTATCCCACATATCTCCCATTTCAAATCACTTTAATCCATCCTATTGTATAACCCGCTTATCCTGATGAGGTTGTACCAACATCCAATAGTCATTTCACACTTGGGCTCTTAATACCTCATATGGAATTTGATGCTTGAGTCCTTCATTCTTCTTCTTATCACATATCTTCTAAATCCACTTATCTACATCCCTATCCTTATCCATCTCCATCCAAATTCTATCCAAGAAAGTCAAAAGAGTCAAAAAAGTCAAAAAAAAGTGAAAAAAAGTCAAAATAGTAAAAAAAAAGTAAAGAGAAATAATTCATCCAATGGTGAAAACTTGGAAAAAAAGCACCTTGGATAAGTACCCTGATGAAAACCTGGCAAAAAAGCATCATGTGTAAATCCACCATCCACTTTACTTGCACACTTGGGGGCAACTATATCCCCTTCACCCATCTCCTCCATCCAACCTATCTTACACATTGTACTTGTCATATCCCATTTATCCCAACCACTCCATCATCCTTGTGATTTTGATATCGATAGGGGAAAAAATATATACATGCTTTAGACACCTCTTGGCATACATTCCCCTTACCTACACACTATCCTAATCCTTACCACATCCATCTACCTTCCTTTTCTACCCATCATGCTACCATCCATCTACCTCCCTCATCCACCCATCATATCTTCCTCCATTTATCTCCTTTATCTCCCCATTCACTTGTCGTCCATCCCTCATGCCTCATCATACATGACATTTCTAGAGCAGGGCATCTACATCCTTGTGACATAGTCCTTGGAGACATCATTCATCGATTATATCATCCTTTTCCATCTCCCCATCCTTATCCTCCTATCCATCCATCATAGCATCCCTTCCATCTCCCCATCATTATCTTACCATCCATCAAACCAAAAATCCTTTTCCAACTCCCCATCCCTATCTTCCTATCCATCCAAACAATCCCTTCCATCTCCCCATCCTTATCTTCCTACTTATCCTTATCTCCTTAACAATCCAAACAATCCTTTTCATCTCCCCATCCTTATCTCCTTATCCATTCATCTCTATCCTCATCCTATCTCATAATCCCTTGTCATTGGTATTTAGCTATAGGCTTGCCCCCATGCAACCCAATTCCATCTATGTCATTTTCATCACTCCCACTTCTCGCCCACATCTTTCCAATCTCCTTTCACTTCTCATCACTCATCTCTCCATCATGACATCCTCCAAATTCATCTCTTGATTATTTGGATAACTATCTCATTCTTGAGCTACACATGGTTGCCACCATCCTATCCAACATGTCTATCTTGTCTCATCATATTGGTTCCATCCTTTTATCCACTTATCTTGGCTATCTCATCATCCCTTATCCATCATTTGTCTTTAGTATTTTTTCAAACTAATTTTCCCCTACACTTTCAGGTAGGCAAGGTCGATCATTTGATCCACCCCTGGGGATTTTGTTCATCCAGTCTTTGTCCTCCATCAAGGTCTACATTGTCCTCTATCCCCTTTTATTTTGTGGTCTTTTATCAAACTACAAGGGCTCTGTGCTTTAACATAGGCAAGGCTAATCTTTGATCAACCCTCAAGCCCCTAGGTCTTTAGGGTGTGTCAGTATCATGTCTTGTCTCTCTTGTGTCATGTCATCAAGTTATGCCCTTATCTAGCTTGTAAACATAGGGACATATCTTGATCTTTTGTTTGTTGTTATCTTCCTGGTTGTCCTACGTTGTACCCACCAAGATCCCTGGGGTCTTGTGTTATGTTGGGGCATCCTCTTATGCTTTTGGTTATTCCAATGCCTAGCCTGACCAAGATCTTCATGACTTTGGGGTGTTGGAATAGCCTTCTTGCCTATTATGTTTGTTTCATGCATTAGACACTAATTCGCCTTGGTTACATATACCATGACACTTAGTGTCTTATGCTATAGCAAAAATCAGTGCTCGAAAAATGGAAAATCACATTAGGATTGCATTTCATGATCAATTCCTCCATTGTTTTCATTGTTTTCATTCATCTCACATCTCAATCCAATCCTTATCCATCATATCTAACACAAGTAATCTACTCACATCCTTTGTCTTGTTCCCAGCCTTACTACAAGCCTTGATCCAATCATCATCATCATCATCATCATAATTGGGATGCATCCTTCCCTATCTTTTGGTGTTGTTTTGGGATATATCCTTCCCTCATCAACAACACTTTCATCATAATAATCAAGATGCATCCTTCCCTCATTAACAACACTTTCATCATCATCATCAAGATGTATCCTTCCTTATCCTTTTGTGTTTCCTTGGGATATATTATTCCCTCATCGACAACACTCCATCCATCATCAACCCATTTTTCCTTGTAGCTTGACTAGGGCAACATCTCCTTTGTCCTTAAATCCATTTGTGCTTCCTAATATCCTATCGCTTATCATCCTCTCTTATCCATCACTTTGCATCATCTTCCTCATATACCCCTTTCATCGTCTCATCCATTTCAAGAGCACACCCGTGTTCTCTTGAACCCGCATGTCCTCTCAAGGGGGCATCCTCAATACCTCATATTCATCTTCACTCCCATTATATTTCTTTCTAGTCACTCCAATGATTGGGGAATCTTTCCCAATCTAATCATCTTCTTTCGGGTTCTATGTTTTAATATTCTTTGAAATGATGCTACTTTGTAACACCATCTCATAGAGGGGAAAAATGTACACACCTAAATTTGGCCACTTACATTTTTCCAAATCTATCCCTATTCATCTAAATGTCCACTTATTCTCATTAATAAAGTAATATTGCTATTATTTAATTAATACCTTTAAATTCTTCTAAATCCCTAAGGTATTTAGTTAATAATTAAATGCCTAATTCCTTAAAGAATTAAATAAATAATACATTTATTTAATTTCTCACATGTCAGATCCTCCATCACTTTTATTAATCATAATCCACCTCCTAATCCCATTATTAGGGATGTGCACATGTCTAGTCTATGATTAGGATGTGTCACATCCTCCAAATTTTTCAAGTTGGCTCATAATCTTCAATAGCCACTAACTTCCTTCTAATCATTGATTAGCTAGTCTAATCAGCATCTTGGTCAACTCTCTCATCTCCCAAAGAATATTAAATTCCTTTTATTATCCCCATGTCCTTCCAAATGGAATTTTAAATTCCATTTTATCTCTCCAAGACTCTCCTCTTACCCATGCAAGTTGTTAGGAGTTCTAGAACTCTTCACTTGTCACATCAGTCACATGAGGATAAGTACTTACCTTTTTAAGGACCTTGTCTTATCCAATGTACTTCCCAGCTTCTTTTTTGGGAACCTTGTCTTATCCTTCAGATATTCCCAATCATGTTAATTTAAAATTTACTTTTATTATTCCAAAGCTCTCCCCTTCCCCGTGTAGATCATTGAGAGGTCACATTAGTCACATCCCAAGGTACTTGCAAGTACCTCCACATCATATGTCCTTTTCTACATCACTTGAACTCTTGACATCTCATTTTCCACATGTCAAGATGTGAGGGCTTGTGATTCCACAACTCACCACAACCCTTCATCTTTCCCATGTTGGCAAGATCTTGACTGTTCAATTCCCTAGAGGCCTTTCCTCTAAAATAGAGTATTTTTGGATTCATCCTCTCATTATGCATCTTCAAGCTCAAGCATTCAAACTTCAACTCTCATACACTCATACTATCATCCACCATTGTTGAATCCTCAAGCTTTTGCATCCATTTTTTCATCTATCAAAATACCCACATCTCTCATTTGAATCATTATCAAACCCTAATAATTTTTCATCCACTTTTAGCACTCTTTCCATCAAAGGAGCACACAAAACATCAATCATCAAAGGGCCAACCAAGGAGCAACTTGAACAAGGTAAAAAATCAGATTTCTTATCTTTATTTTGTTTGAGTTAAAGTAGCCCTATCTTGAGGTGTTAAGTGTTGCTTATTGTCTTTTGCATTCTCTTTTGCATCATTTAGATAGGATAACAAATCTAAATGAAAATATCATTTTACCATTTTATGTTGCATACGATTTAATATATAAGTAGCATTTAATTTAGTTTTTAGATAAAATATGTGAATAATAAATAGTAGATTGTATTTACTAATATTCGCTTCCATTATGCTATATGCAACTTGTTGATTGAAGAAGAAAAAGAATGCAATTTACAAATAAAACAATATATCATGCCATGTGTATTTAATTATTTTCTCATAAAATACTTTGGTTATTTAGTTATAACCAAATAATGTTTAATTTTATGGAGGAAAATATCATCACATTAAAAATAATATTCTATTGTAACCATGAGCTCTTTATGCTCCTACATTTTAGGGTGAGCTACTTAAGTTCATACATTTTAAGGTGGGTTGTTTCCCAAGAAATGAAACAACTAAATGTTTGTATTCAACAAATAAAACAACTAAATGTGATCCACGAAATAATAGAAACGTGGCATGAAAATAGGAAATGGCTTGCACATATTTATTGTATAAATATGAGCTATGTGAGAAGAATGAGGAGGAATGTATGAACTTGTATTGTTCAAAAATTCAATATTATTGTTCTGAATTAAGTCTGTGAGTTCTTTGATTGTATTTCTTTAATCAGTTGACTTGGAGGAAGGGTTCCCACTCTTTAGCAGTCAATTGAATGTATATATTTTATTTTTGTGCAAGGTATGATTGTGTGTGTATTTTCTATTGTTGATTATGTTTTGTAATGTTTAAATTGATACTTCAGCTATTATAATTTCTATGTGTTTAGATTTATAAAATAATTTAAATTGACTCTGATGCTTCGGATTTTATGTTTTCAATGTTGGAGGTTAATTTCTATTTTCAATCTTTTTTGCAATTTTTGTACCGCTCCTATCACCAAGAAGTGACAGTTCTTGTCATGAATTTTATTTTTATTTGCAATAGTTTTATTTTCATAGTTGCATTCATAACCACTCATTTCACAACTCTTAGCCCTTGTGCAGATTGCCATGATACCTTTCACAAGTTTATGCCCTCAGATTGATACATATAGACCAAATTGAAATTCATTGTTAAACATCGAATCTATTTCATTCTTTGCCTTAATTTTGGCCTATCATTTTGGAATTGTTGCCAGTAAAAGGTGTCAAAGGTTGGTTAGTTTAGTGAGATGAGTTTGGAACACTGTGTTAGGATGAAAACTAGCACACCTACCGGCCATGTTCAGTTGATTACTCCTAATTTGTGTTGCTTAAATCATATAGATGCATGGTTTGCATTTGTATGTAGATCTTAGAGGGTAAAATAATTTACATATACACACCCATTGTTGTGATTCAATTGATAGAAAGAAGTAAATTTGAAGAAACAACATAAAAATAATAAAAATTTTGCATTTTCAAGGAAATTCAAAAAAATCACTTTTAAATTTAAAACACAAAAGAAGAAAATAGAGGGGGAATCACACTGAAACAAGGTGATTTTTTTATAGCACCTCTACCTAGTGGATGCAAATTAGATAATCTTGATCTTCCAATACTATTACCAAAAACATCTAAAGGTATTATTTCTATAACCAAACAAGAACAAAGAATTGATGAATTTTTAGGACAATGGAGTTTTGAAAATGATGATTTGACCATTTTTTATTTTGATTGTTGCAAGGAAGAAGCTAAGTGCACATGTCAAACTATTCAAGAGGACACACTGAAGGAGATAGATGTTATAAGTGAACCTCGACACAATAATAGTGGAGGTGAGGATGTATTCTTTGCAACTCAAGGAAAAGTTTACACATCAAATTGGAAAGATCAAGGTATGATTAATGATGTTAACATGTCTATAATTCTATTGAAATAGGAAGACAATTTGTTTCTTCACAAAATGCTTCTCCATCTAGTATGTATAGTGAATTGAAACAATCCCCATACTACCAATGAGGGTATAATGAATGCTCACAATAACCACCGCATCCATCTTATATACTACCATCTCCACAATATCCATCCTATATGTTAGTATATACTCTATATCCAAAACAAATTTTACCATTTTGATTATCCCATTCATATCACCCACCATCCACTTCAACATATCTACTAAGGGAAACTACAATGCCTAATAAAATAGTACATAATAAGGTGGTTCAATTTACATATAATAATGAGATTTAATGATTCCTTTACATTTTGTTAATATGCTTGAAATTGGTGGATCTCAATTAAAAACAACTAATGGATGTGATTTTGGTATAAATAAGTTTGAAGAACGATATGATAAATTAGAAGATAATTCATTTAGCTCTTTGTATCTACTTAAAGAATCACACAGTTTAGAAGGTATTCACACACATAAAGAAATATCTCTATATGATTCTAATTTTACCATTGTACCCATAAATATGTGTTTTGAAATTAATCATGCAATAAGAAAAGGATAACTATATGCCTTAATGATTCAAGAGTTGTGTGAGATACATAACAAAATCCTACAAGATCTATCAGTTATAAATGTTTTTATACTTAAACATCTAGATCGTTGGAGACCTATGGTCAAAATATGTATCCCACACACACTTATTGATTTAGGTCCACAAATAATTAATTAATTAAGCACAAATTGATGGGTTTGAATGTAGTAATGACCATACTAAACATGCTGCAAAATATGATTTTCATTGAACAAGGTATTATTAAATATGTCATGATCTTTCTTGATCCATTGGATTATCCTAATACCCTCATGATTTTATAGTATGAAATTAGGTTGGGGGAATCCATTGAATTTTTGAAAATATTTGGGTGATTTCTAATAATGCCTTCATTTATTATTTATTTGGTGCTTCTACTAAAACTAATGTGTGAGATTTGGACCAAATAAAGGTATGCATTCTTGTATTAATTGGATTAGATTCTACACAACCATTCCTTTTAATAGAATTTATCCATCCATTTATTTTTTCAAGTATTTATTTTAATAACTCTACCCTCCATTTTCTAATGATAAATCAATTATAATAATGGACTTATTAAAATGGATGATATTGAATTACTAGACTCGATATTCTTGGTCTTGAGAATATGGTTTTGGGTTTTCTTCTTTGGGTTACCTAGCACTTTTTCACTAGTACCAGTTCATATTGGTTCTCTATAGAAGAATTCAAAAGCACATTTTGTGGCCTTTTTAGTGGTATGGGGAACCTAAAGTTTCTTTTGTGTTCCTCTCTTAGATATCTCAAGAAGATTCTTTGGGAAAAGTATTGAACATTCATCGGTAGAACCTCTATTGATGCTCGAACCTTGTGGAAGACAACATGCAACTTGGTCTATGAGATCCATGAATCTTTAGGTGCTATGTTTTTGAGATACAAATTCAGATACAATTGGAAAACATACTCGAGGATCTTGAATATAATCTAATGCAGATCCTCACACTCTAAGATAAGTATTCACCTACCTAAAGTTCTATGGTCAAATTTAACAAGTTAAGAGACTCCAATTTGTCTTTCACTATGCAACCTTGTCTTTGGTAAGGAATTTTCATTATTTGCATTCTAGCTTTTCATACAGATTTGGGAATAGTTATGTATATCTCTCTTGCTTAAAAGGAAAGGATAACATAGCTTCATGATATGTTGATATGATTTGTTTCAAGTTGGTCTTCATAGAACAATGTGCCTTTTCAAGATTGCAACCATTGTGGGTAGTTATTTCAACCAAGTGAGAAGGAATGGATCCCAAAGTTCTCCAATCACCTTTCAGATAAAGTGGGATGAGCTAATGAGATCAAGATTGTTTGTAGTAGTGGTTCTATTTTCTAGATTGTGCTAAGGTTATTATTGGTCATCCTTTCAAGCATTGCAAGCAATTCACATTTACTTTTATTGAATGGATTTAGATGGAACTCTAGGATTTGGATGGTATCATTTTCTCATCCATATGAGGGTTTCATTTTAGTTGGTCATTATATGTAGTTTATCAAGAAAAGATAAAAATGAAAAAAAAATGGAAAAAAAAAGAAAAAAATAGAAAATTCTAACAATGAAAACCTTCAAGCATTGTTAGACAACTACAATTTGAAAACTAGTTTCTAGAAAATTGTAGTTGAATAAAATTATTAGTGGTGAAAACTACTTTCATAGCACCACTAAGCGGCAAGTGATTGAAAATTGGCTTGCCGGCGATCACTTGTCGTTATCAAAATTGAAAAAATGAAAAAAATGACAAAAGAAAAAAAAGGAAAAAAGAAATTTTTTTTTTTTTTTCAATAATTAGTGTTCTTTCTCTTGGCTAATAATTTTTTAGGTACACTGAGATGCTTCTATGGTTGTTCCTCTCTATCTAGGTGCCCCTAGCACCTCATGTTACTCTCCTGTGTGGCTATGTTCCATTTTTTTGTGATCAACATTCCTTGATCACTTCGAGCACATTCTACACATTTAGTTGAGGTTTTAGCCAATAAATGGAGATATTTAGATACCAATAGTATGTTCTATAATGCTTTAGTTAGGTGGTGATCTTCCATGTGTTGCAATTTTTAGTTCCTTCCTTGTTGGACATTCAAAATCACTGAGTTATTTTGGCTACCAGATCCTAGCATGCAAGTTGGTAAAACAATCGATTTTATTTTTCATTATTTTATCTCTTAACTTTATTAATATTCCTTATTATATTAATAATATAAGTAACATTCCACCTATCCTCTTCTTGTTTCCCGAGGAAAATCAACCCTTTAAGTTGGGGGCAGGTATACCATCCTTATTATCTATCTTTTCACCCATCATTATCCTTATATAACCCATCATATTATCCATATTGTCTCTCATAATTATTCAAATTGTCTCTCCTATTCGACTATTTTTCATAGCTCATGTATATGGAATTATAGCATTTCAAGAAAATAATGCTACAAAAAAAATTTCAATGAAAAATGAAAAAAAGAAAAATGGTGAAAAAAAAACAAAAATAAGAAGAGGATGAATATTGAAAAAAAAATTTAAAAAAAATTGGAAAACGAAAGCAAAGACATGGAGATTTCTATGAAGAGGAGTGCTAGACAAAAGTTGTGATTATGAATGAGCTGTAATAGTCAAGGGTGAAGAAGGCACAATCAATTCAAATTTATGATCATAGTCCAAATCACAACCTCTTAATAGTAAAGATTGAACGAGGACGTGCAATATGTTAAGTTGGAGGGAATGATGAGAGCAATTTATGTCTCATTTTATGCCATGTTTTAGTGTATTTCACATGCCTTCATACCCATTCCCACATTCCATTTCCATTCCATATTATATCATCTTACCATTTTATGTTGCATATGATTTAATATATATAAGTAATATTTAATTTATTTTTTGGATAAAATATGTGAATAATAAATAGTAGATTGTATTTAGTAATATTCAATTCCATTATGCTAAATGCAATGTGTTGATTAAAGAAGAAAAAGAATGCAATACAAATAAAACAATATATCATGCCATGTGTATTTAATTATTTACTCACAAAATACTTTGGTTGTTTAGTTATAACCAAATAATGTTTAATTTTATGGAGGACAATGTCCCCACTTTAAAAATAATATTCTATTGTAACCATGAGCTATTTATGCTCCTACATTTTAGGGTGAGCTATTTAAGTTTGTACATTTTAAGGTGGGTTGTTTTCCAACAAATACAACTAAATGTGATCCACAAAATAATAGAAATGTGGCATGAAAATAGGAAATGGCTTGCACATATTTATTGTATAAATATGAGCTACATGAGAAGAAAGAGGAGGAATGTATGAACTCGTATTGTTCAAAAATTCTACATTATTGTTCTGAGTTAAGTCTGTGAGTTCTCTAATTGTATATTTTCAATCAGTTGACTAGGAGGAAGGGTGCCCACTCTTCAACGATCAATTGAATGCATATATTTTATTTTTTATGCAAGGTATGATTGTGTGTATTTTCTGTTGTTGATTATGTTCTGTAATGTTTAAATTGATATTTCAGCTATTATAATTTTTGTGTGTTTATATTTATAAAATAATTTAAATTGATTCTCACACTTCTGATTTTATGCTTTCAATGATTGGAGATTAGGTTTTTGTTTTCAATTTTTTTTGCAATTTATGTATAGCTCCTGTCACTAGGAAGTGACAGTTCTTGTTGCTAGTTTTATTTTGATTTTCAATGATTGTTTATGAATTGCATTCCATAACCACTGTATGACTCTGTTATGTAATTTCATTATACCTTTCACAAGTTCTGTGAGATTGACATAGCAAATGACTGAGATTCATTGTTAAACAGTGAATCATTCATCTTTGCCTAGTTTGTATATTACTGGCGGTTGACTTCCTACATTTTCAAATCCTCAAATTGATAAAGTGCCAGGTTCCATCTTTTACTTTTCTACTTGCAATCTATCTAAGAGTTTCACACTACAAACATTAAGGGTTGAGCTTCTACATTGTTTACATTTGTGCTAAAGGAGGCAACACATGTTGGTGAAATGTTATGTCTACATTTACTATATTCATTTCTAGTATGAGAGCTTCTATATCATTTGCATTTGTGCTAGGAGGAACCACTACTTGTGGTAAGGATATTTGAATCATACTCTAATAGTTTGGTGAATTCTGAATTAAGTCCCATAGGGATATCTTTGCAGGAGTGTTCTTAAGTTGTTCAATGAGATTATACTCCTTCCAACTATGCAAAGTTAAACAAGGGGTACTAGGAAATATGGGATTAGGAAAAGGTAAGGTTGTTGGGGTTGGTTGTTGTGGTTGTGGATTGTTCCTAGTGTTACATGTATGAGCAATGGTATTATGACTGGGTTGCTATAAGACATTATTCTTAGGTGGATAAAGGATAAATTCACACTAGCGTTGAGGTTGCAGTTTATGCGAAGGTGGGTAAAGAATGAGTTGAGGTTGAATCGCATTAAATTCTCTTGGTTTGGTTTCTGCCTTGTGGATGATCATGTAGGATGAAGTCCTCAAGGCATTCATCTAACATGTCAAAGTCATCACTACTAAAAGGTTTGGGTTTGTTAATAAATTTAGGGTGGATGACATTTACTTCTCTTGGTTTAGGTTTGTTTAAACAAGCCTTAGTGGATGAACCTTGCTAGGTGAAGTCCTCAAGGGCTTCATCTAACATATAAAAGTCATCATTATTAACAGTTTTGAAGGTTGAGCTAACAAAGGGTTTTAACATGCTTAAGTACAACTATACATCTATGCTTGTTTAAGTTAATCTAAATGCTGAAAATGAAAGTATAATCTAATTCTATCACAATTTCAGCTGATGGTATTCGATTGATTGCAATATAGTATCTGATGATGATGTGGTATAAAACAAAAACTTGAAAATTGGAAATTTAACTTTCGCAAATAGCGGTGCAAATTTTTGCATTGAGATGGTTCACCAAGGTGAGTGAATGAGTTCGATGGAACCAGAATTTCAAAATTTTTAGTTGATTTTATTTTTCTATGTTGTATAGTATGTCTAAGATACAAATACAGATTTTAATAATTTTCAATGAAATTAAGTGAAAAAAATGCAAGCTAAATGAACTTTCACTAATGCAAAATTGAAACCCTAGAATGCAAATTAACCAATGAAAACCCTAATGCAATGCTAATGCAAACTAAATCTAGGATGAATATGTACTCAAAATTAGAAAAGAAGGTACTCTAAATTTAGGTTCACCAACAAGAAAAGAAGAAAATGTGTTCTCTCTTTTGCCTTTAGGGTTTTGGACCTAAAAGGAGAGACAATTTTAAAACTCATCACTCAAGAAAAAACCCTTTAAATTTCAATGTAAAGGAGATTGAAATATTAAAAAAGGTCTATCCTAAAGTTTGAATGATCTCTAATGAGGGGTTCACCACCATGTTTAGAATTGGAAAATAAAATGCAATGCAATTTATAAAAAAAAACCCTGGTTGAATGCAAACTAATCCTAAATGACCTAGAAAGAGAAGTAAAATACAACTGAAAGCTATAAAACTGAAAGTGTGCACCTGGGAGACTAAAGAAGATAGAATGGAGGTATGGAGTTCTAGAAAATTAGATGTCCATGCTAACTGGGACTCATTCACCAAGTTGGGAAAATAAGTCCAATTTTTGAGAAACTGTGTAGATATAGGTTTCAGCCAAAAGATTCGCAAATCTATAAATATCTTTGCAAGACATGTATAGTGGGTCTCATTCACTAATAGTGGAAAATTAGGCCACTTCTTCTTTTCTAGAAGTTCTAAACCCAATTCTATTCCTCTTAGTATACTCTACTCTTTTTGACCGGTTTTCGAATCTGAAACTACAAATGGGTATGTGCAGGATCATGATGGGCCAAAAAGTGGCGATATGATGGGTATGTTTAGGGTATGTGGCTGATGACTTTTTTATACCCAAAATTGATCAAATAGAAAGGTTTTTTAAAGAATATTCTCAACTTTCCACCAATATAAATTATTCTTTACTTTGAATTTAATAAGTAATTATTAGTCATTTTCTATTTGAATTAAAACTAAAGTCCTGATTGATAAGATGGTTGAAAAACATCTATATCTTTCAAACAGTATAACATTTTTTGAATCTGAAACATGCATCACATTCTATGCTTTGCATACTATATGATTATAAAAAAAATGAATTTTATGAAGTTTTGACCAAGTTATGGTGGTCATACATATGAGTTTTTATATTTTTAAAAATTTGTAATAAAAAAATATTAATTAATTATTTACTTGGAAAAAATATGCATCACATCGAGACATGAGTCCTCTACTTATATCTAAAATCTTTTAAAAAAATATTATTATTTTATTATGGTTGGGGTGGTCAGACAAACATCTACTTATTTTTCCCCTAAAATTTAAGTACTCACATTGAATTTTAAATTTTCACCAAAAGGTTTTTTTTTTTTTGATAAACTATTAGTTTAGAAATATATTCAATTTTTAAATTCTGATATACGTATTTTGAAATAATATAGATAGCATTCAAATTTTTACATCAGTTGCTAACTCAGTTTCTAAATTTTGCCCTTAAGGGCCTATTTTTCCATGATGATCCTACACACTTACACAATTGCCACTGCGGACCTTCTCCAAAGCACTTCAAGGCAGTGAAACGATGAGTTTGACAACTTTTCTCACTTTTCTTTTTAGAAATACGCAAGCTAGCGCTACAATCCTACAAAGGAAAAATGTTGAGGTTGGAAATAGAGTTTCTTAGTCAAACCTTTTGATGGTAATAAAATGATGAAATGAGATAATGAAATATGAATGTTAAGTGATACAATGAGAACCTTGCCATGATGATAGATCTCGTATTGCTGCAACAATTAATGAATAATTATGCCCTTGAATGCTCTTGAAGACACTTGTATGCTCTTGTGAACTCAAACTTGCTAAATTATGAATGCTCTCACAAAATTATTAGGTGAAAATGAGTGAAAGAACCTTGTATTTATACTTAATTATGCAAGAATTCCTAAAATTACAATGCTACAAGCTGACATCAAATCAAGGAGAATAAATTCTTGCTAGAAATTTGAATTAAATTTGAATTTTGGTCACACAGGACTCATTCGCCCAAGGTGGTGAATGAGTCCCACCAAACATAATGTATGGGAGAAAAAATGAAAAGTGCTTAGGAATTTGTGAAACCTGCATCGGGGCCAAAAAGAGCTAGGTGGGACTCATTCACCCAAGGTGGAAAATGAGTCATAGATACTAAATCTAGGACACACAAGTTAAGAATACCTGAATTATGATTGGTTACTGATTGGTGGTAGGATTATCCTCAAAAAGATGCAATAAATGAGGCTTGTGGATGCAAAATAGGGCCAATTAAAGCATAAGAAAGTCCAATTATTAATGATAATCCTAGAGAAATATGAAAGTGTGTTACAATACTTTACAACACTTCAAATAAGGTAATATTAAGGTTAATTATGATTAAAATTATGTTTATTATGCTTAGTTAAGTGATAAAACCCTATTAAAGTTTGAAAGTGTGTTACAACACTTCACAACACTTTTGGAAGGCACCACTAAAATCCATTACTTCGCAAGGGCCCAAGACCTAATGTGAATTTTTTATCCACATTGCAACATTAAATCAAGGCAAAATTAAGCCAAAATCCACAAGGAGGACCCAAATGAGTGTGAAAATGTCAAGGGATCTATTTTACTACACTACATTTGCCAATACAGATGAATTCCTAACATGTGTCCTGGTCTGATACTCTATAATCCTATCAAGAATCTAATTTGATCATGACAATCTTTCCTAATGAAATATGAAATACTTCTTTAATGGTTTTGGATGTTATGAGAGCCATTGCAAATATTTTTCTATTAGAAGAGGATCTAAATTCATAGCTAACAAGAAATATCTAATCCAATCAGCTATAAGGAATAATGACAACACACCAAAAGACTAATCCTGAAAGTGTAAGGTCCTATGAATTGATCAAAAAAATCTACCCAAGAAATAACACACTCATGGATGAAACAACCAACTTGACAAGAGATGAGTGACGCGACACACTAGTGGGAAATTTTCAAGTCCATGAGAGTAGCTTATGAAAAATCCTTGTGATGTAGCCATGTGTCTTTCTTTAAGCACCAAAAGGAAAGTGATATGAGAAAAGTTGTGCAACCACTATGTGGCACATTGTGTGCCCTTTTGTGGGAGTAAATATAACCTTTGGGATGATGTGCCATCAAAATTTACAAAAGAGAAAAAGTTGAAAAGAGGACAACTATAGGATCTGAATCAAAAAATAAATTATACTAAGAGAAAAATTGCTCCACATTTTTTGGTGACTCACAAGGGGCCTTCACCTATGAAGGCATGAACCCAGATAAAATTACATAGCATAAAAACAAAAAGGAATCCTTAGAGTTTCATGAAAGCAACATGCAGGAATTCCCAGTCTTCATTGGAAGGTAGAACAAGTGTATGCAATGTTCGATAGGCCTAGTCGAGATCAAGGACCTCTTTAAAGGAAACTCTTCCCAAATTTATTGAAGTAGCTCTGATGTGGTGGTAAAGTTAGGATGAAGGGAGAAGTGCCTTTTCTATAACTTCAGCGGAAGGTGATGATCCTAGTCCTTGGAGAGTTGAGAAGTCCTATTGTTTGAGTCTGATGGCCTCCTTGATCTATTATTTTGTAAGCACCCCTCCATCTAGCAAGAATAGGGAGGGTAATCCCAAATTAATTAGAACCTAGAAGTATTCCTTTATTTCTCTGACCTTCTTCGTTAGCACTAATTGAAAAGCCCTACTTTTCTAGGAAACCTGGTTGGAAATGAGGATTTCATTTTATTTTCTTCCAGCTTCCCTTCAGTCTAGAATTCTATCAACTTTTAAGCCTCCTTGGTTTCCTTATATAATTTGACAATTAAATTATCTGACTCTTCATAATGGGGGGTGAACGTGTGTAGAATTTGGTCAACTATTAGACCAACCTTCACATCTAATTCCTATGCATCTATCAAGTATCTCAAAGCTGATTTTAGGGCTAGTACTGCAATCATGATTCTTTCCTAATGGGAAGACAATAATATTTGGAGTATCGAGAGGAGATTAGATATACATGACATAGATAATTGATACTTCTTATCCTTTGGATCTTCCTTCAATGGATTTGTCTCATGGAGGGCACTTGAAAGTTTAGAGAGAATATTTTCCACCTCTCCATTGTGAGTTTGTAGAATAGACTCAATGTCCTATTTCTCTCATCTCTCCTTATCCATTTCTACTTGGGAATTTTAAATATTTTTACCTACCTGAGATTAGAGATTAGCCTATACTATATATATATTATCTCTTTCTCTTCCCTTCTCTTGTAGCTCTCTTTGCAACTCTACACATATATTGTTTTTTGATCCGTTATGTCAATTGACTCTTTCAGCTTCCCCTAATATTCTTCAATGACTTCTTGAATTTGGGTCTTCACATTTTCTATCATTTTACACTTAGCTTTGACCTCACACCCTAATCTATGGACTTCAACAAAAATTTGATCCCTTTCATTCTGAGTCTCTTCAAGTTACTTAGTTGCTTCTCCCTACTAATCTTATCCCTGCTTCAAGTGGGCCATATTTGTATCCTTTTCCCTAATCTCCACTTGTAATATTTCTATCACGGCCTTCAAATTCATTAACTCTATCTCATGCTTTTTCAATCTCTTATCCAACTACTCGTAGTCAATGTATACCACTTTCTATGTTGCTTTAGGAAGGCCTATTTTTTCATATGAAAGCACTTCACTCAGTTTTAGACCCACATTTTGGATCTCATAATATTCATATTGCATCTCTCCCTCTGGTTTGGATACATGTAGACTCATAATTGAGATCATCAAAGAATTTCGCTCTTCATCGAAACAAGTTTCTAGCTTTCGGGTGGTTGGGTTTTCTGAGGCCTTTGCCCTTAGCTTCTATTTTCCTTCTTGTCAAGCCTACCTAGTTAATTCCATCTAAGTCTAGAGGTTCTACAGGGACTCAATACTTTATGTAGCAATAGAAGGTAACAATAGGTGTACTTTCACCTATCTAAGTTTGGGGGGAAGTGAAAGGAAGTGCTATTGGTGAAAAATTCAAGATGCCATGTATAGCCTAAGAGGGAAAATGAGTGCTTATTGGGGTAAAGGGGTCAACAGGTGGAAAAAGAGGCATATATTTGGAAGTAGGAAAAGGTGATAAGACTTGTAGCATGGGCGGCTCTATGTTTACAACCTTTATCTCAGATAAAGTGATCAAAGTGTCAATCATGACTACGGTCGAAGACAAACATTTAGTGTATAGGGTTTCCATATGAGGCACACTATTAAATATAGTTGGGGATATGTTAAGGATAAGCAAATGTGAATTAGCAGATGGAGGATTTTCTTCTACGGATGAGGGGATAGTCGCTACCAATGATGTAGTAGAGGAAAGAATAGTGGGCACAAATCTTACCTAGATTATGGGGTGAGAGACACTTGCAACATGAAGTCCACCTCTTATTCTCCTTTTTCTGAGGAGCCTAGCCTACCCAGGTCTTGGATTCTTCTTCTCTTCATAGGGGGCACACTATTTGATTCAAACTCTTCAACAACTAACCCCAATGAACCTTGAACTTTTTGAACTACCAAAGACTTCCTTCAATACCACTAGGTCCATTTACCCTTTTTTTGAAATACTGGTGGAAGATGAGATTTGTGACTCCTTTTCTTACAATACCTTTTCCTTCCCCTTTCCTACTTCAGATCCTTGAAACAGTGGATAAAAACCTGGTGCATGCTCATTTTTAGGCTCCTAATTAGACCCTAGGTATAAATTGGATCTGACCTCCTTATCATAAATCTTATCAAAGCACTCATCCATTTTAGTAGCTCCGTATAAAAGGCCTAGCTTCTTGATTTCCTATTTGTAACTCTATAATCTAGCTGTCATGCCTATAATTTTACATTAAGAAAAAAAATCTAAAATCTCTACAATATTTTTTTTTTAATTTCTAAAACACATGAACCAAACTACCACCACTTGAAACATGTTATGGGTTGAACACCTTCCACAAGTTACTTCCCAAACAAACACAAACACTATCTATTCGAATGACTAAATATACCTCCAACCTATATCTCTTTCCCTAAATATTAACATTGGATTTAAGCTAATTAAATTATAGACACAATGACCACCTCAAAAAGCTAAAAGAATTGGAATAGGTTGCATATACCTTCGATCAAGTTTCCTCCCTAAATCAATGACATAAAAGTCGTCGGTGACCCTACCATACACCATTAATATTCATAGTTTATAATAGCTAGCCTCAATAGAATTATCCTACTTGGTTATCAAAGGGTTCTTTTATAAAAAGTATTATCATTTTGTTCATCCAATAACATTCTCATTAATTCTCATTTACACCATATTATTGTAACTTAATCAACAATCAATAATAATGTTCTTAACTTTTCTTAACCATGGTTTAATCATTAATAATATTATTATCATTTACTATCAAATTAACATTATAACATTATCTCCATTCCACCAATATTATTAATATTTAACTTGGATTTATCATCAATAAAGTGACTATCGTAAACCAACATAATCATAAATATCTTATTATTATTATAATTAAATCAAACAATAATATTAATGTTAAATTTTGACATTATTATTATTACTTACCAAAATAAGTATATTAACATCCATAACATTATTATGGTTACAAAAATATATTGAAATGATGGTCTTCATATTTAAAATGAAACTATTGTTATCCATTTAGTCAATATTATTGTTATGTTATAAATATCCTTTTTGATGGTCCTTATTATTTCCTCCAAAAAAAAAAAATTACTCTAGGTTGAAGCAGTTATGCAATCGTATTAAGTGAAAGCTTCAATATAAGCTATGATTTACTTACACTCTCATTTATTTTCTGCACATGAAATTTAATTTAATTGCTGCACATGAAATTAAATTTAATTGCTGCACATGAAATTAAATTTAATTTCTGCGCATGAAAGCTTATATTTACTTACACTAATTTATTTGCTGCACATGAAACTTAACTGCTGCATGTGATTTTAAAATGATAATATTTAAAAAAATAAAAAATAAAAAAAAATTAAATGAGTTTATTTCTGCCCAAGTTAATGACAGCAGTGAATTAAAAATAACAAAAGGAATACCTTTCATCTATTATTGAATTAACTACTTTATGGTTATTCTTTTCTCTCCGTCTTTTCTTTTTTATATTTACCTCTTATTATTAATATGATATTTTACTTGGAACTTAATACTGATAATGCTATTATTTATATCCATTTTGAAACTCAACTAGCATGCTGATATGCTGTTTAAAATTTACCACTAGGAGTTGCTATGCTTTACCAAGCAATAAATGCGAATATGCATATATTTGGCCACACGCTACAAATTATGTAACCAAGATCTATCTACCAGATTTATTTCTTGAATACAGAGAATATGGTACTATCTTCCTCCCTCCCATGTCAACCATCAATAGCCAGTACTGCAGACTTGCATGCAGTGATTGTTTTTTTCTTCTTCTTTTATTTGATGTATTTTCAACTTGCAGGCACCTATCCTTCTTGCATCACAATGAAACAATTTTTCCACCTAACATCTGACTACAACTCTCTTACACATTTAATGTTTCTTCCAAAAAAAGGACTGCAATAATCTATACTTCGAGCTTATGAATTAAATAGCTATGAGACCCTCAATAATATTTTTCATCTGATTTAGACTGACTTCCAATTTTGGGAACAATGAATGCAATGTTCTCTCCATCAACATTTATGCCAATGAGTAAAAATATTATAACATATATAGACATTACCATTGAGCAAGCTTTGATGGGAATCAATGCTTAAATAAGTTATATTTTGGTATGACTTAGATCTTGAAGCCAAGTTTAGTGTTAACCAAAATAGTGCATACTCACCATCCTTTTAATTGGGTTAATAACATGAACTAACCTTGGCCATTAAAATTATGCAGCATTGAAGAATCTTGAATGCCCAGGCAAATATGTTGGCAATCTTGGAATCTTATTTTATTTATTTTGCATCTCCTAAAGGAGAATTAAGGCTATAACTAACCCTAAATTGAACCCAACTATTACTTCAATTTTCTCATTCTATACAGGTGTAGCAAGTGTTGGTGGTGGTTTGAAGCTGGAAGCATACCGATTGGATGTTGGACCAAGATGGTTCTCTGCACTACCATAACCACCACAGGAAATAAGAAGGGTTTTGTTTCATTCTTATCTTATTAGCAAAAAAATAGATATTTATTTTTTTGTTTCCTTTCCATTGTTTACACAAGTAATCTTAAGTTTGTTTGTGTTGTGAGTTGTTGGGTACAGTCAGCAGCAAATACTTTTTTTTTTGTTTACAGAGCTTTGAGAATGGAGAAACAATGCGAATATCACCAGGTCTTTGTACATGAATATTATTTGTTTCATCTTACTTCCTTCCTGCATTTTTTTTTTTTGCTTTAATCGAATGCTCTATTCTCTGATGTGGCATATTTGTGTAGGTATGCCAAGAATAGGTGCAACCAAATTGAGGGGTTTGGAAAATGGAAGGATGCAATGTAAGGAAGTTACAATTATTATATCTCCTAATCACTATGCAAATTTGAGGAGGAATGGAGAGCATGAGGTGAATTGCGGATATTGACGTATATGTGAGTACTCAGTAGAGAAACTGTTTCATACACAATGGTGGGATTTCCCTTGTAGTGATGAATTGCTACATCGAGTTTCTCAGGGAAAGATTAGTTACTTAGACCGCTATAACTACCAAGCCGCTTGCTATTTGATTAAATTGATTTCTTATGATTAAGACCACTTATCCTAGACTAAACATGGGAAGATTTCACTGCATAGTTTGAAACTTATAGTCCACTCTCCCTAATAAATGGCACTATTCATGGTTTTATTTTATTATACATATATGTAATTTTTTATTTTATTTTTTCTATTTTTTTTTTAATCTCTACTTTAGGCAACTGCATTACTGGTTTTATCAGAAATTATATGGTGTTAGATTTCGATGCTATAGAAAAATGTAGTATGCTACAAAATCTAACATAGATATGTATGTTTTGAAGCTGAAATGTGGACTACTGCACCAAGCCTTGAACTGGTGTTAAAACAAAGTTGTTTAGTATAGTTGTATTATTTCTTTTTAATCAGACCAACATGCATGATAGCCAACCACAATGCTTTTAACCATCCAACCTAGCTACACTCTAAATGAAATATTTTTTCTTTTCTCAATTCTACTTCAAAATTATAGAATATAACAATAACACATAAGGTCAATATGGCTGCAATGCAATTCTCTAAGTGCACTAATTTGTAATAGTGATTTCCAAAAGTTCCCTCTTTTCTCACTATTGGAATCATACATATTTGAACTCATTATTTATTTCCATTGCAAAACATAGATCAATACTCCTCATTGAAAAGGACTCTTGCAAAATGGATTGAAATGGGAATATAACCATTTTATTTATTTATTTTCTTACTACTACACTACTATTTTTTTTCAACAATTTTTCTTTCACTATATTACAAGTACAATCTTGATAATAATGGAAAATACTAATGCATGCATTAAAATTTCCTTCCCAATATTCGCATTACAAAGAAAGAACCTTCAAGGGGGTCATTGGATATAATATTTTGTCAAAAGTTATACAATATATGAATGAATATCAAACCAACAAGGGAAAAGGAACTTGCTCTTTTCTCTCTTTTTTAAAAAAATCTTTCAACAAGATACTATTCTACAATATTACAACATTAATTGGTAATACAATGAGTAACACATAAACTAGTAAGGCTTGCTCTCCACCCTACCGTAATGGCGTCATGAAGCCTCGTGGGCTCTAGCCATACCCCCGAGCAAGGAATTATTTAAGCTCCATTATGATAGATGGAGTCTCTTTCTCATTTTTACAAAATGGGTAAAACTAACATAGCACAAACTTCATGAATCTAGATTCTCTACTTTCCATTTTCAAACATGATACATACAATAGGTCACCTCTTAACAACAAATAAACAAGGGTAAATGGAAATATGGAGAACTTATCTTCTCTTTTAGATGAAGGGACTAAGCTCTTGTATCCATATTTTCTCTCCAAGCCAAGACATCTTCATCACCATCTTTCCAAAAGATGGACTCCCCTCCTCTTCTCATTCTTTCTACCATCTTCACTCAAATTCTCCAAAAGGAGAAGTGGGTAACACCCCAATCATTCTTCCTTTCCAAATTATATAGGAGTTCCAAATTGCAACCTTTTGGATGGGGAGGTGTGAAGTGTACCTACCTCCTTTAATGAGAGTATTTTCCTTATTAAAGAAGAAACATGCACTTGGACAACCCCTTCATCTTTTCATTTCACCCACTCCTCAAAACGCGTCACTTTCCATTATGAGGACTTTTGAGGGGTCAAATCATGTCCTTGGAGCACTATTATATGCCCACTTAACCCCTACCACTATGGTATAGACCCTAGGGGGTTTCTTTTTGCATCCCAACAAAGAAAATTTGACCAACAACCCTCTTTAAAGGTCCATTTAAGGATCCATCCGTGTTTCAATTTTGGATAAGGGTTCTTATACCCTAACCCTAGTTACAACTCACAAGTATTATAATTAAATACCAAAATGAATTGGCCCTTTAATATCTACACTCACAACCTTACTCTACCAACACATTAACTCTATTTCTTCCTAAGCCCCAAAAGGGGTCAAATTCTTATCACAAGATGTTTTTTGATTTGCTCTCAATGGTTTTCCCTTCTTGAATTGACACCCATAATTTCTTGCACATTACCAATATGAAATCATGAGAACAATCATATATCACATTAATCTAACGACTAAAATAAGATTTAATTTTTCAACCATTTCATTTACAATTCCAACCCATATTCACAAGTTACGATTCCTAACTCCTTCACGGTAGCATAAATAAATTTTTCAGACTAAACGGAAGATTATTATCAAATAATCACACTATTTACCATCCACAATACATCTTACCATCCATTTTGGAATACATAAAACATGTTAGAGCTTTACTAATCATATGCAAGGTGGGGCCTTACACTGGCCACTTTTCTTTTTGACCACCCCTTATTATTTATCTATGTCTTGAGAGACTTTTCCATAAGGATACTTTGTCAGTATTATTCCATAATTGTGTAGAAAGTGAGCCATAGGGGTCACACAAATGGTATGAAAGCTAGGTTGACATAGACCTCTACCATCTACTAGATCAGGTTTCTCCTTTCCTCCCAATATGGCTACTTTTATGTTTGAATAATAGATGCTCATCTGTATTGTATTTCCATTTACCACAAATGAGAACTAGGTTGAGATAGGCCAAGTTGTTGGTCAAAACATCTTGCTCTTCCCTTCTTACGAGTGTTACTTGGATTTCTACAATAGTGAGGGGAATCAAGTGAATCTACTTCTTGTGCCTCTTGGAAACATAAGAATTCTTTGCAATTGATACTTGAAAACATATAAGTAGGGAAAGTGTCATGTTTGTAAAAGAAATTGGTAGTCTAAAGGGCTCCTATGTAAACCTGTGGCATCTAATAAAATTAAAATCAACTACATAAAATAATCTAGTGAGGTTTTGTGATTCTTTATCCATTCTAAATGCTCAGGAGAAAACATACATGTAGAGATTGCTATGATAATTCTTGAAGAATAGGTTGTAGGAAATATTCAAAAAATGCATAGTAATCCCATGTGCTTGAAAGCACAAGAGTCCAGACTAAAAATTTCTTAAACAACCTCGATGCATCAAAAATATTGAGTGGTAAATGACTACTGAAGAACCCAGGTGTTGATGTAAACTAAAATGTACCAATGAAGATGAGTACCTTAACTTGAAAGAATGGTTATATCCGCTCAATTGCTGAAACATTCTATCTACGATTGCTTCATAGAATTCAAATCATTTCTTACTCATTTATTTCTTCAACATGAAAGGAAAACCCATTTGGTTTTTGTGAACCTCATCATCCCTTTCCAAGCCATATACTAAGGCTAGCATTAAAAATACAACCCATAAGTTCAAATGAAATCAAGTTTAAATGCTAGAGGGAAGATGATTTCTCCATTGTTAGGCTCCTACTTTGTTTAATCCATATATAATATTAACATATCTCTCCTTGTTTCCGAGAAATCGTCCATGCTTCTTCGTAAGAATTTCTTGGCTGCCATGTTTGAAGGAATTCATAGCATATCACTAATAGCTACCACATTGATGGCGATTTTTAGCTTGTCACCACTAATAACCCCAATGCCTTTGTCCAACTTCTCTACACATATTTCTATTCGCTCTAGACATGGATGTGTAGAGGGAAACATGTATTGTGGTAGACAAAAATTCAAGAGTTTCACTCTAAGGCCTTTGGTCGGCCTTCTATAAATAATTCTCTATAATGCCCCTCTCGGAGGCTTTTAGGGTTCGTATGTAGCTTTGGGTCAAAGATATTACCAACAAAATATTTGACCACCTCTGGTTTGATGATTCTTCCCAACTATGTACTTTTAATATGAGGAAATCTCCACTCCTTTGGCATTTGAGTGTTGGGATAAGAAACATCTCCAAATATGTTAACATAGCCTAGTTTAGAAAATGAGATTTCAGTGTTTTGTCAGAAGATGACTCCTTAACCATTTTTGTGTTCTTGAAATAATTCTATAGAATCAATCCATATAGAAGATTTCACTCAAGGGTTTACGCTTAGAATTTTTTTTCTTTTGGTTCATTCAATTTTCAAATACACATGCAATAAACGTGTTATTGAAATTGATAGCTCTTTAAGCATTGCCAGCAAGGATATATGTATGGAGTAGGGACTCACACTTTTAGAAAATTCCAACATTAATATGGGAATGAAATTAGTACATTCCTTACACTAAACTCAAATAAATATATCCCAAGGAAACAAGAAGTGTGCTTTGAAAAGACATTTGTTGTAAATGTAGACAATGATTTGGGAAAACCAAATTTACTCTTGCACTTCTAGGGTTTTTCACCTAAAAGGATAGAGATGTGGGCCAATATGCTAATGTATACACTCAATATTAATGTAAAAGGGATGCAATGTATTTAAATTTGATGTACAAATGTAATAAGATGAAAGAAAGATGACTTATTGATGAACAATCTAAAAAAATGTGAAGTACTAGAAAACACAGTGTTGTATGCAAACATGTTATAAATGACCTAGAAATGCAAACAAAACTAGATAGAAATATATGAAATAGAATGCGTGCACCTAGAAACTAGTGGAGAGGAAAATGGAGATTGCAGAGACTTCTGTAATTCTAAAAAATCTAACTTTTGAGCCAACTAGGACACTTAGGCCAAGATGGGTGACTTAGTCCTAGATTGTGGAAACTACTTCAAGGCCTGTTTTAGCCAAATGGGTATCCAATCTACAAAAATTCCAAAAAAAAAGTTCGGTGGGACTAATTTTGCACTAGTGGTGACTTAGTCCACTTTTGAATTTCTAAAAAAATTGGAAGTGGAAACGGATGCCCTAGCTCTGTACTCTGGGTTCCCACAAGTGTATGCTTTTGAAACTCTAATTTGTGAGCCTGAAAGTGACTTTTATTTGATACTTTGATTTGTTCAACAAGGATATGTATTCAATGATCTTAAAACCCTTAAAGTTCCTAAATCTACAAGAACACAAGACAAGAAGGAGAAATGTTGAATGTTAGGGCATGGGGGTTTTCCTTGGTCAAACCCATTTTTAGGTAATTAAACAAAAATGAAGAAATGAGATAATGAAGCATGAAACAATTGAGTTAGTTCCTTTCCATGGTGATAGTTCTTCAATTTCTACAACAATAGTTGAAGAATCTACCCTTGAATGTCTTAGGAAGATATCTTGATGTCTTGCAATGATAATACCCTAGCTTGCTTGACTTGAGAATATGATGAGTGATGAATGATAAAGAGTTATCACTTAGGATGAGTTAGGAGATGGAAAAATGGGGGAAAAAACCCTTATTTATACACAATTATACCTTAATTGCTAAGAATACATCATCACAGGCCGACCTTAGGTCTTAAAAAATAATTTAAACCTAAAAGAAATTTGAATTAATTTTGATTTTTGTGCCACATGGGACTAAGTAACTCAAGGTGGTGACTTAGTCCACCTAGGAAATTTTGAGTGGATGTCAGAGATTAATATGTATTAAATGTTGTTTATCGACCGTTCTTCTTTAACAAGACACTTAATATAGGCCTGCAAGTGCATAAAGGGGCCATTTAAAACATAAGAAAGGTGTAAATATTGATGAAAAGCCTAGGAAAGTGTGAAAGTTTGTTACAAGACTTTACAACATTTTGAAATAGGTCTTGGTAAGGTTATTTAGGTGAGTTATAACATTATGGTCCTAGAAAAATGTGAAGGTGTGTTACAACACCTTACAACACTCTTGTAATACATCAATAAATATATTTTATTCAATTTTCAAGGGTTCAAGACCTAGTGTGGATGTGTAAAACACCTCACAACACTAAATAAATGCCTCATTAAGTTAAATTTATTATCAATTATTCCCATATGAAGAAAATTATACACTTTTTGGTGACACATTAAGCCCCCACTTTGGTGAGAGGATGAACTTTCTTCAAACTCTTGCTAAAGTAGTCATTCAAGTGGAGCTCAATTGTACCAATGCGGATGACAAAGAATGAAAAAGATCAAAGGAGGTTGTGCAAGACCCCATGATCCAAGATCCTTAGTCAAGCCAACATAAGCATGAAAGGACAGATGCAAGGGGAATGATTTGTAGTAAGACAAGATATATGATCATATAGTGGAAATAACTAGAAGGAAATGAAAATGGGGTGGATCAAGCTTCAACTAATAGTCCAACATGTTGTGGGTTAGATTTAGGCTTTTTTGTTTTGGAGAGAAAATTCATACTCACTTTGGAGAAATGGAACTCTTGGGTGTCTATCAGGTGAGAAAATAATAAAAGTATACTCACTCTGGGGCCATAGAACTTCTAGTTATCTATGGGGTGAGAAATCCCAAATGTGAGAAACATACGCTAGTTGGTATGCACTAAAATACATAGGTGGCTAAGGGGAAAGTTGTGCCTCAGAATGGGCTTCCTGCTCAACCATACCAAAGCTATACCTCCTAATAACATTAATAAGGTGCCACAAAAGAAAATGATTTTCGAGCTCTATGAAGTAAGCATAACTTTGTATGCTTGACACTCATAGACATTTTTAATCAAAAATAGTGTAAGGATTTTTCAAAGGGATTTTTATTTATACATGCAATGCTTCATCTTAGGGAACATCATGCTCAATGTCTCTAAGAGAGGGTAAGTGTAAATAGTCTCATCTTGTTTCCAAGAGAGGACAAGTGCAAGGTCTCATTTTGGGGAACATCATGTCTAATGTTTCCAAGAGAGGGAATCATAGGAAAAATAAAATTGCACAATGAAATGTGAGTGATGATGTATGCCCCCACATTAAAGTGGTTGCGAGCACCAATACTATGAGAAATTTCTTTAAAGTAGAAGAAGAGGGCATGAGAGCTTACTCAAAAATCCCTATGCCAAGTCATATGTTTTTGAGAAGCTACATCATGAGAAGTGTAGTATGTCATATGCAAGACAACTTAAGGCATGTCATCCACATCTTGAGCTTGCTCTTAAGTATTCAAGAACGGTTAATGACTAACCAAAGGAGGAAACCACAAGTGACATACAAGGACAAGGCTATCAAACCCCTTGCCCCCACTTAGTGCAAGACAAGGGTGAGCCGAAATTATGCATGCTAGAGTGAAATCATTATCAAGTAGAGGAGTTAGGTGCCCCTATAGAGGGAAGCATACCAAACTCTTGAAAATGTTGTATTTTAGGACTCAAATCTTTACGTTCATTAGTGGAGTGACCATGAACTCTATGATAGGTGTAGAATGAAGTCTTTTAAGAGCATTTATTTCAAAATGTAGGAGGGAGGGTGATCAAGTGATCTTGGAGGAGTCTCAACAAGATACCCTCTTGATCAATGGTAGAAGGTGGTCTGGTGGTATGTGACAAAGATACCCCTTGCTTAGTAGTGGTTGTCATATCTACACAAGACTCTTTAGATTATGAGATTTTATTTTCTCCATTATAGGAGGATATAAAATCTAACGAATTCAAATCATGAGAATTTTGTGAGATGAAATTGATATGAAGTGAAGGTATAGTTGTGTGTTGCATGTTTGGATGATGTTCAAGACCACTAGTGTCGAGGTATTTAGTTAAGAATAATGTAGTAGTATGTGTTGTGAGATTGTTGATGGTGAGTGAAGGTTTGGCGATCTATATTATAGGACAATAGACAAGAGTCCCATGAGTTGTTTGTTGTGTGATAGGGTATATAGGGTTGTGGATACCTTGTTCATTAGAACCACATCCTTTTCCACTATATCCAAGTTGTTTCATAAGCTCATAACCTTTTCCATAAAGCTTTTTCATTTCTTTGGAATTGGGTGGTTGCTCATTATTGTGTTTGTTAAAGGTTGTTGGATAGTTTGCTTCTTTGTCTAAAGTGGTTGAAGTGGATTCTTTCAAAGGGTCATCCAAAGTTGGTGTTGATAGTGTTGTGTTGTTTTCCTTATTTGAATCTTTGTGGATTATTTTGTATTATCCAATGAAGTCATGTTGAAAATCCAAGCAACCTCAATCATCTTCTAATAGTGTGGCTTGTTCAATATGTTGTTTTTCTTTTTGTTGTCTGGGTTCTACTTGTGTGGTTGGTGTTAATGTGTTTAAGGGGTTCTCTTTGGTTTTCTCAAGTTGCAAGACACTATAAGTCTCATGATCGGCATTGAGTGTGCACACTTTGTCATTGTAGATGTATTTCATTTTTTGATGAAGAGTGGAAGGCACACCATTCATAGCATGAATCCATGGCCTGCCTAGAAGAAGGTTATATGAAAGATCATGAGGCATAAACTTGATTGGTGTGTTCAATGTGACTTCTCCAACTGTAATAGGTAAAGTGATCACACCAAGTGGTGTCTTTTCGACATTGTCAAAGCCCTTAATAGATAAATATTTGGGTTGAATTTTTTATTTATCCACATAAATCCTATCCAAAAGGTTTGGGCTACCCACATTAAGGGTTGAGCCATTGTCAATAAGGGTTCACTTTATCCCTATCTAATTGTATCGAGCAATGATCATGAAAGTTTCATTTTGTTTTTACACTTCCAAAGGGGGGAGTTCACTTTGGTGGAAAACAATATCAACGTTTATTCCTTGGATCATGAATGCGATGTTAGTTAGTTGTGCATTAGAATGGATAGGAACTTGTTGCAAGGTGGTTTTGATCATGTTGTGATAGTGAGGGGAGGCTTGAATAAGATCTAATAATGATATCTTACTATGAGTATTCTTTAGTTGTTCAACAAGATTGTACTCCTTTCCACTAGGAAGACCTGGTAAGAAAGGTCTAGAGGGGATAAGATTAGGTAAATATAAGGGTGTTGGGGTTGGTTGTAGTAGTTGCGGGTTATTTTGAGTATTATATGCATGAGCAACAATATTATGACTCAGTTGTTGTGACACATTAGTTTCATGTGGGTATAGGATGAATTCAGGTTTGTGTGAAGGGGGATAAAGGATCAATTGAGGTTGAATAATATTAACATCCCTTGGAGAATGAGAGTCTAACATAGGCTCTTCAACTCTTTTAAAGGGCATAATATTATGATCAATGTTATACTTTCCTTGTATGATGATACTCTCTCTAGAAGGAAAGTGTTTAGGAGAACAACATACCTCATGTTCTTTACAATTAAGTCTTGGTTTATCCAAACTAACTTCATCACAACTAAGGGAATTATTAATGGTTGAATGTATTTGATGATTGATAGTGGTGAGAGAATAAGAAGACTCTATTTGATTGTCGGTTGTTTCTAAGGTCTCATTCTCTTGTACCATATTATCTCCCCTACTAGGAGAGCTTGTAATATGTTCATCCAAGTTTGAGGTTTGTAAAGTAGCTTCATCACAAGTGGGGGAGGCATCAAGTGAAGGACCATTATGGTTGTAAAATAGATTATCCCAAATGGGAGGAGCATTAGGGAAGAGAGGATCAAGGGTTTCTTGATTTGTAATAGGGATATCTTCTAACACCAACCTATACTCTTTACATCGAGGAGGGATATTAGGAGATGGAAAAGTATGATAGTCATGGTTATGGAGACTAGGTAAGGTGATGTTTAAGAAATTTTCTATGATCTCATGTTATTATTGTCTAACATCTTCCAAAGGGGAATAAGGAGTTGGAAAATCAAGACCTTCAAGACTTGTAACTTCCTTGACAAAGATACCTTTGTCACTAATAGGATCTAGGTATTGTGAGAAGAACAAGTATGTGTGTGATGATTGTCTACACTTCCATTCGCACCAATGGGTAATGTAATGGTGTGGTCAGGACTAACATGTTCCTTATTATTGTAATCAAAATAAAACACAGAAGAGGGGATATTATGCTTATAAAATCCATGTTTAATCAAATAAAAGGCACATCTAAAGAACATGTTATGCAAAAAGAAATAAAGTGAAATGTGATGATTTATATGTAGTTTTTAGATGCAAAAAAAAGTAGGTTATTGATTATAGTATGCAATAATCTAAAAGATGAAATGTGAGAGATGTAAATGTGAAATGAAACAATGCATGAAATGAGCTATTTTATGCTAGATTTGATGAAATGCATGTTACAGAAACTCAACCAATTTATATAGATAGGTAATGGCACCAAACATAAATTTAAAAATAGGGTTTTCAACTCTTTAAATGGCTATTTCAGGGGTGAATAGGGACTAATTTGTCCAAGGTGGCGACTTAGTCCTAGTAGGGATTTTTTTGAGATTTTTCAAAATTTTCTTATGGGTTTTGATGGTCTTTGTACTATATAATGCAGTCCTAAGATGCAAATGTAAAATTTCAAATATTTTCAATGATTTAAGATAGAAAAATTCTTGTAATTAAAATGATTTCAAAAATGACTACCCTAAATTGATATTTTTGACCTAAATGCATAAAAAAAATGTTCACAAAAGTTTCCAGACTTATCTAGTATATGATACTAGGAGGCTTAGGAAGCATAGAAAGGAGTCTGACGCTATATCAGATACTAAAAAATCTAGACTGGGACTAAGTCGCCCAAACTAGAAAATTAGTCCTAGTTAGGGTTTTGTACAAAATTTTGAGGAATTTTGAATGGAATTTTGTGTTTTAGATGTGGTGTGATGAAAAACTAAGATGAAAATGAAAAGTTACAAATTTTTTTAATGATTTTAGATGTCAAAAATGCAACCTAAATGCACTTTTTTTTATGGATGCTATCCTTGAAACCTAGCATGAAAATCCATGCAAATCCTAATGCAAGGTCAAAGTGAGCTATATCTATGATGGACTCCAACTCAAAAAAGAAAAGTGATCTAAAGTCGGGTTGAACAAAACGTAGACAATGATTTGGGAAAACTAAATTCTCTCTTGCACTTCTAACGTTTTTCACCTAAAATGAGAGAGATGTGGGGGAAAATGCTAATTTCTACACTCAAGATTAATGTAAAAGGGATGCAATGTATTTAAATGTGATGTCTATGTTGGTGAATTTTCCAGCAGAACCAAGAAATTCTCTAGAAAAGTAGCCAACTCCTATGACGAAGATCTACTAGGTTAGTGGCCAACATGATGAGAATAGCATTTTATGGTCCGTACTCCTTCAATTCAGGCTTTATGAAACCTAGGTTTCATGACCCTCTTTTTGTTAAAAAATTAGACATATTATAATTTTGTGTGGTAATATTATGTAAGTGGTTTTATACAATTAATTTATGTGTGAAGAAGGTAGAGACTAAATAAAGAACAAAAGAAAAAAAATATTAAATACAAACTCCTAAAAAAGAACAAATAAAAGTTAACAATATTAATAAACAAGTGTTTCATTAATAATTTCAGCACATGGTATTGGAGAAATGGAAAAAATTGTGAATAAAATAATTGTGAATAAAAAAATTAAGTCATTATGTGACAAGTGTCCCCATCCTATCCTAAGCATTATTAATTAGCACAATCTATCATTATGCTTAATTAATAAAATTAACCACTTTCCCAAGTCATATTAATTTAATATAATACATCATTTAATCTAATTAATTAGGATTAGGGAGATGTCACTATCCTCCATAATTCATTAATCAATTAATCCTAGATTAATTCATTAATTAATATTCATTATCATTTTCTCAAATTTAAAAATTCATTCTAATCTCCCTCACATGGAACTTGCATGCACAAGTAACTATCACCTTACAACTCATCCCCATTTACCCTTGTGTGGGAGTTCACACCATACATGTGACCTTTCCTCTTTGAGCCATTTGGCTTCCCCATGTGTACTCGCACATGTGTGTGCTCACACACATGGTCAAAACCCCCCTCCATACATGTCATAGACATGTAATTATCAAGCCACACTCTCTATTACATGTCATAGACATGTCAACATCTCATCTACCCAAGGTGTGCTGACAAATCAAAATTTGTATTTTAAAATTAGAATTCTCTTGCATAGGGTTATATTGGGCTTGTTTTATTGACTTTAAGGTAAAAATGAACCCCTAGGGTAAGTACCTATGGGGTGGAAGATTATTCAAAACATAATATGACCTTTTGGGCAAAGTATGAACCACTAAAAAATCACTTAAAATGGAGTGACGAGTTTTATGATCTTGGGAAAGGTTGGAGACTTGTCATATCCACTTCTCCCAAGGTGTTCTCACACATGTGTGAGCACCCCTGTCTCCTCTCCCCATGCAATGTGGGCCTATTTTTAAAGCCTTCTTCTTGTGTCACTTGTCACAAAGTGAGGCTATCAATCCAAATCCCGCCTTCTCAAACAATCCTAGCCATTGAATCAATCTCCAATATTGGCCCTCCATTTACCTCCTCAAATCTATAAATTGAGGCAATTTCTTCTCTCATCAACAACACATGAATGGTATATTTATGCTGTCACTTTGAAGAATGATAGGATTGAAGGGAGGAGAATCAAGTTGAAGAAGGAACAAAGAGAAGACTTGGAAGAAGATTTGTTGCAACTCCATCAACATTTAGGTTTCCTTTATTTTGATTTGGTTTGAGAATAACTAATTAAATTTAGAAAATTTGCTAGAATCAAGCTATTACTCTCTTTCCTATCCTTGTTTGTGAAAATATTTTTTTTAGAATCAATCTATTATTATTGTCCTTACCATTCGTTGTTTTTTAAACTAAATCTAGAATGAAATTAATTTTCCTATTTTTTTAATCTCTAAATTAGTATATTTAAAAATAAAGAAATAAATAAATTTATTCTCATCCATTTTTATTTATAAAGAAATATTCTTTCTTTAAATTAAATTATTATTTTATTATTGTTAAAATAAAATAAAATAAAATAAAATATATCTAAATACATATGTTTAATAATATGGGTTTTTATATTAAAGTTCTGTATAATATTTATTCTTTTAATTTAACTATGTCATAACTAAAATAGTTTCTTTTAGTATAAAAAAATTGATAGAATTTTAAAAAGGGGTATCAATATGGTAGATTAAATAATAAATTATTTGGTTTAATTAACAACCAAAGGATGGGCTTATTCATTAAATAAATTCAAGTTATTAAAGAACTTCCATGAATTTCTTAATTTTAATAATGTTACCCTAATCTAGTAAGACAACAAATTAACTAACATTTATGATTGATGAAGATTTGGTCCAAACCATGGTTCTATGAGATAATATTTAATTTCCTTTGAATAAAAGATGGAAATGATTACTAGCTATTCTTGAATATAATAAATGAACTTAAGAATATACCTCTCTTCTTCATAAAATGATGATAACCTATGAGTATGGACCTAGTTATTGAAGATTTTAAAATAGAGGAATGACAACCTTTATATCTTATGACAACACTATAACTTTATGACAATAATTACAATTCTATGATAACAATTATGACTATTAGACATTAAATTTTAATCTTAAATTTATGTTTCATTAAATGAGAAGTTCATTGTTTTATGAAATGGTAAGTAGTAAAATTGAATTATGCAAAAAAATTACTATCTAACTTAAGGAATTAATAAAAGTTCTTTCTTGTTATGCCATAAACTTAACTCTTAGATTTATTGTTATTCATCAAATAGACTTTATCTCCTTCAAATAAATTTATTTCCTTGGGATTCAAGGGTTATAGCACAACATCATAGTTATGATTTAATAGATTTGCAATAAACTTAATTCTTCAACATCATGGTTATTCTTTAAATTAATTTTCTCCCTCAATATGCAAGTAGATTCAATTCTTTTTAAAACAAGGTTGATTCATTTAATTACAACAAGGTCATAGTGAATAAATCATTATGTAATCATTAGAATATTATCAAGAATAAACTTATGCAAATTAATGCAAACCTAATTTAGATAGATCATCAATCTTGAGGCATTAGTAGTATAACTTATACAATTAAAATCAAGGCTTTTATTAAGAAATTGTATTGGTTTATCTATCTAAGACATTAGTGAAATAACTTATTTAATTAAAATCAAGTCTTTTTTAGTTGGATTATTTATTTATGCAATTCAATCAAAATTAATAAACCTTTTGTCTTGAAACAATAGATTATGCCATGAAGTCTCCTTGAGTTGGAATTATTTATGCTATTTAGATGGATATTTATCTCGAAAATATTAGTTTTATGCAATGTAAATAAAAACTACTTACTTTATGATAGATTATGCAAATAGATTCAAATTTATTTTCTAGGAAATACTAACATTGAAAAATAATTAGATTCATACCATCTCTGAATTAGATCACCCATCTTGAAGGATTATCTTTATGTTTAAGTTTTTTTAATTCATAAATGCATTTGAATATTCAATTCATTGTTACAAAAATTTTTACTTTCATAGGATGTAAGTAGATGCAATACTTCTTTCTAGCAAATTTACTTGAATAAATATCTTTCTTTTTTTTTAGAAAGTTCATTTAATTTTACTTTATTAGCAAGAAGGTATAAAGCTTTTATATTACCATTTTGTTTATGTGCACAAGTTACTTTTCTTATTATTGATAATGCATTTAATTTCCTTCTTAGATTGAAAACTTAAATAAGAGGAGGAAAACATAAAAATCAGCAGTGTTCGGTATTAACGGTGCCTCTGACTAACATTTACAGGTAATTCCATCACGTTTGAGTTAGTACACTTATAGCCTAATAAATCTGCAGCAATGACATCTGTGGCATCATCACTATAAATTGTCAGGGAGTAATAGGGATCATTTTGGAGTTAAAATCAAAGGTGTGGGAAATCCCTCTTGGATTGATAATATAAAAAAGATAATACTATAGTGGACTTACATCCACTAGTGAAAATCATAGAAAACCCCAATAGGGTTTGGGCATGTGAATTGATTTTTAAATTCATTTATCTTTGATGATTTGTTATTTAACAGGCAAGGGTGACACGACTTATAGGAATTTAGGACATAGATGAACTAGGAAAGAAGCAAAAGATCACCATGAATCTTTATGCTTTATATGATCCCTTATGTGGGTAGCAACCAAATAGAAACTGTCTAGGGCAATGGCTCTAGAAAGGGTCATGTACCCACAAAATAGTTTACATCCAACAATAGTTTAGAAAATAGAACTACATATTATGTCTTGATTTCATGTTGAAACGGTGTATGTAGGTAGTCTAGGGATGGAGTTTTCCCTAGTACATAGGCGCTCGGGGTGAGGATTTAGGATTGGTTAAGGGTTTTTACCTTATTGGTCTTGTTAAGATACCTTGAGTTAAAGGAAGATAAATAAATATTAAAATTGAAGAATGAAATTACTTATTATACTCAAAAGGAATCCTGGATGGATTCGCTTGATTCCCTGAGGCTTTAGGCCAAATTCTGAGGTGAGAATCAATCTTTTATTGTTATCCCATATACTCCTAAGGACATCGACCTCAGTGTACTCCTAGTAGGGGAGTGTAGTCTTTAGAGAGTGACTCAAGACCCAGATGATCCCAATGAGTCTAAGTCTCTAGTCAGAGCATTTTATAACCCATGTGGTTAGATGTCTACCTTATCTGGATAGATAGATCTTGGTCCTAAATTGACATTAACGTAACTCGAATGGTTAGATGCCTATCCCGGATGGATAAATGAGTCTTGGTGTCGTATGGACATTAACCCAATATGTATGGTTAGATTCCTATCCCAAATGGATAGATTCCTATCTCATATGGATATAAGTTACTGAGTATACAACTAATTGAGAAAGACACTAAGAGATTTACTTTTAAAAAAAAATTAGTGAAATTTTGGATTAAGGAGGTGTGGTCTCTTACATGTGGTATTAGAGCCAAGGTTCAAAGACTAGGCCTTGAGCTCACTACAATTTGATTAACATAAAAATATTTTATGTAAGTTGGAGAGTATTGAGATAGAAAATCTACAATAAATTTTTGAATCCAATTTTAATTTTAGGAATATGAATTTTCTAGGAAATTCTAGATGGCAAGAAGAAGGGTAACCCAAACTAGCATTTCCCATGAGAAAGAGAAAAGAAATAAAGAAATAGGTGTGGAGGCCATAATAAATTTGCTAACTGAACAAAGGGATAAGATCAACAACTTGGAACAATCCATAGAAGACCTTAGGAAAAGGAAAAGCAATATTGAAAACAAGGGTGAACAAGAAAGGGAGAATCTTGGGAGCAATCAAAGAAATGAAGTAGAAGTAAGAAGGGGGAATGACATAATGGAATTATGAAAGGATCTAAAGAAAATCACTCCACCAAAGTTTGATGGGAAACAAATAGGTGAAGGGGTAGAAAATTGGTTGAATGAAATGGAAAAATACTTTAGTTAAGGGATTTTAGTGAAACCACTAAGGCTTTATGGGGATCTTATCAACTCATTGGGGAGGCAGCTAGTTGGTGGATCAATGCTAAGGAACATAATAGATACAATAAGGACATAATCACATGGGAACAATTTATTCATCTTTTCTATAAAACGTGGTTACCACAATTATTCTTTGATGAGAAAATGGAAGAATTCCACAACCTCCGATAAGGGACCCTAACAGTTCAACAATATTGGGATAGGTTTTCCAAATTATTGAAATATGTGCCAATGTATGAAAAAGATGAAAACAACCAAGCAAGGAAATTCATATTGGGACTAAATACCAACATAGGGGCAAAGGTTGATATGCATGGACCCGAGAACATGAATGAGGTATTAGAAAAGTCTCTTAAACAAGAGAGGAAGGTGTAATCCCTAGTAGCAACAAGACAAAAATTTAACAATAAGAGGAAACATGAGTTTAAGGGAAACACCAATGTCAACAAAAACCAAAGGAATAATGCATCAGAAAGAGGACCACCACCAAATCAGAATCCAAGGAATGGATACAATAATAAAAAGGATAGTTATAACAAGAATAATCAACCAAATTTTAACAAGGTAGCTTATCCACCAAGGAATAATGAAGCAAGGAATAATCCTCCTAGGAATCAAGTTAAATGAGGACCACTATGTGGGTAGTTTACGTGTGGAGGAAATCATTATGCTAGATATTTCCCAAGGATGCAAGGTCAAATCAGAAATAACCAACCCCAACAAAGGATTCATGCAACAGTTAGAAATTGAAGGACAAGATTCCAGAATGTTCCCATAGAAACCATAGGTACCCTCTTCAACCAACCAATTTCAATTCTTGTCGACACTAGGTCATTTGAATGTTTCATTTCACCAAAATTAGTAAGGAAGTTAACACTAAGAGTTAACTATATGGAATCATCATGAACGATTCAGTATGGGGATAAGGCAACTAGAGAAGTAACTAGATATTTATCAAAGGCAAGGATGTAATTTCCTGAATTTGAAGCAATAGTAGACCTTTATGTGGCTCCCGTAGGAGTATATGATGTAATTATTGGGATGAGTTGGCTAACACATCACCAAGATAATGTAGATTGTTACAATAAAGTGCTCGAGTGTTATAATGATGAGGGAAGAAGGGTCAAAATATAAGGAAAATTTAAACCTATAAATGTAGAAACCATCTCAACAATGCAATTAAAGAAGGAAAGAAGAAGAGGAGCTCAAATATACTTAGTAAGTTTTGATGAGAATGAAGAAGAAAATACTCCAACCTTTGAAAACTTCCCCTTTTTGCAAAAATAAAAGGATGTATTCCCAGAAGAATTACCAGGATTACCCCCAAAAAGGAAATTTGATTTCTCCATTAACATCTTACTTGGGGCTGAGCTAGTGTCAAGGGCACCCTACAAAATGAACACTGTATAATTACAAGAACTTAAAATGCAATTGGAAGACATTTTGGGGAAAGGATTAATTAGGCCAAGTGTGTCCCCTTGGGGAGCACTAGTCTTGTTTGTTAAGAAGAAGGATGGAACTCTAAGGTTGCGTATTGATTATAAAATTCTAAACAAGGTCACAATAAAGAATAGGTATCAATTACCCTAAATTGAAGACATTTTTGACCAAATGAAGGGAGCAACAGTATTCTCCAAGATAGATTTATGATTAGGATATCATCAATTAAGAATTAAGGAGGAGGATGTCTCAAAAATATCCTTTAGAACAAGATATGGGCATTATGAATTCATGGTTGTACCTTTTGGTGTGACTAATGCCCTAACTACTTCCATTCCATGATCTCTTGGAAAAAAATTTCTTAGTGTTTTTGGATGACATATTAATTTATTCTAGAAATGAATAAGAACATTTAGCTCACATACAACTAGTCTTGCAAAGATTGAAGGAACATAAATTATATGGAAATTGTCAAAATGTGCCTTCTTTGAAAGGAAAATACATTACCTTGGTCACATTATATCTAAAGAAGGAATATCAATTGATCCAGAAAAGATTAAGGCAATAGTGGAATGGCTGATTCCTAAAAATGTGTTGGAAGTGAGAATTTTATGGGTTTAGCAGGGTATTATCAAAGGTTTGTAGAGGGATTCTCTATTATTGAAAATCCTATCACATCATTACAAAAGAAGAATAAAATGTTTATGTGGACAAAACAAAGTGATAAATTATTTCAAATTTTAAAGGAAAAGTTAACTACAACACCTATCTTAAGGGTTCGAAATCCAAATGGACATTTCACAGTGGTAACGAGTGCATCTATTGAAGGATTAGGGGGATTTCTTATGTAAGATGAAGGGGTAGTTTCTTATGAATCTAGAAAGTTGAAAACCCATGAAGTAAACTATGCCCCCCATGATTTAGAGTCAGCAGTTGTTGTTCACGCCTTACAAAAATGGAGGCACTTTTTGGTTGGGAAGCCCTTTGAGCTAAAAATAGATAACCAAGGACTTAAATATATTTTTACTCAACCTCACTTGAATGCAAGGAAAAGGAGATGGCTAGAATTTTTAAGTGAATATGACTTTGAAATAGAATATATCAAGCGGAAGGAAAATAGGGTAGCAGATGCTTTAAGTACAAGGAGACACTTGCTGACCATGACTAATTTCAAGACTTCATTCAAGGAGCAAGTAAAGGAGGAGCAAAAACATGACCCATTGTATGAGCAAGTCAAGCTAATCTTGGAAAATGATCTAGAAAATCGTAAGGTTGAAGGGTACACTCTTGATCAAGAAGGGCTATTGAGGTATAATAAAAGAATCTATGTTCCCAACCTAAGTGATTTAAGAAATATAGTTCTAATTGAGGCTCACAACACTCCTTATTCATGAAACGCTGGAGTTAATAAACTTTATTTAGATCTAAAGAGGTATTTTTTGCAAGGGATGAATAATGACATTGTTCATTTTGTGGCTAAATGTTTAGAAAGTCAAAGGGTAAAAGTAGAACATAACCATCCAACAAGTCTATTGTACCCACATGATATACCCCACCACAAATGGCAAGTTATTAGCATGGATTTTATACAAGGGCTACCAATGACACCTTATAGACATGATGCAATAATGGTGGTAATTGGCAATCTCACAAAGGTGGCCCACTTTATACTAGGTTATTTAACTGATGATGCTCCTACCTTAGCATGACACTTTTTGAAGGAAGTCTTTAGGTTACATGGAATACCTAAGAAGATCATATTAGATAGAGATGCAAGACTCACTTCAAGGTTTTGGACAACTCTCCAGTCAGCTTTGGGTACTCAATTAAATTTTAGCTCAGCATATCATCCTGAAACTAATGGGAAAATAGAAAGGACAACTCAAATCGTAGAGGACTTACTAACGATGTATTGTATGGACCAACAAAGAAAATGGGAGGAGTACCTACCGCTTGTAGAGTTTTCTTACAACAATACCTTCCAAAATTCTTTGGGAATGGCTCCTTTTCTAGCACTTTATGGTAGACCTTGTCGTACAGCTTTGAGTTGGGATAATCTTGAAGATAGAATAATAATTGGTCTAGACATGTTAAAGGAAATGGAAAGAAAAAATAAGGAAATAAGGCAAAGGTTAAAGGAGGCCTCTGATAGAAAAATGAGCTATGCAAATAAAAACAAATCTCTAAGGGAATTTGAAGTAGGGGAAAGAGCTTTCCTAAGGGTTAAACCTCACAAAAGTCCCATAAGATTTGGGAAGAAGACAAAACTAGCACCTCTCTATGTTGGGCCTTTTGAAATCTTGGAAAAGATAAATCCAGTTGCTTACTCATTGGCCTTACCTCCCCAACTGAGTCGAATCCATGATGTATTCCACGTCTCTCTTCTTAAAAAGTGCATACCTGATGAAAAGCATATTTTGCATTGGAATGCCCTATAGGTCCAACAAATAGGGGGAATAACAATAGAGCCATACAAAATCTTTGAGAGGCTTCAGTAGCAACTGCGCAACAAAGAGATTAATCAATGCAAAGTACAATAGGATTAGTATGATGAGTGGAATGCTACATGGCAAGATACAAATGAAATGCAACAATTATTTCCTTTCTTGTTTTGAAACTTTTAACATGAAACTTCTTATCTTGTTAGTGCATGCATCAAGATGATGCACAAATTAAGGGAGGGAGGATGTCATGACCCTCTTTTTATTAAACTTTAGACATATTATAATTTTGTGTGGTAATATTATGTAAGTGGTTTTATACAATTAATTTATGTGTGAAGAAGGTAGAGACTAAATAAACAACAAAAAAAATAAAAATTAAATACACACTCCTAAAATGGAACAAATAAAAGTTAACAATATTAATAAATAAGTGTTTCATTAATAATTTCAGCACATGGTATTGGAGAAATGGAAAAAATAGTGAATAAAAAAATTAAGTCATTATGTGACAAGGGTCCCCATCCTATCCTAAACATTATTAATTAGTACAATCTATCATTATACTTAATTAATAAAATTAGCCACTTTCCCAAGTCACATTAATTTAATATAATACATCATTTAATCTAATTAATTAGGATTAGGGATATGCTACTATCCTCCATAATTCATTAATAAATTAATCCTAGATTAATTCATTAATTAATATTCATTATCTTTTTTGCAAATTTAAAAATTCATTCTAATATCCCTCACATGTAACTTGCATGCACAAGTCACTATCACCTTACAACACATCCCCACTAACCCTTGTGTGGGAGTTCACACCATGCATGTGACCTTTCCTCTCTGAGCCATTTGGCTTCCCCATGTGTGCTCACACACACATGGTCAAACCCCCCCTTACATGTCATAAACATGTCATTATATAGCCACCCTCTCTCTTACATGTCAGAGACATGTCAACATCTCATCTACCCAAGGTGTGCTCACAAATCAAAATTTACATTTTAAAATTAGAATTCTCTTGCATAGGGTTATTTAGGCTTGTTTTATTGACTTTAGGGTAAAAATGAACCCCTAGGGTAAGTACCTATGGGGTGGAAGCTTATTAAAAACATAATATGACCTTTAGGGAAAAGTGTGAACCCCTGAAAAGTCACTTAAAGAGGAGTGACGAGTTTTATGGTCTTGGGAAATGTGTGGGGACTTGCCATATCCACCTCTCCTAAAGTGTGCTCACACATGTGTGAGCACCCCTGGCTCCTCTCCCCATACCATGTGAGCCTATTTTTAAAACCTTCTTCTAATGACACTTGTCACAAAGTGAGGCTATCAATCCAAACCCCACCTTCTCAAAAAATCCTATCCTTTGAATCAATCTCCAATCTTGGCCCTCAATTTACCTCCCCTCAAGTCTATAAATTGAGGTAATTTCTTCTCTCATCAACAGCACATGAATGGTATCTTTATGCTATCACTTTGAAGAAGGATATAACTGAAGGGAAGATAATCAAGTTGAAGAAGGCACAAAGAGAAGATTTGGAAGAAGATTTGTTGCAACTCCATCACCATTCAGGTTTCCTTTATTTTGATTTACTTTGAGAATAACTAATTAAATCTAGAAAATTAGCTAGAATCAAGCTTTTACACTGTTTCCTATCCTTGTTTGTGAAAATAAAATTTTTAGAATCAATCTATTATTATTGTCCATACCATTGATTGTTTTTTAAACTAAATCTAGAATGAAATTAATTTTCCTATTTTTTAATCTCTAAATCAATATATTTAAAAATAAATAAATAAATAAATTTATTCTCATATATTTTTATTTATAATGAAATATACTTTCTTTAAATTAAATTATTATTTTATTATTGTTTAAATAAAATAAAATAAAATATATCTAAATACATATGTTTTATAATATGGGTTTTTATATTAAAGTTCTCTATAACATTTATTCTTTTAATTTAGCTAAGTCATAAATAAAATAGTTTTTTTTAGTATAAATAAATTGATAGAATTTTCAAAAGGGGTATCAATTAGATAGATTAAATAATAAATTATTTGGTCTAATTAACAATCAAAGGATGGGCTTATTCATTAAATGAATTCAAGTTATTAAATAAATTCTATGAATTTATTAATTTTAATAATGTTACCCTAATCTAGTAAGACAACAAATTAACTAACATCTATGATTGATGAAGATTTGGTCCAAACAATGGTTCTATGAGATGATATTTAATTTCCTTTGAATAAAAGATGGAAATGATTACTAGTTATTGTTGAATATAATAAATGAACTTAGAATATACCTCTATTCTTCATAAAATAATGATAACCTATGAGTATGGACCTAGTAGTTATAGAAGATTTTAAAATAGAGGAATGGCAACCTTTGTATCTTATGAAAACACTATAACTTTATGACAATAATTACAATTCTATGATAACAATTATGAATATTAGACATTAAATTTTAAGCTTAAATTTATATTTCATTAAATGAGAAGTTCATTGTTTTACCGAATGGTAATTAGTAAAATTGAATTCATGCAAACAAAATACAATCTAACCTAAGGAATTAATAATATCTCTTTAATAAAAGTTCTTTCATTTTATGCCATAAACTTAATTCTTAGATTTATTTTTATTCTTCAAATAAACTCTCTCCATGCAATAAATTTATTTCCTTGGGATTCAAGGTTTATAGCACAACATCATAGTTATGATTTAATATATTTGCAATAAACTTAATTCTTCAACATCATGGTTATTCTTTAAATTAATTTTCTCCCTCAATATGCAAGTAGATTCAATTCTTTTTAAAACAAGGTTGATTCATTTAATTACAACAAGGTCATAGTGAATAGATCATTATGTAATCATTAGAATATTATCAAGAATAAATTAATTCAAATTAATGCAAACCTACTTTAGATAGATCATCAATCTTGAAGCATTAGTAGTATAATTTATACAATTAAAATCAAGGCTCTTATTAAGACATTATATTGGTTTATCTATCTAAGAGATTAGTGAAATAACTTATGCAATTAAAATCAAGTCTTCTTTAGTTGGATTATTTATTTATGCAATTCAATCAAAATCAATAAACCTTTTTTCTTGAAACAATAGATTATGCCATGAAGTCTCCTTGAGTTGGAATTATTTATGCTATCTTAGATGGATAATTATCTTGAAAATATTAGTGTTATGGAATTTAAATCAAAACTACTTACTCTATGACATAGGTTATGCAAATAGATTCAAATTTCTTTTCTAGGAAATACTAAAATTGCAAAATAATTAGATTCATACCATCTCTGAATTAGATCACCCATCTCAAAGGATTTAAATTTATGTTTAAGTGTTTTATTTCATAAATGGATCTGACTATTCAATTCATTGTTACAAATTTTTTTACTTTCATAGGATGTAAGTAGATGCAATTCTTCTTTCTAGCAAATGTACTTGAATAAATAGTTTTTTTTTTTTTAGAAAGTTCATTTAATTTTACTTCCTTAGCAAGAAGGTATAAAGATTTTATATTACCATTTGTTTTATGTGCACAAGCTACTTTTCTTATTATTGATAATGCACTTAATTTCCTTCTTAGATAGGAAACTTAAATAAGAGGAGGAAAACATAAAAACCAGCAGTGTTCGGTATTAATGGTGCCTCTGACTGACATTTATGGGTAATGTTGTTGTGGTTGAGTTACTACACTTATAGCCTAATAAAGCTACAAGAATGATTTATGTGGAACCATCCCTATAAATCATTTGGGAGTAACAAGGATCATTTTGGAGTTAAAATACAAGGGGCGGGAAATCCCTCTTGGATCTATAATATAAAAAAGATAATACTATAATGGACTTACATCTGCTCATGAAAATCATAGAAAACTCCAATAGGGTTTGGGAATGTGAATTGACTTTTTAATTCTTTTATCTTGATGATTTGTTATTTAACGGGCGGGGGTCATGTGACTTATAGGAATTTAGGACATAGATGAATTTGGAAACAAGAAAAATATCACCATGAATCTTAATGCTTTATATGCTCCCTTATGTGGGTAGCAACCAAAGAGAAACTGTTTGGGGAAATGGCCCTAGAAAGGTTTGTGTACCCACAAAACAGTTTACATCCAAAAATATATTAGAAAACTAAACTACATATTATACACCTTGATCCCGTGATGAAATGGTGTATGTAGGCAGTCTAGGGATTGAGTTGTCCCGAGTACATAGGTGCTCAGGGTGGGGATTTAGGATTGGTTAAGGATGTTTACCTTATTGATCTTGTTAAGATACCTTGAGTTAATGGAAGATAATTAAATATTAAAATTGAAGTTGGAAATTACTTGTTATACTTAGAAGGAATCCCAGATGGATTCGCTTGATTCCCTGAGGCTTAAGGCCAAATTTTGAGGTGGGACTCAAGCTTTTATTATTATCTCCCATAATCCTAAGGACGTCGACCTTGGTGCACTGCTAGTAGAGGAGTGTAGTCTTTAGAGAGTGACTCAGGACCTGAATGGTCCTGATGGGTCTAAGTCTCTAGCTAGAGCATTTTCTAACCCATGTGGTTGGATGTCTACCTTATTTGGATAGGTAGATCTTGGTTCCAAATGGACACTAACCTAACCTGAATGGTTAAATTCCTATCCTAGATAGATAGATGAGTCTTGGTCCTGTATGGACATTAACCTAACCTATATGGTTAGATTCCTATCCCAGATGGATAGATTCCTTTCCCGTATGGATATAAGTTTTTGAGTATACAACTAATTGAGCAAGAAATTAAGAGATTTACTTTTAAAAAAAAATTAGTGAAATTTTGGATTGAGGAAGTGTGGTCTCTTACACTAGGAGGGTGATCCAAATTGTGTTTTCAGATACTATACTTTATTATAAACACATTTATATGCAAATTGATTCCTCCTTATTTGCAAATTAAGTTTATCTCACTGAAGATTTGGCATATTTTCAAGTTAGCGACTAGCTATTTGCCAAGAATTAGGGATAACTCCACCTATACTATCCTTGGAAATATTTTGAATTGAATATTTCCTTATCTTAAGTCTAGGGCCAGGAACACTATATGTTCATTTTATGCAATATTTCTAACAAAATGACTAGTGTCTCATCAATTAGAGCAATGGAGTCATGTATATAAGGATCAACAATTTACAAATTACTCACTTAAGGAAGAAAAAAACTATCTTCATATTGCTTTGCATTTATGAAAGCTCACTATGCCAGAAAAATTTACTTCTTAGGAATCCTATGCCATTCCTTACAAAGTTTATAACCCTATTCAAGAATTTTAATTAAATCCTTGTATTAAAACTAAAAACAAAGTAATACATTCAAATAAAATATTCGAAGACAAATGATAACACCATTAGTATTTCTGAATCATAACTCATAAGGAACATACATAGGAGAGTATTTACTTCCAGACTAATATTTGTTTTGATATAAGTTATTTCTATAAAAATTATTTAAGATCACTACATACATGATCTCTCGTCTAAGACAAACTACTAGTCTATTTTCAATATTCTATCCTAAGTGCCTTTCCTGAACTTAGTTTTCACCTAGAACCCTATTGAGACTTCAAAATATGACCTCTATAATAAGCCCTGAAATCCCTTTTATAGAACAAGGAAGAAACAATTGTCAAGCTTAATTACATTTATATTTTATTTCATTTGCTCCAAAATTCAAGATATTCTTAGTTTGTTACATGTAATCATCTAAGGAAAATGGAAGAGTAAAAGACCATGTTCCATATTCCTTGAATGAAGACATGTCAACCCCTCGAAAGGAAGAGTTCATTACAATCGTGTTGAATCCTCATTCTTGTTGACCAAAGAAGATTCTCCAATAGCATCTCTAGCACAAAATTGTATATTTTCAAGAAACAACACACATGCTACCAAGGTTAACTAGTTTGGCACTTCTCCTACATACAAGCCCGAAATAATTCCACCTTAGCACTAGAAACAAGAAATCACATGAGTGCTGAATAGAACAATCCTAACAAAAGCGCATGGTTTCATAAAAAAAAATGGTGCAGTCATCACTCTGAATCATTGACCTTAGAGGATACTCACCCATGTTTTGCTCATGGTGGGACTAGAGAAATTGTCACCACCTCCTTGTTAGAAATCCTTGATAGTACTAGGGAGAGAGGGTAATAATCACCCTCTGGATTAGTATCACCCTCACTTCCTAAAGGGTTATTGGAAACTTCACATGGAGAATTACATCCCTTTAGATAGGCCTTACAATGCTCATTCTCCCTCCTTGCCTTTTTTTCATATTCCACCATCCTCTTATCTCCATGTTTGACTAATTCTTCTAAAAATATCTGGTCATGCAGATGAAAATTCTCCTTGTTACTATACTCCTTGGATTTCCCAAGTCTTATTCTATCTTTTGGCATTTTAGGAGCTCCTTGCATTCCACTTTCATCTTTAAGAACATATTTCTCAGACACAAACAAAATCAACTTCTCAAGCTCTTGAACCATTATGGCAAACCTAATCAACTAGGACAAGGCTCCTACTCTGAAAAAATTGATATTCACACACTTCCTAACTAACCCATGCCTCTTATTTATGATAGACTAAATTTTGATGAGAAAGAATAACAGACAATCTACATTAAATAGGAAATTTGAAGCATGCAAAATTAATGATCTCAGAACTCTTCGCATGAGTGAATTGATAGCTTGGTTTTAAATCCAGACCATTGCTTTTAAAGCATTTAAAACTTCATCTATGGTGATCTGAGCCTCATTTTGTATTCTTTTAGCAACTCGTTCGTAGAAAACAATGGTGCCAACTCAAGTGTTGTGATCTATCAATCAACATGTATCACCAACCTAATCTATGCTTTCATTAATATTGACGAAGTACACAAGACCAATTTTTCTTAGAGGGAAACATTCTTTATACACTTCATCACTTCATCACTGATCTTCTCCAAATTTTGTGGTGTAATTAGTTATGAAATTATTTATGCAATGATCTTCAGTCCTTTGCATTCCTGCTTTAAAAATTTATCAATGGTTCCTTAGTTCTCTAGCTACTTTCCTTTTTGCTTTATTCTAAATCCTTAGGATCTTGCCACATTTCTTGTTCCATGTAGTAATCATCACTTGTCACTAATTTACTTTATCATCACCTAGCTCTATCAATGATGTAAACATTCATGTGATGATCTTTAGCCCCTAGTCTAGTGGCCTGACCTTTGGTCACATTCGTCCCTTCATCGTGCATTGCTAACTCAAACTTTGTGCCCAAGATCCTATCGGTGAGCAAAGTTGTTGTGGAGGCATCATATTTAGAGACATACAACCTACACAAATTAAATGGCACAAAAGACATCGCTCATAGGATCATATTAAATTAGTGAAATAAAAACCTTTAGAGGACACCATCACCTGTCACTAATTTAGAATTCAAGTTCTGAAATGAATTTGTGGTGAGCGATGTAACATAAGGCCACCACTCATCACTAATTCTCCTCATATATTTTTCAAGCAATCAACGATGATAGGATCTACAACATTTATAAGGTCCATCACATATCACCAATGTGAGACTTATATTTAAAACATATCTACGATTAGACAATATAAAATAAATCACATCATATTGCTCATTTCTAATTCAAGTTTATCTTTTCAATGGCCATCTGTGACGAGCAATAAGAACAAAAGGCTAGAATTATCACTCATTTCTATTACAAATTTGAAGTCTCGAAAGCTATTAGTGATGAGAAATGTCTAAGGAAAACATCATTCCATCACTTGTTGCTAATTCAAGGTGTCAACCTATGAATAAATCAGCGATGAGAAATAAGCTATGAGTGTCATCGAGACCTAAGTGGGAGAATTTCAGCATGTACATTTAAGTTGTTCTAAAAGAGGGGACTTTTTAGGATGACATGAGAGTAATATATACTTAAGACTTTTCAAAAGATGAAATACGAAGGATATAAAAGCTAAAGATCCCTTACCCAATCTTTATAAAATAAAAGAACCTGATCTAGGCTTCAAGGGAGTGGTCACCAGATGACAGTGAATGACATGAGATGTTTAGAAAATAACTGACAATGGTAGTAAAGAGTTAATGACCAAACAAAACCCTATGCACATTCATAACAAATGAGACCTTATAAAACCCTCAAGATAACAACCCTTCATCCAAATGCAATAAGGGTTCAACAAGGAGATGTCTTCAATGAATCTTCAACCTAATCTTCAATGATCTTCAAACCCTTAAAGTTCCTAAATCTACAAGCACACAAGACAAGAAAGAGAAATGTTGAATGTTAGGGCATGGGGGTTTGTCTTGGTTAAACCCTTTTTAGGTAATTAAACCAAAATGAAGAAATGAGATAATGAAGCATGAAAGAATGGAGTTAGTACCTTTCCATTGTGATAGATCTTGAATTTTTGCAACAATAGTTGAAGAATATGCTCTTGAATGTCTTAGGAAGCTATCTTGATGTCTTGCAATGATAATACCCTAGTTTTCTTGACTTGAGAACATGATGGTGATGAATGATAAAGAGTTATGACTTAATATGAGTTAGGAGATGGAAAAATGGGGGAAAAAACCCTTATTTATACACAATTATACCTTAATTCCTAAAAATGCCACATCACAGGTCGACCCTAGGTCTTAAAGAATAAAAAACCTGAAATAAATTTGAATTAATTTTGATTATTGTGCCACATGGGACTAAGTCACCCATGGTGGCGACTTAGTCGACCTAGGAAATTTTGAGTGGATGTCAGGGATTAAGATGTATTAATTTTTTTTATTGGGTTCTTCTTCAACAAGACACTTAATTAAGGCCTGTAAGTGCATAAAGGGGCCATTTAAAACATAACAAAGGTGTAAATATTGATAACAAGCCTAGGAAAGTGTGAAAGTTTGTTACAAGACTTTACAACACATTGAAGTAGGTCTTGGTAAGGTTATTTAGGTGAATTATAACATTATGGTCCTAGAAAAGTGTGAAGATGTGTTACAACACCTTACAACACTCTTGCAAGACATCAATAAATGTATTGTATTCAATTTGCAAGGGTTCAATACCTAGTGTGGATGTGTAAAACACCTCACAACACTAAATCAAGGCCTTGTTAAGTTCAATTTATCATCAATTATTTACATATCAACAAAAGTATACAATTTTTGGTGACACGATAACTGACCAAGAGGTGGCTTTTAAAACCATCTTTACACATGAGTGAGCTGGATGAAATTTATGAAGGGAGGAACATACATGGCGACAAGTCCTATATGTGACCATTAATTTTTAGTGCCTACATTAATTTCTCATGGCTTCAAAAAATATCCTTCATATGATTTCTTGTGTGTGTGAATATGTGAGATAACTAAGGAAATATAAACCCACACACCAATAAGACATTAAATTAAAGGAAACTAATTAAAAATTAAAAAAAACTCTTTAAACAACAACTCCTTCAAAAGTGTCTTATTGTGCTCTATCTCCAAGGATTCATTGCAATTATTGGCACTTAGTTGGTGTAAACAACAGCTTGTTAGAATGACAACTTCAGAGAACGAACTTATGAAAAATGCATGTCTATTTTCTAAATGATTTAAGCTATGATGTGAAAACTAAGATGCTGTGAACTTGAAATAAAAATGCCTGAAAAGATTGCTAAATGTTGATTAGAATGAAACTATAATAATAGCATTAAATTCAAAAAATCTAGGATCCTTTTCAACTCACAAAGAGGCTGTATTTATAGGTTTTTGGAGGAAATAATCTAGTTGGCAAAGATTGACAGATGAAATCAAGCCTATCAAGATGAACAGTGAGAGATTTTGGAAGTTGAGAGAAAGATGGAAGGTTGAGAGAATAATGGAAGATGTTTCCTCCTACACAATCTTTTCCATTCAAAATTGAAGGAAAGTTTCCATTTGAGGAGTTAGTTGATAGTTGAAGATAAATCCCTTAATTAAATAATTATCTTATTTAATTATATGTGACAAGTATTTTAGAAGTTTCCATAATTAAATAATTAATATTTAATTATGTGTGAGAAGATGATAAAAAATCATTTAATTAAATATATAAAATACTTAATGAAATATGAAGTGAAGAACGTTTCTAATTAAATATTTTAGAATATTTAATTAAATGCGAAAAAGGAATTTAGAGAAATATCATTTGAATTTAAAATTAAAACTTATGATAATTAATATAAATAAATTATAAAATGTATTTAATTAATTAAGAGGAATATGGAAGATGGTAATAATTAAATAAAGTTATTTATTTAATTAAATTAGAAGAATTAGAAAGTGAACAATATAAATAAATAATTAAATTTATTTATATGTAGATGACTTTAGAAGATTAATTAAATAATTCATATTTAATTACTTATTAGGCTTGATTTAATGTGACCATTTTTAGATGTAAACATTTTCCCCTCTTTGAAGTGATGTGTTTTACTCATTGCTTCAAAGAAAATATTCCTACTTTTTAAATTTCATGCGTTTGATTTTTCCCCTAGTCAAAAATTTTTAACTGATATGCCCCTGATTAAAAAAAGGTGCCTTACATACTTTTTGATTTGAATCTAATATGTGGCTGATATTGATGATGCCCCCTCGGGAGGTAAATCACTGATGATGAAATTTTTTTTGAGTTGATCATGAAATTCAGATAATGAGAGGGATGAAGTGATTTAGCTCCCGATAATTGATTAAAAGATGCCTCAGTCAAACTACAAGACAAGATGGATTGATGATGATGATGATAGTATTGTTGATGAGGGAAGGATACATCTCAATGATGATGATGATGATAGTGTTGTTGCTAAGGGAAGGATACATCCCAAAACAATACAAGGATAGGGAATGATACATCCCAATGATGATGATGATGATGATGAGAGTGTTATTGATTAGGGAAGGATACATCCCGAAACAACACAAGGATAGGGAAGGATACATAACCGATGATGATGATGATGATGATGATGATGATGATGATGATGATGAGAGTTTTGCTGATGAGGGAAGGATACATCCCAAAACAACACAAGGATAGGGAAGGATACATCCCGATGATGATGATAATGATCAAGGATTGCAGTAAAGCTAGGAACAAGATCAAAGGTATGATTAAATGATTTGTGCTAGATTGAATGGATTGATTAGATGCAATTGGAAGAAAGGATTGGATGAATTGATTGAGATGAGATTGGAAGAAATCATTGGATGGATTGATTGAGGTAATGTAGATGAGATGTGATGAATAGGATAATTCTTGTGCACAAACTAATATGGATTTCATCTATACTAACCATGCAGATTTTAACTATGAAAAATGAACTACACACCGTTGTCATTCTATGAGCCAACTTTATGCTTATTTATCATCATTGAGCCTTTTTATATGTTGAAAGTTAGTACAAGCATCAATGGTATAATATAGACCATGATGACCTAAGTGCAACTTTCATTATTTTTGATATAGTAAGTGAACACAAGCATCAAGGTCTAATTGAACCGAGATAACCTTAGTATTTCTTGCATAAACAGACAAAGATTAACCACTTTCTGATGCAAAATTTGGAACTTTCATCAATGATAGGCTTTGGAAATCATGTCTTGTGACATTTGCAATAGATTGATAGTTAACCACAAGACAGTAGATAAAGAAAAACAATCCTCTTTCCTCGCCACTCTAGTTTACTACATCATTGAGCGTAATCCAGAGGGATGATATCAAAAGTTAAACAACCATTGTGCAAAATATAATACTGATATTCCAAACATTATTCAGGTTTATATCATCCAGATATGTGTTATGATATGGTAATTTCTAAAAACTATTGTGAAATGGATCAATGATTGGATAGTTATTCATGGGATTTGATTGTTTTTTTACATGATTGTATTTTATGTCATTTTCTAGTTGTTTTAGTAGAACCTGAAAGTTGATTGCCCCTAGTATGTCAACGTTTTCCTGTAGTATTGACACAACTTGCTAAAATGAATATGTACAATAATCAAGCCATGGTAAGATGTTATTTGTCTAGGAAAATGGTGGTATTATGATGTTGTTATGGCTCTAAGATGATGGTGAAAAGATGCATGAAATGAAGGCCGAGAAGCTAAGTCCAAAACATGAAGTAATTGATGGAGAGCTACAAATAGTGTCTATTTTCCAGATTTTCACTATATGTCTTTATTACATTTTTCTAATTGTTTTTAGGAATTTTTTTGCTGTTTTTGTTATTTTTTTCTAGACTTTTTATGTTTTTGTTGTTTTTTAAGGACATTTTATGGATGATGATAGCTGATTTAGACATAATACTTCTTCAAGTGCATGATATTGATGGGTTCATCAAATGGGTTCCCTTTTGGCGTTGACAACTTGTATTCTCCTGAACCGTATACTATGATGACTATGTAAGGACCCAACCAATTTGGTTCAAACTTTCCTTTCTTCTCTTTGTCCTACTGATTTCATGGGTTTTCCTTCAAAACAAGATCACCCACTTGAAAGGTACATGGCTTGACTCTGTGATTATAGCTATGAAACATCATCTATTGATATGCTTTCAAATGATCAGTTGCTCGTTGTCTCTTTTCATCAAGGAGTTCTAGTTCTTGTAGCCGAGAAACTCTGTATTCATCATCTATGATTAAATTTTTCAATGATACTCTAAGTGATGGAATCTCAACCTCTAGAGGTAATATGGCTTCTACTCCATAGACAAGAGCATATAGTGTTTCTCCTATTGGTGTTTTTATTCTAGTTCTATAGGCCCATAATGCGGGATTGAGTTGTACATGCCAATCTTTCCCTACATCATTCAGAGTCTTCTTCAAGATTTTCAGTAGGGTTTTGTTTGAGGCCTCTACTTGGAAATTCCCTTGTGGGTAGTAGGGTGTTGAATATCTATGTTGGATATGGAATCTCTCACAAATTTCATCAACATCCATATTCTTGAATGGTCATCCATTATCTGTGATGATGGAGTTAGGAATGCCATACCAACAAATGATATAGTTGAGTATGAACAATGAGATTTGTTTGCTAGTAACCTTAGTGAGAGGTACTACCTCAATTCACTTGGTAAAATACTATGTCTCTGTGATGATAAACTTGTTTCTATTCGATGATGAAGGATGAATCTTTCCAACTAGATCTAAACCCCATTGAGAGAATGGCCAGGTTGGCATGAACAGTTGTAGTTCTTGTGCTAGTGCATGGATGAGATTCCCATGTATCTGACATTTTGAGCACTTCTTCATAAAAGTGAATGATTATCTTTCCATTGTAGCCTAGTAGTAACCCATTCTAATCAATTTCTTAGATAAGGTCAGTCCACTTGAATGAGTACCACAAATGCCACCATGAACTTCTTGTAAAGCATTGTCAGATTTTTCATGTTCAAGACATTAAAGTAAAGTACCATCAAGACTATGGTGATAAAGGATGTCAGTGATAAGAATATAGCGGGAGGATTGGTGGATAAATTTATGCTTTTGGTTTTGGGATAAGTCAGATGGTAAGATGTCATCTTTTAGATAGACATAAATCTTGCCATACCGAGGTGATTCAGATCCTACTATGTGGTAAATGATTTGGATTTTAGGTGTGTCATAGGCAGGTGCAAATGATTGTTCCACCAAAAATTCATAGTGAGCCTAATCTTCTAGGAGTTGTAGCAATGATGTGATTGTGACCATGGCATCAACTGCTTTGTTATCAAGTCTTGGAATCTGTACGGGCTTGATATCCATGAAGTAATTCTTGAAATTGTCAACCATTTTCTTATATGGGAATAATTTATCATCTTTCATTTGATAATCATCATTGATCTAATTAATGACTAACTGTGAGTCACTATAGATTTGTAGTGTTGTGATCCTCCATTCCAATGTGATCTTGAGCCTAGTGATTAAAGCTTCATACTCGGCTATGTTGTTAGTGCATGGAAACATTAGCCTATATGATCGAGGAATGGTGTGTCCTTGAGGAGTAACAAAGACTATGCCTTCCTCCGATCCATGTTGAGCGAAAGAACCATCAAAATATAAAGACCATGTCTATTTTGATTCTGTAGTGAAAAAATCAGCATCTAGAAATTTGATATGCATGGGATGCTTTGCTTGTAGTGGTGCATTAGCTAATTGATCGGTGATAACTTTCCCTTTGATTAATTTGAAATCAACATGATGGATGTAAAAATCACTTAAGATCATGATCCATTTTGCTAACCTTCTTCTTAATGTAGCCTTTCTCAAAAAATACTTAAGTGGATCAATCTTTGCAACAAGATTGATTTAATGAGTTAACATGTAGTGCTAAAATTTCTGTGAGGCAAAGATTACTGCTAGACAAGCCTTCTCGATGAAAGTGTAGTTGATTTCATGACTTGTAAGAATTTAGCTAATGTAATAAATTGCATCTTCCTTTCCTGTAGAGTCCTCTTGTGCTAATAATTCCTTAAAAGACATCTTTGTAGTGGCAATATATAAGATTAGAGGTTTTTCTAGATTTGGTGGTACTAGAACCAACAAGTTCATTAGGTACTGCTTGATTTGTTGAAAGGCCATTTCACACTTGTCATCCAATTTTAAAGGAACATTTGTATGCAATAGATGTGTAAAAGGTAGATTTTTATCTACCAACTATGTGATGAACCTTCATATAGATTGAAGTTGTCCCTGTAATGACCTCAATTGACTGATATTCCTTGGTGGAGACATATCCATGATTTCTTGTACCTTGGTAGTATCTACTTCAATTCCTTTTTCTGATACTATGTATCCTAAGAGCATTCTAGATGTGACCTCGAAAACACATTTCTTGGATTTGAGGTGAAATTTAAACTTTTCTAACCTTGCAAATATTTTGGATAACACTTCAAGATGTCCTTCTCTTGTGTATAACTTTTCCAATATATCATCTACATAATCTTCCATGAATGTGTGCATCATGTCATGAAAAATTATAGTCATAACTCATCAATATGTAGCCCCAGTGTTCTTTAGACTGAAAGGCATGACGTTCCAACAATAAGTCCCCCATGGACATGTGAAAGCTATTTTTTCCTAGTCTTTAGGTGCAATATTGATTTGTTTGTAGCCATAAAAACCATCCATTAGTGAATACATGGCATGGCCAGCTGTAAGATCGACTATAGTATCGATGTTTGGAAATGGGAAGTCATCTTTAGGACATTCCTTATTAAGATCTCTAAAATCAGTGCAAACTCTGATACATCCATCTAGTTTGGACATAGGAACAATGTTGGAGATCCATTCTACATAGTCAATTGATCTTATGAAACCCACATCAAGGAGTTTTATGAGTTCTTCTTTAACCAGTAGTGCGACATGTGGATGCATCTTTCTGAGATTTTATTTCATAGGCTTAACTCCTGGTTTGATGGACAAGTGATGCATTATGAGATTCAAATAAACACTTGGCATGTCTGCATAAGACCAAGAAAAGTTGACTTGATTTTCTCTTGGAAATTCCATGAACTCGAGTACTTCTTTATCTGTCATTGATGCAACTAACTGTAGAATCCTTGGTTTTTCTAAAGTTTCAAGATTAACCTCTTTTATAGGCTCAATCAAGATAGGAACTCGCTCATGATAGTGCTCAGGGAGAGTTTCAAGCTTCCGATCATTTGGTGCCTTAAAAAGGTTTTCACCATCTGATAGGGTATGTGCAGGATCATGATGGGCCAAAAAGTGGCAATATGAAGGGTATGTGGCTGACGACTATTCTTTTACCCAAAATTGATGAAACAAAAAGGGTTTTTAAAGGAGATTCTCAACTTTCCACTGATATAAATTATTCTTTACTTTGAATTTAATAAGTAATTATTATTCATTTTCTATTCAAATTACAACTAAAGTCCTAATTAATAGGCTAATTGAAAAACATCTATACCTTTCAAACAGTATCACATTTTTTGAATCCAAAACATGTGTCACATTCTATGATTTGTATACTATAGGATTAAAAAAATAAAAATTGAATTTCATGATGTTTTGACCAAGTTAAGGTGGTTAGACATGTGAGTTTTTAATTTTTTTTTAAAGTTGTAATAAAAAAATCATAATTAATTATTTAATTGGAAAAAAATTACAAAAAAATATGCATCACATATGGGCATGAGTCCTCTACTTATATCTAAAATCTTATAAAATAATATTATCATTTTATATTGTGGTTAGGGTGGTCAAACACCTACATCTTATTTTTTCCATGAAATTTAAGTACCACTGCATTGAAATTTCAAATTTTTGCCAAATAATTTTTTTTTTTAAACATACCTAATAGTTTAGAAAATACATTCAATTTTCTACAGATTCTATTCTTACACATTTTCGAAATAATATACATAACTTAAATTCAAAATTTTATGTCAACTTTCCTAACTCTGATTTTTCTAATTTTTTTGCCACTTAAGGGCCTTTTTTTTCCATGATGATCCTACACATACCCAATACGCTCTTTTTTTTATATTTTTTTTTATCTAACACTACCAGATTATGGTTTTCACCATTAGATATTTATTTTTGCAGCTAGGAGACTTGACACTCTCTTGATTAAAGACGCTATGTCAAAAATCGCTAGTCGAACAATCATTTGTGTCATCTACAGAAAGGAAGTTCATGATAGATTCATCACTTGGAAACATAGGTATATTGATAGGTTCAGACAAATCCTAGTCAATGAGATCGGGATGGATGAAAGGTAGCAGGTCATTGGGTTGTGTGGAATCAACTATGGTTATGATCATAAAGGACTTGTCTGTAGGATCCAAGGTATGAGGTAGATCAATGATGGTATTGTTCTCATGATGGTATTGTTCTCACGATGGTATTGTTTGTTGAAATTTGACTCAGTATCACTAGAATCATAGTTACCTTGTGGTTGGGAACCAGACTCTTCCCCTTCGATTAGAGTTGGGGTATACTTGTGTATCACATCAACCTTTTTGTCCCTCCAGAACCCATCATTGTAGATGGTGTCCCATTTGTATTAACCAGAGTCTGTGTCAGAGTTATTATCCACAAAATTATCAATTGATGTCAAATATGCTTCTCTTGTATCAAAACCTTCTTGCAATGTAAGGAAAACATCATGAAATTGCTTGAATGTTATTTCTTTTGAGTTAGTATCATAGCCAGGTCCTATTTTATCTTTTGCAACAACTCCTAGAAGGTGAATAGGCTCAACTATTCCTTCTTTTCTCTTTCTGATAGGACTATTACTGTCATAGCCCATCTTTTGCATGATTGAATACCCTTAACCATATTGATTAGTTTCGTCTTCATTTTTGTAGAGCCAATTTAGAACTTCTCTATCCTCAAGATCTTCCATGGGGAGTTTTTCTTTGATAAATTATCCATTAAACAATGTACTTGGCTCTATTGGTGGTTGTGTTGATGTTGATGCTACATAATATGTATGTTGCTGTGTGATAGAAGGTTTCCCATGTGACTGAGGCAATGTAGGTAGATTAGCAAGATAGAGAGCGTACTCCCCAACTCTGTTGTCCTTGAACCATAGTTTCTTGTCAAAGCTTTTGGTTAACTGGCTAATTTGTGTATCAAATTTGGGAGAAGTAGTAGCAAGAGCTTCTTGATTGTTGGGAACCAAATTATCTTGACTAGCTTTGATGTTGGCACAAGTATGACTATTCAAATTATCAGCTAGTATTGTGATCTCCTGTCCATCATAAGGAAACTGAAGACATTGATGATATGTAGATGGGATAGCTTGCATTTCATGGATCCAAGTACGACCCAACAAGATGTTGTATGCAAGATCACAGTCTAATACTTGACAAAAGGTATTCTTGATAACAAGTCCCACTATGATCGACAACATGATTAAACCCTTGGATGCTCTATCTTCATCATCATAGGCTTTAATGGTAAAATTTCTTCTAGGATCAATAGAATCCTTAGAAAATCTTAAGGCTAGAATTAACTTCATGGTACATATGTTCAACCCAACCCCTCCATCTATTAAGACGTGTCTGATACGAAACTTGTGGATCATGATTTATAAGTATAGCAGTGAATTATGGGGATGAGTCATGGAAACATCATCTTTTTCAAAGAATGAGAGGCATGTGGGTGAGGAAAAGTGTCCCACCATGGCTTGAAATTAGTCCATATCCAAATCAGTAGATATTGTTGTTTCAATGAGGGACTTTTCTACAATTTCCTTGTGTGTTGGGGAAATCTTTAGGAGTTCTAAGATATAAATCTTGAGGTAGGGGCACAGTGGATTTTGAAGAAGTGCTCTTTAAGACAACTTTAGCTTGTTCCCTTGTTGTTGCATTGACTTGTCTATATTCCATCTTTTCCTTAACTTTTCTAACATTGACCTACTCATTGTTAGAGTAGATATGGTGGATAATATTATTGTTGATATGATTCAAACTTTTTTTCCAGAAGACTCGCCCTTTTGATAGTTGGGCAAAGGGTTGCAAAATCCTTGGTGGTCTGTGTTTGATTTTTGGTGTCCTTCTATTGTGATGGCACCATTTTTTATTAAGTCTTGGACAACATTTTTTAGGGCTTGACAATTATTCGTGCGATGGCCCTTGCACTGATGATAATCACAATAGTATGCATCATTCCATGATGGAGCTAACTAAGGTAATATAAAACAAGGAAATATAAACCAACACAACAATAAGACATTAAATCAAAGGAAACGTATTGAAAAGTAAAGCAAACTCTTAAAATAGCAGCTCCTTGGAAAGGGTCTTATTTTGCTCTATCTCCAAGGATTTGTTGCAAGTACTGGCCCTTAATTGGTTTAAGCAGCAACTTGTTAGAATGTCAACTTAGGAGAATGAGCTTATGCAAAATGCATGTCTATTTGCTTAATGATTTAAGCTATGATGTGAAAACTGATATGCTATGAACTTGAAATAAAAATGCCTGAAAAGATTGCTAAATGCTGATTAGAATGCAACTATAATAATAACATTAAATTCACAAAATCTACGATCCTTTTCAACTCAAAAAGAGGTTGTATTTATATGTTTTTGGAGGCAATAATCTAGTTGGAAAATATCAACAGTTGAAATCAAGCCTGTCAAGATGAACGATGAGAGATTTTGGAAGTTGAGAGAAAGATGGTAGGTTGAGAGAATAATGGAAGATATTTCCTCCTATGCAATCTTTTCCATTCAAAATTGAAGGAAAGTTTCCATTTGAGGAGTTAGTTGATAGTTGAAGATAAATCCCATAATTAAATAATTATCTTATTTAATTATATGTGACAAGGATTTCAAAAGTTTCCATAGTTAAATAATTAATATTTAATTATGTGTGAGAAGATGATAAAAAAATATTTAATTAAATATATAAAATACTTTATTAAATATGAAGTGAAGAAATTTTCTAATTAAATATTTTAGAATATTTAATTAAATGTAGAGTGGGGAAAGTTTCTAATTAAATATTTAGAATATTTAATTAAATGTGGAAAAGGAATTTAGAGGAATATCATTTGAATTTAAAATTCTAACTTATGATAATTAATATAAATAAATTATAAAATCTATTTAATTAATTAAGAGGAATATGGAAGATGGTAATAATTAAATAAACTTATTTATTTAATTAAATTAGAAGAATGAAAAAGTGAACGATATAAATAAATAATTAAATTTATTTATGTGTAGATCACTTTAGAAGATTAATTAAATAATTTATAGTTAATTACTTTTTAGGTTTGATTTAATGTGACTATTTTTAGATGTATACATTTCCCTTTTACTCTTTATCGCCAACTTGCATTTTTAGTTATTGTTCATTAAGAAAAAGTTTTCCATTCGTAGGCTTTTTTCGGTTCACATTTTTTAATAAATAGTATGCTTTCCTTGCAAAAGTAGTCACTAATGTTTGTATTAATGTTGCAAGTATCTTCTTATTTTGAGTTTATGTTCCATCATTAATAGTTTGAATTTCGATGCTATTATATACTGCCTCCAATTTTGTCTTTTAATTATGAATACCTTTTTTTATTTTTTAAAGGAGAATATTTTAAAGCTTTGCCTGAAGCTCTAAGCTCAAATACTATGCCTCAATTACCATAATATATAAATATTGTTTAACAAGAAAACTAAGAGGGGGGTGAATCAATTTTAGTAATTTTTAAACTTCAAAACCCTCATCAAAAGTTAGATTTACATGCATTCAGAAAACCTTTACTATGCTAATTTGTTAAATTTTTAAGTGCAGAAAAACAAATTGAAAGTATTAAAACCATGCACATAATGACACCAAAAATACGTGGAAAATATGATGAGGGAAAAACCACAATGAGGATTATCTCATAATATAAAGAATTCCAAAATTGAATACAAAGGCTCACTGCCAAAAAGGCTCACTACCAAGACCAGACACACTATCCAATGAGGGACCTCACTGCCACAAAATTACAAAGAAGATAGAAGAGAATTGTTACAAGGAGAAGACTATCTCAATGTGACATGGATTCCACCATAATTTTCTCACAAACTTGTAGACATGTTTGAAAGATAGAGTACACCTTCAACTCACTACCTTTAGGAACTCAACACTTTGAAATTCACACTGATCTACCCAAACTCAAATCACACATCACTATCTCACATCTATCTTGTCTTTCAAAAACATCTCAACTCATACTTATACTATCTTCAACCTTGAGACTCTTCCAAGGTCGGCCATACATAATTTGTATTTGCAAATTCAAATTAGGTTAGTGCCAAAGTATTCCCATGATGGAAGAGAATGAGGGTGACCTAAACAAATTCTTAATGAGGACCTAAATGAGTCCCAAAACACCTTAACATGCTTCTATGAGCTTCTCAAGTATTTTTTAACACAAGATCAACCAACACCTGTGCAAAATAGATAAAAAAATTAAGCACACACATCCTTTACTCAGTCCAATCTTTCCAGACAACAATTTTCACTTGAACACAATCTAAAGTAAGTAATAAATAGATGTAAATTCATCTAGAAGCTTCACAAAAAACTTCACTTGAAGAGAATGATCATTTTGTACATCTAAATATCCCTATCAGCCACTATAATTCACTGTAGCTCAGAAACTCATCAACAACAATACCAAATCTTAAATCCTCTTGAGCCAAGAAAGAGAGAAACCTTATTTAATTATTCTCTTAATTGCAATTCCTAAAACCAAAATGTAGAGAAATTCAAAGAAAATACATTTATCCCAAACCATTGCTAGAAAATGCACAGTTCACATACTAGTGAAAATATCTTGCACTATACAATGATCCAAATTCCCAAATTTGAGATATAGAAACTATCAACATCTATGAATAATAACTCAGGTCCATACAAGCATAGCATCAACCTAAAAGAAATGTGGAGCACATCATGAAGCATACACTGAATACTTTCATAAAACTATTTATCAAATTTTCTCAAAAGCACTTGGAGACCAAGTACTAGAGGCATTAGTTCAACACATTACTTCAATCTAACACCCTTCTAGACATAGCAACATAAAGATAAATTCATGTACTCATAGAACTTCTTCAACATCTCAACTATACATGCACAAACTGCAAACCTTCTTTATTACAATTTTCTCAATATCATCTACATATATAGCCAATAACCAACTTCCATACACATAGTTTACATCAATAACAATAACAAATAGTTGACATGAATGAAAACATCTTAATACTTGCAACAATCTCCCCCTTTTTCATTGATGGCAACACATGATGCAAAAAATTATTAAAGAAAACACAACAGATTTGAACACACTTTCTCATGCTTCCTTTTACTTTTTCTCCCCTTGTGTAAATAATTTTTTTGATATGATTCTTTCTCTATAGTGACCCTCCATGTCAGTCCTTCTGGGCATTTGGGTAAGTGGTTACTATGTTATATCGTTGTTGATTTGGTTATTCTATTATTGAAGTATGATTGAATTTATGAAGAAAACTTAATATTTTTATAAGGTCTTGATTGATCAAGTAATTATATTAAAAGTTGCTTGCAAAGTAATTTAACAAATTGAGAATTTTAAAATAATAATAATTACATAAATCAATTCAATGAAAAAGAAAGTAAATGGATATTCATAATTAAATTGAACTGTTAGAAGTATCGTTTAGATTGTATTTAATAATAAAAATTGAAAATTTGATTATCATGAGACCTTAATTAATTAAATGAGAAAAAGGTGATTTTAAATAAATCATTGTGATAAGATTTGAACTGATGTTAAAACTAGTGGAAATAGAAACAAAACGTGGGAAAGGATAATTATTTTAATTAAGTGCTTTAAAATAAATAAAAGGATAAGATTTCAGACTCATAAGAGAAAAAGGAAAGAAAAGATGGAAAAACATAAAAGCGTGCACATGCACCACTCAAAACTAGATTCAAAAAGAGAAACTTGCCAAATTTTATGGATCTTGCGTTTTTGAAAACTTATCTTGTTGAAAGCTTTATTTAATGGCGAATGTAAGGGTTAGAGGAGGAGGACTATTGGGAGGATTATGATGATTACTATTTCTTTTCTGATGGTTTTGTTCTCAAAAAAGAAAATCATAGTTTCTGGATTTGGGGATATGGGGTTCGAATTAAAATTATTCTTGGGCAATCGAGCCTGAAGAACGACATGGGGATTGCGAAGCAGGGGGTCATCAGATTATTCACTTCGTTCTCGGCGTAGGAAATCAAGTCGGTGTTGTTATTGATTTCTGTGTTCTCATTCTCTGATTTGAGTAAGTAGATTTTTCTTATTTCCATCGAATGATGAATTGAGAATGTTTCTAAGGTCGCTTTTCTCTTTATTTTTGTTCATAAAAGTCTCGGCAAGAGAAGGATATGATGTATTTCCTTACATAAATATCGTTGTGTCTATTTAGGGAAACTTGATTTCATTCCAATTGAAATTCAACACCCCCGATATTCATGCTTATACTTCACAACTAGGAAACGTTACCATTTTATGTTACTGCGATATTATTGTTGTTACTTTTTCCTTATTCGCTGCCTTGACTGTGTTTACCTCTTTCGATTAATTTTTGAGCTTAACCAGTTAGCACCCACTGAAGAATTCCTTCATGGGGCAGTTGAAACATAATTGCCTTGCCCTTGATAGTGGCTGGCTATGATAATATAGGGGATTGAAATATGAGATTTAGCCTTCATTCAGATTTGAAACTAGGTGTAGGAATTGATCACCATTTTGGACGGATCGAAATATATGTTGCACCTTTTGTATGGCCGACTCAATTATCTACCCAACGTGAACGTCATCGTACGAATCTATAACTCTTGAATTCCTTTCTAATCGAGGCACCGATTTCTTTCCTGTCAATGGCATAATTCGAACGCCGTTCCTGTTGAACAAGATCAAACGTATATGTTACGGAAGTTCAATCCTTCCCTCCAGCGGCTCCCTTGAACTCCTATCTCCTATCATATGCTTGAAATTCGGTTACATATTCATTAATATATTCAACTGTAACCATTGTTTCTAGATTATTGCTTTTAGCGTCACTAATAGCCTCCATGACATTGATCTTAAATCTTGAATCCTAAACTTCTTCAACTCAACCTTCCATCATGCATGCTTTAAATCAACTTTCTTTATACAAGCCATCCCCTGGTATCGATAGGTGAATTACTTTCTTGGTAGGACTGCGCCAGTCAAATCCTCTCCTCTAGCTGCAATTCTTGTCTAAGTTATGTAATAATCGATTGCGCATAATGAAATCTTTTTGATGAATGCTTTGCACTGAATATATTTCGATGGTGTTACTGATAGTAGGTGGTCATGTTGCCTCTTGTGTCTCTGCAAAAGTACTAAATTGGATAATACTCTGTCAAATCTCTTATCTGTGTATCCCTTTAATTTGCTCATTGTTGCCTTGCTATGTACGCGTGGATTAGCCAGCACCTACGTGGTTCACTTTGATATACTTTAGTGAGGTTTCTTCTTTGGTTGTCGTGGGTAGGATTTCTCTTCCATTGATATAATGTATTGAATGAATTATGATTGTTTCTTATAAATTTCATTATGATATTATAATCAACTGGTAAAATGATGTTTGTGTGTGTATGTGTAAATATGTAGTGTGAAAAGATGAAATTGTGTATATTGTTTTGCTTCATGTCCAAATGTAACTTCGTTATGCAACTAGTAAATAGATAGAATATAATTGGTTGTTTATAAATCTTCATGATTAATGCTTGGATTGTATTTGTGCGTGTCTAGATAATTGAATGATTGATTTTGATCAACTTACATTTAGATAAATGAAGATCGACAATCTCCTGAAAGTTATTTCCCTTATACACTTTTTACCATTGATTTGTAAGTCCTTTGTATGGATAGGTAATTAGAACTCTTGTGAGTATGAATGACTTGATTGTTCGAGTGGTTTGGTTTTCAATTTGAGAATGTGAGTTGTTAATGGCTATTGTTGTCATGTCTACTGGATTTGCTGAAGGTTATTTGTGTGCCAACTATAAGGGTATCTTGAGAGGAGAAGATTGAGGCTTCCCTTGGATGCCCAGTTGGTTGTTTTTGGATTTTGATTTGGAACTTAAGTTGATCTTGATTAACTGTGGTTGATTTGATGATTTTTTGTGTTGATTTTTAAGTTGAGTTGTGAATTGGTTGATTACTTTTGTTTTTTTGGTTGGTCAATATTGAAATGAATTCGTGGATTACTGTGTTGTTTATACTTCTTTGTTGAATCAATTGTGGTTTTCTCTTATTTGGATTTATGTCATGTGGGAAACCCTTGACTTAGTCTATCCTTCTATAAGATCTTAAGTTGTTTATTAGGGACTTCTAGAGGTGGGGAAATTGATGTTTATATTTGATCTTGTAAATTGATATTTGGCCCTATGTTTCTGCTATGGTTGTGATTTGAGTTTGCACATGGCTTTTACCATTTTATGGTTGTTGTTTCATATGATTCTGGCAAGATGGATTTTCCTCGCGGATGTTCCAGTTGTAGTTCAGTGTCCTTGTTGGTACAATCCCTTGGTATTAGATATTTATGTTTTGGGTTTTTAGAGAGAGTGGCTCTACATGGAGACTGATGCACAAAGGGGCTATCAAGGTAACCCACGTAGGGTTAGAGTAATAAGTGATAACCTAAATAATTAATTAGGGGGTGGTAGTAAAACATTAATAAGATAATTATGGATGTCTCGTCCGCCTATTAGGGCTATCATAGACTAAAGGTGGTTCGAGAAGGCCGTGGTTGGCAAGATCGTTGCCTCGTCTTCATGAGAGGTTAATAGTTCCACATGAGTAACTCTATGGAGCGACACCTTGAGATAAGTAGTCAGGATAACCATAGATGGAGGCGACACCTTGAGCTAGGTTGTCTAAATAATCTATGTATAGATGGAGGTGGCACCTTGTGATAGGTTGTCTGGATAATCCATGTAAGGCCATGCAATGAAACTCTCCTCTAGCATTCCCCTTTGAGTTGTTTTTTTACTACTTACCTCTGGAAGTGGTCTATTGATATGTTTTGGAAATCTATTGTTGCTATGATTAAAAAGTGGTTTATTGTTGTTATAGCAATTTATTGATGTTATGATATTTGATAGATTCTCATTCATGTTGGGGAACACTGTTGTATCATTTTTACTCTTGAATATTGTAATGAAATGTAATGATAAACCTTGTGTTACCTTTTATCCATTGCAGTTGTTATTCAATACATTGTATCTAGGAAATATGTCCTTTGAGTTTATATGATGATAGGGAGTTTATAATTATGAGTTTTAAGTTAATTATGTAGATGTTGTCTATACGTATGTGGATGGTTTCTTATTACTGATTTATCATGTATGTGTTACATTTGAAAATGTTTACTTTGTTATAAATTATATCTTTGGTTTTCATTCTTTGTCGTCGTTGTATGGATTTAAGTTTTGTAATGACTCCTTGTGTACCCCAAGGGATGTAAGTGTTAATGATTTTTTTTAATTAAGTTTCATGACTTAATGTGCATCTCATGTATGTTTAGATTTACTTTAAAAAATAAGTTGTATGGTAAATATTGTTTAGTTGTCCTTTGGGGTTCGCACAACGGGTCATTACATTCTCCCCCTTTGACATCAATGACCAACACAAAAGATATTTTACATTGTTCTCCCCATTTTTCACCAAGAACTTTACAATCACTAAATACCCCACCTTAGGAGTGCACCCAATCTACTGTAGAATGACAACACATAAGAATACCTACTCCCCTTGAGAGGTAGCTACCAATAATCAATCCACAAGGAAGATAGATCCTTAAATCCACTAGACTACTACATCTCCATATGCATCTAGTTCATGACAGGAGGGGCAATAACCCCCAATTTCTCCTAGAGATACTCAAAAGTATCTTTTGGAAGAGATTTTGTAAATATGTCTTTAATTTGATCCTTTGTAGGTATATAATCAAGCTTTACTTCATTCTCCATAAAATTCTCTCTCAAAGGTGACACCTTATTGATATGTGCTTTGCCCTTGAGTGGATCATTGGATTCTTTGAAGTTTTAATTGCATTTGTATTATCATTGGAAATAGAGATGGGATCATCATACATTATTTTGATATCCTTCAATGTATGTCTCATCCACAAAACCTACGTGTAATAGTATGTTGTAGCAATATACTCAACCTCTGTAGTGGATAAGGAAATTTAATTTTTCTTTTTTCTTAACCATGATATCCAACTACATCCAAGAAATAATGCTCCACCACTTGTACTTTTTCTATCATCAACACAACTTACACAATCTGCATCTATATAAGCTCTTAGTGTGAAATCAATATCCCTAGGAAACCATATGCCATAATCTAAACTTCCTTTTACATATATGAATATCCTCTTGATAGTTGCAACATGTGTTTCTTTGGGATCCTCTTGAAATTTAGCCACAAGAAAAACTACATGCATGATATCCAGTCTGGTAGTAGTTAAGTACATCAGTCCTCCAATCATTTATCTATATTTTCTTTTATCAGCCTTAGGTGAATCATCATCCTTGCTCAATTTGCAACTAGTTACCATAGGAGTGCCTACCAATTTGGAACCATCCATCCCAAATTTCTTCAAAATTTATTTTGCATAATTCAATTATGAAATAAAAATCCCTTTCTTTGTTTGATTGATTTATAGTCAAAGGAAGAAGTTCATCCTACCAAACATAGACATCTCAAAAAAAAATTGCATTTCTTCAATAAACATCTTACACATAGTTTCATTTCCTCCAAAATAGTGTCATCCACATACACAACTACTATCAAGATCTTATCATCTTCAATTTTGAAATGAGGATTTCTATCTACAATACCTTTTCTAAAATATTTCTAAATCAAATGGGTGATCCCACATACTAGTTTACAATTTTTGGCCAAACTGGACACTAAATTGATTTTTTCTAACTAAATATTCACTTTTAAACACCTATAGTGGCTAAACCGTTTGGAATTTGAAGATGATGCAAACTAGTAATTTGTGACATTTTTTTGTAAATTCTAAATATATTTTTCTCAAAAAAATTGGAATTAGATTGGACTTCTCTTTCCATCTCCTTCAAAAACTAGTTTTTTTTTCAGTAAACGCCATATTTAAAGAGTGACACTCACCGTATAACACATAATTTTTTTTTCCATGAAGGATAAAATTCTAATTTATTCAAATTTATATTTGTAACAATGATATATAGTGCTTCCAATTGGTTTCATAGTGTTTTATTGAATATTTTTTCCTTAATCAAGTTTTGAAGTCAAACCAATTACAAGTCAGACATAGGCGGACCATATAAAACATAATTTTTTTTGTATGTATCAAAATTCAAATTTTTTTTTGTTGGATCAAGAACTTCAATATTTGGTGCACTGATATTTTAAAAAAAATGATAATCTTCTATTTTTCCACATAATTTGTAGAATGAAGAGCCTGATTTTTGGTGAAAGGCCTACATTCAAAAGAAATAAAAAAAATATATAATAATTAAATTAAATTTATTTAAAACTATACTTTTTACGAAGCTTATAATAAGGATTGCATACTTACAAAAATTAGATTTCAAATGAATTCATTTGATCCCCAAAAGGGTAAATCAAAAGTGGCATTTTATCAACATTTTGATAGGTGTAAAGGAGACTCCATTATAGGTACGGTTTAAATATAGTAAGGTTCTATTCAAGGGGTTTTGATCTAAGGTGGTTTGATCAAACCCTCTTCAATTGAAATCCTTCAAATGGAACTTTTTAAGGCTTAAATCATTATATTTTCTAAAATTATGTGATTTCAACGAAAATCAGAATCTCCTAGAAATTGTAAACCAACATTGTGGGATCACCCAAAGATTTTTCCAATATAGCATACCAACCTCTTGGAGCTTTCTTTAAACCATATAAATCCTTTTTCAATATATAGACCATATCTGGTTTATCTAAAAATTGGAATTCCTCTAGTTGTTCTATGTAGACTTATTCTTCTAACTCACCATTCAAAAATGCAGACTTCACATCCATATGGTAAACTTTAAAGTCCTTGTGAGCAAAAAATGCATAAAACATTATAATAGCTTTCATTCTAGCCACCAAAGCTAAATTCTCTTGAAAATCTATAACTTCCACTTGTGAGTAGCCCTTACACACAAGCCTTACCTTGTTTCTTACCACTTCTCCATTCTCATTCAATTTTTTTCTGAAAACCCACTTACTTCCAATTATATTCTTGTTTTCTAGTCTAGGAACCAATTCCCAAGTTTTATTTTTCTCAAATTTCACAAGTTTCTCTTACACTACTTTCATCCAATGTTCATCTTTACATAACTCAATCACTATCCTAGGCTCAACTTTAGAAAATAAGCAATAGTTTACCTCAACTTCAACAACTTTGCTTCTAGTAGACTATCTAAGGAAAATACCTTCATCACATCTAGCATCAAAATTTCCTAAATTTTCTTCATCTCTTCTAATATAACATTTGATTCTAAATACCTTAAAATACTGGACAATAGGAATCCTTCCACACCGTAGCTCATAGGGGATCTTAATGATGTTAGATTTTTCTTGAATTTAGTTGAACACATAAACAACTGTGTGAATGGCTTCTCTCCAATAAACTTCTAGTAGAATTTCCTTTGTTATCATTGTTCTAGCAACTTCCTAAATTGTCCTTTTCTTTCTTTCAAAAACTCCATTTTGCTAAGGAGTTTTATGGGTAGACAATTGTCTTCTAATTTTTTGGGCTTCATAAAACATGTTAAACTCATTGTAGTTGAATTCACCACCTCTTTCATACCTCAAAAATTTTATTTTCAAATTTATTTCAGTTTCAACCATTGCCTTAAATTCCTTGAATTTATCTAATGCATTGTATTTCTCTCTAAGTAAGTCATGCAATTCTAGAATAATCATCAATCAAAAGCTTAAAATACTTGTCACCTTGAAGAGTTATCACCATCATAGGACCACAAAGATCTATATAAATCAATTCCAGTAGTCTAGTAGTAGATTGTTCCTTTGACATAAAGTTGTTTCTAGTTTGTGTTCCAAACTGATAATCCTTGTAGACTGCATTAATAGGCTTTGTAATTCTTGGAAAATCTATTGCATCTTGTATTTCACTAATTCTCACCATGTTCTCAAAATTCATATGACACATCCTCTGGTTCCATAGCCAACTATCATTAATTTGAGACATAAAGTAGTATCCATTAACACCTTTAAGTTGATAGATGTTTCCTTCTATCTTTTTTCCAATAACAATCATAGTTTTGGACCCTTTCCTAATTACACATTTTTCATCTTTGAACACAAGATTATATCCCTTTTTACACATATATCCAACACTCAAGAGATTATGTCACAAACCCTAACATAGTAAACACCACCAGTATTATGCTTGCCATCAAAACTGATTGAACCTATCCCACTAATATTAGGACCAAAATCATCTCCAAAATTAACTAAGCCTCCATCATATTTCTCAAGTTTAACAAAGTTACTTTTGTCACCAATCATGTGATTTGAGCAGCCATTATCAACAACCTACAAGTTCTCTTCTTGTTTAGCATGAAGATCAGAGACTGCAATACCTTCAAAATTTTCTAGACCACATTCCTTCACACATTTATCAAGAGTATTCATATTTTAAAGCTAGGAACAAGCATTCATTATCATAAAAATCTCCATAATCAGACTCATCATTAGAAATGTCAACTGTAAGTGTGAATAAGTAAAAGGTAAAAGAACAACTAAAACACTTCTTAATAAGACATTAGATCAAGATTAACATGAATTAAACTAATTTAAAACACTAAAAATCTTGAGGATGTCTCATTGTCTCCTATCTCCAAAGATTTATCAAGTTACAAAGGCTCTTAGATTTGCAAGCACCGTAACTATTTAAAATTCCTATCTAGAGAGCGGAATGGATGTTAAATGCAATGATTTGATGATTGCTAATTATTTCTAAATGATATGATGCTACTGTAAACTATCCTAATGAAAACTAATAAAAGGAAGCTACAGTAAAAACTAATGATGTTGTCATGATATGAAATCTACTGATGCCATGATGCTATAATGATACTAAAATGCTAATGTTAATGCTTATGATTTCTTTTTTTCTTGGTTGTATTCTTGCAGAGTAAGTTTGCATAATTTGGGATTTCTCAGATGATTTTCATGTTTCAGAAGGTTGTATATATAGATTTTCGGCAACATTTTTGCACAGGGGTAACACAACAGAGGCTGAGATTAAATCTATATATTTGAATGGTAAGAGATGAGAAGGTGGAGTTGATCATGAAGGATTGTTCCTCTCGATGAAAACACCAGGAAAGATGAGAGGAAAGATTTGAGGAAGAATATTGAGAGGATTTCTTGTAGGTTTGTACCCGAGGCTTTTCCCGTGAATGCCAGTTAAATTAATTAGATTTGAAAAATATAATTTTATTGGTGAGTGAATAGAGGGATATTTGATTTATTATTTTATTTAAATTAGCAAAAAGAGAGATAAATAGTTTAATAAAACCAACTATAGAAGTTGTTTATTAAATTAAAATAGAAGAAATAGGATAATTAAATTAAAGATTTTAGGATATCTTTATTTAATTAAGAAAAAAATATGATAAGATAATTAAATAACACAAACTATTAAAGTTGTGTATTTTTAATTTAGGATAGAATTGATGGATAAAGTATAGAAGAAACAATAATGATAATAATTTAATTTTGTTTATTTACTTAAGAGGAAAAAATGTGATAAAATAAAAGAATTAATAGTGAACTTAATATAAATAAATATTTCTATTTATTTACTAAGTAGATGAATTTAGGATTAATTAATCAAATAAACTATATTTAATTAATTAGATTCTCCAGATTATTTTTAGGTGTCTACATTTTTCCCCTCTTTGAAGTGATGTGTTTATGCATTACTTCAAAGAAAATTTTGTCTTGCTACTACTAGTATCGATGAAAAAAAATTCAGAATGCCCCAAACATGTTTTCAGGTGATTGATGGATATATATGCCCCCTCGGGAGATAAATTGATGTTTTTTTTTTGAATTTTTTTTGAAAATTTTCAAATTTTTTATGATTTTCTAATGATTTGATATAGATTCGATGAAGATTTGATGAGGAAATAATTTATCTCCTGATAATTGATGTAGAAAGTGCCTCTGAATGAGGTTTGAATTAAGCCTCCTTGTGTTTGATGATTTTCAATCGTGTCAACCTTTGATTCGATATTAATTGATGCTCCTGATCAAGTAGATGATGTTCGACCTCATGATAGGCAAGGTGTGATGATTGAGTGGTGATAATTATCCACATGATAGGTGAGGAATAATTATAGTTTGATTAATGAACCTCATGGTAGGAGAGGTTGATTTGATGTATTGACCTCATGATAGGCAAGGTTGATTTGATGTATTCATGTCATGATAGGTGAAGATCAATGATAGGTTGATGATTTTCCTCATGATAGGTGAAGATCAATGATAGGTTGGTGATTGATTGACCTCATGATAGGCGAGGTTCAATGATAGTCGCTCATGAGATTTGATCAAAGTATCACCAGAGCTGAATAGATTGATAGGCTAATTGATTTTTGATTGATTGATAATATTGCTGATTTACAATATGTTATGATCATAGGAGGATTTTAGAGTTCTTCCCAAAGACGTAGGACATGATTTTGCATTTGGTGTAGGTTGATATAGATATCATTAGTTGATGTCGAAAATCTATAATTCAGATACAAAACTATTATGAATGCAATCTAATTTAACCATGCAAATCTACATATGCAAGAATTACCATCTTAACAATCCATTCATCATTCTTTTTATCATCATTGAGCTTTTAAAATGTTGAAAGTGAGTACAAGCATCGATGGTATGAGTTATACCATGATGACCTAAGTACTACTTCCATGATTTTTGATATTGCAAGTAAACACAAGCATCTCAATATAATTAAACCGAGATGAACTAAGCATTTATTTGCGTAAACAGACAAGAATCAATCACTTTCCTATATGAATTGGAATGTCATCCATGATACTTTGTAGAGCACTTCCCATGACAATTCACAGAGTAATTATGATTAATTTATAGAAAACAAACAAATAAAATATCATTCTCCTTGCTAGCTTCTCTAGTTCAATACATCATCCAGTTTCTCCAAATAAATGATAACAATGATCAAAGTACAACCTATCTATATTTTTCTTAAAGTATTTCAATCATTATTCAGATTTAGATCATCCATCTTGATTTTGTCATGTTTTTGTGTTTTCAATTTTTGGATCAAACTAACCTAAAGACCTATCCTAGGGGCCTCGGGGGTTGATCAAAGATTAGCCTTTCCTATGTTATACACGAAAGACCACGTAGTTCAACTAACATAGACACATGTTTTTGACTTTTTGAGACTGACTTTTTGACTTGTTTTTGTATTTTCTATTGTGATATGGATGTCCAATGTGTTTTTGATGGTGATTGATGTTTGATGTTGGGTTGTGTTTCAAACATTTTTTATTTTTTGTTTGTCTTCCTATTGTTTGTCTATTTTGTTAATCTCAATATTTATTTCCCCCCAATGAGGTTGAGATGTTTCCCACAAAATAGGGTGAGACATAGCTATATTGCCAGGTTATGTACATGAGGTTTTCATGCACTTTTCAAATATTATGATTATTTTTGTTTGTTTGTTTATTTTTGGGGGATTTTTTAGGATATTTAAGATGAAATGAGATGATATGACTGATTGAAGGAAAAAGATGCCCCATAATAGGGGTAATTCAACCATGGATAAATGATAGATCAAAATGAAATGTTCACTACAAAACATGTCACACAAGAAACATATCTCTTTTCAAAAGATGATAATGGTTGATTGATTAAGATGCTAGGAATGATTTATTCCATAAGGCATGATGATGATAAGTACTTAGGATCACTAATTTCCTCTAAGTATGATAATATTGATGATTTTTGATGATTGATTGAAAAAAGATATGAGGATTGGATAATGTTTTGTAGCTAGGCTCAAATATGATTTGCATGATAAGATTCAAGGTTGTAAAGGGAAATGGTGACATGGATTTTGATAAGCTAGGATATATGGAATGGATGAAAGAAATGATAAAAATAATGAATGATATGATCAAGATCAACTAGATAAGATACAAACACAAGGCCCAAGTATTTTTCCCCCATTCCTCATCAAGACCAAGGAAAGGAAGAAAGGATATATTTAGTAAGAATGATGGAATATGGATAAGATGAAAGATATGGTATGGAAGATATGGATAAAGCATATAGGATAAGATATATGATGTTCAAGAAGATCCTTAACCTTGTCAAGATCAAAGGTGGAAATGTAAGGAATGAGCATAGAAAGGATAATGACCATGAATGATAAGATGGGCGAAACTTGTCCCTAAGTGTAGAGTGCGAGATGAATATGGAAGATAAGATATGGATGATAGTGAAATGGAGGAAGGAATTAAGCATCAAGTTTCACAACCAAATATCCCTCTAATAAACCATGGAAATGGTAATTATACTCCTAAATGTTCACAGATTAATGATATGATGGAAGAATCTAAGGATTTATGCAAAGGTTTGGATTAAAGGAGAATGATGGGGGATAAATGTTGGATAATGGATACGAGGTTCGAAGGCCTATTGATGGATAGATGGAAAGGATGGCAAGATCAACATTGGCACACACCTTGAAGGGTGGTGGTGTGATGGAGGAAAAATGGATTTGGAAGGTGATAGGTTATTAGATGGAAAATTAGAGGAAGCCTTTGGATTAGAAAATTTGGATGCCAATTTAGAGTTTATTGCTTCTATGAGACTTTTAGGAATCGACATGACTTTTGACTTTGATTTTTGCTTTGTGGGCCTTTGTGTCCTTTGATATTTTTCTTTTTTATTTATGGACCTTGGTGGTCTTTAAAAATTTCCTTTTTGCTTTGATGGGCCTTTGTGACCTTTTGAAAATTTCTTTGGATTTTGGATCAAATTATCTTTTATTTTTGCATGTCTCTTCAAGGAGACATGTTGATCCTTTGATACATGTGAATTTTGATATAGAAGCTTTTGATATTTGGCACCCAAATTTCTTCCAAGAGCAATGGGAGGGGTGGATTGAGATGAATGATAGGGATGTATTATGGATGAGTTACTATGGGTAAAATTTTGAAAGGGCATCAAGGATGTGTTCCTTTGTTGTTCTTGAGAAATAGGATATGGACCTAGGATAGAGAAAAGGTTTGATGGACTAGGATGAGAACCTAGGATAGATGGAATGTTTGTTGGATTAGGATGAGGACCTAGGATAGATGGTAGCTTTTGATGGAGTAGGACACTTAGGTGTATAACCAAGGCCATGGTGATATGGGTTTCTTTGAAAATAAAGGGGTTCTAGGATACCTTGCTCATGAAGGCCTAATCCTTTTCTTTTGTAATTCATACTTTGACACATTTGTTTACCAATGGGATATGTATTGTTTGTGAAACAAGATGTGAGTCCATTTTGAGGATGATATGATATGGATGAGAGGATAGGTGTTGGAAGTAAACTAGAATGGATAAAGGTGGAGGATCCCAATTTATAGGTGCGGGGTTCATGGATAGCTTGAATAGGTGTGATAGGCTCTTGATATGGAGATGATGGGGTGTTTTGATCTTGAATTGGAAAAGGATTATGAAGTGGTATGAAAGGAATATCTTGATCATGAGAAGGATAATCATCTTCATGGGATGAAAGGGTATCCTTGAATGGAAGTATATCTTGATCTTGATGAGGAAGGGATTGATGAGATTTTGTACAAATTATGTCTTGATAATTAGTTGGTAAGACATCATTAGATAGGATGGAATAACTATCATTCTCTTGTGATGCAATAGAATCATGAGATGGTATGGATTGATTAGATTATGTGGAAGAAGAACTTGGAAGGATACTTGTCTCTTGAGATGGAAGGGAATTATTTTGGATGAAAAGTTAAAGGATGGGATCATCATAAGATTCTTGAGAAATGAGATCTTGATAAAATATTGGAAGAATTTGTGGAATTTTGATATCATTGGATGGAGTGGAAATAATATTTTGATCTTGATGTGTAGGGGAGTCTATGCTAGCATGCTTTGGATTGAGAGATTGGCAAGAATCATTGGATGTTGAAGATATGATAGAAGAGGATGATTGGATTGAATTGTTAACTTGAGTGAAAGAATATTGAGGTTTATTTTGGCTTATGGTGGATGGAGATAAATGCATGACACGGCAATATTTCTCAATATCATTTGTGTTTGAGGATTTAGATTTGGGCTTATTGATCTTTTGCAAAAATTCAACAAAATTGAACTTGGATGATGTAGTTTTTGGTGAAGAAGATCTCATGTTCATTGTTTGGTCAAGATGATATGGGGAGATGTATGGCAGTAGATATCTTTTTGTGGTTTCTCTTTGTATGTCTTGGAATTGTTGTTGAAGGTTTTCCATCCGCTGAGTTAAAGCCTTTAATTGATCCTCATCTATTTCAGCCATGGTGGTTTGAGTTTCAATTTCTTGTTCTTTGGATTTGTGAGAGATTTCTTGAAAAACATTGTGAATTTCCAATCACTAATCATAAATTTCACTGTTTCATTCTATTTTGACTATTTTGTGTTTTTTTTTTTTGATGATCTTTATCTGGATTTTAATGATTTTGGAATACACAACACTCAAATGAAGACAATTTTTTTAAGAGTTGTAATTTAAACAGATAGTGTATGTTCAAAAGAACCACACATGGTCCTATTTTCACTAGTTTGATAATAATAAAGCACTTCAAATAGACTCACTCTTAATAGTCAAAAGGTCATCATTATACTCAACAACCCACATCTTAAAATTGAGTCAACTCACACAGCCTTGTCACCCCCTAGAGGGTGCCCATGTTTTTGTCTTTTCCAAGTGTGCACTCAAGGTTAGATTTCTCAATCCCTTGAGAAAATGGTCCATGGAAATTATATGGTGAGTGCCTTGGGGGTAGATTCTTCCCTCCCCTTGCACTGCAAGTATTACAATGTATGGTTACTGACTCAGTTGGATACAACACTAGGTTCTTAGAAAGGGTTTTTGTTCAGAGCATAAATAATAGTATCCCTTCAGAAATCTCCCAACCTTTAGAACAAAGGTTTTAGGGATGATTATCTTGCACACTTCCATAAAAAGTGGGTTTCCCTAGATTTTTTTTAAATTTTATAGTGGGGTGGAAAAACCTGGCTTTGGTTTAAACCCACTTAGGTCATTATCATAGGATGAGTACTTTTTCCCACTAGGACATGCCTTCTAAATGATGTAATAAAACTTGAAGAATGCATAAAAAGGATGAGTCTAGCTTTTTGGATCACCTAGTTAAGGGGAGAGCATATGTTTATCAACCACACAAACAAAAAAATCACTTGTTCAATTTTAGAGCCCAAACAAAAATTTTCTATTGAAGATGTTGCTTCACAAAAAGACATGGTGTTCATTTTTAAATCCCAAATTGAAAAGTCTGGTGACTACCCTAGATTGATAATATTTTAATCCAAATGAAAATGTGACTATCCTAGGATTGATTCATTTTTAAGCCAACTGAAAATGTGTCTAACCTAGATTGATTCTTTTTAATCCAACTAAAGAAATGAAACTTACTGGTCACGAACATGTTGGATCCAAAAATGAATTAAACATAGAAGTGCTATGATAGTGCTCAAAAGAACTATAGAAATACTCAAAAGTGTTATAGAAATAGCTTGAAATGCTATAGAAATGGCCCAAAGTGCTATAGGATTTTAGAAACATGCTAAAATAGATGTTGTATGTTACTGTCAGCCTATGTTGGATGATAGAATTGAAGCGCTAAAACAGTCCTTCAAAGCGCTATAATTTTCCTTAGAAGTGCTAGAACAGAGTTCTGATGTGCTATAGTTTTTCTCAGAAGTGCTATAGAATATTCCAATTGAATGCTAAAAAAAATAACACCATATTCCTGTATGAAAAATTTCTAGAAAAATTTGTTAAAAACATGGGGTACGGTCCCAAGGTGGGCACCAGAATGTAAGTGTGGAAAAGTAAAATGTAAAAGAACAACTAAAACACTTCTTAATAAGACATTAGATCAAGATTAACATGAATTCAACTAATTTAAAACACTGAAAATCTTGAAGATATCTCATTGTCTCCTATCTCCAAATATTGATCAAGTTACAAAGGATCTTAGATTTGCAAGCACCATAACTATTTAAAATGCCTATCTAGAGAATGGAATGGATGCTAAATGCAATGATGTGATTATTTCTAATGATTTATAAATGATACAATGCTACTGTAAACTATCCTGATGAAAACTAATAAAAGGAAGCTACAATAAAAACTAATGATGTTGTCATGATATGAAATCTATTGATGCCATGATGCTATGATGATACTAAAATTCTAATGTTAATGCTTATGATTTCTTGTTTTCTTGGTTGTATTCCTGTAGAGGAAGTTTGCATAAGTTGGGATTTCTCAGATCATTTTCATGTTTCAAAAGGTTGTATATATAGATTTTTGGCAACAGTTTTGCATAGGGGTAACACAACATAGCTGAGATTAAATCTAGAGATTTGAATGGTAAGAGATGATAAGGTGGAGCTAATCATGGAGGATTGTTCCTCCCCATGTAAACACAAGGCAAGATGAGAGGAAATATTTGAGGAAGAAGATTGAGAGGATTTCCTGCAGGTTTGTCCCTAATGCTTTTCCTGTGAATGCCTGTTAAATTAATTAGATTTGAAAAAACTAATTTTATTGATGAGTGAATAGAGGGATATTTGATTTATACTTTTATTTAAATATTTTTGGTTTATTTAAATTAGCAAAAAGATAGATAAATAACTTAATAAAACAAACTATATAAGTTGTTTACTAAATTAAAATAGAAGAAATAGGATAATTAAATTAAAGATTTTAGGATATCTTGATTTAATTAAGAAGAAAATATGATAAGATAATTAAATAACACAAACTATTGAAGCTGTTTATTTTTAATTTAGAATAGAATTGATGGATAAAGTATAGAAGAAATAATAATGATAATAATTTAATTTTGTTTATTTAATTAAGAGGAAGAAATGTGACAAAATAGAAGAATTAATAGTGAACTTAATATAAGTAAATATTTCTATTTATTTACTAAGTAGATGAATTTAGGATTAATTAATCAAATAAATCATATTTAATTAATTAGATTCTCCAGACCAGTTTTAGGTGTCTACACCAAGATGTTCATTAACATAATATGCTCTTTTGATCATCTTTACTTTATTTTCTATACCTTCCCTATGTTTATTTCTTTCAAATCTTTTTGGACATCTTGAATCATACTAACCTATTCCTCCACATCTAAAATATTTAAATGGTAATTTACCTTGATACTTACCAGAGCCATTTTTCATTCTTCTTACAAAATTATCTTCCACTTCATCAAGAATTTTTTCATCCAGATCTTCCACCTTTCTAGTCTTGAAAGAAGTTTCTATCTTTTTTCCATTTTTCAAACCAACCTTTCTTTTTCAAATGAGGTTAGAATACTAATTAAATGATACTTAGTATAAGTATTATAATCCACAATTTCCTCTATAGTAGATACCTTTTCATTGTATATATCAAGGAGTGTTTTGAGTACCTTCTTTAATATCCTAGATTCATGTATTTGTGCAATGAGTCCTCTCATTTCATCTACCAGCTCATCTACTCTCTGCATGTAGGATTTTTTGTTCTCATCTTCATCAATTCATAGGATCTCAAATTGTGCTTCCAAGTTCTACAAATTTTATTTTTTACCCTTTTCATCTCCTTCATACATATTTTCCAAATTATCCTAGACCTCTTTAGTAGTCTTTAGATTCATAACTTTAACTAATTTGAAATGTGAAATACTATTTATAATAATCAATGTTTCCTTATTGTTGATTTCATGCACTATGATCTCATCAACAATACTTGGATCATTTTTAGGAGCAACATACTAGTTCTGAATATACTTTTCAATTTGACATCCAAAGTATGAAAAACATCCCCCTATCTTCATTTTCCAAAATGCATAGTCAGTTCCATCAAACCTAGTACAATCAATAGTGATCTTGTTCACCATCCTAGACCTTCCTTAAGCAGTTGAGCTCCTCCCAAAGGAACACCACTCTAATACCAATTATTGGAAAAGATAACTAAGAGGGGGATTGAATTAGTTGTAACAATTTTTCAACTTCAAAACCCTCAACAAAGTTATATTTATATGAATTCACAAAATATTTAATTTATTGATATGTTAAATTGTTAAGTGTAGAAACACAAACTGAAAGTAGTAAAACCATGCACATGATCACACTAGATTTGCATGGAAAACCCAATGAGGGAAAATCCATAGTGAGTATTAGCTCACAATATTGTAGTGCAGGAAAATGCATACCCTTGAATTTTCACATTTCTTTGGGCTTGTCTTTCTTTGTTTATTCTTATTTATGTCTTAATTGGTCCTTATTTTCATCCACAAGCCTAATAAAATATATCTTTTATGGCTAATTCAGACAAACATCAAAGGGTAAATGATAATTTATTGCCTTTGGCTATGTGTCCGTTATTTTTGGACTGGGACTAAGCCACCACCTAGGGCATCTTTATCCTCCAAAGTTCTTGGGACCCTCTTTCAAATGCACCTTAAATGGGCCCCTTTTTGGAGTTTGTGCCCCAAGTATTGAGCTTCAGGACTAAGACACCACCTAGGACATCTTAGTCCCCCTTAAGTTATTTTTGGGATTTAGTTCCAAATCTTGGTGGGATTTAGCATATTTTAGTTAAAGAATTCATATGTCCACTTGTTGTGGTGTAATTTTAGGAGAAAGATAGATAAGTATAAATACAGGGTTATTTCACTCATTTTCTCATACCTAACAATCTAACAAGCAATCTAACTATCCAAGCATTCAAGTATTCAATCATTCAAGATCAATTCATCAAGCATTTGGAGCCATCATCAAGATTCAAGCATCATATCAAGGATATTCTTGCATCATGTATGTTTTTGAGCTAACATTTGTGATGTAGGGTTTTGATTAGTGCAAGCAATTCAATTCAAGAGCTATCAAACATTCAAGCATTTCAAGCTCTATATTATATCTAGCCACCTCACACAAGTATGAAGATTTCATAACAAGGGTTTGGAGAGTTGCAACATAGCGTTTTTTTCATTCATCATCTCGCTTCATTATTCTATTTCATCCCAAGGTTTAATTACCAATAAGGGGTTTGGCCAAGGAAAACCCTCATTTACTATCAATCAACAAGGTTTTCCTCTCTTGCATTTTTATGTTTTAATATTTAGGTTGAAGAATTTAAGATCATTTGAAGTGAAAACTTGCATTGCAAAGTTGTCATATTCATGGAAACTCGCCTATAGGTTAGATCTAGAAGTTTTAGAACCTAAGATCTAAGAAGAAGGAAGTACAAAAATTGAGCCTTAGGATCGCATTTAAATATTTCAAAAATTCAGATCAAGACTAAGTCAGAAGCAAGGGCATCTCATTCTTGCAAGTGGTATTTTGTAGAGATTCTTTCATATTTTGTTCTGACATCTAAATATTTTGCTCCTGCCCCAAAAAATAGCAGCTAGATAAAGACAATAGTAAGGGTGTCTTATCCTCCCTAGTATATTTTGACAACATTTTTGCATTTCTAGAATCCTCATTACATTTCCAAACTTCTCAGGTACACATACCCTAACTTGATGTTTCTTAATTTCATCATTTACACTCATTATTTGGCTTGCATTACTAGGTTTTGTGAGTTGAATGCTAAATTTGTCTTTCCCAAGGTTTTTCTTGGTGGTGAGCCCCTCAATGCTTAAAGAACAACCTCCTAGGTATTTCTTTATTGAGAATTAACTCACCTTTATGTTGATAGTCAATCTAATTTGGGATCCTAGGGAAATTCTTGAATAGCAATAGGATAAGAATGGTGTTATATGACCTACTCCATAAAGCACCCAATTCCCTTATTTTTCATTTTGGTGAACCTGACCCTTTTAGAACATTCATTCATTTTTATGTTTTGGAGTTCATTAAGGTCCTAGATCTAGGTTGCATTTATTCTTGCATTGCATCTTTCATTGGTGAAAGTGCATATATGGTGCATTTTTGAATTCTTGCATCATTTTACCTCATTGAAAAATTGAAAAGTGCATTGTTAATCATTCTAATTACATTTACGAACATTGTTATTGTATTCAAAATTGAAAAAAAATCATCCTATTGCTTGTCATTAGTTACTTTTTCTTACATTCATTTAGCCACTTTTATGTTTCTAAACATTAGGTCCCTAAATAGGAAACTTGGGAACACTGTAAACAATCAATATTTTATTATTTTTTTGAAGAAAACCATTACTGGTACTAAAACACCCTTACTAGCACCTTTGTCCCTCTATGGTTTTTTGGCTCAAAACCATGTATTTTCTATTTTCTTCTTGTTCCAATTTATAGAACCTTAGAATTCCATTAGTAGGACCAAGATGCCCTTATTGGCATCTTAGTCCCTATTGGCTTTGAATTTCTATTTTTCAGGATTTGATATTACTTTTTTGTTCTTTTGCTTGCTCCTTTTAGTTTTTTGTTATAGTTTATAGAGTTACTATTATTTCAATTTCTTCTATTTCAAGTATAATTGTAAGCATAGAATGTGTAGACACCGAAATCTGGTTTAGGCTTGCGACTTCAATATTCTTCATAATTTGTATTCTTCATGGTCATGATTAAATAATTCCAATTATTTAATTATTCTCTATACTCTTCATTTCTTCTATTAATTAAATAATCTTAATTATTTAATTAATTCATATTTTCTTTATTCTATCTGATTAATTAAATAAACGCTTTTTATTTAATTATGATACTAATTAACCTTCTTCTTGTCAAAATTAAATATATAATTATTTAATTTACCTTTATCATATTTCAACTATAATTAAATGAATTCTTTTATTTATTTAATTATTCACTTAAAATCCCTTCATCACTTAATTAAATAAATATTATTTATTTAATTATTCTTCAAATATCGATTCTTGAATTAAATGAATTATTTAATTCATTAATTCTATTTTAACTCATTCCTCGATATTTTAGATAATTATGTGAGTTATCTAAGTATTCACTTTTACTCGACTCGACATCTATTTTAATCACTTAGTTAACTCTTGATTTAATGTCTGAGTGGCGTTCTTGAGTAATCTCTTCGTCAGATCATTTAATCGTCTAGTTCTAACTCATTTGCGTGTACATGTGGATTAATTAAATATTCCTATTTAATTAATTAAACTTTGTGCATTCATTCGAACAAGAGTTGATTTAATCAATCTTCATCTTTGTCATGCAAAGATATTTCTTTTGTTTTCGAATACCGAACTGAAGATTAAATCATTTATTTAATCTTTAATTCTATTTCTAGTTTGTATCACTCATGTCACTACTGACAGTTATCAGAATGCATGTCTAATCTATCAATCTCAACCATCTGTTAATCTTTCGATCATGGCCTGTCATTCGAATAATCAATTTTCAATAAATTGATCTATCATTCTTCATTCCAATCTCTCTCGAAATCGAAATCTCTTTTTGAATCTTGCGAGCACTTGTCTTAAATCTTTGATATTTTTCTAATCACTATATTAGGCTATACTTGCACAAACTACTAAAAATCTAAGGGCAGTTATACTACAACAACAAAATGGAGAAGGGCAATCGAGATGAATCATGGAAATATGTTTGAAATTGGTGAGATTGTTTTAGTCTGTTTACGTTCTACTTTCCTTTGTTCTTTGTTGCTTAACATTAGATTTGCATATTAGATTTATTATTGCATGTTTTCTTTTAATCTGTTTCTTGTGCACTTTCCTAGCGTTACATTTGGTGAACCCAACATGAAGACACCATCTTTGCGAATTCGTAGGTCTTTTATTTTTCATTTTTGTAGATTTTTCGTATGGAACAATGCATCTGACAATTCTTGAACCGCAATTGATTGGTGAATACTGAGCCACAATTGAAGAAAATATCGATGCATCTAACTGGTAACACAACGACGCAATTGACTGGTAAAATTTTATTTATGTTTTCGGGAATCTAAAATTTTCAATTGATTTGTGTGTTACTAATATCTCATTTTTAGTATGTGGCCATTTGGAGTTAACAAGATTTTGTAGGATGACTGACGAAGACGATATTGAAAACTACTAACGAGTTTTTCTGTAGGATGCTTGTTGAAGACCCCAGTTAATTTTGAAACAGATTATTTGGTAGCGTAGCAAATCTTTCATTTGGTTAAAATTAACAAGTGTCTACTGTGTTTGGTGCGAAAGCACAAGTTTGGTTACCCTCATGACTTGGTACATCAAAGTATCCTCTCCCCTTGTGCATTCGTACGATCCTGGGTGTAAGAGAAACAGTTACCAACTCTAGAACTTGGGCCTGTTCTGGTGGGAAAAAGTACTCACCCTAGGACAACTCAGACCGGTAGCACCCTGAACCTGAGGGACTTCTAGCTAGTATATAAAAGTGGGTTCTTGGGGAAAACCCAAGAATCACGAGTATGGTTCTGACAAGATGGATTTGAAAGGGGACTCTCACTGTATGGATCATGCCCCACGAACAGAATTCCCATACTCAATACCTTTTTTTTTAGAGACCAACCTATTTATGGTCGTTGCTTGGTATAGTGTAGGGTACACTATCATGCCCGAAGATACTCACTACTGATCCCCTTGAGTAGAGATAGTAGTTCTTGGGAGGTCATTGCCCAAAGAATTCAAAATTGGTGTGCTCGAAAGACGTTAATGAGCCGTGGAGGCGAGCCAATGCCACCAAATTTCTAAGCTATCCGCTCTCGAGAAGGAAAGGTGTTTATCACCAATCCAAGGTATAAAAGGTGGGCTATACCAAGTATACAAACCCTAGGCCTTTGGCCTATGAGGATGTGCTTGTCTGTTATCAACTTAAACGTTCTTTGAGTCCAAAATCGAAACTGAAAACACTTTGTCTTATGATTGTCTTTGATTGTCAGAATTTGATCACAGAAAATAGAGTCAGTTTAAATCTCATCACTGAAAATACACAGAGAGTTGCAACTGTTCACCAGAAACTCGCAATTGATTTTTAGAGTCGCATCTGTTAAATATTTAGTCACATTTGTTATTAGGAGTCACATCTATTAAATTTCAAGTCGCATATGTTATCACGAGTCGCATATGTTTAGCTTTGAGTTGGATCTATTAGTATCAGTCGCATATGTCTAGAGTAGAGTCACATCTGCTAGTTTAACTCACACTTTCTTTGCAAAAACCACATGCATTATATTCTGAGTCACAATTGTCATTACAAGTTGCATCTGTTAGAAGGTTAACCACATCTATCAGAGTCACACATTGAATTTTACTAGAGAAACACAATTGATCATTGAAAAACCACAACTGTAAACTTGAACCCCAACTGTCAAATCCTGTGACACATCTGTTTGATTATCAGAAGACCAGAATTCACAGTCACTGTCTAGTCAACACGATTATACTAGTTTCAGTTGTCTTTACACAAACTGTCCTTGAACAAAAACCTGAAACAATTTGCTCAGTTTTGCATCCTTTAGGTTCATTTGGTCATTACCATAGTTGTCTTAATTCAGAGTTTAGTTTCATCTTAGAACACATATTACCTTGCATAAAACTTCTAGAAAGGTCACTTTTATGAACTCTAGGACTAGTTCACCATCTACACTCTAGAAAAGTCATAGCGTCAACAAAATCTGTCATTGAACCTAGTTTTATCAGTATATCCTTTGTCCTACACAGAGTCCTCCTAGCTCATCAGTCTAGTTAGGAAACTCAACTTGTTTTTTATCCTTGTCCTACATTGGTTCCTTGACTTAAACTAAATTGACGCCTTGGTTAGACTTTAGGTAGTTGGTCCCTTTGTCTCAGGTTCACAAAATTGACTACCTTAGAAGCTTGCTTAGAATTTGCATACTTGGACACTGTCATCCTAGGATAACATCATTTTAGACATACCTTATTCACATAGAAAATACCAAAAAAATAGTTGCATTCATTCCTTATTTTCATACGAAAATCCCAAAAACATAGACTAGAGTCGTACTGTTCATAGATATAGTTTTGCATTTCCTACATATTGAGCTTATCTTACATGGTTGAAACTAGGTCTAAGAGAAGAGAGAGAAAACATGTCGAACCCAAACGAATTCATCAATCCATTTTCTTCAAGACCTCATAAGACTCTATTAGACAAATTCACCACTAGAAACACTTAAGGACATATTGCAGTAGAAGACATAGAGGCTACTGCACAGGACCCTGAGTTTTCCTCTTTTGTAGATGAGTACCTAGCAAATGATCGACAATGATACTTAGCCAAATTGCTAGCTGAAGGTGCTACCTTACCTTTAGGATTTGATATCAACACCTTACAAACTCAACCTACACAAGGGACAAATACCATGACTGCTAGTACTACTATACCTCAGGTTAGCACAACTATGCCATCTACTACACCTACACAGAGTACAATAGTCCATACGTCCCCATTTGGTACATCTAGCATGACATTGGGATTTAATTTCACTATAGGGGCTTCATCATCCACTCCCTTTGATCCTCTTGTTGGGAGTAAAAGACCTAGAACTTCAGCTTCTACACCTTATGTCGGTGTCACAACTTCACAGTCAATAGTCATACCTAATGCTAGTATCACAAGTACCATACCATAGTTGATGGCCATACCTAGTGCTCCAGTCACTAGTACTATACCACAGATTACACAAACAGGGGGCATTCCCTCCTTCCAATATGGCAATTAGAATCCATTCATGTAGTTTTTGAGTCAGAATGTATTTTCCCAAACTGGTACTCAGAATCCATTCACATAGATTCCGAATCAGAATTCATTCTCTCAAATCGGTGGACTCCAATCATTTACATAGATTCCCAATCAGAACCCCTTTTCTCAAAGTGGTATTCAGAATCCGTTTACACAGATCCCAGGTCAACACCACTTTATGAAAATTCTAGACTAGAACACATTTACCAACATTTTGAATCCAAATCCACCTTAGATGACAATGTTTAATCAAAACCTATCACGAGACTTTGGATTTTAGAACACATACACGGATCTGCATAATCCCCCTAACACATCTTTGACCCAAGTTGACGTCTTACAAACACAAATGCATGCATTACAAACACAAAAGGATAACATGTCGGTGTCAACTAAGAAATCATTTTCAACAAAGGACATATGCCCATTCCCTTTTGATAGATCATTGTACATGACCCCTTTCCCTCATGGATATGTCATACCGAATCTCCCTAAGTACAATGGCAAACAAAATCCAATAGAACATATAAGGGAATTTTCTACCATATGCATAGATGTCGCTTATGACCCCACGTATCTTATGAGACTATTTCCAAGAAGTCTAGTAGGAATTTCACTAGAGTGGTTTTCGGGTCTAGATTCTGGCATTAGATCTTGGGGTGAACTGGTTGAGAAATTTGTGGAGCAATTCTTCTTCAACATAGATCACGAGATAAATATAGCAACCTTGTGTCACACAATGCAAGATGAAGGGGAAACATTCATTTCTTTTTTCTAGAGATGGAGAACTATAGCTAGTAGGTGTCCTATCGAGATACCTGAAAAACAAAAAGTTATAATGTTTCAAGAAAACCTTCATGCAAAACTCACGAGTAACTTAAGGGTACATTGTTGTACATCTTTCTCAAAACTAGTGGAAAAAGGGGTTATAATAGAGAAGGATCTCATTGAAAAGGGTGAATTCAAGACATCAACATCCAATAAAATCCCGATTGTACAAAACACCCCCATTGACAAAAATAGATTATGGTCTCGCAACAAAAATGTCACCAATGATGGGGTGGTTGATGCTAAAATACTACAAGCAGGACCCCTCCTCACATTACAAGGACCTCATACTTTTTCCAACATGCTTAATGTTGTCAATCAACCTCCTAACGTGGTCCAAAATACTCAACATCCACAACCAAGAAGATTTCAAAAATGTGAGTTTACTCCCTTAGGGGAACCCATTGAGTCGGTGTTCAAACAACTGTTACAACATAATCTCATACAGCTATAGGAACCAAGACAATATGATCCAAGACAATTTAAACCAGCTTGGTGGGATGACAATGCCTTTTGTGATTATCATAGAACTAAAGGACATAACCTACAAAACTATCGACAACTGAAGAATATCATATAGGATCTTGTCGAAAAGAGAATCATTGAAGTTAGTGGACAAAAATAGAAGTTATCAAACACTGATCATCAAGTATTTTCTGACCCACTACATGACCATGGGAAAGGAACTATCCCCAGTTTGAGTACTAAGACCAATATGTCAGCCAATTATGCCAGTGCCAAGCATGATTATAATAGTGGAAAAAACATTCATTGCCTTCGCGCCGTCGATGAGAATATCAATACCATTATTATCAATACTAATCCTGAGTGTGCAGTCAATACTCATCGTACTAAGTTCACTATCCAAGTCCCTCCATCATAGCAAATACCCCAACCTTCCAAGTTACAATATAACCTTCTTGACCAGTTGGGGAAGACCCTAGCCCAAATCTCAATCTTGGAATTGTTGCATATTTCTCCTGAGCATCGATCTATCCTTGATAAGGCTTTATAGAACACTATGGTCCCTAATGATCTTGATGTCAATCATTTCCAAGAAATGGTGGGCTACTTGACCAATAATCACCATGCCACATTTTCTGAACAAGACTATGCAACTAGAAAGATGAACCACAACGACCCTTTACATCTAGAAGTCTTTGTTGATGACACCAAAGTTAGATGAGTTTTGGTAGACAGAGGAGCAGGGTTAAATCTGTGTACTTTAAAACTAATTAAGGCTTTAGGTATCTCAGAAGCATGCGTAGACATGACCAAGAGTATTGTCATTAAAGCTTATGATGATGAGGAAAGAAAATCAAAGGGGGTGGTAACACTTCCTATCATAATTGGTCCTGCGGTGATGGAGACAAAGTTCCAGGTCTTGGATCTCACCCTCCCTTATAACCTTCTGCTAGGTAGACCATGGATTCATGCCATGAAGGCAGTCCCTTCCACTTATCATCAATGTCTTAAAATCCCTTACAAGGGCACAAAAATAACTATATATGGTGATCCGGATCCTTTCCAGTATTGCACCAATCTAAAGGAGATCCCCCAATGCCAAGTGCCAGTAAACCAAGAGGCCTCTTCATCCAATTCATCCTCCTATGTTGATCCAACCACACTCACTCAAACATCTATTTCAACCTCAGTTCCTACCACTCCTAGGGTTGAGATCCAAGACAAGGGTTGTGGAGAGTATTACATGAAAACTTCTTATTGTGTTAGCCATTTGATTCCTCCTAAGTCATACAGTTTACCTACATCGGATAGGAGACAATCTATGGTCATTATATACATTCCTCCCACAACAACTTTTACTAAATGGGGTGAATTAAGCAAAGAGGCCATAAATACAGAAGATGTCACTTCTTGGCTATATAGGGAAGATGATGAGGAACCCCTCTTACTTGCTCATATTCCTACAAATCTATATGGAAAGGGTTTCAAAATCATGCAAAGCAAAGGATATGACAGACATAGTGGTTTAGGAATAAACCAAGATGGCAGGTTTGAACCAATACTTATTTCTCAATGGCCAAAAGGAGTAGGGCTAGGGTTTCAACAGATTCAGATTGGCATTCCTAGTACCCCACTACCCTTACTTGAGGAAGTAAGTGCTTCAGAAGATATTAAGACATCTCATGAACCAGTGGACCAATATCATTGTGACTCCCCTAACTCTAACGATTATGAGTGGAATTCCCTATCCTCTACTTCTTCTATGGACCTCGACAAGTTATTTGGAGAACTTGACTTGATGTTAAGAACCTAACTTGATGTTAAGTTCCTCATCAAACCCCTTAAATTATTGTCCACCAAAGAAAATGACAAAGGAGGAGTGGTTTAAACACTACTATTTGGAATCACTTGATCCTACCTCGTGGCAACCTGAGCCACCTGTTTTTGATAGTCAAACCTTGGCATTAGGCCCACCTATCCATCCACCTAGACCCAAACCTAAGAGAAAAAAGGACCTGGTACAAGACTTTTGTAACCACATGAATAATTCAATCTTCACCTTGACCCCATTAAAATTTGATAACTTTGACGACGACATGCCCTTAGTTTATCCCCAACTCATTGATTGGGACCAACAAGACACACCCATCTTAGACATTTTTGAGAATGACGAAGCAATTGTTGAATTCTTAGGATTACGAGAAGGCATACCAAATGATGATCATAAGGCTGGTTGTACTATTGACTTGGACAACAAAGCATATTTTGGGGAATCTGTTCAACCCTCTAGTCGCAAAAATGAGAAAAAGAATAAAAAAAATAAAAAGGATGAGTCTCTAGGTGAAAACCAAAAGGCACCTTTAGACAATGGAAAAGTAAAAAGAAAGGACGTATCTAAAGGTGAAAACCCCTCTGAGGCACCTAAGGATGGAGGTTTGAACATTCTCCCCGTTGCATAAGAAAGGTCACCCATGCTCATTGAAGAATCAGTAGAAGTCAACATAGGTACCAAAGAGAATCCTCGACTGGTTTATTTTGCAGCATCATTGACAACAGAAGAGCAGCTAGAGTTCCATAACTTCTTTGTACAAAGAAGGATAAATTTTGTTTGGTCATATGCCGACATGCCGGGGTTGGATCTTGAACTTGTTCTGCATCATTTTCCCTTATGACCAGGTGCCAAACCAATGAAACAAAAACTGATAAAAATGCACCCACAGATTGCTTTGTTAGTCAAGGTAGAACTCAAGAAACTCTTAGATAGTTTCATCAGATCTATCAACTATGTAGATTGGATTTCCAATCTTGTACCAGTCACTAAACCAACTGGGGCATCCACATCTGCACTGATTTTAGAGATATCAACAAAGCTTGTCCTAAGGATGATTTTCCTTTGCCTAACATAGACATGATAGTTGACATGACAATAGGATATGACATGTTGTTCCTTATGGATGGATTTTCAAGATATAACCAGATTAGCATTGCAACTGAAGACCAACCTAAGACGACTTTCACTTGTCCTTGGGGAATGTATTGCTGGAATGTTATGCCCTTCGGACTCAAGAATGCTGGAGCAACCTATCAATGTGCCATGACTATTATCTTTCATGATCTAGTAAACACTCTTATGGAGGATTATTTTGATGACCTTATTGAAAAATCAAAAACAAGGGCAAAACATTTACAGGTTTTAGAGAAGTATAAAGTGAGACTCAATCCAAAGAAATGTGTGTTTGGAGTCAAGTCAGGAAAGCTGTTAGGTTATATCATCTCTAGATGAGGCATTGAAGTGGATCCAGCTAAGGTAAAAGCAATCATGGACATGCCTCCACCCACTAATCTTAGTCAACTAAGGACATTATAGGGAAGGTTGCAATCTATCAGAAGATTTATAGTGCAGTTAGCAGATAAGACACATCCTTCTCAACATTTACTTAAGAAAGGAGTACCCTTTGCATGGACAACTAAATGTGAAGAAGCTTTTCAACTGATTAAAGAATATTTACTCACACCACCTATCTTAATGCCACCTATTGAAGGAAGACCATTGATTCTTTATATTACGGCAACCGATTCATCACTTAGAGCATTGCTTGCATAGAATGATGATGAAGGTCATGAAAGGGTAGTCTATTATATCAGTCAGACTTTGGTAGGTTATGAGCTCAACTATAGTACCATTGAACGTGCCTGTCTTGCAGTAGTATTTGCTACTCAAAAATTGAGGCACTATATGCTAAACCATCAAACAATGTTGATTGCTAAAATAGACCCTCTGAAATATCTCCTTAGCAAGGCAGCATTAACAGGACGACTGGCCAAATGGGTTATGACACTTAGTGAGTATGATATCCAGTATGTAGAAAGAAAGGCTATTAAAGGATAGGTCATTACTGATCAATTAGCTGATGCACCCACATAGGTAGATCACCCATTAGTTGTAGACTTTCTTGATGAGTTCATATTCACAATTGACACAAACATAACATGGAAACTGTACTTTGATGGCTCACATACAAATCATGGTCCAGGGGTTGGTATACTGTTTATTACACCATAGGGTGATTCCATCCCTAAGTCATTCAGGATTGCATTCCCATGCACTAACAACATAGCAGAGTATGAAGCTCTAGTGACAGGGTTACGTATGGCAGTCAAGTGAAAAATTAAGATTTTACAAGTATATGGGGATTCTCAACTAGTAATCAGATAGGTAAATGATGATTATGAGACTAAGGATGAGAAGCTTGCTCCCTACAAATGCATGGATGATAGCTTTAAAGAGTACTTTGACAAAGTCAAATTTCATCAAATACCTCATGTTTTAAACAGGGCGGCAGACGCTATGGCTACAATTGCATCACTTCTTGATATTCCTAACAACGTGCCTAAGTTTGAGTTCTTGGAAGAACAACTTTTGGTCCCAGCCTATGATATCCCAGATTCTGAAATGGTGTGTGACATTGTTGGTCCTGATTCCCCATGGTACAAAGAAATCTATGATTACCTTCATGCCGAATTCATACCCACTGGCCTATCAAATAACCAACGTAGGACATTCCTCCGCAAGTCAGCCAAATAGACCATCATTGGAGACACCCTATATAGACGCACCTTAGATAATACCCTACTGAGATGTCTTGATTCTACTAAAGCACAAGCAACCTTGGGTGGGGTGCATGAGGGTAAATGTGGTTCCCATTCTAGTAGTCCTACCTTAGCCAAAAAGATTGAGACTAGGTTATTACTGGCCTACTATGGAAAAAGACTCATATGTCTTTGTAACAAAATGCCGCCAATGCCAAGTTCATGGAGACTTGATACATGAACCACCATAGGAGCTCCATCCTATAACGTCACCATGGCCCTTTGCCCAATGGGGACTCGACCTCATAGGTAAGATCCACCCCACATCATCTAATGGACACAAATTCATTATCACTACCACTGAGTATTTTATGAAGTGGATTGAAGCCATTCCTATGACATACATTACCGACACACAGATTTCTAAATTTATCCTGAACTATATCATCTGTCGGTATGGTTTCCCTCAGTCCATAATCACTAATAATGGCTGCCCATTTAAGAACCAAGAATTCTGCCATCTGTGTGATGAATTTCATATCCAACATCACTTTTCCACTCCATAGTACCCACAAGGTAATGGCCAAGCAGAGGCATCTAACAAGACCATCATTAGAATCCTCAAGAAGACTGTCAATGATGCTGGTCGTGACTGGCATTTATAGCTTAACCTGGCCTTATGGGCTTATCACAAAAGTATCGGTACTCCTATTGGTGCTACTCCCTATTCACTTGTATTTTTTTCTGAAGCTATTCTACCTATTGAGGTCGAGATTCCTTTCCTAAGGGTATCCCTGAAAGGCCACATTGATGATGAAGAGTACCGAGTATCGAGACTCCATGAACTAGAATTCCTCGATGAGCGAAGATAGAAGGCACTAGACCATCTTCAAGCATATCAGAATCACCTTCATCGTAGCTATGATAGGAAGGTATTGAATAGAAACTTTGACATCGGTGACCTGGTTTTAATGGAGAACCCAAAGAATCAAGTAGAAAGAGAAAAACCAGGAAAGTTTGAACCAAATTGGTTAGGACCTTATGTTGCTACGAAATCTTTTGGATCAGGAGCGTACCAACTCTCTACTCCTGAAGGGGAACCATTGTCCTCACCAATCAATATTATGCATCTGAAGAAGTTCTACGCATAGCTTGTGGGAGCCTTTGTCTTAATTAGCAAAAAAAAAAAAAAAAATATTAGAAAATCACAAAAAAATCGTTATCAAGGTGAAAACCTGGCAAACAGGCGACTTGGTAACACCAAAAAATTTAGATAATCTAGAAAATAATAAAGATAAATCATTCATCCAATAGTGAAAACCACTTCGGTTGTGCTTTGGATAGGTACCATGGTGAAAACCTGGCAAACAGGCACCATGTGTAGTTAAATCTACTCTTTTGTCTACTATTATTCTGATCATAGTCCTTAGTATTGTACATAGTCCTTATCCCTGTACATACTACCTATCCTTGTACATAGTCCACTTCCCTGTACATATCCCTTATCCCTGTACGTATTACCTATACCTGTACATATCCCTTATCTTTCGTATCCATCGCTTATATATACCATTTGTAATAAGTGGTAGTCTTTCCCATAACTTGGAACGATTGACATCGAGTGCAGTTCATATCCCCCATTTTACCCTATTCATAGTTAATTGGTCTTGTACTCAATTGGGGGCAAACACTTGACATGTTTCATATTGGTTCTTACATTGGTTGTGTTGAAGATGAAAAACCATGGAAAATCCATGAACATCACAAAATGGCCTGAGAAAACATAAAAACATCAGAAATATTCAAAAAAGACAAAAAAAAATCAAAACATTTCAAAAATCCAAAAATAGAGTCAGAGTCAGTCGCACTTGTTAGTCTTTGTCGTTTGTCGAACTACATTGCCTCTACGGCTGGACGTACGCAAGGCCATCTACTGATGTGCCCTTGAGGCATTAGGTTAGTCCGTTTAGGTTTGTCTGTATAAATTTATGATTTAATCCATATGTCTATATGACAAGGTCATTGGCCATGTCGAACTACGAGGTCTCTGTGTGTATAACGTAGGCAATGCCATCAATCGATGAGCCCCCGAGGTGGCACTAGGTCAGTCCATTAGGGTTCGTCACATTCACTTTCACACACATCTTCTATTTGTAGTTAGTCTTGTCAGTTAAGTCAAGTCGGACTACGATGTCTTTGGGTGTATAACGTAGGCAAGGCCATCAATCAATGAGCCCCTGAGGCTGCACTAGGTTAGTCCTTTAGGGTTTTTTCATCACACATAGTCAATTGTCAATGCATTGTCTCAAGTCATGCATCAATCTGGTGAACAAGTCAGCAATGTCTCTAAGTCAAATCAAACAACTTGCCAAATAAAACAATCAAAATAAGATCAACAAATGTCTGCTACAGGATGTGTCCTTCCTGGAAATAGACATCATCATCATGCAAATCAACCTGTATCTTATTTAGGATAATTCCTTCCTGAATACTAATATCGGCAAAACAATCTATGTCTTATACAAGATGAGTCCTTCCTGCATAATTGACACTGTCAAACAATCAAACATAGCCTTATCAGGTTATCACATCAACGACATCTGACTCAATGTCTTATACAATACATGTCTTTCTAAAACTAGGCTTTGTCATTCCTTATACACATAGTCATAACATAAAAACTAGACTCACAGTCTTATCCGGTATGTGTATCTCCTGATATTAGGCTCTGTCAATCAATCCTTTTATCAATCAAAACAAATCAAACAAACAAATCAAGTTTTGGAAAATATTTTACTGGCTTTTTGACTTTCTGATTTATTTATCTTATCTTTTTAGTTGACTTTCTGATGGGAATTATGTTACTAGCTTTCTCAAGGATGTCCCATTGAAGGATTTAGAGAAGCAACGATGTATCAAAATTCTATTTTCTTTGACTGTTGTCTGTCAACTGTCTTTTACATTTGATTTTGAGTCATGTTAATAGTTTCCTCAAGGATGTCCCATGAAGGATTTAGAGGAGCAATGGCGTCTCATGACCTGTCTTTTACTTTGTTTGCTGTCTATGGTTTGTCCTAACAAAAAGACTGGGGCAACTTGTGCCCTTAGTATGAGTTAATGACAATCCTTGTCTGCGACTATCTGTTATTAGCAAGTGGATGACCTTGCACACCTTGATTTATGTCATATCATGGTGTTTTTCTCCATTTGTATTAGTCCCACCCAATGATGATAAAGTGCAATACCTTTTGTGATACAACGAAATATTGAAGATTGCTAATACTAACATCTATCTCCTGTCTTTCGTTCTTTCTCGATCTTTCTTTCCGCACTAATAGTTCTTCTTTCTTGCATTATGATGGAGTCCTATGACACAAAACATTATATATCATCCTACATCAACATTCATATTAGAAAAATACATGCATATAGGCATATTTCATATCTAGATCATCATAGCATAATAGACATTCAACATCAAATAATATATATCATAAGCATTCCATGTACAAAGCAACTGTAAATACATGCATCACATTACATTTTTATAGCATCACATGTAGCCAGCATCATACATATAACATCATATTGTATCTCATAATTTATAAATTGCATACATCACATAGAATCAACATTATCTCATTAGTTGCATAAACATCATAAAATACATATACTCATCCATCACATAGGCATATCATATAAACATCACATGTATAAATAAAGACTGCATAATCAATACATAGAAATACATATCATGAGAATCACCACCAAAATCATATATATATATATACATATATATATATATATACATATATATATATATACATATATATATATATATATACATATATATATATATATATATACATATATATATATATCTCGCTAAACTGTGTCACATCACAATGTCATAATGTATCAATAATACATGGAAGCTCACAAGGTATAAGATCAAAATACAATGTCTCGACAAGAAGTACCCCTATTCTGAACTACCACTGCTATCATGCCTGGAGTGTGTGAACGAATGATGATGGGAACCTGATGACCTGTGAGCTAAGGGAGGTCTGTCATATGGACCTGCTCTACTTGGCTGCTCCACCCCCTCTGTGCTAACTGTCCTACTGTGGGTCCTAGTCTGGGATCTGCTATTGTGTGCCTCTAAGAAACTAGGAGCCCATCTCTCTGGTGGAACCTCTACCTCATATAGATCCCGATAGTATCTCTCCCTCTCCCCAGCTCTGACTAGCTCTCTGGAAAAAGCGGCTGATGGTCCTGTGCACAATGCCATGAGCTCTGTAAATCTCTGCTCAGTCTCCTATCTCTAAGCTATAGCCTGATCCCTATCCATCACTACTCTATCCCTCTCCATCTGATATGCATCCCTCTCAACCATCAGAACTCTCATGTGCTCCTCCAAGGATGCAACCTGAGCACGCAATGTATTGGTGTCTAGATCCTCTGCCCCTATATCATCCTGTATGTCCCTCACTCTCGCATCCTCCTCCTTATCCAACTCCTAAAGGATCTGATCCTGAATCTCTCTCTTGTGATCATCATCTCCCTCATCATCCTCCTGGTAGGCACCCAACAAACCCAGAGCATCAATCTCTGCCTCCTCTCTGCCTGCCTCCTCGGTACCTATCTCCTCCTCTACCGGGATGTTTGGAATAGTGGCCTCTATGGGATGCACCTCCTCTCCACCTCTCGCAATATCCTCCTCCCCTCCTCTCCCAATGTCTGGCATGGCCACATCCTCCTCTCCTCCTCCCTCCTTGTGGATTGGTGACAATGGTGGCCCTCATCCCCTCTGACCATGTCTCCCTCTCCTGCCTCCATGCCATCCACCTCGACCATCATCTCCTCCATCACCATGGCCTCCTTTTCCTCCTCGGCCTCTCCCTCTACTATGCCTGCCTCGTAGACTTGTCCCTCACCGCTCTACCGATGCTAGCTGCTCTGGATCTGTCAAGTGGATCGGCCTGTGAATTGCCCACCACTAGTCATACTCTGCTATGGTCCCTGGGTCTACTAGACCATCCCTCCATCCCCATGGAAGTGTCTGTAGTGCATCAATATCTGCCTCTACTGTGGCCACTGGAATCTTTGGACCCCATAGCGGGATCTCTTGCAAGGATCTCACAAACTCTGTCCATCCTCTAGGTACATCCTGCACCTCTCCAAACTGCTGCAGGACATGATCTGGCAGCTGGCACTCTATAATATGGACATGTGACACTGTCCATCCAACCAAGAACTATGCCTGTCTGTAAAATGGAAAATGCTCATCTTCATCTGACCACTCATCACACCCCAAGTATGGTCTCTATGTAAACTGTTGCATAGTGTCTATGGCATGTCTGAAGTAACCTGTATCTCCTATGTGGTGCTGAGTGTTCTCCCCCGCATAATGGAAGGCGTAGGGAGCTCCATGTGGAAGGTCAACTGTCGCAGGTGGCCAAAAAATGGCAATGTGCTCCCACGCCCATACCATCAAGAGCGTGGTACAACTCATCGACTATGCCTCTAGATAGGCAATATCATGCAAATGAAAATATAACATCCCGAGCACACAGGAACCCCGGGCATACACCACTCGATGCTTGAGCATGCCTACTAGCATCTTCCCCCATCCCAAGGGAAAACCATGACCTCGGCGGTCAGGAAGTACTATCCCGCCTATCAATGTACACAATAGACAGTCTAACTATCTATACCTCTGAGCCAAAGCCCGCCACCTAATCTCATAATCATCAAATCCTAACTTCCTAATGTCAACATGTGGGTAGTATCTACACATCTTGGCAGCACCCCTTTGGGTGTCATATGTCACCCGTGTGCCTCAAATAGGCAGTCTAAGGATCCTATAGACATCCTCTAGGGTAACCGTGGCCTCTCCAGTCGGTAGGTGGAAGGACGATGTCTCCAAGTGCCACCACTCACACAAAGCTATCAATAATCCCTGATTCACCCAAATCTGGGGCATGTCTATCACGTGCAATAAACCCAGGTGCCATAGAATGCGTCGCTCTATCGACCGCAGGCTATCTCTGAATCGAAACATAGTTGGTCTCGACTCCCATGTATATATCGTGTCTAGCACAGCCTGCAATGGCATTATACATGCCTCATGTCAACCTCAATCATCTATTCTAGTGCAAATTGACTATACTAAATAAAATTCAAATGCGTCGTTATTAAACAAATGCGGCTAATTACGTCACATGCGTCAGACTAAATTCATATGTGTTGAAAAATAAATGTTGCATTGTAAATAATTCAAATGCATTTCAAAATAAACACATGTGGCTATTCTAAATGTAAATGCGATGCATAATGTCAAATGCGATTCAAAATTATTCAAATGCATTGAACCACAGACTAACTATGCAAAATGGCTAACGTGAAATTACAAATACAGTTTTCCGCAAACAGATGTGTCATTCACGAACACAAATGCGTTGATTTATTAAAATGACGCATAACTAAAAATTGAATTAAATGCATAAAAACACGCGCAAGTAAAAAATTTCAAAAGGTAGGTTTGAGGTACATACCGGGAGGTCCACGTCAGCTAGCCTCTAGAAGGTCCAGATCCTGTAGGCTCGGTGATGGGTGTTTGGGACAAGAGGCATCGTCGCTAGGAGTGCATAGCAAATTCTCAAATTTTCAAGCTAGGTGGGTGAAAATGAATAGATTTTTACCCCACTTCCTATATATACCTAGGGCTTAGGTGGAATTTTTGTCCTACTGGCCGTGTTAACTTCCCATTTCGATCAGCCCGTACCCATTCCTGACATTTCCAACCTCAATTCTACAAACTCCACTACATTTTTGCCTATCCAATGGACTAATCTGGAGCATTTTCAAATTTTTCTGAACTTTTCAGAAATTTATCAATTTTCCCAAGGGGGCATACCTTCACCTATTTTACACTGGGGCATTACTGGGGCATATTTCTTATTGATTTTCTTTGACACAATGTTGAAATGGCATTGTATCAAAGAGGGGCAAATGTAGACACTGAAATCTGGTTTAGGCCTGCGACTTCAATATTCTTCATAATTCGTATTCTTCATGGTCATGATTAAATAATGTCAATTATTTAATTATTCTCTACTCTTCATTTCTTCTATTAATTAAATAATCTTAATTATTTAATTAATTCATATTTTCTTTATTCTATCTGATTAATTAAATAAACGCTTTTTATTTAATTATGATACTAATTAACCTTCTTCTTGTCAAATTAAATAAATCATTATTTAATTTACCTTTATCATATTTCAACTATAATTAAATGAATTCTTTTATTTATTTAATTATTCATTTAAAATTCCTTCATCACTTAATTAAATAAATATTATTTATTTAATTATTCTTCAAATATTGAGTCTTGAATTAAATGAATTATTTAATTCATTAATTCTATTTTAATGCATTCCTCTATATTTTAGATAATTATGTGAGTTATCTAAATATTCACTTTTATTCGACTCGACATCTATTTTAATCACTCAGTTAACTCTTGATTTAATGTCTGAGTGGCATTCTCGAGTAATCTCTTCGTCAGATCATTTAATTGTCTAGTTCTAACTCATTTGCATGTACATGCGGATTAATAAATATTCCTATTAAATTAATTAAACTTTGTGCGTGCATTCAAACAAGAGTTGATTTAATCAATCTTCATCTTTGTCATGCAAAGATATTTCTTTTGTTTTTGAATACCGAACTGAAGATTAAATCATTTATTTAATTTTTAATTCTATTTCTAGTTTGTATCACTCATGTCACTACTGACAGTTATCAGAATGCATGTCTAATCTATCAATCTCAACCGTCCATTAATCTTTCAATCATGGCCTATCATTCGAATAATAAATTTTCTATAAATTGATCTGTCATTCTTCATTCCAATCTCTCTCAAAATTGAAATCTCTTTTTGAATCTTGTGAGCACTTGTCTTAAATCTTCAATATTTTTCTAATCACTATCTTAGGCTATACTTGCACGAATTACTAAAAATCTGAGGGAAATTATACTACAACAGCAAAATGGAGAAGGGCAATCGAGATGAATCATGGAAATACGTTTGAAATTGGTGAGATTGTTTCAGTTTGTTTATGTTCTACTTTCCTTTGTTCTTTGTTGCCTAACATTAGATTTGCATATTAGATTTAGTATTGCATGTTTTCTTCTAATCTGTTTCTTGTGCACTTTCTTGGCATTACAAAATGTTGTGTTCATTGCACTTTCTTTGGTTTATGACTTGCATGAGTTGTACTACTTGGTTTCCTATTATCATTACTATGGTGAGAGGAAGTGTGAGACTCATGGTATCCCACAATAAAACACTTGTTATGGATCTTGGGTTATCTAGCTCTCTTACTCCCAGTGTTGGCATTAGTTCACTAGATATGGATTGTACCTTTGATACTTCTTTTGCTATTCCTACCTTACCTACAAGTGTTATTCCAAGTATTCAAACAATAGTTGATCATATCCCTCAAGAAAACATAATGAAAATGCATTAAGACTTAGTTGATTATAGGATAGCATGAGTACTGAAAACATTTCCAGCAATGTTATACCTACCATATATAGTATTCACCGCATGATGAAAAGTGATCAACAACTAGAAGTGTGTATCACTAATCAAATCTTTGGAAAACATCATCCTTCAACCACCAATGGTCCTCAAACTTCAATAAATGTGCAATATTAAGGAGTAATTCAAATCCCCCCCCCTTCCAACATAACTTCTATTCCCACCTATGCCAATCCTCAAGTGCCAACATTGATGCAACCAACTAGTAATGTCCTTCCTACCTAAAAAATTTCCACTAGTGCTCCTTAGACCTATGTGGTATCTAACCTTATATATCCTCATGTAAGCTATACATTCAATTGTCATTCCAATACATACACACTACCACCATATTCACCTCCATCTCAAAACAAAAACAATGACCCTATCATTAACCACCTTTTACAAATCCTTTCATCCATTCAATGTCAAGTTTCCACAATAAATCAAAATCAAATTGGTCCACCTTCATACTATGTCAAAAGTAACCCATTATCCTTGGAGATATTGAGAACTCTAGTGCCACAAGGTATAGAGATCCCTATAATTGAGAAATATGGAGGAAAGGGAGATCCTACTAATCATGTTAATGTCTTTACTAGTTTGTGTAGTGACTTTATCCTTGAGGACAAACTTTTGGCTAAAAATTTTCCCCAATCCTTGAAAGAAGTTGTCTTGGATTGGTTTTCTGCATTACCGAATAACTCAATTTGTTCATGTAATGAAATTTTTGAAGCCTTTATTAACCATTTATAGGTGCATATGGTTCACAAAATTACATTAGATGATTTGATGATATTTTAAAAAAATGAGGGTGAAAATGTCACTGACTTTATTTCATTTTACTGATCTCTTTATTCCCAAATTAGTGTGAAGATTCTTGATTCTCACATTCAAAAGATGTTCATAGAAAAATTATAAAGTAAGATATGAGACAAGCTTACCATTATGAAATTCCCTTCCTTCATGGACTTGTACAGTGCCCTTTGATATTATTAGAATTATGTAGGTAGTTGTGAGACAAAAACCACCTCTACCTATCCTAAAAATTCTGAACCTTCAAGCCAAAATATCTTCCAACCTTTCAAAATACAAAATAAAAGTTTCCTTCAACTAAATTATACCTCCCAACCTACCCAACACGTTGATACCCAAGTAGCATTTATAAAGAAGAGTAATCCTTATAACTTTGGGGATCTGCGAAGACAATTTACTCCATCACCTGACATACTTCAAAATATCATGACTCAGTTAATAAATAAAATCATGCTTACCTTACTTCACACTCAACCTCTCAACCCTAGCAAGCCATTACCTCTAAGCTTTAGACATAATTACTATTGTGCTTATCACCAACAAAGAAGGACATGATACAAAAAATTGCAAGCATCTTAAAGATCTTACACAAGACCTCACTGATTCTAATCATATTCAAATTGGAGATGTTAATGAAAAAGTTAATAAGTTTGTAGGTCCTCCTAACCAAAACTTACAAATCTTTACCAATCCCATGCCTAACCATAATATTTCATTTGTTAAGGCTATTGAAAATAAACCTAATGTAATGGGCGTTGACATGAATGATGATAACTTGAACAATAACGAAAAAAAATCCTATCGAAAATGATCCTATGGATAATAATAACCAAATTCCTATCAATACTGTGAGACGAGGTAATATTGGTGAGGGTCGATTATGCTTGATTCATGATGAATCAAAGCATAACTTTTCCAAACAAACCTCCATCTACAAACAAGATCATTCAAATTAGAAAAATTAAACTAAGCATTTTACTAAAATTGAAAGCTACAAACTAAGAAAATAGTTAAATTCATAATCTAACCCATTTGAAACTTATCCTATTTTGGAATTGGTGTCATGTTGATGTGAAATGATGAACCTTTCCCAATCTTGTGATCAGTGAGCCTATTTTATTCAAATATATGGAAGAGAATCGATGAAACCATTGTGATTGATGTATGAAAACCTAGTTTATGCTAAAATTGAATAGGATGCAAGCTAAGTTACCATGATTTTATTCTAGAAATGCACTAAATATGCTATTGCTAAGCTAATATAAGCTAATTCTAAGCTAAAAGATGAAAACCCTAATTTATAATCAAGCTAAGATGGATGCATGGAAGCCATTAATGGATTCTCTAAGCTATTATGCATCTAAAATTAACTAAGATAAGCTAAAAAGTGAGTGAATTTGAGTGTGAGTGCATATGAGATTCAAAAAAACAAGTTTGCAATTGAAATATGGATCCATTTGTCTCTAAAAAGTGTCCTATTTATAGGAAAGCAAATGGGAAATGAAGTGCTGAGATTGAAAATATTAATCAATGGTCTAAGATGAAGGGGATGAGAGATATGGATCATGGATTATCATCAACAAATTAGAATGCATGATAATATTTTAATCAAGGGTTCACACTTGCCTCAAACAAAAAAACTTTTGACCTGCTCACACAGGTTAAGGGTGACTTGTTCAACTAGTTAAAGGTTAAAACATGCTTAAGAATCGAAGTGAAAATATCCCTTTTTCAAATGATGGAGGAAGAAGAATATTCCTTTGGGTGAGGATAAAAGGAATTTTGCAAATTAAAAGAAAACGTTAATTGTGCAAAAAAGGGATAAGGAATATTCCAATTGAGTATTCTCCTTTTAGAGGAAAATTCTAAGTTTAATTGTTAATTAAATAAGGTTTAATCACACAATTAGGGTATTTTGGAGGAATCAAGTGTGTTTCATTAACTTAAATGAATTAAAGAAAGGGGGAAAGGTGAAATGATATTTAATTAAATAACTTAGGGTTATTTAATTAAATAAGATGACTTAGGGAATTAAAATAAATAGATTGATTTATTTAATTTAATAAGATGAAATGTTAGCATGAAAGGGGGTGAATTAACCAGATTTAATAAATCAGGTTAATAGATGTAAATGACATAATTAATTAAATAGCTAGGCTAATTTAATCAATTAAGCAAAAAGAGGATGGGTTTGAGGACAAAATAATGTTAGTTAGCCAATGTGATCCATCGATACATTTTTAGGTGTCTACATTTTTCCCCTCTTTGAAGTAATGTACTCGTTGAATTGGTTCAAAGATTGATGTTTATTTTGATACTGATTTTGATGCTAATGACAATGCAAAAATAGATATCGATGATCTCTTTGAGATGTTGATAGCCAAGCTAAAGTTGATTGATCTAATTGATTGATTGATAACATTGTTCAAGATTCACAATAATGCTAGGATTGTGTGGATTAACACGGGGATTGATAGGGAACGATATATCCCTATGATGGTTGATTGGATAGATTGATCAATATTTACTAGAAAGGCTAGGGAAAATTTTCATTAGATGATTTGAAATCAATATGTTTGAAAGATTATTGTTTTACCCCTTGAGAGATCAATCAAAGAATAAAATGTTTCAATCTGGCTCACAATAGGTGAAAATCAAACTTATACTTGAGATGCTTGAGATTTCAGTTTTCTTTTAAATTAATGAGCTGCAAATTTTCAGATTGTTGAGTTTAAGATGATATAGATGCCCCATTGTCCCCTAGCAAAAGAGGAATTTCTGGTAAAGAGGATGAAAAATAGTTCCTAGAAAGCTCAAATGTTGATGTAGATAGATTTCATGATGTATAGAAAATCATTGGCTATGGGTAGCCTCATGCATATGTCGATGTAGATCACATAGATTTGATGCTTGGATAGAATTGTTAGTAAAGATAGAAAGAATAAGAAGAATAAGATGAATGGATTGACCATTGATTTCAAGATTGATTCAAAAAGTCCAAAAATTCCATGATCCACCGAGACTTTATTAGGGATGGTGACGAGACAATGCATAATGAAGGATGAAAATGTAGGATGAGGAGATGCTCATACTTCAAGATTACAATTTTTGTCATTCCTTATTGTTTTATATAACACATAGACATAATGCATCAAGGTATTCATAACCATGATGGTGTTGTATCTAGTGTAATGGAATTTGACTCAAAAAATATATAGGATAGTTCTTGTTCACACCTTGACATACAAAAACCTCATTGTAATGCAAGTTAGAAGCTTAGAATATATTGGACCAAAGCATACACAATAGTCAAAAACATACTCCAAATGACCTTCCTACACACAACTAAGTAGGTATGTGTACCAAGATTATTTTAAAAGAGTGTCCACAAGCACAACAAATGAAAGATAATGATTGATGCTTGATTACTTTCTCTTTAAATCATTTTGTTAGACATCATCGAGAGGTCCTTGAAATAGGTCATTAAGATAAATCATAAGAAAATATCAAAGAAAAATAGTCAACATTATCTATAGCTCTTTCCTAGTTTAAGTTTAGCTAATGTGATGTTTGATATTGATGTCCATCGTAGGAAGGATTCATCCTAGGACATGTTGATTAGAGGGTTGTTTGATGTTGGGATGATGATGCTAAGATGATTTGTTGCTATAAACTTCACTGACACATTTAAATATGGTATAAACTTTAGATTCTTACTTTTAGATTTGCACTTTATATCTTGCTATGTTTTCCTTCTACTTATTTCACCAAAATTTGAAGGTGATGATCATTTATTATGGGTGAAAGTTTATTGCACATGAAAGAAAGATGGGATGGAATGGATTTTGGATGTTTTAGAATCTTTCAATGTTTTTGGTATTTTGAAGTGATTTGAGGCTATTTTTGGTCTTTTTAAAAGTTTATGTGGATGTTTTAGGTTTTTAGATTTTTTTAGGTTGTTTAGAGTTTTTTGAGATATTTGAGGCCTTTTAGGTTTTTTGATTGTTTTTTTTTTTGTTTTCCATTTTCAATTTTTTTTGTGTTTTTGAGAGTATTTGTATGTTTTAGTTTTTTTGAAGATATTTGAATGTTTTAGGGTTTTTGAAATATTTGAATGTTTGGGGTTTTCAAAATATTTGAATGTTTAGGGGTTTTATGAGAATTTCCAAGTTTCAACCAAGAACCTAATGTAAAGACCTATCTTAGGGGTCTCAGGGGCTAATAAAAGATTAGCCTTGCCTATGTTATACACGCAAAGACCACGCAGTTTGAATGACTCAACACATTTGCAAGATGAAGATATGTACAAGTGAAAGATGACAATTTATTATGATGGACTGCTAAAGGATTGACATAGGGTGTCTCGAGGCCACATCAATGATGGAATTTCCTACGTTAAAGCTCAAAGATGATGTAGTTCGAAAAGAGGATTTTTTTTTTAGTTTTTAGATGTTTTGACCTTTTTAGGGTTTTTGATGTTTTTTGGATGTTTTAGATTTTTCCTTTACAATTTTTTGAATGTTTTTGGATATTAGTTGTACAAGATTTTGCAATTTTTTTTGGATTTTATGGATAATATTTTTGAATTTTTTGGGTGTTTTCTAATAAGATTTCTATGGAAAATCATACCTAGATCACAATTTCGATGTCACGTTTGTGAGATAAAAGACATGGATCAAGAGTTATTCAAAAATAAGAGTGTAATAACCTATGCCCAATGTTTAGAAATTCTTCATCATGGAATGGATAACCAATATAGGTAATGTGTATGAAAATATTTTGGTAGAGTTTTAACATGCTAGATATCGGCTATGGGACTTCATGAGATAAAATGGCAAAGAGCCTGTCAAAAGTTTTCCATCAGTAGAGTTGAAGTATATGTTCAGTCGTTGTCAAGATTAAGATAAAGTGGAATATCTAGATAAATATGGAATGGATGGATAGATGGAACATTGGTTTTATTATGACAAAGGTGAGATGCTTATATCTAGGAAGGATCATATAGACACTCAATTCTACTCATGACACTTGTTTGATGGGTTGTCATAATAGTACTTTCCCAAAGCACCATTGTAGTGGTTTTCATTGGAGGATGATTTTTATCTTTACTATTTTCAATCTGTTTCTTATTTTTTTGGATTTTTATCATTTTTTGATTATTTTTATTTTTTGAGATTTTTTGGAAATGTTAGCCTCATGTTGAATCACCTGGTGGTACTGATGTGGAGGCCATTTTCATAACATGCCAATGATACCCTTCTTGAAGAAGCTACTTTTCTAAGATATGAGCACTTGAATGAAACCTTGAAGAACTCTAATATGCCTTGTGGATAATAGAATTAACGTTGTCTATGTGCACACATCATGATAAAGTTCCTTCAGAATCCTTATGATGAAGGGTAGCTACCAATGCATGGTCAATCCAAGAATTGGATATTGTGAATGAAATGTATGATGTCATGTATGAAGGAATATGAGATGGATTGGTTGACAGTTTGGAAACTTTGACTCTCCAAACTTGGGAATATGGGAAATGATGGATGGGAATCAATGTTTTCTTGGAAATAGGACCAACCACTTAATATACATTATTCCTTGCTTGAGAAGCCTGCTTTTTCTTTTGATGGATACATTTCCATTTTTTATTTTCCCCGTAGTTTCTTTAAGTGATGGATTTTTGGAGGGATGATTTTCTTTATTTTTCTTTGGTATCCATTTGTACTTGATGTGTCCTTTTTTCTTTACTACTTCATTTTCTTTTATGATCTTCATCTTGCTTTGATAGGAATTATTCTTTTTGTGTTGGTCCCTATTTGAATATGAGATGATGGGTGAATGCCAACTCATGATGCGACTAGTTTTAGTGTTGACAATATTTTCATCATAAGGATTCTTCATGCCCCATGTGTTGATGTTTGTTGTAGACAAGATTCCCCCAGTGTTGTGAAGGTATTATCAATACATAATCCTTTGCCTTGATAATGTATCCTCTGATCCATAGCCTCTGAGTATGACTTGTTGTAAACACATGATATTTCTATGGGTTTCTGTTGTTCAAGAATATGAACTATTTTCTCTAGTTCTATGACATTGTTTTCTATTGATATTGCTTCAAAAGATGTTGATTCTAACTCAAAATATGTTGATGATACACAATCATTGTAAGAATCAAGAATATTAACTATTACTTTCTCATGAACTATTTTCTTTGATTCTATGACATCATTATTTTTTGATACTATGTCAAGATATTCAAAAGATGTGGATGATGCACAATCACTGTAAGAATCAATAATCTCAACTATTGCTTTCTCTTATGTAGGAATATCAAGAGTTGGACTCACTTTTTGGATGAAGAACATCTATATGTCCATCTAAAAGAAACATCTTAGGAGTCATATCAAGGACATCTTTGGAGTTTAAAATGGTTTGCAAGATGTCCCTTAGTTCTTTGTGAAACTATAGGGATAGGGGTTCTTGATCTTGACTTGATTCAGAATAAATTTAACATTATCCTCAAGATCCTCCTCTTGACATGATCCTTGGGTGGATGATATATCATCAGTAAAAGACTCTTCATAACATTTTGTGGGTATAGGTGCAATAAGGGATATTTTTGGCTCATTTGGAACTTCTTCAACATGCCCAATCATTGAGTCATATGTGGGAGAGATATCATAATTTGATATCCACATGATGTCATTATAGTATAAGATAGTGCTAAACACTGTTGATGGGTTTGGAATTTACTTTATGATGGTATCTGGATATATATCTAATTCCTAATAAATATTTTACATATGTCCCAACCTGCTATCCCGGGTATTATTTGAAGTTGATTCCTTTGTCAAATCTTTTGTTTTTCCATGATCAAACATAGGGTTCATGTAAATTTTCAGATTTACATTCCTAAATTTTTGGTTGACCTTAATGTCTCTTTATTCAATAAGATCCTCTATTAGATGTTTTTGCTAAGATAATTTTGAGTGCTATGACCTTTTTACCAATGAAATTCACAAAAGTGATCTTCTCTAGAGCCATGAGGTTTGACTTGTAACTCTTGATATTTTAAAAAATCTGGTAGTGTGATAAGATTAGACTGTACCAACTACTTTAGTACATCCTCCACAGGTTCCCCTAAGGGAGTGAATTGTCGTTTAGGAGCACTATTTTTTCCTTGTTGTCCACATTGGATGTTTGCAACATTGATTATTGTTTGATTGTTTGGTGGTTGTGCGTATAATTGTTGTGTGTTCATGAGTTGGGTATTTTCCTGTCTAGGAGTAGTTAAGAACACCTTTGCATCAACAAAACCATCACTAGTAACATTTTTGTTCTTAGCCCAATAGCAAGGCTTGTCATTAAAAATAGTGGATGGGCGATTGTCTTTATACACTTGTGTGTTTCCCTATGAGATTAGGGATTTCTCAATGTTAAGGGCTCTAGGGAAAATATCATCATAAGATGTGATGCATTGCATTTTCAAGTGGAATGATAGATCTAGATCTAGATTTGCTACAATAATGCCCACTTGTTGTTCATTGAGAAGTGACCACTTTCTTTTACTAGCTCTTTGTCCCCACCATTGCAAGAAATTGGAAAAATATTCTCTCTTGTTTTATCTAAGAGTGTACAAATCTTCTAGGCTTACATCTATGTCAAGATTAAAGGACAAGTGATCAATGAATTTATCAGTGATTTCTTGGAAATTGATAATACCTCGAGGAAATTGAGAAGACCAGTCCATGGCTAGCCTTGTTAAACTTCATCGGAAGAGGCACATTAAGAAATAATAATTATAGGCCACCTCCATGCACATGACATTAAATTATTTGATGTGGTCTACAAGATATCCCATCCCTTTATATTTATTGAATTTGGGGATTTCAAAGCTAGGAGGGAACAATACCATTGTAATGTTTTGATCAAATAGATATGGACATAGGTTTTTTTGTATGGTTCTTCTTTTTCTGGCCTATTTAAATATCTTGCATTCCTTGTGAGAGCACTCTAAATTGCAATGCTAGATCATCTTGAGGATTGGTTGGAGGAAAATATGGTGGGATGATAGATGAGTTATATGGGGGTGTATTGTGCTATGAGATTGTGTGAACATGATTGGGGTATTGATGTATATGTTCCCAACGTGTTTGGGTTTATGATGTTCAAGTGAGGATAATAAGAACCTTGTTTTTGTTGTTGAGCATATTGTTGAGCTAGTAAGGCTTGTCTTTGATCTTGCTATTGTTGTACTACTAAGGCAGCTTGTTGAGCTTATTGTTGTTGTTGTGATACTAAGGTAGCTTGTTGAGCTTGTTGTTGTTGTGCTACTAAGGTGGCTTTTTTATCTTGTTGTTGTTGTGATACTAAGGTGGCTTGTTGAGCATGCTCTTGTTGTTGCACTACTAGGTTTGCTTGATGTTGCTGTTGTGTTGCTAAGGTTGTTTGATAGTGTTGTTGTTGATGGATGGCTTGTTGATAAACCTATTGTGCTTGTTGTAAGTCCAAGGCATGTGCTCACAATGTAGGATCAATTAGTGGTTGGGACATCTGTAATGGATTGGGGGTGTTAATGTTTTCAGTGGGTAGCAAATTTTTGATGAGGGGTTGAGGGTTCCCTTGGTTTAGCATTCCTTGAAAGATAGTGGATTGAGGTGGAGGAATGTAAGTTTGAGGTCTAAATTGATTTTTCATGGTAAAGGGTACCATGGAAAATGATGAGGATGATGCGATTATATTTTTCAATGGTAATTACATACTAGGACCTTGATTCCATTGGTAAAAAGGGTCCCCTTGTTATATTTGAGGTGTGAACAAGGTATTACCTTGGTTGATAGGATAGGTAACCAAGGTGTTGTTTTGATTTAGATTGATGATAGATGAGTTTGATATGGATGGTGGATTGACTTGAGTAGCTTGGGTAACCACTTATTTTGATGTGTCAATGGGGTTGTTGGAACCACTTGTCAATAGTTGACTTTGCATGAGACTTTTAACTTGACCTTGTTGTCCTACTTGAGGGACTTGGTCGACATTACCTTGTATAACATTACACATACTTGGGGTATTTGTGATGATGGATGAAGATGGTTGCACTTGAAATGTTGAGGTTGTTGTGGAATCATGGAATGTAAGTGGTTTGGAAAATTTTGGTGTTTAATGGAATGGTCATTTTGTGAATATACAAAGTTGTGTTTATTCCTAGACATGAAGTGAGACCAAGGTTGGATCCTAGCCAAGTTTCAAGTCTAGATGTTAAGGGTTGACTTGGAAAAAGGGATAGATTTGGTTAAATCATAGATGAGTTCAAGCCTTGTGTCAATGATTGTGAAACAAAAGATGGGGAAATTGGGGCCACATTTCCTAATGCTTGATGTTCCATTATTTTTTCTCTAGTAAGTCCAAATGGATTGTTTGTGATGCCTGCTATCTCATATGGTTCTGATTGAGATGAGGGTTGTTACGATGGGGTAACATGAATTCTTGGATCAAATTCTTGAGGATTTGGATCAATTATGGTAGATGAGACTTTTTTTTCTCCATGTCTCTCTTGTGTTTTGATCTTGTTGTAACCATAGATTAAGGGTCAATGATGGGAGAGGTGTGTTGAGATTTGTAATGTTTGAACTCTCTAGTTGACTCAAATCTAGGTAGAAGAGATGCTCTAAGTATTTTGGGAGAAATGATGATAATGAGGGATGAAAAGGTGGATGATATGGGGGAAGTGATATTTACAAATCTTTTGGGACAAATTTTTTTACTTAGGTTTGATGTTTGGATAATGGATGTTTATGAACTTGAGAATCTTCAAGGTAGACTTGTGAAATTCAAGATAAACTATATCAAAGATGATAACTAACTTAACTGAGTGCATGGAAAGGGATTAATTTCACATACAAAGTAGCTAAGTTAGGTTTTGGTTTGATTGATGTCTAAGTCCGAAGTGTTGGTGTACTCAAATTGTTTGCAAATTTTGGTGAAGTGAAATTTGGATTTTTGATGAAGGGGTGGATGAAATGTTTGACCCAATATTACCCTAGAATGAAACTTTATTTTGCAAGACCAAGGTAGTGAGAAAAATTCTATACCTCTAAAGTGATCAAACCCTAAGAACTCAATGATTTTGGTAAAATAGAACTCAAATGCTTCTTGGAAATAGGACACAATGATTTTAGACTCAATGTTTGCAATGTTTTTCCTTATATGATAGTGAATGTAAGTTTTGGCTGTGCAATCAGAGCAATTAGATGCCAAATGATCATGTGGGGTCCAACTTGTGTCAATTTATCTTGCTTAAGTGAGTTTATTTTACCACAAGTACTTGTCTTGATTATGTTTCCAAACTAAATGGTTATGTCAAAAGCACTATAACTTTCACAATGTCCATTTTGTGAGAATCATGACGTCAAAGCCATAATTTCATATGTTGTCTTTGGATAATATTGAGTTTAATATAAGTCAAAATATTTAGAAATATCTAATGATAAATCCTTAGGACAAGCAGTAATATCAAGGCTTTTTAAAGAGGTATCCATATTTAGGCCAAAGTGTTTGAAATTTTGAGGATGATAGTGAATGTTTGTTTTTATATCATTTTGAAACCAATAAAATTGTTAAACTGACTCACAATCATTTATAGTCCTAGGATAGAACTGGCCATATTTGTTGATTCCCCACTCAGATTTCTCCAAACACTAGACAATGCAAATAGTTAGAGATTTGGCAACATTGGATCCCCTCCATGGAACACACTTATCATAACCACCAAATCTCAAAATCCTTAAAATCTAGAGATTAGAAGGATTTTTTCTATTTCTATAATTGAACAGTACAAATGTGGGGTGGCTTCAGAATGACCATTCTTGTACCAAAAAATATTTTAGGATTTCGGCCTTCTAAACAAAGGGATTCTAGTAAGGAATTATGTTCAAAGTGGCCATACACATGAAAAGATTAGCTCAAGATTATGGATAATCAAGAGGCCTCCCATTCATTTCCCTAAGGAAGGATTTTAACATATCATATAGATACTAAGGATGACACTTATCGGTATGACACATCCACACCTATTGTTAATGACTTTCATCACAACACATTTTTATATAGCAATTGGAAGAGCTTAGATTTAGCTTGTTACCACTTGAGTCATTACCTTGGGGTGAGTACTATTTCCCATGAAGGAAAGCTCTCTAAAGATAAAAAATAGTGAGAAAGTACATTCATAGTTCGATCATCTTTGCTTGCATAAACAAAGAGAGAACACACGCTATTCTTTTTTCTCACACTCGCAAGGGGGTTTAGTTTTAAACACAATTGAAAGATGTGGGTAATTTTTTATACTACCATTGTCACTAGAATGCTTTTGATTCTGAAGATCATGGTGAAGCATGAGAGAAGTGCATAGGATTTTGAATGACATGAATTGCAAAGAAAATTACAAGATAATGAAAGCACAAGTTCGTTTTAAGCCTCAAAGAAATGATGAGTTCTTTTTAGAGCACCAAATGAAAATGAAGTTTTCTTGTTCAATTTTAAGCACAAAATAAAATGATGATGTGAAGGTTCAATTTTTATCCAACTTTGAGCATTCATTTTAAACACAATTGAAATTTAGTGTGTTTCCTAAAGTAGGAAGTAGAAAGCATGAAATTGGGTTATAATTTCCCCAAATCATCAAATGCTTGTTACAATTATATAAATTAAAATAGAAAATAATTTCTTCACTTTTTCTCCATGTCTTTAAAACTTGTAAAACCCTATTAGCCTAACAACCATAACATAGTCAGACATGCATGAGTGGTCAGATAAATCCAAGAAATAAAATCACGTGTCGAAACCAAAATCATAAAATTTCTTACCCTGGCTAGGCATTGTTGAACACGATAGCATCACAGTTTGAAGTATGGGTGTTCCTTTGGTGAAAATGGGAATTTCTCTATAGTAGTAACAATTAGCATGATAGCATTAGTATTTTTTTAGTGTCACTGCTCTCAGTAGCGTCATAGTTTCAAATTTGAAAGCATTAGATTGGTGAATTTGAGCATCACCATTTAAAATTTTTGATACCTCTAGATTAAATCTTCATCACCATATTTGCATTAGCATCAGAGAATTAATTCAGTGTTGGGATTTTAAATTATTAGGGTGTCACTATATGGCGACATTATTTAATAGCATCACTATTTATAGTTTGGGCATCACTAGGTTCTGCAAAACAACATAAAATGGAATTTAAGCTAAAAATAGTTAGATTAATGGTTTTCCCTCCTTCTAGTGGTAGAATGTGAGAAAAGGAAATGTTAGTGAGGGTTGATTATAATTTTTTCATGATGAATCAAAATATAACTTCACCATAAAAACCTACACCTACAAACAAGATCATTAAAATTGGAAGATTAAACTAAGCATTTTATTGAAATTGAAAGCTACAAACTAAGAAAAAGGTTAAATTTGTAATCTAACACATTTGAAACTTATCATGTTTTGGAATTGGTGTTGTGTTGATGTCAAATGATGACCCTTCTCTAATCCTGTGATCAATGAGCCTATTTTAGTTGATTCTATTGAAGAGAATCGATGAAATCATTGTGATTGATGTATGAAAACATAGTTTATGCTAAAAATGAACATGATGCAAGCTAATTTACCATGATTTTATGCTAGAAATGTACTAGTTATGTTATTTATAAGCTAATCTAAGATAATTGTAAGCTAAAAGATTAAAAACCTAACTATAAACAAAGTAAGATGGATGAATGGAATCTATTAATGAATTCTCTAAGCTATTATGCAACTAAAATTAACTAAGATAAGATAAAAACTGAGTTAATTTGAGTGTGAGTGTGTATGAGATTCAATAACATAAGTTTGTAATCGACTAATGGATTCATTTGTCTCCAAATAGTGTCATATTTATAAGAAAGAAAATGAGAAATGGAGGGTTGAAATTGAAAATATTAATCAATACTCCAAGATGAAGGGGGTCAGAGACATGGGTCATGGATTCTCATCAACTGATGAGAATGAATGATGATATTTTAATCAAGGGTTCATACTTGCCTCAAAAAAACACACTTTTGCCTGCTCACACAAGTTAACGGTGAATTTTTCAATAGGTTAAAGGTTAAAGTTTGCTTATGAAGCCAAATGAAAATATGCCTTTTTCAAATGATGGAGGAATAAGAATATTCCTTTAGGTGAGGATAAAAGGCATTTTAAAAATTGAAAGAAAACTTTAATTCTACAAAAAATGGGATAAGCAATATTCTAAGGGAATATTCCCCCTTAAGAGGAAAATTAGTTTAATTGTTAACTAAACAAGGTTTAATCACAAAATTAGGGGATTTTAGAGGAATAAAGTGATTTTCATTAAATTAAATGATTTAATGAAATGGGGAAAGGTGAAATGATATTTAATTAAATAACTTAGGGTTATTTAATTAAATAAGATGACTTAGGGAATTAAATTAAATAGTTTGATTTATTTAATTTAATAAGATGAAATGTTAGTGTGAAAGGGGGTGAATTAACCAGATTTTATAAATTAGGTTAACAGATGAAAATGACATAATTAATAAATAGCTAGGCTAATTTAATCAATTAAGTGAAAATAGGATGGGTTTGAGGATGGAATGGTCTTAGTTAGCCAATGTGATCCATCAAGACATTTTAGGTGTCTACAAGTACAATGATAGGAGTTATTGAAATCAACCCTTGTAAACAACAAACCATAATCCCCATTGATAGTAATTTCTCTTCAAACAAAAAAATAAAACATGCACCCGATGGTTCTCCTTACATAGTTGGTAGAATAAATTATAGGCCCACTCTAGGGATTTTAATTGATCTCGTGTATGGAGATGAACCATTGATTTTTGGCTCTCTAGGACTTCTCTAGCTCTTCTAGGGTTTTTCACCTAAAAGGAGAGAGATAGAGCCAAAAATGCTAAGGGTTCATTCAAATGATGTTGTGTATGATGTTTTCTAAGCTAAATGAAGTAAAATAAATGAAATTAAGTGATTTATATGGCTGATTATGAATGAAAAACTAGGATTTAAGCTATATTTGAAAACACGCTATGATATGCAAACAATGAACTAAATGAAGAAATAATGCAGAAAATAAAAGAAATAGGATGAAACAGAGTGCACCTAGGAAATGTTTGATGAAACTAGAATGTTGTGAATACTGATTGAAGTTATTTAATTTTCGCAATGGGACTCATTCACCTAGGGTGGCGAATTAGTCCTCCTAGTGAAAAAGTGTTGGAAACTAGTTTATGACTGTCCAGATCTAGAATCTAATAAAATTAAGATTTTTAGTCCTAAGGTGGGACTCATTTTTTGCTGGTATAAAATCATTCCTCTCCCAAAATTCCAAAAAATTAGGAGACAACTTTGTTGCACCAGATCTGGAAATCTCTGAATGTCGGGTTGTCGAAGTCAATTATGTAGGAAATAGACAGAAAATATTCTCGAAGGTTGAAACATGAATGATTTAACTTAAAGAATCTAGTTGACTTCACCAATCTTCAACACTAAAAATCTTGTTACATTTGCACACAAAATTCTACAAACACATGCAATAGGGGAAAAATGGTTGAGGGTTAGCAAATAGGAGTTTGCCTTGGTCAAACCCCACATTTGGTAATCAAACCCTTAATGAAACAATGAATTGAAAGAGAATGATAAAATAATAGCATGTAATAGCTATCAACTTACCAAACCCTTGATAATGTAAATCTGAAGTAATGTCAATGGATGCTCCAATGTGCTTGAATAATGCCTGAATTGATGTTGTAGAATGCTTGAATGCTTGAGCTATGAGATGGAATGCTTGAATGAATGAGGAGATGTAAAATTAGGGGAAAATAACTTGTTTATAAAATATTATGTCTTAGTTAACCATGCATACCTCATCACAGGCCGACATCAAGTGTTTTTGAATAAAAACCTGAAAGGAAATTTTAAAAATTTTGAATTTGGAACCAAGGGGGACTCATTCACCACCAATGGTGAATGACTCCCACCTAGGATCTGAAAATAGGTTTCAAGAATTAGGTTGTATTTAATGTTGCTTGTCGGGTTTACATTGAAAAATGAACTTAATTAAAGAATATGATGGCATAAAGGGGTCAAATAAAACATAAGAAAGGTGCAAATAGTTAAATTATGCCTAGAAAAGCATGAAATATTGTTACATGACTTTACAAAACTTCAAATAGGGCTTGATTAGTGATGAAAAGGTAATTTTTTAGGTAAATGGTAATGAATAGAGTCTAGAAGAGTGTAGATATGTCTTACAACACTTCATAACATCTTCACAAGACATCATTATTTGAATTTAAGTACCTAAATATGCATGTTCAAGCAATGTTACAACATGAAATTAGAGAAAAATAGATCAAACACCATGAAATAAAACCTAGAAAGCCATGAAAATGACAAAGGGCTATTTTTCTACGACACATTTAGCCCCCACTTTATTGAGAGGATGAATTTTCTTCAAACTCACACTAAAGTAGTCATGAACATTGAGAGGAGGGTTCAAATGCACTTACGTTTCCAAGATGGAAGGATAATGATCAAAAGGGATGATCAAGCCCCTAGGATGAAGATCCCATGTAAAACTAAACATAAGGACAAAGGACCACACAAGTGTTGAGAAGAATCAAATGAAGCTTTGATTGTCAATCGAACTAGTTGTGGATTAGATCTAGGTTGAGAGAGAATGTGTACTCACTCTGGGGTGACAAAACACATCGAAGTTCACTAGGTGAGAAGGACCAAATGTACTCACTCTAGGGCCACATAACTTCTGGCTGTCCACAGGGTGAGAAATCCCAAAAGGGTAAGATACATATGCTAGTTGGTATGCACTCACAAACACAAAGGTGGCTATGGGGAAAATTCATTCTACTAGGTGGGCTTCCTGCTCAACCATATTAAAGTTGTACTTCCTGATAACTTTAACAAGGCACCATAAGTAAAAATTTCATGAACAAAAGGAAGGTACCATAGTAATGCAAGTCACATTATACAAGGTGGCAAAAGATGTAAAATGCAAAAATGTAAAATTTTAAGTGTAAATGTGAAAGATGTTCAAAGGAGTCTTGTTAAATTCATGCAAGGTCAGTCACTTAGGGAACATTGTATCTAATGTCTCCAAGAGAAGATCAATCAAAGAATATGATATTCACAACTTAGGGGATGCAGTGCATCGCATCAGGCCACCAAGAGAAATGTAATATGCTAAGATAGATCACAATTATGAAGGACTTCACACCCAATGTCATCCAAAAAGTGACAAACACATCACATAAATAGCAAAGTTTCACTAGGAACCAAGAATGAAAATGAATTATGGTAATGTATGTCCCCCACTTTAAAGAAATTGCTACACATCATTCTATGAGCAATTACTTTAAAGTAGAAAAGAAAAGAAAATGCAAAAAAGGAAAACATGACATGAGAGCCAACTTTGAGAGCCCTATGCCAAGTCATATGTTTCAAAGTTAGGTTGTGCCATGTTAAGGAGAATGAAAAAAAAAAGAAAGGGAGATGCCCCCCAGAAAATATAGTACACCAAACACATAAGGGATCTATGGATTTGGGGTTAGTATGTTCTTTGCTACAATGATTTTATGAAAGAGCTCAAAATTTTCATCATTCACCAAAGCACATATAAATAGAAGAATGACACAAAGAGCGAAAACAAAGGAAAAAGAAAGTTTGTTTTGGGTCAACATGGAGGAGACATTGTGGTCTCAATGCCTTGCATTGTCCCGAAAAGGAAAACAAAAGTGAAAAGAAAATGAAAAGGTGAAATAAAATGAAAAATATTTTAGGTCAACATGAAGGAGACATTTTGGTCTCAATTCCTCCCAAAATAAAAACACAAAACAAAAGAAAAAGGGCTATTTTGGTCAATATGGAAGAGACATAAGGTGTCTCTATGCTTTGCATCATCCCAAAAAGGAGAAAACAAAACATAAAGAGAAAAAAGACAAGAACCTTTTGGGTCAACATGGAAGAGACATAGGGAATCTCCACACTTTGCTTCATCCCTAAAAGAAGAGCACAAAAAAAAAAGAAAAAAAGACAAGGATGTACGACATATAGAAGAATAAAGGTACAAATAGAAGAAGTGTACAAAGATAGGGAACATCAAGCACACAATACAGGGCAACATGATACAAACATGAAAGAAAAAAAATTAATAAGGAAAAAAAATATGCTAGTTAGGAGAAGGCAAGTTAACCATCTAACAATTCATCTGCCTCCTAATCATGTTCAATATAATGTGAGGCCAGCTGACTATCCAAAGGAATAATTACAAGTGCCATACTAGGAGTTGTACTAGGTTCTTCACTTGGTGGAGAGGTTTTATCATTTAAGATCATTGTAGATGAAAATAAAGAGTTTAAATAATTATGCACTTCTTCATCTATTTTTTCTATTGTCACATCATCATCATCATCATCAAGATTAATGATAACAAGAAGACGAAAAGTGATTTATAAGGATGGATGTATCAAAAGTTGTGATTGTGGGATTAGTTCATTTTGTTGTGATTGTTGCACTAGACTGTCTTGTGGTAGGTCAGGAGAAGGAGGGTGGTCATCTATTACATCTGTCAAAGGTGGAGGTTGATTTTCTTTATTTTCTTCCATATGAGATTGATGAGCAAGGAGATGATGATGACACCTACGTTCCCTAGCACCGCATTTTTGTTTAATTTAGTTTTGGAGTTGTTGAGGTGTAATAGTAGATTGAGACATCATAGTTTCTTCTACTTCCAAAGAGGTAATAATAGAAGAAACTAAAGAGGATGGGTCAACCACTTTCTCTTTGGCTTTATACACTTGTTTAATATGAAGAGGCATGATAGGAGTTGTTTCATTTTCCATTGGTCATTTAAATGATGACTAGGAAGTATCTAGGGGTGGTTGTTCAGGAGGTTCTATGGTTTTATCAATGTAGAATCAGGTTGAATCATGGTTTCATCTATGATAGAAGGTGTGGAAGTAGATGGGGATGCGTTATGAAGAGATAATTTAGCTATATTTTTGGCTTTGAAATTTTGATAAGCTATGAAAAAGAAGTCCTTTTGAAGGGTGATGGGTTCCATGGGTTTAGGCCAAAAGGCTTCAAATGAAAAATTACCTTTGGAAGATAAGGGATTAAAGCCACTATGGTGTATGGTGAATATGTCATTGTCATGTGGAAACTTCAAACAATTGTGAACAAATGATGGGACTACTTTCATTGAGTGAAGCCAAGGGTGGCCTAGCCACAAATGAAATTGATCAGATTGTGGAATAATTGAAAATATGACATTTAAAGTTTTAGGTCCTATATGTAAGGGGAGTACAATCGATCTGATCCTAGGGCATGAAAAACCATTATGTGTCTTAATCCATGTAATTGGTTTATTATAAACATCTTGATAAAGCTCATGTAATACTAGAAACTCCTCTATGATAACATTCTCACCACAAGCGGGATATATTAATATCCCATTAGTGGGATTATCATAGATTCTTCCAGCTATGTAGAGAGGATCATTAGTAATTTTTTGTTGTATGTCTTGTGTAAAAAAGGTGATATCAAGAGATTTAGTGGTTTGACCCTTACAAGGGATAACATCTATCATAGCCACAAGTTGATCCATAAGACTATCTTCAATAATAGGTGGAGGTATATCATGTTGTTCATTGTTTGTATCAGTAGTTTACATCAGTGTTCGAAGGTTCGCTAGCCTTGATAAATGAAGTAGTGTGTTTAGGCATAGGATTGGTGAAAAATTGTAAGTTTTGGTTAGGGGATGCAACTAACTTATTTCCTTGATCATTAACAACCATAATGGAGAAATGGATTGAATCAATGAGGTCTTGAACTAAATGTTTTAGACACTTGTGATGTTTAGTGTCATTTCCATTTTGGTGATGAAAATGACGATAAGCATTAGGTTTGAAAGTGGGTGGTAATGGATAATTTGGATCATGTGGACTAACAAGTGGAAAAGTGAGCATGTGTTGTTGAATTAATTGGTTCATTTTACTATGGAGGGTATTAGGTAAGGGAGTAAATTATCTCTTCACATCCCCATAGGTATAAGGCACCTGATTTAATAGTTGCCACTTGATTTTGATATTTTTGGGTTGGTTGTGGTTGTGAAGGCAGAGGTGGATTGATTTGTAAAAAGCCTCTATTTGGTTTGCAAATTTTTTGTGTGTCATTTTGGCTTTGATTATTGTGTTCAAGATTTTCATCTCGGTTAGAAGTAGATTTTGAGTCACAACTTGAAACCAAGTTATGGTATTCACATAGGGTTGTGCATATATGCATAAAAAAATGGAATTTCATCATGGTTAATTTATCATGAAGGTTTGTGTGCAAGTTTTCGATAAACATCTTTTGCAAATATGCATCAGTCTTGCAAATTTGCATCAGGAGTCTTGACATCAATTTGAGCATACAAGGATTGGTATTATGAGATAAAATCCATTACTTTTTCATTTGTGTTTTTTCTACATCACATGAGGTCAACCATTTTATTATTAGGTGTCATGTGCACTTGAAAGTGACTTATGAAAGCATCCACCAATTCATTGAAGGATTGGATGTAATGATTAGGAAAGTTGGAAAACAATTCTAATGCAGTATCTTTCAAGTTCCTTGGAAATAGTTTGGCTAACAATTTATCATCAAGGACAAAATCACTACATAAAGTGGTATAAGCATTAACCTAGTTGTTAGGGTCTCATTTACCTCCATATTTATCAAACTAGGGCATTTATATCCCTTGTGGCATTGGGGTACATAAAATTTCTAAGGATAAGGGTTTTTTAGAGATATGATATGTGGGTGGAGTGGTTTGACCTTGGCTAGTGGTGGAAAGTTGATGTTGCATGGATGAAACACTATTAAGGAGTTTTGTAAGAACATGATCGGGGTAAGTGGGTTGAGGTGGAAGGGAAAATGGTGATGGAGTGTAGGTGATTTTAGTCCAAGTGAAAGGAATACTATGGGGTGTGAAGGTGGTGGAGGGGACTTGCAATTCCACGAGAGAAGTAGGAATGCTAGGTGGAATCGGGAAAGAAGTAGCGGCATAATTAACCTGGTGTGTAGTTGTGTAGATGTGTGGATTGGTATAAGTTTGTATAGATGCTATGGTTGAAGGGGGAGGAACTTGAGGTTCTCCTTGGATGACATGAATGTTTGCGGATTGAGTAGAAGAGGCATGTTTATTGTAAATCTAGGAAATTCTCTTCATCACTTGCAAGCCATCATCACTTTCAATCAAACAATGATGACTGTCAATGGCAGGTATGGTAGTGGTAGAAATGTTTTCAAGTGAAAAATCCAAGCTTCAGTAGATATTTGTCCAATCTAGTGTACCAGGCTCTGGGGGCTTATTTGAGTCCATACAAAACTTTCTCCAATCTGCAAACCATATCTTCCTTATCTATTAGCTGAAATCCATCTGGTTGTTCAATGTACACTTCTTCTTCTAGTTCTCCATTTAGAAATGCATACTTTACATCCATTTGATAGACTTCATGGTTCTTATAAGCAACATAAGCAAGAAATAATCTTATTGCTTCATTTCTAGCAATGGGGGCTAAGGTTTGTTCAAAATCAATACCTTCCATTAGAGAGTACCCTTTACATACTAGTGTTGCCTTATTCTGGACCACTTCACCATCCTCATTCAAGTTGTTTTTGAATACCCACTTAGTACCAATCGCATTCTTGTCTTTGGGCCTTGGAACCAATGTCCATGTGCCAATATTTTCAATTTGTGTCAGTTCTTCGTTCATGGCTTCCAGCCAGTGTTCATCTTGATAGGCTTCAGTGACACTCTTAGGTTCAATCTTGGAAATCAAATAATATTCTTTTGCAATTTTTCTTCTAGTTTGCACTCCTTTGCTCTTATCTCCTATGATTTGAATTTTAGAGTGATTCAACTTTACATACCTTGGATTCTTGGGACTTTCTTGAAATTCTATGTCTTCGTTACTTTCTTCTACACTTGCACTTGTCTATGCTTCTTGACTGACTTGTTTTTTTGGAACAACTTGTGGTTGCTTCACCAGAACATATGGAATAATCTGACATAGATTTTTGTGTTTGAGTGTTCTTCCCTTGATTTTTGTTGTCTTCATCTGAATCATAGGTGCATTGTCTGGATGATTTGACAGAGTCCTCATCAACTCTAACATTTTCACTCTCAACAATCTTTCTCAGTCTTTTGTTATAGCATTGGTATGCCTTGTTCTTTCTGGAGTAACCTAGGAAGGCCCCTTCATCACTTCTAGCATCAAACTTTCCTAGATCATCATCTCTCTTGATATAATTTTTTCTTCCAAAGATCTTTAAATACTTAACAGTAGGCTTACAACCGAACCATAATTCATAAGGGTTCTTACCACAATTACCATTCACATTTACCTAATTGAAAATATTTGCAGTAGTGCTTACCACTTCACTCTAGTACATTTGAGACACATTCTCTTCCATCATCATTGTTCTGGGAACATCCAAAATTGTTTTATTCTTTCTTTCTACAACTCCATTCTATTGAGGGGTTCGAGGAGAATATAAATGTCTTTTAATTCCATGTTCTTCACAATAAGAATTGAACTCTTTTGAAATGAATTGACCACCTCTGTTGGATCTCAAGAATTTTAGTTTCAAACCTTTTTCATTTTCTACCATGTCCTTGAAATTTTTGAACTTGTCAAATGCTTCACACTTTTCTCTTAAAAAGGAAACCCAAATCATTCTAGAGTAATCATCAATGACCAACATAAAATACCTTTCTTCATGAATAATTCTAACTCTAGAGGGACCACAAAGATCAGTTTGTAGCAGTTCCAACACATTATTTGAATGAAATTGTTTGCTCCAAAGGAGACTCTAGTTTGTTTACCCATCTGACATTCTTGGCAGAATACATTAGCAGGCTTCACTAACCTAGGCAGATCTCTTACTGCTTGAGTAGAACTTATCTTGATAATGTTGTTAAAGTTTACATGACACAACCTCCTATGCCACAACCAACTTTCATCTACTTGAGAAATTAAACAACTTCCACTAGCAGTATTCAAGTGAAAAATATTACCTTTAGTTTGCATACCAATAGAAATCATGTTTCTAGAACTCCCACAGATCTTTCATTTTCCATTCTTGAACTATAGATCATATCCCTTATGTACCATTTGTCCAACACTTAACAAGCTATGCTTTAGGCCTTCAACATAGAGAAAATCATCAATGTTTTCCTTACCACCAAGGCTAATAGAACCTCTTCCACAAATCACACAAGCATTGTTATCTCCAAATCTTACAACCACACCGTCATACTTATCTAGACTCACAAACTTGATTTTATGACTGGTCATATGATGTGAGAATCCACTATCAATGACCCACTCATCTTTCTCTTCACCTAAGGCTGCAAGAGCTTTCTTATCTTTAGTAGATTCAGTAGGCATAGGTTTATTTTCAATGGTAGCAATGAAATCCCATTCATCTTCATTTACATCATCTTTATTAGACTCATCATCAGTTACTGCTTCTTCAACAAAGAAACATCTCTTTTGGAATCTGTGTTTTCCAGGCTTAGACCTAGGAACTCTTTTAAGACATCTTGATGCAAAATGACCTATCTTACTACATGAAAAATATTTAATAGGAAATACATCTTCATACTTACCTTTTCCTCTTCCTTCTTGCTTTGCAATCAGTGCTTCCAGTTCTTGTACTTCTCTTTCTTTGTCTTCAAGTTGTTTCAGTTCTTCATCATATTTAGATATCTTTCTTGAGTTCTCTCCTAGACTGTATCTTTTCCTATAACTTCTGGATATAGTAGCTTTGATTGCAGATTTAGTTTTTGGTGTAGATTAACCAAATTCACTTATTTCAAAAGAATCAAGCTTTTCTATTAGTGTATCTCGTGTCATCTTGTTTACAGACATAAATTCATCAATATCATGAACCTTCATTTTGTAAGGAGGCAAGGATCTGAGTATCTTAGCCACAATTTCATCCTCACTCACAAAACCACCGACACATTTAATACCTAGAACTATTTCATTTACTCTGTGCATAAAAGAAGTAATATTTTCATCTTCACCCATCTTCAAATTATCATACTTTCCTTTTAAGCTCTGTAGTTTAGCCATCTTCACCTGTGTATATCTCTCATACAAAGTTTCTAGCTTCATCTAGATCTCATGAGTTGTCTATAGACCTATCACATTAGCCATCTCTAAATATATTAGAGTGCTCACCAATGCTTCCATAGCTTTGGTATTACTTTCAACATCTTTGATCTCATCAGTAGAGGAGGGACCATTCTAAGGAATAGTATATTGATCTCTTGTAACCTTCCAGTAAGCATCACCAATGCACTGCAGATGAAATTACATCATGAATTTCCATAATGAGTAGTTGATGCCATCAAATCTAAGACTGTCCTTGAATGTTTCCATCCTAGATCACCTCAAGGTATTAGAATTCTTTAGAGGAACTAGCTTTGATACCAATTTTTTGAAAAACAAGGATAGACAACTGAGAGGGGGGGTGAATCAGTTGTCACAGAAATTTAAACATTTTCTAACTAAACTTATCATTAATCTAAGATCTGATGAATGAAAAATTAACCATAAGCAATTAACACATCAGAGAGACAAAGAACACCAAGATTTTTTATGTGGAAACCCCATTAGGAAAAAAACCACGATGGATTTTAATCCACAAGATTATACCCTACTAAAAGTATAATAAAAAAAACAAGGGGAATGCACTTGCATTCAGGCACATTGCCTCGAGCTCATTTCTCAATTACAAAAGGGGTTCACTTCCCAACAAAGTTGGATTAAAAATCTGGAGGGTACGAACTAATAAAATAGCTTCTACTCAAGCTTGATTACAGTTCCAATTAAGCTCAACACTTCTTCACACTTCGCACAATCTTCTTCAAAATCTGTTCAATAATGATATTCACACATGTCCACATAGGAGCACACAAAGCATAGTTTCCACTGATCACACAATCTCTCTTATATATCCGCTATAGGAGATTTCATCACAACATGGTCAGCCAAGAAAAATAAATTATATTTGCAATGTCAACCTAGATTAATAGCTAAATTTTAATGAGAACCCACCAAAGTTAACAAACCTACTCCTACACAAACACAACTTGAAAATATTAATAAAAGAAACTAAAATTATAGAGATCATAGGCATACATGTCGTGCTATTGCTCAAAAAATTAATGAAGAGAACAACATAGAAAATAAAAATCTGAAGTTGATAGAAACAATAAACGATGAGCCTCCTCTATTAACAAAACCAACAGCTTAGATATGTCTCCAACACAAGGACCAAAAACTTCTATGGATATTATCATTTTTCTTCGTGTTGTGGTTAACTTGGGTGACAATGAAGAAACTATTAAAATTTATGAGGAAGTGCATAACAAGTTGAATTTGTTATTTTCCTCCTCTATGAGCTTATACAATAACAACTATGATGATCCTCCTAAACCGAGTGATTCAGGATGTGTTGAACTTGGTGATTCTCCTTGTACAATACTTGACATGATCCCTCTCACTAGTGATTTGCATGTATGTGTAGGATTAGGATGGACCAAAAAGTGGCAATATGATGGGTATGTGTAAGGTATGTCATTGATGACTTTTTTTTAACCCAAATTTGATGAAATGAAAAGGTTTTTTAAAGGAGATTCTTAGCTTTCCACCAATATAAATTATGCTTTACTTTGAATTTAATAGATAATTATTATTCATTTTCTATTTGAATTATGACTAAAGTCCTAATTGATAGGCTGATTGAAAAAATTCTATAGCTTTCAAATGGTATCACATTTGTTTAATCCAAAACATGTGTCACATTCTTTGCTTTGCATACCATAGGATTTTTAAAAAAAATTGAATTTCATGAAGTTTTGACCAAGTTAAGGTGGTCAAACATACGATTTTTTATATTTTTAAAATTTGTAATAAAAAAATCATAATTAAGTATTTACTTAGAAAAATATTACAAAAAATTATGCATCACATTAGGAAATGAGTCCTTTACTTATATCTAAAATATTATAAAACAATAGTATCATTTTATTGTGGTTAGGGTGGTCAGACAAACACCTACTTCTTATTTTTTCCCTAAAATTTAAGTACAACTGCATTGGAATTTCAAATTTTCAACAAATAGATTTTTTTTTTAAATAAACCTAGTAGTTTAGAAACTACATTTAATTTGCTATAGATTCTATTCTTACATATTTTTGAAATAATATAGATAACTTATTCACATTTTTATGTCAAGTTGCCTAACTCTATTTTTTCTGAATTTTTCGCCACTTAAGGGCCTATTTTTTCCATGTTGATCTCGCACATACACTTACATTCCACATATTTTGAACAAGAATGGAATGCAGATGACCTGCCAAATGGTTGAATCACATGGGTTTTACTTGTCTTTTTGCTTTCCTTTTTTCTTTGTTTTTGGTTGATTACATGTGTGTAATGTGATCCCCCATGATGTTTTGTCTAATTTTTCCTCTGTATGGGATGATGCAAGAAGATGGGTCCACAAAAAGCTCAAAAAGTGGAAGTGTTTTTGATGTTCTTTAGAATTTGTCATACTTGGACTAAAAGTTTGAGGCACTTACATAACAAATCTTAAAAAACATCAGTAATATGAAATTTAGCATTTTGAATCTAATTTTCAAATATGTAATTTATTCAAATACCTAGATGATAGAAATTATATTTTGATAGCACTATATAAAAACCACTTTTTAAAATTCTCTTTTTTTACCATACCAAGCACACGTATGGACACAACTTTTTAACCCAAATAAAATTATTTTTCTATTCCTTTTTGGGAAAGAGAGACAACAACATGAAGATTGATGAAGAAATCTTTTTGTAATTTTTTTCAATATTTTTTTATTGAAATTTTATTGGCCTTAATTGGTGTTTTCATAAATCAACATGTACAAACAACATGATTGGAACTAAACTAAATATTTTTTGCATATTTTTGTTTGATTGTGTAGAAAATTGTCTTAAGATTGATAGCATATAATTTTTTTTACAAGAAACCTAACCAAAAAAGTTATTAAAAAACAAAAAACCTTGATATTTTAAGTCTATGGACTAGTTTGCTTAGAAATTAATTAAAAAATAACAAATATAATCCAATCTTGATAAAAATTAATTCTTTGGAAACTCAAACTCATGTTCTCTAATGGGTATTAATTTCATAGATTGGTTTAGAAAGAAAGTCTATCAGATCCATATTGCCAAAATTGGACGTTCTTCTTGAATCTGTCGTAGTTTTTAGTTGCAAGTCAAAGGCTAAGGGTCGGACTACCAAGCCTTTCCCAAGCCTAAAACTGAGACACCATGTGGTTTAGGAATTCAAAAAATTTAAAAATACATACACATTGCAAAATGCATGTGTTCTTTATTTTCTTGATTATTTAAAAAATTAAATACTTTTTAGAAGTGTACACGTTTTAAAACACACACACATTTCTAAAATGTATTTAATTTTTTAAATAAATGAATTATACATTTTATAAAATGTGTACGTGTTATATAATGCATACGATTATAACACACGATGCTATTTTAGTGCATACACATTTTTAAGGCTTGGTACCTGATGCGTAACACATGCATGTTTTTTTGATAATGCATACATGGTTTCTATGAGATCTTTTGGCTAAAACTTCCCCTCTTTGTGGACGCAACTTCTTTCTTTTACCCCTATGTGCATTCCTCTATTTTTACCCTTCATTCTTCTATATTTCATAATCGTTTTTTCCTTTTAATTGGTCTTTACCTTGCACTTTCATTTATCTTTTCATTTTTTCTTTGTGTTTTCCTTTTGGGGATGATGCAAGGCATCGAGACACCCTATGCCTCTTCCATGTTGATTAAAAATATTTTTCCTAATCTTCTCTTTTCCTTTCATTTTTGTCTTTTTTTTTTCCTTTTAGGGATGATGCAAGGGATTGAGACAACCTATGTCTCTTCCCTATTCACCCAAAATATTTTTCCTAATCTTCTCTTTTCCTTTCATTTTTTCCTTGTGCTTTCCTTTTGGGGATGACACAAGGTGCCGAGAAATTTATGTTTCTTCCATGTTGAACCAAAATGTTTTTCTTTGTTTTCTCTTTTTTTGTGGCATTCTTCTAGTTCTATGTGTACTAGGGAAATGATGAAATTTCTGAGCTCTCTAATATCATTGTAGCAAAGACATATATTGACCCCAAATTCATAGATCCATTATGTGTTTCTGGGGGGCAACCCTCTTTTTCTTATTCCTTTTTTATATTTCGGATAATTTAAAGTAAATACTCACATAATGATGTTTAAAAATTTCTCTAAAGTGGGGGCATACATTGGCATTACATTAGCATACATTTGCATTACATCAACATTATTTTTGCATGATTTCATTTGCATTTTTCCATGTCCCTTGATGTGATTTTCTTATTTCATGCAATGTGTTTTAATCTTTGTGGTGACATTGGGAATAATGTCCTTCAAAAGCTTCATCTATCTCATCATATTATATTCCTCTTAGTGGTGATGTGATGCACTATATCCCCTATGTTGCAAATATTTTATCATTTTATTGGTCCTCTCTTGGAGACATTACAAAAAATTTCCCCTAAGATTAAGACCTCACACAAACTAAGAAAAATCTCTTTGAACATCCCTCTTTATTGCTGCATTTTTCTTTTTGTACCTTAATAAAGTCATGGAGGTATGGCTTTGATATGGTTTCTTGTGGCTCACCTAGTGAAAAACTAGCTTCACTTTCCCTTGTGAGCATGCATTTTTTTTCATTTTTCCTTATCATAGTCATGGGAGTGTGACTATGATATGGATCTCTTGGGGCTCACCTAGTGGACAACTACCTTCACTAGCGCCTGTGAGAATTTGTTTTGTTTTCATAGTGGAAAATACATTCCACTTGTAAACCTTTTTGGAAAAACAACCTAGACCCGGTCTATAGTGCATTGGATGGCCAATCAAAGCTTGATCCATTACATTTTTCTTTTTATTTTTCTTTCTTCCTTTTCTATCTTTGATGGTGTATGCGATCTATTCATGACTTCATATATAATCTACAAGTGTGTTCATTTGTACCTATGTTGGTTTGTCATAGGATCTTGATCCTGGGGACTTGACCACCTTCTTCGTTATTGTCATCATATCTTACTAGCATTCATACATTTGAACCCCTCTTTATTGCAAGATTTGCTTCTTTAGTGTGAGTTTAAAGCAAGTTCATCCTCTCACTAAAGTGGGGGATAAATGTAAATGTAGGAAAATTCATACCCTTACATTTTCACACATGTTTGGGCTAGCCTTGCTTTATTTATCCTTATTTATGTCTCAATTAGTCCTATTTTACATCCACAAGCCTAATAAATTATAACTTTTTATGGTTAATCTCGACAAACATCAAAGGGAAAATGATAATTTAGTGATTATGGCTGTGTGTCCCTAATTTTTTGACTGGGACTAAGAAACAACCTAGGGAATCCTTTTCCTCCAAAGGTCATGGGACCATATTTTCAAATTCACCTTAAATGGGCCCCTTTTTGGAGTTTATGCCCTGAGTTTTTCCCCCTTAAATTATTTTCAAGATTTAATTTTAAATCTTTATAGGATTTAGCCTCCTTTAATTAATGAATTCATATGTTGGATTTTTGTTGTGTAATTTTGGGATGTTAAGCATAGATAAGTATAAATACAAGGTTTTTTTACTCATTTTCTCATACCTAGAAATCTAACAATCAATCTAAGTATCCAAGCATTCAAGAAAATTTCATCAAGAATTTGGAGCCATCATCAAGATTCAAGCATCATATCAATGATATTATTGCATCATGTATGTTTTTGAGCTAATATTTGTGATGTAGGATTTTTATTCAAGCAAACAATTCAAGAGCTATCAAACATTCAAGCAAACCACCTCACACAAGTTTGAAAATTTCATAACAAGGGTTTGGTGAGTTTCAACATGATGTAGTAGGGGAGGTCTTGCAAACACACAAGAAATAATTCCAAGAAACAACAACTTTCAAATCACAAACTTATAAAAAAATCACCACTTCCTCAAATTCACTCTTTAACCTTCTAGTATTCCAAACCCACTAAATCGAGCATAAGTTGTCAACCACCTTCTTATAGTTAACAACCTGACTCAATTCAGGGACCCATTATTGATCTTGACAACATATCCACACAACTCCATAGGTTGTTTTGTCACAATTCCTTCAGAACTTGAAATTTCAATCATTTTAGGCCTCAAATAGGCCTCTTTTTCAAAGATACTTGTCACTAAACCTCTCACAAATCTTCAAAACCTCTTGGGTAGAACTAATCAGGTATTCAAATCACTTTCTTCACAATTTATTTAAGGTAACACTCATTCCACACAACCCAAACAAGAAACCCTCTCTTGAAGCCTAGAAACTAGGGTTTTAGTGAAAATCTCATTCACCAATAACAAACCACTAGGAAACCACCACAAATAGGTACTATTTGGTTTTTAGAAACTCAATACATCATCAATTAATGCTGCCCCTACAATTTTCTCACTTGGACACATCAAAATCATAAGAATTCACATGGAAAACATAAAATTTTAGACTTGGGCTTCACACCCAACACCATATCCAACACCCCAACATTTCCAAACCTCATATTCACCCAAAATTAGTTATTAGACACCCATTCCACTATGATACATATATCATAGTGGGTGGAATAGGTTTACTTCATCTTTGAGACCTCAAAACCATAAATGCTCTATTTCTAGCCGAATTGAGAAAAGCTTTAAATTAGATACAAAAAAATTAATGATAAACCTTCAAAATGGTTACAAAATGGAGTAAACCCTATATAACTTACAAAATACAATGAAATTGAATCAAATAAACACTATATGGGCCATATAGTCACAACTAAAGACATAAAACTTAGAAAAATGACTGAAAAATCAGAAAGTTTATTGATTTCCTTCTTTCTAATTAGTCTTCCATTGAGTCTTTACATAATTTTTATAATTTTTATATTCCAACTAATCTTATAACTTCCCTCAACTATCATTTTAAATTTTAATACCGTTGGTCTTCCACAAAAGCAACTTTTACAACTTAATTGTTTGACAACTTTTCCAAAAATGCAATTTTTGCAAATGTCAAACTAAATACCCCCCTAAAACACCTAATACCATAAAAGTGACCTATTACAATCTAAAATGGTGTTTAAGACCTTATTTTATTTAAAATTCATCCAAAATCTATAATCTATACGTTATAAATTTGAATGGAAAAACATTTTTAAATGGTTTCGCTGCACCATACACGCCAACTTTGAGCTTTTCCAAGTCCCTTAAACAGATGAATAAAAAACGTACTCCTTTTATTCTTCATGTATTTTGATCTCCTTACAATTTACATCAAGTTTGTGCTGCTTTTTCCTTGCCCTACCCTTATCATCCTTGTGAATGTCTTTACTCACTTCATGCTTCTCACTGTCACACAACATTGTGGGGTGTTCCACTTCATTTCCAACTTCAAACATTAATGTTTTACCTTCCACCAAACATGTACTCTCACCTCCATTTATTTCCTTCACTTTACTTTGTCCTTTGTGCATCATCCACTGTCCAAGAGTCCTCTTGTCTGTGACTTTTCCACAATCAACATTTTCATCAACCCTTGCAACCTCTGTCAAACTTGTACTTGTTCTATTAACTATCCTAGCATTAGTATCACCCTTTATCTCCTTGTTCTTTGTCCCTTCAATATTTTGGCTCACTATCCCATCAATATTCACCATCTCTTCATCACCATAGTCCATTGCCACATCATAATTTACTATCTCTTTATTAGGAAAATCCATGGTCCACTTACTTGTTGTTCTTCCATTCTCACAAGACTCTATCCCAACACATTTTGACTATCTTTTAATTTGTTTCCCTATTTCTATAGGGAACTCTATTGTTCCTACCACCACATTGTCCCTTGTTTCCTACCTTTCCAAAGGCTCCTCACCCTTATACTATTCTTTACCAATCTACAATTCATTATTCTCAACTTTCTTCCTCCACACAAAGCCTTTTCTCTCATAATTTATTGCAAATCATTTTCTCCACTTTCATTCACTATCCTATCACTATCAAACATGGTATTTTCTGCTACACTCATGCTCTTCCTTTCATTTTCATTCACACATTCTTTTCTCCAAAACATAATAACCTCAGCATACTCTTCTAGATTCTCAACCAAAGGAGTTAAAAAAAAACTCTCTACCATCATTTTCTATGGTGTATGTGTTTTGTCTACCATTATGCAAGGCCAACCTATCAAACTACCAATGCCTTCCTAACAATAAATTACAACTCATGGGTAGTATATCACAAAGCACTACATCTGTATATGGACCTATTTGGAATTAAACTCTTGCTTGTTCACTCACCATCAAAGATTGATTTTCACTCACCCACGACACCGTATATGGCCTTTTCCTAGGTACTCTTTGCAATTACAATTTCTCTACCATCTGACAAGAAACAATATTATCTATACAACCTAAACCAACCATGACTTTACATACCTTGCCTCTACATCTATAGGTTATTTTGAATAAAGCCTTTCTTTGAAGTATCTCTTCCTCTTTTGTGGTCTTCAATTATTTTTTCTTCATTATTAGCATTTCTCCAACTTCAGCCCTTGCAATAATTTTTTTTGAGCTTGAACTACTTTTAGCTTCATCTTCTTGAACTATTTGAGCTCTTCTATCTATTTTTCTTTCTCCTCCACTTGTTGATGAACTAGCTTTCTCAAGGAACTTCCAAGTAGGGTGTCCATATTATTGTAAATGATAACATTTACCTAAAAAAGTGTTATATTTTCTTCCACCTCCAAATCTACCCCTTGTGTCACTATATCCACCCCTAAAATCAACAACTTGTTCATCTCTCTTGCTTGGTTCTTCTCCTTGATTTTCAATTGCTTTCCTTGGAGTAGAAAAATTTCCTCTTCCTCTCATGGTGTTGCCTCTTCCTCTATTCATATTACCTCTACCACTTCCTTTCCTTTCTTTTCGTCTTTTGATTATGTCCTTTTCCCTCACTACCATTTGGAAACATTCTTCTACTATCTTATGAGGGTTCAAACTAATTTCATCTCTTATGTTCAACCTTAATCCACTCAGATATCTGGCCACTCTTTCTATCTCATTTTCATGGTGACCTAACCTTATGCATAATCTATGGAATTCTTTAGTATAATACATCACATCCATCTCCCTTTTCTTTAATTCTTGCAATTTCATGAAATTTTGAATAGCACAGTCTACTAGTAAAAATTGAGCCTTAAATTTTTCTACCATCATGTCCCAAGAACTTATTTTATACTTACCTTTCTTGACTCTATCTTCTTACAAAAAAATTCCACCATGTGAGAGCTGGTCCTTTCAACTTTTTCTTTGCATACTTAACCTTTTTGTTGTCATCAATGTCTTCAAATTCAAAAAAAATATCTAAGGCATCAATCCATGCCAAAACCTCTGCACTATCCATCTTACCTCTACACATTGGCACACCAACCTTCACTTTTGGAGTGTTGTCACCCTTCACTACCTTTAGCATCTTGATCATTCTCCTTTCATCAGGGTCTAAATCATCTTCACCATTATGTATTAGAGGATTTCCTTCTACTCCTTCATCTTCCTTATTACTCTGGTCTTCATTCACCATTCCTCTTCTCTAGGTCTTTTCCAAGGCTTCTATCCTAGATACAGTGGCTTCTTGTGACTCTCTATAGATCCTATCCTTATGTTACAAAATCTCTTTCAATTTTTTTATTTCCTTTGCCATTGCACTGGCCTTTGGAGGCATCCTTCCCAACTTGCATCTTCACCTTCCAATTTTCAACTTTCTTCTTCAAGGAACTACTTCCTCACTCTGATACCACTTTCATGTAGTATGGGAGGTCCTAAAAATACACTTGACACAATTCCAAGCAACCAAAAAAATTGTCAAATCACAAACTTATCAAAACTCACCATTTCCTCAAATTCACTCTTTTCCCTTGTAGTATTCCAAACCCACTAAATCACATATATGTTCTCAACTATCTTCTTCCAGTTCACAATGTGACTCAATTTAGGGACCCATTATTGACCTTGACAACATATCAACACAAATCCATAGGTTGTTTTGTCACAATTACTTCATAACTTGAAATTTTATTCTTTTTAGGCCTCAAATAGGCCTCCTTTCCAAAGAGACTTGTCACTAAACCTCTCACTAGTATTCAAAACATCTTGAGTAGTGCTAATAAGGTATTCAAATCATTTTTTTTACAATTTATTTGAGGTAGCACTCATTTCACACAACCAAAACAAGAAACCCTCTCTTGAATCCTAGAAACTAGGGTTTTAATGAGAATCTCATCCACTAATCACAAACCACTGGTTAACTACCATAAACAGGTCATATTGGGTCTCTAGAAACTCAATATACATTATCAATTAATGCTTCCTCTATAATTTTCTCACTTGGACACATCAAAATCACAAGAATTCACATGGAAAACACAAAATTTCAAACTTGGGCTTCACACCCACCACCATAGTAGACTCCCCTACATTTCCAAACCTCATATTCACCAAAAATAAGTTAGTACACACCCATTCCACCAATTTACATTGATTACAATGGGTGTAATTGGTTTACTTCATCTTTGAGACCTCAAAACCACAAATGCTCTATTTATTGCTAAACTAAGAAAGCTTTCAATTAGATACACAAAATTTAATGATAATCCTTTAAAATGGTTACAAAAGCTAGTAAACCCCATATAATTTATAAAATACAAAGTAATTGAATTAAAGAAACACTGTACGGGCCATACAGTCATAGCTAAAGAGAGAAAAATTAGAAAAAACACTAAAAAAATTAGAATTTTTATTGATTTTCTTCTTTCTAATCTTCAAGATCAGTCTTTCATCGAGTCTTTACATCATTTTTATAATTTTTCTATTCCAACTAACCTTATAACTTCCCTTAATTATCATTTGAAAGTTTAAGACTGTTGGTCTTCCACAAAAGCAACTTTTACAACTTAATTATTTGACAACTTTTCCAAAAATGCAATTTTTGCAAATGTAAAACTAAATAACTGCCTAAAACACCTAATACCATCAAAACTACCTATTACAATCTAAAACAGTCTTTAATAACTTATTTTATGAAAAATTCATCCAAAATCTATAATCTAGACCTTATAAATTTGAATGGAAAAACAATTTTAAATGGTCCCCATACACCACAACATAGCATTTTGTTCATTCATCCTCTCCCTTCATTATTCTATTTCATTTAGAGGTTTAATTATCAACAAGAGGTTTGACCAAGGAAAACTCCCATTTACTAACAATGAACATTTTTTTCCTCTGTTGCATGTTTTTGTTTGTAGATTTAGGTTGAAGACTTGAAGATCATTTGAAGTGTAAAGTTGCAAAGTTGTAAAGTTACATTGCAAATTTTTCATCTTCACATAAAATCTCGTACGAACCAAATCTAGAAGTTTCAGGACCTGAGATTCAAGAAGGAAGTTCATACATTCAGCTTTAGGATCACATTTAAAGATTTCAAAAATTCAGATTAGGACTAAGTCAGCAGTAAGGACATCTTAGTCCTCTAAGTGGTATTTTGTAGAGATTTGTTTGGATTCTATTCTAACTTCTAAAGATTTTGCATTTTCCCTAAAAAATAGTAGAGGGATTAAGACAACAATAAGAGTGCTTAGTCCTCCCTAGCATATTTTGATACCATTTTTTCATTTCTAGAATCCTCATTACATTTCCATATTTCTCAAGTACACATACCCTAACTTTTTGTTGCTTAATTTCATCATTTGCACTCATTATTTGGCTTGCATTACTAGATTCCATGAGTTGAATGTTAATTTTTTCTTTTCCAATATTTCTTCTTGGTGGTGAACCCCTAAAATATTAGAGAACCCCCTCCTAGGTCTTCCTTGATAAATAATTGACTCACCTTTGTGTTGATAGTCAATCCAATTTGGGATCCTATGACATCCTTGAGTGAAAAATAGAGAATAGTGGTGTTCTATGACCTAGGTCATAAAGCATCCACCATTCCCTTATTGTTCAAATGGAAAGAATTCCAAAACTAAATACAAAGGCTCGCTACTAGAGAGGCTCACTTCAAATACATGGAACACTGTCTAATAATGACTCACTTCTTAGGCTCACTACCATAGAATTATAGAGAAGATAGAAGTAAATTGTTACAAGGAGAAAACTGTCTCAATGTAACAAAGATTGCACCACAATTTTCTCTCACAGTTTTAGATATGATTGAAAGATAGAGGTCACCATCAACTCATTACCTTCAAGAACTCAACACTTTGAAATTCACACCAATCTACCCAAACTTTCATCACACATCACTATCTCACATCTATCTTGTCTTTCAAAAATATCTCAACTCATACTTATACCATCATCAACCTTCAAACTCTTTCAAAGTTGGCCATACACAACTTTTATTTGCAAATTCAAATTAGACCAGCATCAAATCATTCTCGTAGTGGAAGAGAATGAGGGAGACTCAAACAAATTCTTAGAGAGGATATAAATGAGTCCCAACACACCTTAACATAATTCCATGAGCTTCTCAATTAGTGTTTAACATAGGGTTAGCTAACACCCTTGCAAAACACATAAAAAACTTAAGCACACACATCCTTAACTCATCCCAATGTTTTCAGAAAAAAAATCACTTGAACATGATCTGGATTAAGTAATAAACACATTTAAATTCATCTAAAATCTTCACAAAAAACTTCGCTTGAAGAGCATGATCATTTTGTACATTTGAATATCCCTATCAACCACTATAGTACACTACAACTCATAAATTCATCAAAAACAATACCAAATATTAAATCCTCTTGAACCAAGCAAGAGAGAAACGTTATCAACTTATTCTCAAAACTAAATTTTGTAAAACCAAAATGTGGAGAAATACGAAGCAAATATATTTCTATCAGGCTAGAACCAAACACATAGAAATGCACAGTTCACATACTTGTAAAAATATCTTGCACTATAAGATGATCCAAAATTTATTAATAGAGAGGATACTAGAAAAAGTTCCAAATAAAGTGTGAAATTTTACTTCCATCTTAAGAGAGTACAAATTATGATGCTACATACACTAGATTTAGTTGATAGAAGGTTGAATAGTAAGAAAAATATATAATTACTTGAGAAAGTTATTGAGATTCTCAAGCTTATCACTTGAAAAATTCGGGTCACTAATTTTATATTATGCTTTGATTCAATCAAGCATATTTTTAGTTATTCATTAGTGCATTGAGAAATCGACTTTGGGTTTTCCAAATTAGCTCGAATAGTTTCTTGGTCTAAAATTTCTTCATGGGCATAAAAATATGCTTCTTTATCTAGCTCTTCATAAGAGGGAACAAAGAGTATATGAACTTATGATTTATTTTAATATTTATTTTAGATATACTTGTTCTAAACTCATTCTCACGACCTAATTTTAAGATGGAGTCATTTAGTTAAATATTTATTTTTAATCTTTTAAATAAAAGGACCAAGATTGCAAAGCAAGTTTGGGTTAGTACTCAATCATGTTGGATTATAAATATGGATTGGATAAATGATAAAATTTAGATGGATAAGTCCATTGGATTGTAATTTTGTGCACATATACATATAGATCATAAACAAGAATAGAGAAAATTACAAGGAAGGCTAGGTATGAGTGAACTGATAAAGTTATGTAACCATTTTAAATAAATTGTAAAGGCATCATTTTAACTATTATTGACTTAAGTCATTTTTAGAAAAAATAAATTAATTAATTAGATTAATTTTCGCTAAAATATAAATTATCAAAACTCTTCTAGTGAGAAATGTATGTTAGATGCATATGTGACATCATTTTGTTATAAATTATAAATTTAATATATATATATATATATATATATATATATATATATATATATTTATTTATTTTAATTTCCCACCCCTTCTCTCATCCAAACATTTTTACAAGAATTGAGAAATCCTTTTCTAAGATATGTAGATTTTAAAATGTAATTTTTATTATATTTTAATTAATTCATATTATTATTTTTATTTTAATATTCATGACAAGTAGTCTTCAACACAAAATGTTGAGATTGATTTTGTTCACATAAAAAAGCAATAGAATCTATTTATAACTTTGAAAAAAATACTATATTAGAAGAAGAAATTTTGGTTAGGATGATTTATTGAAATTTTATATATTTTAGGACATATATCTTTAGATATTTAACTTTAGATATTTAATAAAAAAAATTTATAAGAATTATTATATTTACACTATACCGAAACATTGATTTTATAGGTATTAGGAAAATTCAATGCATCCACGATGAATATATCAATGATGAATTTATGTGATGAGCATGTGAATTTACGTGATGACCATGGGTGAATTTTCCTAAATTTGATTTTATAATAAAATAAAATAAAATTGATATAAATATGTCATTCAACTTGACTTGACTTATAGCAATTTAAAAAATAATAATAAACTAAAATTTTAACTTAAAAACTAAAAATTATTTCAAACTAAAAACAATAGAAAATATTTCTCACCATTACAATACTACCAATTAAAATAAAATAATTAAATATTATAGGTAATATTTTTCAATTAATATAATTAGTCGATAGGCTATTTGTGCCAACTTTGCTCAGAATTTTCATCAGCCTCGTCGTTTTTTGACTTTTCTGATGCCAGGGAAAACTTGGTGGATGGGTTATAGTTTGGTTGGAATTTGTGTTAGCCCTATCGATATTAAGTCTTTGTTGTCATGTAAAAGGTGGTGGAGATGTTTTTAAAATAAAAAAGTGTTTGGTGCAACGATAGAGGAGGCCGAAAAATGAGGTGACTATAGAGGAGGCCAATGAAATGTCATCAACATTGATTGTTGTATGGTTTCTGTGTAGTGGTGATGGTGCAAGTAACTTCTATTTTAAAGTTCTTGAAAAACAAAATGAATGTCTATATAGTTATCGATAATGTATTGTCAACTGGGTGTCATTCTCTAGGTTTATGTTCTTATTGAAGGTAGCTATGATTGCAAAGGGAAAGCTTCTGTGAAGGTGCAAGTGTGTTGATTGGCTATGGAATTTCTATGAAGTTGGTTGGAGTTTATCTTCATTTTTTTTGCATGCGTCGATGGTTGCAAAACGCATTGGTTGTTATAATTTTGTGGTCTTTTTTTGCAAGTGGTGGAGAAAGAATGAAGGGAAGAGAAAGAATGTTGGAAGAGGTGTTATTAAAGGAAGCGAGAAGAGGTGCATATTGGAAAAAACTATTTGTCGAGTATTTCTAAAAGAGTTTATGTTGTTTTCGAAAGGGGATTGTTGATTGTTGCTCTATAGCTTAGTCTAAATTGTTTGGTTCAGGGTTTCCATGTAGCTACCATTGCTAGAAGGGAATATTGTTTTTTTTTGGCATTTCATGTGTTGTATTCGTGTGTTTTTCATGGGATTTCCATCTAGTGTACTCTTGAAACCAATAGTGTTTGATTGTGTCAATTGTTGTTTGAAAGACTGTATTGTTTTGTGGGTTTTGGAATGTGGGTGACTGTTGGCTATATTGTTCCATTTATGGCTTTGGTTCTATGTGAATGGTTGGAAAATAGTTAATCTGGTGTGTTTTTGGTGAATCATGAAATCAAGATTTCTTGTGTTTTGTGGGTTGGTATGTGGGTGATTGTTGGATTTATTGTTTCATTTATGGCTTTTGTTTTGTGTGAATGGCTACAAAATAGTTAATCTATTGTGTTTTTTGTGAATTTTCCCATCTGGGTTACCATTGAAACCAATATTGATTTATTTAGGGTTCACATTTTTCTAGTGAAGGTTTTGAGTCACTATGTTACTGGGAGCTTTCTACGTTTTGTGGGTTTTCTATGTGAACCACTATTGGAAGTTGTGTTTTTGTGTGCTCTAGTTGCAACCCAATGAAATAGTTAATGTTATATAGGTTACATTGTTTTATGGTATATTGTTACATTTTTATAGGGTTCTATTGGAAAAACAACATATAGTTTGTTCGCAGTGATATTTTTTGATTTATGGTTCGGCTTTTGTGATTTTGTTTTTGTATGGATTTGTCACTATGATTTTTAGTGTTTAGTGGTGATGTTTGCAATGCAGTAAAATAGTTAGTGTTATGTATTTTATGTTGTTTTGAATAAGGGATTGTTCACTGTTGTTGTCTACATTAGGCTATATTGTTTCATTTTTGGCTTCCATTTTTTGTTGTTATTATGATATCACCACTACATGCAAAGCATACAATAATTAATATTGATGTGAACTAGTATTTAATTTCCATAGCCTTCTCTATCCACATGGCTCAAAAAATGCCACCCTCTTCCCAAAGCATCCAACAACCACCTCTGCCACTATATCTATGTATATATATATGTATATGTATATATATATATATGTTTATATAGATATATATATGTATATATGTATATATATCCCTTTTTCCACCATATCAACTAAATGCAAGCCATAAAGAGAGACCCCATGGGAAATTGAAATATATCAATATGTATATATGTACACATATATACATATATATATATATGTACATATATATTGATATATATGTATGTATATATATGTTTATATATATATATATGTATATATGTATATATATCCCTTTTTCCACAATATCAACTAAATGCAAGCCATAAAGAAGACCCCATGGGAAATTGAAATATATCAATATGTATATATGTACACACACACACACACACACACACACACACACACACACACACACACACACACACACACACACATATATATATATATATATATATATATATATTTATATATATATATATTGATATTAAAATATACTCACTATAGCCTAAGGAACAACAATAACTATTTTTTATTATGTTCTAACCATAACCACAAAATGAATGCCATGTATTAAGCAAACATTGAATCAATAGAATTAATTGTTTTATTATGTTCCATTAATGAAATGATATAGCGTGAGGCATAGCATTAACTATTTTTTATTCTATTCCAACCATAGCCACAAAAATGAAGCAATAAATTAAATGGTTGTTGTTATTATGACCATCACCACTACATGCAAAGCATAAAACAATTAATGTTGATGCGAATAACCCTATTCCCAAAGGAGCCAAAAACCACCACTACCACCTTTTGCACGGCCATTGGAAGGCCGACAAAATTTTTGAGCATACTTGTAACCGTTTTGCCCCTATATATGTGTGTGTGTGTGTGTGTATGTATATATGTATACAAATGTGTATATATATATACATATATTTATATATACATGTATATATATGCATATATATATATATGTGTGTGTGTGTGTATGGGTATGTGCAAGATCATGATGGGCAGAAAAATGGCAATATGATGGGTATGTGGCCGACGACTATTTTTTTAACCAAAATTGATGAAACGAAAAGGGTTTTTAAATGAAATTCTCATTTTTCCACCAATATAAATTATGCTTTGCTTTGAATTTAATAAATAATTATTATTCATTTTCTATTTGAATTACGATTAAAGTCTTGATTGATAGGCTGATTGAAAAACATCTATAGCTTTCAAATGGTATCACATTTTTTGAATCCAAAACATGTGTCACATTTTATGCTTCACATACTAGAGGATTAAAAAAATAAAAATTGAATTTCATGAAGTTTTGACAAAGTTAAGTTGGTCGACATGTGATTTTTTATATTTTGTAAAATTTGTAATAAAAAATTCATAATTAATTATTTACTTGGAAAAAAATTACAAAAAAATATTCATCACATCTGGACATGAGTCTTCTACTTATATCTTAAATATTATAAAAAATACTATCATTTAATTATGGTTAGGGTGGTTAGACAGATACCTACTTATTTTTTCCCTGAAATTTAAGTACTACTGCGTTGAAATTTCAAATTTTCACCAAATAGTTTTAAAGAAAATAAAATAAACCTAGTAGTTGAGAAACTACATTCAATTTTCTGAAAATTCTATTCTTAAATATTTTTGAAATAATATAGATAACTTATTCAAATTTTTACATCAAGTTTCCTAACTCTGCTTTTTCTGAACTTTTTGCCACTTAAGGGCCTGTTTTTTCCATGATGATCTTGCACATGCCCATATGTATGTATATATATAAATATATGTGTGTATATATATATATATATATGTATCTATATATACATATGTAGATGTATATGTATATATACATGTATATATATCTAGATGTATATATGTATGTGTATATATTTATATGTGTATTTGAAATGCAACCTTTTGTGGATGGAGCCTTGAGAAAGATTGAAAGACCTTGGTGTTTACAACAAGACACTATCAAAAATTAAATACTATAGCCTATACAAAATGTAACATAAATAATATACATTTTCAACCACTCTGGCTAGTTGTCAAATGAGTATTGCTTATTGTGATCAATATAGAGTACATTAGGATTTGATTATCAATTTGACCATTGTCACTAGTTTTGTAGTCACTATCATTATTCTAAAAGGTTGTTTGTAACACATTAGTTTATCAAATACAACATTATGGCTAGGCTATGGTCTACAAGAATAACAAAAAAGTGTGGATTTTAGTGTGGTGATTATGCAAAAATGGAATGAACTGCATAGCATTGAGTATTTTACTCCATTGCAACAAAAAGCTAAAATTAACACCTATTGTCCTATGTAAAAAATTTATTGGAAGGCCAAACCATATACATGTTTTGTGTATACAAAGTGTGAATTTTAGAGCAGTGATCATATCTCATTCATTGAAAACATGTAAATTAGGAGATATCAAAGTTCTAAATTTTATAATGCATAATTTGTTGTGTAGTTGTAATGGGACAAATGAAGTAATTACAATTTAGCCATACTTGGCACATACAACAGAATGTAGTATGTACAAAACAAAATAAGGCCTTATTTCCATCCTATCATATTGGCTCATGGAGCGTTGTGTGCTCTTACAAAACCCTCGAGCAAGAAAATAAATTGTCCACCATTGTGACCAATGGTAAAAATATATGTTTAGTGGAAATCAATGTTATACAATTTTTTATAATTTTATGGTAGGGTGGAGAGCAAGCCTTATTGTGTTGAGTTCTATTTTTTTTATGTGCATATCACTATATTTCCATAACCAGAAAACCAAAGACATAAATGAAACAACATTGGTTTCAACAATGACCCAGATGGAGGAAGCCACAATATAACCTGAGCTATACAATAACAATTGACAAAAAATGCATAACCTCAACAATTTTATCCCATTGCAAAAATTCCCACAAAACATTTTGATATACATACAAATCTATGGATAAGATAATTTAATATTGTCTCATTTATGGCTTCTATTTTGTGCAATATATTAAAATAGTGTGTGTTGTTTTCTATAGTGCAATGCAATTTGTTGTTCTATAGATTTGGCTATATACTTCCATTTGCAATGCACAGTAAAATAGTTAATACTATAGAGTTATTGTTGTTACCCAAAAGGAATTCTTGAAAATTATACTGACTAAATTCAATTGGACTATCTACAAAAATCTACATGTATGTTATTAGGGTATGTGCAGGATCATCGTGGAAAAAATAGGCCCTTTAGTGGCAAGAGAATCAGAAAAATCAAAGTTAGGAAAGTTGACGTAAAAATTTGAATAAGTTATCTATATTATTTAAAAAATATGAAAGAATATAATCTATAGAAAATTGAATTTAGTTTCTAAACTACTAGGTTTGTTTAAAAAAAAAAAATCTATTTGTTGAAAATTTGAAATTTCTATGTAGTAGTACTTAAATTTTAGGGAAAAAAAAAAGAAGTAGGTTTTTGTCTGACCACCCTAACCACAATAAAATGATAATATTTTTTTTCTAAGATTTTAGATATAAGTAGAGGACTCATGTCTCAATGTGATGCATATTTTTTTGTAATTTTTTTCCAAGTAAATAATTAATTATGAATTTTTTATTACAACTTTTAAAAAATATTAAAAATGTGTATGTCTGACCACCTTAACTTGGTCAAACTTCATGAAATTCAATTTTTATTTTTTAATCCTATAGTATGCAAAGCATAGAATGTGACACATGTTTTGGATTCAAAAAATGTGATACAATTTGAAAGCTATTATTTGTTCAATCAGTCTATTAATTAGGACTTTAGTCATAATTTGAATAGAAAATGAATAATAATTACTTATTAAATTCAAAGTAAAGTATAATTTATATTGGTGTAATGTTGAGAATCTCCTTTAAAAACCATTTTCTTTTCATCAATTTTGGGTAAAGAAAAAGTCATCAAACACATACCCATCATATTACCACTTGTTGGCCCATCATGATCTTGCACATACCCTTTAGACGCATAAAATATTGTTATAGAGTAGTCATAATCAATGATTTCCAAGGGAATCTAACACAATGTGTATAAGATTAACTGTTTTACTCCATTTTAAGAAGAACTTGAAAGTGACCCCTAGAGGAACAAGATACATTGTCCACCGCTTTCATCAATGGTAAAATGGATCCTCCTTGTCACACTTAAGATACATGTTATCATTCTAACAAGTCATTCTTGAGTTTGGAAACAATGTTGATATTAACAAACAATACAACCTTCTCTAAACAAAATATTATATGAAATTGAAACAATATAGCATTCTCATGACACCTTGTTGAAAATGATATAATGTAGCCTAGGCTAGAGTATAACAATGAAGAATTTCATATTGGAATGATGGTCAGAAAGAAAAGGGCATGAATCAGGAATTCGTCTCTCCTAGATGTGTAAACAATACAACCTTTTTTGAATAATACCTTATCTAGAATTGAAACAATACAACGTTCTCATGGAACCTTGTTCAAAATGATATGATGTAGCCTAGGCCAGAGTATAACAATGAAGAATGCCATATTGGAACGATGGTCAGAAAACAAAGGGCATGAATTAAAAATTTGTTCCTCCCCTATGTGTAGATATGTATGTATCTCATAGTGGATGCAAACAACATTGATATATAGTGATTTCTATGTTACTTTTCATTGGGTAATTCTTGAAATGATAAAAAATAAAAATTGTTGATATATGAAAGATTAATGTTTCCATTGATTGCATTGGTGGATAGTGTATGTTCTAGGTTGGTTGTCTTGGAGGAACATAGACTGTTTTTTAAATTAATTATGGAGAGACATATATTTGTTTCGATCATATTCTAGATGTGCCAACAAAAAATATTGAAATGTAAAAAGGTTTGCAATTTAAAAATTGAGAATGGACCGTGTTAGCTTTTGATGGTTTAATTGAATCTTTGGCTATTGTATTCTTGTCACAATAGAACTTGTGGCTAGCCACTGGCATTACAGCTCTGTCTTTTACAAAGAGCAACTCCAACAATTTTGGTGGACTCTAGCTCTCCCCATGTTGCTCAACAACTATCAGGCACCAATCATCTAAGTTCGTTCCTTGTTTATTCTTTATTCCTACTACTTGTATCAGTTGTTTCCCATGTGCATTGAGTGACCTACAAACATGCTTTTCTTGCATTTTTTTTCCTTTCTGGTGTATAGTCTCACTTGTTTATGGTTAATGTATTTATGTGGTCTTCACACCTTTGTTTTCTAGCTTTTTGGGAGTAGCCTATGTTTATCTATTCCTTTTAGTGGAGTTGCATATAGCTTTTTTTTTTTGCAATATTTTGTATGTAGCATCTAGTGGTAATTATACACTTGTTGATAGTTGTTGGATCTATTGAATGGTGATGGATTTGAAAATTGCTTTATACATCTTTGTTGAAATCATGATTGTTTCATTGAAGTATTTGGCATTGTGTTCATGGTTGCACCACTATACAGTTTATTTTGTATTCTACAAGGCATTGTTGACAGTTGTTCTATAGCTTCCCAATGTGTGCTAGCCATGTTTATCGCCTTTCTCTAAGCCACTAGAGAAGTTGTGATATGGAAGGGTTTTTGGCTAACCAAGAGGCTATTGCCCTTAATTGTACTCTACAATCTATTGTTGGCTATCATCCTACACCTTTGGTTATAATATGGGGCTATAGACCTATAGTAAACAATGCCTTTTTGTAAATGGCATAGACTGTTTAGTTGCTTTGCTAACTTTAGAATGTTCATTTTTTAAATGTCCATTATATCTATGCAATTAACTTTCAAGACATATACATTGATGTGGATTTTTTTTTGCAACTCTAAATACATCTATTACATGTGTTGGATGTATATGTATGGGTCTATTCCTTAGAGATATATGATTGGAAAAAAGTATGTTTCTCTTTTGTAGTGTTTTATTCCTATTTCGTCCACTGTGAATATGTGTGTATGTCAAATTAGATGTAGACACCATCTCTATGTATTGCAGATATGTATGTTTGTGAAATTAGAGACACACATTATTCATCCAGATGTGTAGAGATGTATGTATGTGAAATCACATGCAAACAATATTCATATTCCCTGCTTGATATGTTTGTTTGTTTCATATGTTAATGGTGATTCATGTTTGATCTATGGTGCCTATCCTATGGGAATGGTTGCAAAGTGATAAAATAGTTTGTGTCCTTCAGAATGGATTGTTGCTGGCTATTTTGGTATGATTTCAAGGGTGATTGATATACAAACTTCCATTGTAACAAACCCTTATTAAGGTTTGGATACGTAACAACTATCCTTCAACGAGAACATTGACTATTTTATTGCTTTCAAACCATAGCGACTGAACATGAACCATATGAAAATTATTCCTAAACTCAACTAGTGTTTAATTTTTTTTGTCTTCTCTATTGATGCACCAAATGCTCTTCATTTAGAAATGAAAAGATATGGGTATGTGCAGGATCATGATGGGCCAAAAAGTGGCAATATTATGGGTATGTGGCCAACGACTATTTTTTAACCCAAAATTGATGAAACAAAAAGGGTTTTTAAGGGAGATTCTCAAATTTCTACCAATATACATTATGCTTTACTTTGAATTTAATAAGTAATTATTATTCATTTTCTATTCAAATTATAGCTAAAGTCCTGATTGATAGGCTGATTGAAAAACATCTATAGCTTTCAAACAGTATCACATTTTTTGAATCCAAAACATGTGTCACATTATATGCTTCATATACTATAGGATTAAAAAAAGAAAAAATGAATTTCATGAAGTTTTTCCCAAGTTGAGGTGGTCTACGATTTTTTATAATTTTAAAAAAGTTGTAATAAAAAATTCATAATGAATTATTTACTTGGAAAAAAATTACAAAAAAATATGCATCACATCGAGGCATGAGTCTGCTACTTATAGCTAAAATATTATAAAAGAATATTATCATTTTATTGTGGTTAGAGTGGTCAAACAAACACCTACTTATTTTTTCCCTAAAATTTAAGTACCACTGCATTGAAATTTCAAATTTTCACCAAATAGGTTTTTTTTTTTTAAACAAACCTAGTAGTTTAGAAACTACATTCAATTTTCTATAGATTCTATTCGTACATATTTTTGAAATAATATAGATAACTTATTCAAATTTTTACATCAAGTTTCCTAACTCTTGTTTTTCTGAATTTTTTTGCCACTTAAGGGTCATTTTTTTCCATGATGATCCTGCACATACCCATATCAACTAGCTCTATTCCAAATGGACCCCCCTAAATGAGAAGATTTAGAAAATGGCAAGGCTGACGAAAATTCTGACCAAATTTGACACAAATAGGGGATATCCACTCATCTTGCATGTGAGTTGTTAGAGTTACATGAAGAGTGGCATAAATCATGTATATGGGACTTGTAATACAACTTTCCATTTGGAAAATGTAGCAATACCAACAAACATAGGAATCAGTTTGTATGAATATTGTTTACACCCAAAATGACATAGATGTATCTACACATAGGGAAAATATATTATCCACCATTGTAATTAATGGTAGCATCAAATGAAATATCATACTAGGAAACCTATGCCCAATTTTTTATTCAATTAGACATAAACTATATAACATTAACTATTTGACTCTATTGCAACCATAAATACACAACGAAAGTGATAAATTAGACACTATTGGATTGAACACTAGCCCCCTCGTTGAAACCTAAAAAACACTTAAAATACACTGTTACAAACTGGTGGAAATCCATAGCCATAAAAACACAAACATTAAAATGAAATCCACGGAAAATTGATGGTAACAAATCCATACAAAAATATACTATTGTCTCAACAGAACCTCATTGAAGATTGAAACAATAAAGCCTTTCCAACAACAACTTCTCCAAAATGAAACTATATATCTAAAGCAAGAGAATAATAATTAACAATTCCTAATGGAATTTAACACAAAGTCTATAGGATTAACTATTTTATTCCATTGCATCCATAACCACAAAACATAAGCCAACAAATATAGCCCCTTAAGTAGAATTGGAAGACTTCTCAAAAATACCTTTCTTGAGGATGAGAAAATATAGCCCGAGATACAAAAGAGCAACCAAAAAACATTGCATAACATGGACAATTTTATTCGATTTGAAACATAGCCACAAAAATGGAAGCCATAAACAAAAACCCACAAATACTCGTGGAAAAAAATTAGAGTTTAAATGTACTCATTCCTCAACAAAACCCTATCAAAAAATTCATACAATATAGCCTTCTCAACAACACCTTGCTAAAGTTAACAATGACAAGCCCATCCAAAAAATATACTTGTTTATGCAGCTTATCAAAATTTGAAGCAGTTAATAGTGCCTTATTGCAAATTAAACAATATAGGGTTCCAAAAACCTCATACCACAAATGAAACAATGTGGAGAACAATATTACTAGTATGCAACTCTTCCCACTTGGTTCAAACACACCTCTTCTCATTGGCTTTCTCTAGTATGTGTTCTTTCTCCAATCCTACAAACATAGCTATAACACAAAGACCATAAACAAAATCAGATGAAAATTGATAGCCTCAAATATATGGAAAACCATACACACAAATAGCAAACCATAAATGATGTAATATTGTGTGCTCAGAAACTATATAGTATTTTGTGAAGAACAACTTATCAATATTTCAATAAATCAACAGTACCTTCACACAAATCAAGAAATATAGCTTGGCACAGACAATGAACTACAAATTAAAGAATATTGGTAAGGGTATACATAGATATATATACACAAAAATACATATATATACAAGAATTGTCACAATCCACACCTTTTACGACCATTGGTGCATGCAAAAAGAACAAGACTTCCTCCAACCAGTTTCACAAAAATTCCACATCTGATTAACACACCTGCACCTTCATAGAAGCATTCCCTCCCCACTCATTTATGATATCCATGTAGCGGTGAGAGTTGAACATATATATATATAGATATATATACATAGAGATATATATATGTACATATATAACCACATATATATGTACATATATATATACACACACACATATATATGTACATATATATTTACACACATATATATGAAACCCATGAAAAATCATAGTATTAAATCAATGCAAAATGATACACACAAAACTTAAACGATAGATGAGACAAGATATTTGAAACAATCAATAGTACCTTATGGGACATCAAGCAATATAGCCTAGGACAGTGCAAAAGCCAAAAATCAAACAAAATCACCAAGGTTTTCTTTGACATGGAGCTCTTCCCACTTGCTTCAAATACACCTCTTCTCACAAACTTTCCTGCACAAAAAAAGGGAAAAATATTATCATAGGTGACATTTTTCTTTTGCATTTGCAACCATCTTCCCATTCAAAAACAACAAAATAACCTACAACCACCTTTGCAGAAGTTGCATAGAGCTTAATCCTGCTTGCATCCTCATAGAAGATTACCCTCATCACTCATGACTCTCATATCAGGTATAGCGATAGAATGACAGGAAACAATGCCTTCTAAAAATTTCCCAGTATATGTATATGTATATATATGTATGTGTGTATATATGTGGATTTTTGTATGTAAATATGCATGTATGTATATATATATATACATACATGCATATTTACATACAAAAATCCACATATATACACACATACATATATATACATATACATATACTGGGAAATTTTTAGAAGGCATTGTTTCCTGTCATTCTATCGCTATACCTGATATGAGAGTCATGAGTGATGAGGGTAAGCTTATATGAGGATTCAAGATGGATTAAGCTCTATACAGCTTCTGCAAAGGTGGATGTAGGTTATATATATATCACTGTATTTTTGGATGGGTTTGCTACTGTTAATTTCCAAGGTGTTGTTGCGAACGCTATGTTGTTTCATTTTTCTAGAAGGTTTTGTTGAGAAATGGGTGTGTTATCACATGTGACACCTTTATTTTTCTTTGTACCCATCACCCTATGCAAAAAACACAAAATAACCTCTACCTAGCTTTACAGTAGCTGCACAAATGTTGATCTAGCTTGCACTTTGCCAAAAGCGTGGTGTGCTTACTCACAGCTCTGATAGCATGTATAGCAACAAAATGATACCAAACAATTCCTTATGGATATTTTCCCCATTATTTATTTTCTTCCCCGAGTCATTAAATGGCAGGGGTTGTGTGAACCATTCCTAGTGCATGCACAACATAGAAAAAAAATCTTGATACGAACCAACTTTCAATTTTGTTGGCCTCCTCTACCCATGTGGAAGTGAATGTCCCACCCTATTCCAAAGGTAGCCAATAACTACCCCTATCACCTTCTGCATAGCCATTGGAAGGAAAAAAAAGGGAGGATGACAAAATATCATGCCCAAAGTTATAACCCATATGCCACATACTACCTGAATTAGCGTGCCATAGGTTTGACACCATAAATGAAACAATGTCATAGAGGTTTCATGTATGTGCTGCATACATTGGGAACGGATGCAATAATACTTTTCATTTAAGACTCACCAAACTACTTGAGTAGTTTAGGGTGTTCTCAATAAAGCATTGTTCAACGGTGGTTTGTGGATTGAGCTGCATGCCATACGTAACAAACAGTATAGCCAAGTACCATATGACATCCATATCCAACATGACACTATCATTAGAGATCTCAAAGTAGTACCAAAAACACTTGGTAAGTATTATATGGATACCTAAACATAGATACTTGCATACACAAATAAATGAAAGATATATATATCTACACAAAACTCTGTCAAGATATTCTATGATGCATGCATATATGCAGAGATATCCAATACACATACATATAGCTATAGAGGAAACTTATATAACTAGGGAGATTTCAATTGTATGCATGTAGATTTATCTGTATGCATACGTAAATGTACACATACATACAACTATGTCTACAAGTAGATATATTAATAGGTGTAGATGGTGTGGTTTAGCTAACCTACCATATGGAAATCATAAATGAGATAATATGTTGAAATATTATTGGATATTTGTATGAACTTTGGTCAGAATTCTCGTGTGTCTATCTAATTTTCTACCCCTCTAGCGGTGGGGAAAAGGTGGAAGGTTGTCCTCTTGTTTTGGTGAACTTTGGTTGGAATTTTTGATAGCCTTCCTAGTTTTTAGGTCTCTGGTGCCATCTAGAATCTAGTAGATTATCCTTTTTTCTTTTAAAAAAGAAGTGTTCGGTGCAATGATAGATGAGACTAGTGAAAATGAATCAACATTAATTGTTGTATGGTTTCCTTGTAGTGGTTATGGTGCAAGTATTAACTATCTTAAAAGTTCTCAGATAACAAAGTGAGCAACTATGCAATTTTCAAAAATCCATTGTTGGGTGTTATTGTCTAGGTTTATGTTGTTCTTAAAGGTCGGTGTGAGTGAGGAGGGAAAGCTTGTGTGAAGGTGCAAGTGCGTTCATCAACTATGGAATTTTTGTGAATGTGCTTGCTATATTTTATTTTTTGGGATAAAGTACTATTGAAAGGGTTGTATTATTTCAATTTACAAAAAGGTTTTGTTTAGAAATGAGCATATTCTTTGATGTGCTTGTCACTGCTAATTTTCAATAGGGTGCTCTTTAGAGGGATATATTATTTCTATTTGTGATGGGATTTTGGTGAGAATTAATTTCATATAAGCTTTTGTTCACAAATGAGTATATTTTTTTATGGGCTTCTGACTACTAATTTTCTGGAGCGTGTTGTTAAGAAGTCTATATTGTTAATATTTGTGATAAGCTTTTCTTCAGAAAGTAGTATATTTTTAGTTGGGAGACCACCCTAGATGGAAAAACCCATGGAACACAAAAAAATGACAACTAGGAAGCCATGAAAAACCATACACACAAAGTGTGAGCCTTAAACCAAATAATAGTCATTTTCACAAACAATATAGTCTTTTCTCAACAACACCACCTCAAAATTAGAATAGTAAGAAAATTCCAAGCATAAATGAAATAATATTGTTTTTAACAAATAATATAGCCTTTGGCATACAATGTCTTGAGAGAAATTCAAACAATATATATGTGTGTGTGTGTGTGTGTGTGTGTGTGTGTGTGTGTGTGTGTGTGTATGGATGTGTGTGTATATATATGTATGTATATATATATATATATATATATATATATATATATATATATATATATATATATATATATATATATATATATATATATATATATATATATAATGTACATATATATGTGTGTGTGTGTGTGTATGGATGTGTATAGAATCAACAACATTAATTATTTTATTTTGTTCCAACCATAACCAAAAAATGAAATCCATAAATCAAAAAATATTGGTTTCAACAGTGACCCAGATGGAGAGAGCCACAATATAGCCCGAGGTATAAAATAACAATTGACAAAAATTGGATATCCTTAACAATTTTATTTTGTTGAAAACATACCCACAAAACAAAAAAATTAAAGATAAACCCGTCGAAAATTGACAATAACAAACCCATACAAAAAAACATTGCTTTCTCAACACAACCTGCTCAAAAATTTAAAGAATACATCCTTTCTAACAACACCTTCTACAAAATGAAACAATATAGCTTAAGCAATAGAACTATAATCAACAATTCCCAATGGAAGCTAACACAAAGCATATAGGGTTGACTATTTTGTTCCATTGTAAAGAACAGTAATAAATGATACCTAATGCAATGAGATGTAACATGTATAAAATTAACTATTTTGCTGCATTATAGGGATAGCTAGAAAATGGATGCCATAAATCAAACAATATTTGTTTCAACATCAAGCTAGATGGACAAAACCATTAAAGACAAAGAATCACAGTAACATATCCTTGCAAAATGATAGGCATAAGACGTCAACCATAGATTAAACAATATTTTTTCTTCCAAAAAAATTAAAGTCTTCTCCCAACAACACCCTATCAAAATTTGGAACAATCAATAGTGTGTTAACAAAGATCAAGCAATATAGCCTGCAACAACTTGTAGACCACAAGTGAAATAATATTCAAAAGAGTTCTCCTCGTATGCATGCCTTTGTGCTTCCTTTGCATAGATAGATATATGTACATATGGAACATACATTGAGCATCACTCTGTTTATAAGTACCATTTTCAATACCTTTGTATTTCTTTTGGAGTCATTGTCCGATGCAAAAAATGAAAAATATGTTGCTGCCAGCTTTAGAAAAAACTTCACAGCAGGCAGTTGGATTTGCACCTTCATAGAAGTTCATCCTCTTGGCATCAACATTTACTATTTTATGGTGTCCATGTAATGGTAATGGTTGTGACAATATCTATTATTCAAAAACATGAGTAGAGATAGTGAATGTGTTGTGCAAATTTCAATAAGGCATGGTTGGGTGTTGTTCTCTAACTTTAGCTCCTTTGACAAGTGTGAGAGAAGATTGTGAACTAATTTGAAGGTTGAAGTCCATCTTCCCTTTCCAAAAATTGTATCATTGTGTTTCTATATCTATAAGTTCTCATTCATCTATATATCTATATTGTCTGCATCTAATTCCATGCACATAAATTTCTACATGTACTTCTTTATTATGTATATTTCCAAATAGCAAGTCCCTCTATATGCATCCAAATCAATGACATTAGATTGTATTTGTTGGAATATTTTTTAAGTGTGCCTTTTAGGTTCTTATTTGTTAGAGGCTCAAAAAAGGAGTTGTTTCTTGTATGATGAGAGAGATTGCTTCCACCATAGATAGAAGTGATGGACAATCTATGTTCTTTCTTAGGGGTTTGGTGAGAGGCCATGGGGCTTCATGACCCAATATGGTTAGGTGGAGAGCAGGCCCCCTTTTGTTGTTTTCATTCATATTTTATATTCATTGTTGATTATTTCTTAAAGGCTCACAAAAGGAATTGTTTCAATCATAGGATGTCTAGTATGTGTGATTAGAAGGATTGCTTCCACCATTGATAAAAGTTATGGACAATATATATTCTTTCTCGGGGGTTTGGTGAGAGCCCATGGGGCTTCATGACCCAATATGGTAGGGTGGAGAGTATGATCTACTTCGTTATTTTCTATTTCATATTTCGTATTCATTGTTTGGTTGTGTTATTCATAGTTCTAGACATGGTTGTAAGCATGCATACACTTACATATGCATATATGTGAATCAAAAAACAACCCATGACCCTCTCCTCAGCTATTAACGGCTCAAAAAACTAGGAAGACTAGTGGAAATCCTAACCAAACTTCACAAAAAATGAAATAGTAGCTTGCTACTCTCCCCATGTTGCCAAAAAACTCTAAACTGGTGCATATGTATATCTATTTGTATATATAAATGTTCACTTAGAAGATTGTGTTCCCAATATGGTAGGGTGGATAGTACATCTTCTTTTCTTTTGTTTGGAAATTTGCAAGCATGTTTTGTATTCATTGTAATATTTGTATATGTATATGTATATGTGTATGTGTATGTATTTATGCATGTGCAATGGAAAATGTGAAGCTTTATGGATGGAGATTGGAACAAATGAAGGTATGATGCACAACCATGGGAGCAATGACATTACACTCTTCTCTAAAGTGCACATTGTACTTTCCATTTGTTACACTCTCCATTGAAAACATTTCACATGTATAGCTACATTTGAAAATACATTTATATATGCACATGCTTTGGTTGTTGTCAATGGATCACTACTGCATAAAGTATTTGTGAATGTACATGTTTGTAATTTCCAATATTTTTTACTTTTCTACAATGTTTTATATTTTACAGCTAGCAAATTGCTAGATATGCATCTGATGTATATTGTTGATTGTGATGTCTTAGTAATAACTATACAATGGAGAGTTAGTATTTCTTTGGTATATTTCATTTTCCATTTCTTGACTATTGATTGATTACACTGTTGCTTTCTTAACTGGCATAAACTTCCTCTTATATTTCCAAGTAGCAAAACCCGTAAATTGTTGGAAATTGTTGTCTTTGTTCTACTATATGTATATATGCATGTCCAATGAAAAATGTGAAGTTATTTTGGATGGAGAGTGTCATGAAGGAAGGGACGATGTACAACAATAGGCAGCAACAACAATACATTCTTCTTTAAAGAGTGCATTGTACTTTCCATTCATGACACTTTGCATTGAACACAGATTGCATATGCATATATACATATATAGGAAGATTTCCATATATGTTTATTTTTCTTATTGTCAATAAGTGACTATAGTGAAAAGTTTTAGTCTACATGCAGATTTTTTTATTTTCAAAATTCTCCCTCCCTTGCACCATGGTTTTGCATTTATAGGTAGGAAATTTGCATATATTCATGTAATTCATAATGTCAATTCTCATACCCTGGGTACTATTCATTGTAGGCTCAAAAAGTAACCATTAGAATCAAAGGTGCTATATTTGCAATAATGAGCAACATTCATTTCATGTTTGATTGCATGACAAAAATTTGTGGATATAGTTGACCTAATACCATTGAGGAGACTTCTTTTTCAAAAGAGTATTTAAGTATTAAAGGGTTATCCCACAAAGTTGGTTTACAAATTTTGGGAGGAATTGAATTTTGTTAAAATCACATATTTTTAGAAAATATAATGATTTAAGCCTTAAAAGGTTCCATTTAAAGAATTCCAATTGAAGAGGGTTTGATAAAACTACCTTAAATCAAACCCCCTTGGATAGAACCCTGCTAGTTTTAAACCATACCTATAACGAAGTCTCTTTTACACCTATCAAAATGCTGATAAAAAACCACTTTTGATTTACCTTTTGAGGGATCAGATGAATTCATTTGAAATTTATTTTTTTGTAAGTATGTAGTCCTTATTATAAGCTTCCCAAAAAGTATAATTTTAAATAAATTTACTTTTATTATTATATTTATTTTTTATTTCTCGTGAATGTAGGTTTTTCACTAAAAATCAAGCTTTGTGTTCTACACATGTGGAAAAATAGCAGATTATTAAAAAAATGAAAAATTAAAATATTAGTGCACCAGATATTGAATTCCTTGATCCAACAAAGAAAAAATTGAATTTTGATGCATACAAAAAAAGTTACGCATTATACAGTCGTGTTATGTCTGAATTATAACTTGATTGAAAAAATATTCAATAAAAAACTATCTAACCAAGTGGAAGCACTAGATATCAAAGTTACGAATCTAAATTCTAAAGAATTAGAATTTTATCCTTCAGGGAAAAGAGTTATGCATTATACGGTGAGCGTCACTTTTTAAAAATGTTGTTTTTTGAAAAAAACTAGTTTTCGAGGGAGATGGGAAAAAAAGTGCAATATGATTCAAAAAAAATTGAAAAAAAAATATTTAGAACCTATAGACAAAATTTCACAAAACTCTAGTTTGCATCATCTTCAAATTCCTCACGATTTAGCTGCTATAGGTGCCTGAAAGTGAAGATTTAGTTAAAAAATATATTTCAGTGTCTAGTTTGGCCAAAAATTGTAAACCACTATTGTGGGATCACCCTAAACTATGTATCATATTATACTTCAAAAATCACTAGTATATGTGACATGGTTTAACACTAATAATGCTCTAGAAAAGAAATCTTCTAAATTAGATGGTGTTACCATTAATTTCTATCCATGCAGAAATTTAGTAATGCAATTGATGCATTTCCTTTTGAGTTAGCCACCACCCCACTAAGGTTGATAGCTTGCATTCTTTTCTTTTCTTTTTATTTGAAGCTTGAAATCACTTTTAAATACAATGCATATGAATACATACAATTATGTAGACATATTGTTGCTATGTTCCTTTGGCTACTTTGTTGCATATTCAATTAGGTTGACCGCTATAGTTATGGCATTTCCCTTTAACTTGGTGCTTGCAACCATTTTATTGTGTTCTTAATATTATTACTGTAGGAATCACAAGATTTTTCAAGTTTCATGCCACATCGAGTGCGGATCATAGAAAGGTAGCAAAGCATGGAAGAAACTAGATTTATTATGCATGCCACAAAGACCATATTTGTGCAGGCTGTCGAGCCAAGTACTTGCAACAAAGATGTGCTCTAGACCCAGTTGGCTTGCTAAACCATGCCCAACTAGGAACTACACCATTGCAAGCAACCTTTCCAACAATATTTTCTCACTATTGCTCCCCTTCATCATTGAACCACACCCATTTCTATGAATTTGCTTCAACAATACTTGGTTGTACACTACCACAAACCCTTGTGGGGAATGCCTTGCCAAGCACATCTTCGATAGCTCAACCATTAGGAAACATGTTTGGTGTACCTTTCCGCATAGCAATGCAATCCTTCCACTAGTGCATTGATGCTTTGTTTGAATTGAAAATTTTTTCTATGTGTAATGAGAGATATGCTAGCATGAGAGAACAAGCATCCAGTGTTAGCATTTCCTGTTTGCATTGTGCTTCTAAAAAAGGTGTCCATAGATATAACATGGCAAAAAAAATTGATCTAGGGCCACAACCAGCCATCCTTGCAAAGCTTACTCAAGTTGAAGAAATTCTTATAGCCAGAATTGCTCCTATTTTACAAGTAACCCATGCTAGAGGAGGCCAATACAAATATGGTGGCCATACTATAAGCTTCCCACAAGACATCATGAGCATTGCAAATTTGTTGCCGCATCGTCTACATGATCTTGAAGTTGTCATTGTGCGAAGAATTGGCATGCAAGGGACAAACTATGATTGATATGTTTACAAACATAATGGCATGGTTGCATTAATTTATAAAGTTGAGAATGACCCATACTATAGTGATGTTGCAATAGATTGTGATGCTTTAAATTTTTTTCCTTATTCAAGTACTAACATCTTTGATCTCTTGCACATAATGGAAGAACCAAGGAATGGCCCAAATGAACCAATGACAACTGTAGAAAGCTTTGTTGATGAGGAAGCTAAGCTTCAAGACTCATCATCATTTATTCTTTTGATGTTGAACCCTCCTCAAGAATTGCATGAAATTAGAGACACCTTAAAAATTAAAGACACTACTCAAAATACCTTGCCTTGGCTTGAAATAAATTCTAGCCCTATCAATGAATATAATATAGAGGGGTTATTAAGTATGATTTTTCCAACGTTGTTCCCCATCGGCATGACAATGCCTCTACAATTGAGAACAATACAAATTCAATTACATGAATATTCCTTGCACTTGATGAGATACTATGATAATAGAATTGGGAGGAATGTCAAATTTAGATATTAGATTTATAATGTGATAATGAGACATCAAATCCAACAATCAACATCAGTTTTTATGAAAATAAACTTGGAGGAAAGAATCCCAAAGTCATTTATTGCTTTACAACAATTGCTTTGGGACACACCAGATACCCAGATAGCGAACCAACTTGTTTTCTTTGGTGCATCCTTGTAAGGAACCCACTCATATTGGGCCAAGAGCTGACAAGAGCTTGCAACAATGATCCACTAGCTTAGTACACTGACCGTTTTCTTCACTTTGAGCTATATAGATACAAAATGGCCTAATCTGCATAGGGGGATTGAAGTTCACACCAAATTTTATTTTTCATACTCCCGAAGACACTTCATGGAGAAAATTGTGCAGAACTTGCACATAGCAGCCCTGTACCTGCACCTGTGATTCACTATTTTCTGTGAAGAGGTTATTGAGAGACTTCTCCACACAAAGGACTATTGGTATAGGTATGAGTGGCAACATCATAGGTCAACGCATGTACATGGTTTCTTGTGGCTCCTAGATGCCCCAATCAAGGAAATGCTTGATTGGTCCAACACACATGAGCTTCAACAAGAAAAAGGATACATTGATTGCTATGTTTCAACATGGAACCCTCACACCCTAGAGCAACTAATATCAAGGATTGACCACTCTGCCTTGGATTACCCATGCTTGCTTAATACTATGCAAATTTCTTCTTTGGATCCAATGGTGGACTATGAGAAATTGTTAAACATGGTTCAAAGGCATACCAAGTGCACTCAATACACTTTCCTAAGGAAAAGAGGCCAACAATTACAATGTCGCTACAAAGCTCCATAGAGTACATAGCCATCTTCAACATTGACAATTGATAGTGAATTAAACAAATCATACAAACTAGAAAGAAATGATGAGTGTGTTAATATCCACAACCCTGAGATGCATGCAATCTGGTAAGCAAATGGTCAGTGCTAGCCAGTATTGTCTAGACAAATTGTCCTAAACTACATTTCCAATTATGCATCAAAGTCTAAGAAAAAATATGAAAGATACATTGATATCTTGCAAAGGCTTGCAAATAGAAATTCATCTAGTGATAAAGTGTTGCTTGCATACCAAAAATTCATGATGAATTTGGGTGTTGATTGTGACATTGTTGCACAAGAAACATGCCATATGTTGCAAAAGTTTCCCCTTGTCATCTCAAGTTGGCATTGCTTTTCTTTGAATGTTAGTAGGAATATGTTCCATCAATTGAAAATTGTTGACAGTGGTGATGAGCTTGCCAGTGGTTATATTCATTCCTACATGCAAATACCACTTGAAATGGAGGCAATATCTCTTATTCATTCTGCATAACTCTATGTATATTAGAAAAATCACAAAGGTCTAGCCTAGTGTGCTCAGCCACAACCTACAATCATCATTGTTTACCCACTTTTCAAGACCATCCCCCCAGAAAAAAGTGATTCCTATGAAACATTTTGTTGGTCTGAATTATTACTATACAAACCTTTTTGAAATTTTGAGGCTGACATAGGGCTTACAAGAGAAACCATAAAAAAATTGGAGGCTACTTTATGATATTGGCTATGTTGTTTCGTATGTGAATATAATTATTGACCCCCTATCAATAGGGAGGGTAGTGATACTGTCACCGATGATGCACATTCTCCACTGCATACAAAAAAATATGAATGGGAGTTGCTCTCTCGACTTGGTGCCACAAACAATGTCTATTTTGACCAACTACAACTCTTAGGTCAGTGGGACTTTGACCTACACCATAGGTGGGACAGCCACCATGTTCCAAATAATCTTCATAGCATTTTTGAATATTTTTTTTCAACAAGTAAATTGCATATAGTTGAAGACACCATTTCCTCCTTTGCAACACTAGCCCTTTGCCATCGGCAATCTCCTAGACAAGAGCTTTCTTTGAGAACCATTGAGCAACACCACCTTGGCCCACCCTCATCGCCTCCACTTCATATGATCATTCAAGGAACCACTGGCACAAGTAAATCATTTTTTATTAACAAGATACAAAGAGCACTAAATTGATCGTTGAGTCAAAAAGTGAACCCTTTGCTTGTTTTGGAACCAATGGGTGTTGCTACTTACAATGTTTGTGCCTCCACAATGCCTACTGCTCTATGAATACCAATAAAAGATATGAATCCATTGAAAGGACAACCATTGACCATATTTTAAGAAGAATTCAAACATATTAAGTACATACTAATTGATGAAATGAGTTTCTTGGGTTCCAAGTTGTTGCTAAAAATAGATAGTCGATTGTGGCAAGCATTCCCTCGAAGACATCTGTAGCCATTTGGTGGTGTTTCTATTATACTTGTGGGTCACTTGGAAAAACTACCCCCTATTATGGACAAACCTATCTATAGTTCTCATTCCATAGCGCTAGAACTTTGGCACACATTTAATATTGTTGTAACGCTTGACACTATCTTTCGTTAGCATGGAAAATCTGAATCACAACAATAGTTGCATATGCTCCTTGTGAATATTAGATATTTCTAGACATCCCTGGCTGATTGGAAGCTCCTTACGAGTCAAATAAAATCCATGCTTACATATGAGAAAAACCAGGAGTTCGACAAGGATATCCACTTACTCCCAGCGAATAGTTGGGTTGCTTTGCACAATAGGAAAATGCTACAACAATTAAATGTTCTAATTTCAATTAGTGCTACTAAATGTTCCCAAATAAAAGTACTTGATTATGTTGATGATGAACAACTTCAAGTTGAAATCTTGCTTGCACAATTAGTCAACAAGTAATGTTGACATCAAATCTTTGGGTGGCAGCTAGCTTGGTTAATGGATCATTGGGTTTAGTGAAGGTTATTATATATTCTAGGGGTGCTAAACCACCTAAAGTTCCTAAATATGTTGTTGTTGACCTCTAGAACTACATTGGGCCGACATGGGATCAGGACAATCTAAGATTCATCCTGATTATCCCAATCACATGAGGCAACCAAAGACAACTCTCATTGACAATGGCCTAGGCTATAACAATCCATAAATGTCAAGGCTTAACACTAGAGAAAGCTATAATAGATATTAGAACTAAAGAAAGGAAAGGACTAACATTCACAACTCTCTCTTGTTTTAAATCACTAGTAGGAATACACATAGATCCACCTTTCTCTTTTGATAGGTATTCTAGGCTACATTCGAACAAATACAATGCACTTCGAGTCAAAGAAGAGGATCGTCTCCAACACTTGTTTGCACTACCACCATCATGAAATATTTTTTTTACAATAACTACACCACTTCTCCTTTCCCTTTTCGGCTCACTTGTTTCACAGTACCCTTCATTCCCACTTCTATTTAGTTTACCCAACATTTCAAAGGTTTTAGTTATATAGACATCACTATGAGAAGTTGCTACTCAACTGTTGCTTTATGTTTCTCCTTCTTTCCAGCAACAAACATCAATTATCTAAATTTAAATTTTCTCTCAATATCTTCCTATGCTTTACCGAATAGTGCCACTTCCATAGCTATCGCACTTGAATAATTTATTTCTAACAATTTCAGATTCTAACAAATTTAGATTGGGAACATTTCCAGCTATTACTATCAATCTTCATAATTGTTAATACATTTATGCTCACAAGTCTCCCATGCTACTCGAGTTGGAATTGTATTCTATTTGTATACAAGGTAAGGTTGTATCTCATTCTTTCCATCTCTTCTTTTGTAATTACATTAAAAAATATTTGTGACAAATGCCACAACTCTATATATTTTTAAAAAAGGATAATAGTGATTTCAGCTTAATAAAATTGTTAGGTTCCAAAAGACAATTATATTCAATTGTCCACATAAGTATATTTTTTTCTCTTTGCAAAAGGTATGTCTACATCCTATTTATATGATGTATTTTATTCGACTTATATTAGATATTATTTGTTACTAACTATATAACTATTTATATTTTTTCATCTAAATATTTTATAGTTATGACACATGTTTGTTGTACTAAACTTCTAATTTCCCTTGTGTCTAATGATATTTCATTGAAAAAAATTTAGATTGCAAATGTATGTACTAAGATATAGATTAAACTCATTGACAAAAAAATCCCCTGCTTAAGGGTTTGGTGAGAATCCATGATGCTTGATGTGATAATGCGGAAGGGTACAAAGTAGACTTCCCTTATTCTTTCAATCTTCGAATTGATTCCTTGCACAAGGTATGCCTACATTTTATTTGGTTGCACTATTCTACTCCACCTTCATTGCATCCAATTTGTTATGAATTGTATGTATTTATATTTTCTAACTGATTTATTGTCTACCAATGGTATGTGTTTAGTAGACTAAATTTTGTATTATTATTTCATGTTTGCAACCATCATACATGGACCTTTCAATGCCTTTAGAGCTTGTATTAAGTAAGTAGTGGCCTATACATTGCTTTCACCATTGATGCTGATGGTGGGAAATTTATTTTTCTTGCTTGTGAGTTTTGTGAGAGTGCATGATCCTCCATGACCCAATATGGTAGGGTGGACATCAGGTGCTAATTTATTATGTTGATAGTGCATTATGTGATATACACTAGGTATTTCTAAGTTTTGTTTACTTCATTCCTCACATTACAAGTACATAGAAAATTGTATGTTATAAAATAATCAACTTTGATATCTCTTGGTATACATATTATCTATGGATTAGAGATGACCACTGCACTAATATTCAAACCTTTTTCTTATTATTCTAGATCATACTTGACCCATAATGTGGATTCCAATGATTTTATTTATACTCATTAGTGGACAAAACATTGCTTGCACCATTGATCAAAGTGGTGGGGTGCACATCAACCCTCATTTTCTCATCTACCTACTAGAATGTAACGCATTCACAAGTATGCTTAAATTTTACTTATTTCATGCCTTGCATTACATGTGTATTCTATATTCCATACTATATATTATAGAGCTCTTTAAATATATTGATTTACATATTCTTTGTCATACACAAATGTTCACCACACCAAAATTCACATTTTTTTGTTATTTTCCAAGACCATACTCCAGCTATAATGGTGAATTTGATGAACTAATTGCAAAATTAGTTGCAATGGTCATATGGCAATTAGATCCTAATATACTCTATTTTGATTGATAACCAAAATTCATTCCAGCCTTGATCAAATTGGTTGAGAATGTATATTCTTGCTCAGGGGTTTGGTGGTAGTCCATGAGGCTATATGGCCCATTATGGAAGGGTGGAAACCAAGACTCATTTTTTTGTGTTTTATTTTATATATATTATGTACACATCTCTATTTTTTTGGCATAAGATTCAAACATAATTGATAGGTTTTAGGCTATGCTTGTGATCGAATAAAATAGTTAATGTTAATCCACTTTCTCTTAGGTTCCATTGGACATTTCTTTCACCTTTCATGCTGATGGTGTGTAGTTTATTTTTCCTTGCTTGGGGGTTTGGTGAGAGCACATGATGCTCCATGACTTAATATGGTAGTGTGGACAATTAGTATTGCGTTCTTATGTTGATAGTGCATTTTGTGACATACACCAGGTATGTCTAAGTTTTTTTTACTTCATTCCTCACATTACAAGTACATAGAAAATTGTATGTTATAAAATAATTAACTTTGATATCTCTTGGTTTAGATGTTGTCTATGAATTAGAGATGACCACTGCACTAATATTCACACTTTGTTCTTACTCTTCCAGATCATACGCGAGCTGTAATGTGGATTCCAATGATTCCATTATACTCATTAGTGGCCAAAACATTACTTGTAACATTGATCAAAGTGGTAGGGTGTACATCAGCCCTCGTTTTCTTGTCTAGATACTGGAATGTAGTGCGATGCATGGGTATCTTCAAGTTTACTTATTTCATGCCTTGCATTACATGTGCATTGTATATTTCATACTATACATTATAGAGCTCTTTAAATTTGCTGATTTACATATTCTATGTCAAATACAGATGTTCACCACACTAAACTTCACATTTTTTTGTTATCTCCCCAAACCATACTCTAACTATAATGGTGAATTTGATGAACTAATTGCAAAATTAGTTGCAATGGTCATATGACAATTAGATCCTGATATACTCTATGTTGATTGTGATAAGAAAAATTCATTCCAGCCTTGACTAGGGTGGTTGAGAAAGTATATTCTTGCTTGAGGGTTTGGTGACAACTGCTTTCGATGGGGTCCTCTTCAAAGGGTTGTGTTCTTTCAATTTTCAAGATGATGTTGTTGAGAAAAGATCAAAAAGCTTAATGATTATTGTTCTCTATCTTAGCCTACATTCTTTTATTTTCAATAGGGTTCTCTTGTACACACTATATTATTTCAATTTCTCATGGGGTCCTATTGTAAAGCCAAGATTCTTTCAATATTTGATAAGGTTGTGTTCTAAAAAGAGTACATTTCCATTGTTCAAACAAATGCTTCTTTTATACAATATATGTTAAAATAGTTTGATTTATGGCTTTCAGTTTGTGGTTATGGTTGCAATGGAATAAAATAGTCAATCCTATATGCTTTGTGTTAGCTTCAATTGGGCATTTTTTATTACAATTATGTTGGTTAATCTATATTGTTTCATTTTGCAGAAGGTGTTGTGGAAAAGAATCTATTTTATGGGTTTCCTTTTCTAGTTATGGTTGGAACATAATAAAATAATGAATGTTGTTTATTCTATGTTTAGTTGCATTAGGTATTATTAATTATTTTTCTCTACCTTATGCTATATTGGGTATATTTTAATACCAATATATATATGTAAGAATTAAATTGTTCAGGTTATGGAATTTTTGTCAATTATTATTGTATAGCTAGGGCTATATTGTGGCTTTCTACATCTAAGTGGCTGTTGAAACCAATCTTGTTTGATTTATGGCTTTCATTTTCTAGTTATGGTTGGAACAGAATAAAATAATTAATTTTATTGATTCTATGTTTGGTTACATTAGGTATTAATGATTATTGTTCTTTTCCTTGTTGCATCCTTGATTTGGTGCTCTTGTTAGTTAGTCTTTTACAGTTCTTCTTTCTCTCTCTAATTCTTGTCATTCTTCCTCTCTACCTTGTGCTTTATTATTTCATCTCTAGATTGTTCATTGTATTTCCTCTTGTGCAATGTTCATTCCACTATCTATTGCTATACCATGCTCTTGCCAGCATCTTCCACAAGAGATTATGAACTCTAACAACCTCATTTCCCACATGTCCCCTCTCTTTCTTTTCCATCTCTACCTATCATCTCATCGTTACATGTCTCTACACAGAACTACTAGTTTACAAAGTAGCTTCACTAGTGGACAAACTGCATACTAGATATATATGTCTAGCGAAGCACTCTACTTAGAGAGGTTATTAGTAGTAAATAATGAGTTTAAGCATTGTCCATCTACTTGATCCGTTGCATGTGAGGTTATTGTGGCTCACCACCACAACTCCATAATTGTATGGTATTCACAAAACAAAAGAATAAAAATAAATAAATCAATAGGCTTGTGTATCTCAACTTAGGTCAGCTCCTCCAATAAAAAGAAATAGAGTAGAATATACTCATGAAAAGGGATTGAGCATATAGTAGGGGTAGACCATGCATTGTCAAGGATGATATTCTCAAAATCCATGTTTTCTAAATTAAAAACATCACAATCACAATTTTCCCCTACATACCACATTGTCTTTTTTATGTCTCATTTTCTTGCATTCAATCAGGCATGACATTCAAGCACTTTCATAGTTAGCTATTATTTGGAAGAACACTGGGGTTGAAGGTACCTTGCCAATTCTATCACAAAGTTCAGTTGAAAATACGTACTATAGTTTTCTAAAAATAAGATCAACTTCTCATGGGTGTGTACAACTCAAATATTGACAATGAAATTTGAAGGTGAAATTTAATTGAATGGGTTAATATTGTGCAACTCATGTTTCATGTGAATTTATTTTCCACTTTTTCTTGGAATGCTATGCACATTGTCCATTGAATAAATCTGATTTTTTAGCCCAAAACATTCAAAATAATGAGGCACACACCCATGATATTTTTCTCGAGAGAACAGTAACTGCAAGATTTTCTTTAAACTCTCATAAATGATTTAAATATGATAGGTTGTAAAATAGGTGGATGGAGAAGATCAAGGATGAAAGGTCAGGTGGTGTTTTGTGTAGTTAGAATAGTTGAATCAAAGAAGCAATTTTCTACTATAAATCATTCAATTATATTTTTAGTGTAGGCCTTTCTTGGAGAAATAGGTTGTTAAATCTTAGTATTTTTTAGTTTGGCCTTATAGTTCTTGAGGAACAACATTCTTTATAAATGATGTTCATATGCAAGTTCAACCTATTTTGGTATAAACTTTGTGATCTAAATACTTTGGTCACTAAAGCTAACTCAAAAAAGATCGGGTCAGTAATCCATGTGGATAAGGCTTCTCTCTTAAGTTATGGTTTTTATAGCTCAATCCTTCTCTGAAAATATTTTCTATATTTTCAATTTCCATTAGACTTCTTATTATCCCTTTTTAATTAAAAATACCATAGGAAAGTTTGTCTTCTTCATTCCTAAAATATTTTTTTATTTTCTTTCCACTTTTCACATTGGATTACATGTATATTTGGAGTACCTATATAAGGATATTACTTTTAATGTTTAAGATCAAGCTTCAAACAAACCCTTAGGTTATTAAATGCAGATTTTTAAATATAGTGTTTTCTGCAGTGTATGTTAGGTGATGGTTGTTTGTTTCTAACTTCAAAATATTTTGGACTTTTCAAATAGTGTAAGAGATATTGATCCTTGAATTTCATTTATTTTAGATTTATTCATATTTTTTAGTGTAATTAATATTTAATTGCACTTGCATAACTTTACTTAGGCATTATTTAATTCCTAGGTTATAGGTTTTCATCTTTATCTTATTGAGCTATCTTGTTGCTCAAGATAATATTATGGTTATGCATCTTTTCTTTTATAAAGCAAATCATATCTTGTAATTAAGAATTCCTAAATAATATTATTTTGTATATCTTCTTGCAAAGCTTTTATTTTTCTATTTTTCTCTTATGTGGAAGGATTTTCTAGTTTGCATTTTAGATCTTGGTTTCTAACATGGTATCAGAGCCTTGATATGTAACCCCTTCTTAGATTTATGGAGAGATTCAGTGTAGAGTAGTTTGGGGTTCCTTGAGGGTATCATACTTTGAGATTGTCTCTCTATTTGGGTGCTCTTGTATGGACACTTTTAGATCACGTTGGAGGAAATCTAAGCTCATTTTTGAGTCTAGGGCTATCAAAAAAGTCAAGATCAACTTTTGTTTTGCCTAAATCTGACATTTTATGCCAGAGTTATGAGGGTTTGAAGATTTACTAGATCTGGGAGTTGTGAAGCTTCTTGTGCATTTTCAGGTAGATTGGACCTCGCCATTAGATCCAAAGCATCTGAGAGATGAAAATCAACATATAACTCGACCTATTTTGGCGTCGGGAGCTTCTGAGGAAAATTGTTTTAGTTTTAGAAGTCGTATGGTCTCTGTACGACCTTTGTGCATGCATTTAAAAAAAAAGTTTTTTTAATTTTCACATGCATACAAACAAAAAATCATTAGTTTTTTTCAAAAAAATAATTCAAAAAATGATTTTTGAAAGAAAAAACATCTAAAAAAAGGACAAAAAAAAATTGTTTTTCTTAGGCTTTAAAGCCTGCACATAGGGTACAAGGCCATACCTTGGCGGCAGGCCCAAGGCAACCTGTAGCCCACTTGCAGTCGGTGGCGCCCTTTGGAACTCCTCATCCGACAACCTTCCTGGTGGTAGCCCTTCATTCTCGATGGTATCCTTTTCAATGACCAGCGACCTTCTACCATCGGTGGCCCACAAACCGGTGACTTCATCCGGTGGCTAAGGCTAAAATGACAATCAGAATCTTCAAAAGATTCTTTAGAATATGCTCAGAATATTTTGGACTATCTCAACACCTTCAGATGGCCGTTAATTTTTTGCAAGTGGGGTGTTTTTGCTTTGACTGCCAGATGACCATCAAATTTAAGATTGTGAAGTGCTAATGTTAGCATGACGTCATCAGCCATATGGCCCTCTATGCCCCCTCCTAACCCCAATTTTCCTTCAAGGAGTAGTTTTTTTAATTTTTGGCGTAACTTGGCCATACGGTATCCAAATTGGGCAAACAAGATATCCCCGGAAAGCTGGTTTTGAGCAATTTCCTATAGTGTGGTTTATTTTTTAGTATTTTTCTATTTAGCTGAATTTATTGCTGTTTGAAGTTAGATGTTCATTTATGGCTTCTAAGCTCATGACTTTTTTCCACGATCTCCAATTTTTGTCTTCTTTGCGGCGTTGGAAAAGTATTGAGGAGATCTTTTTTGCTGTCCATGCAATTTTTTCTATATCTATCCCAAGTTGATCATTATTCCATATTTTTTACAATGGATGGTTTGGAGATTACTTGGATGTTTTGGCAGTTAGAAAGGTGAAACTTGAATATTTGTACTTCATTTTAGTACCATGTCTTCTTTCTTTTTTTTATGCATGTTTAGCATTCTCTCATTTTTACAATCATTGGGTTATTGTAATAAATGAACTGAGATAAAGTTCAATTAGGGGAGTTTCTTGCATAATAATCTGATTAGAGTGTACATGCACTTTGATCTCCATCTTCATCTTGTTTTGATGGAAACTCGCATGGGTTATTTTGTTTCTTAGTTTCTTGTGGCCACATCTTGTCTTACTTGACACATATCAGATTCACATCGATTCACACTATAGATTGGGATTTTATGGTTATTGATCCACATTGGTTCAGATCCTTCTCATTTTGAGGGCCATGTTTTTATGGTTAATGTTCCAGAGTCTTTATGGTACTTGTTCCCATGGAAGAGTTGTAGTCTCAGTTTGGCATCGACATTGAGATACATAGTTTCTAGATTTTGTCATCATTTCATCTACTGTTGCTTCATAGATTCCAGTGTTGTTCTGATTTGTGAGTTTTCTAGTGTTTCATGGCATCAGGTCTGTTGTCACATTATCATGATTCCAATTTGGTTCTTGTAGACAAAAGTATCTTTCCTTTCTTGTTGTATTTTGGTTCCAGTGTTAAGTCCACAGTGTTCTTCCAGTGCTTCTTTGTAGCAGTCATCCCATTGTAGGGAGGTTTTGTCCCACTAGGTTTTCCTTATCTACCTCATTATTGCATTTGTACATGGGTACCTAAGCAGGCCTTTTTTTTTAGACCCATTCATACTTTCTTGCAGTCATCTTAGTTTTAGATGCATGCTTTGTTAGTCTCCCTAAGTTGCACTTATGGGGGGGTGTTAGTGTAATTAATATTTAATTACACTTGCATAACTTTACTTAGGAATTATTTAATTCCTAGGTTATAGGTTTTCATCTTTATCTTATTGAGCTATCTTGTTGCTCAAGATAAGATTAGGGTTATGAATTTTTTCTTTTATAAATAAAATCATATCTTGTAATTAAGAATTCATGAATAATATTATTGATCCTTGAATTTTAATTATTTTAGATTTATTCATATCTCTTGTTAGGGCTTCTCCTTCTTCTTGAAAGTCCTAAATAAGATTTTCATGTCTCCTCTTCTTTAGTAGGGTGACTGATTACTAACCACTAAAATGAGTGTGAAAATTTTGGATGGTCATATCAAAATACATAGTAGTCCAATACAATCAATGCTAGTATTTTTTAGTGGTTTAAGTGTCATAGTGAGTTAATGTGTCATGCAATTTATGATCGAATTACATAAAATTTAACAAAGTTTGAAATGGAAATTTCTTATTAGTTATGACTAAGTTTTATGCTATTTTGAGTTGAATCGATGGGTTGATTGAAAGCTAAATTTTGGTATCTATTTGTAGTGTAGGAAAATGCATACCCTTGAATTTTCACACTTTTTTGGGCCCACCTTACTTTATTTATCTTCATTTATGTCCTAATTGGTCCTATTTTACATCTAAAAGCACAATAAATTATATCATTTTATGCCTAATCACAACAAACATCAAAGGGTAAATGATAATTTAATGAGTCTAATTGTGTGTCCCTAATTTTTGGATTGGGACTAAGATGCCACCTAGGGGATCTTTCTCCTCCAATGGTCTTGGGACTCTAATTTTAGAGAGACACCTTAAATGGGCGCCTTTTGGAGTCTGTGCCTTGGGTTTCATGGATTGGGGCTAAGATGCCACCAAGGTCTTCTTAGTCCCCCTAGGTTATTTTTAGGATTTAATTTGAAATCCTGATGGGATTTATCCTCCTTTAATTAATGAATTCATATGTTAGCTTGGTGTGGTGCAATTTTGGGATATTAATGATAGATCAGTATAAATATAGGGTTCTTTCACTCATATTTTCCACCTAGAAATCTAACAAGCAATCTAAGCATATCCAAGCATTCAAGTATTCAAATATTCAAGAGCAATTCATCAAGCATTTTTATCTATCATCAGGATTCAAGCATCATATCAAGGATATTATTGCATCATGTATGTTTTTGAGTGAACATTTGTGATGGAGGGTTTTAATTGAAGCAAGCAATTCAAGTCAAGGTCTATCAAGCATTCAAGAATTTCAAGATCTACATTCAAGCTAGCCACTTCACACAAGTTTGAAAATTTCACAAGGGTTCGGTAAGTTGAAACATAACACTTTTTTCATTCACCATTTCCCTTCATTATTCTATTTCATTCCGAGGTTTAATTACCAACAAGGGGTTTGACAAAGTAAAACCCCTATTTACTAACAATCAACAAATTTTTCCTCTCTTGCATGTTTGTGTTTGCATATTTAGGTTGAGGACTTGAAGATCATTTGAAGTTGAAAATAGCAAAGTTATAAAGTTGCATTGCAAAGTTGTCATCCTCATGGAAACTCACCTATAGGAAATATTTGGAAGTTTCAAAACTTGATATCTAAGATGAAGGAAGCGCATACATTGCATTAAGAAATTTTAGAAATTTAGGATGGGACTAAGTCAGTAGCAAGGGAATATTAGTCCTCCCAAGGGTATTTTGCAAATATTCTTTCAGATTTTGTTCTGACAACTGAAGATTCTGCATCTACCCCAAAAAATAGTAGTTGGACTAAGGAAACAATAAGGGCATCTTAGTCCTCCCTGGAATATTTTGACAACATTTGTTCATTTCCAAAATCCTCATTACATTTCTAGTCTTCCCAGGTACACATATCCTAACTTGTAGCTTAATTTCATCATTTGCACTCATTATTTGACTTGCATTACTAAGTTTTATGAGTTGAATGTTTAGTTGTCTTTTCCAAGATTTTTCTTGGTGGTGAACCCCTCAAAGCTTAAAGAACTACCTCCTAGGTCTTCCTTCTTGATAATTAACTAACCTTTGGTGTTGATAGTCAGTCCAATTTGGGATCCTAGGACATCCTTGAATGACAATAGGAGAAGAGTGGTGTTATATAACCTAGGTTATAAAGCATCCCCTTTTCTCCTATTGTTCATTTTGGTGAGCGTGGCATTTTAGAGCATTCATTTTTATGATTTGGAGTTCATTCAAGTCCTAGATCTAGATTGCATTCTTTCTTGCATTGCATCTTGCATTAGTGAAAGCTCATCTATGGGTTCTCATATTTGCATTAGTAAAAATGTATATAGGTTGCATTTTTGGTTTCTTGCATCATTTTATCTCATTGAAAATTTGAAAAGCGCAGTGTTAATCATCCTAATTGCATTTAGGGAAAAATATATTGCATTTAAAATTTGAAAAAATTGCATTCAACTTTGCATCAAATTTCTTGTCATTAGTTACTTTTTCTTGCATTCATTTGCTTAGTTTTCTATTTCTCAACATCAGGTAACTAGATAGGAAACTTGGGAACACTATAAACAATCTATATTTTTCTATTTTTTTGAAAAAAACCTTTATAGGGACTAAAATTCCGTTACTGAGGTCTTAGTCCCTTTGTGGGTTATTGGCTCAGAGCACTTCTTGTGTTGTTTGTTTCCTATTCTAGTTCCTGGAACCTCAAAATTCCTTCAGTAGGACCAAGATTCCCTTACTAGTGTATTAGTCCTTGTTTGCTTTGATCTTATATTTTCAAGGTTTGAAATTTATTTTCTATGCTTCTTTTTTCTACTTTCAATTTTCTTTTATAGTTTTTATAATTGTTGTTATCTCAATTTCTTTCATTTCAAGTGTAATTGTAAGCATGCGATATTGTGTTCATTGCACTCTTTTTTATTTATCCCTTGCATGAACTATACTACTTGGTGTCCTACTATCAATACTATGGTGAGAGGAAGTGTAGGACTCATGGCATCCCATGATAAAACACTCATTCTGGATCTTTAGTTATCTAGCTCTCTTACTCCTAGTGTTTGTATTAGTTCACTAGGTATGGACTGTACCTTTTATACCTCTTTTTCTATGCCTACCTTACCTACAAGTGCTATGGAAAGTGTTCAAACAATGGATGACCATATCCCTCATGAAAACATTATGAAAATTGATGAAGACCTAGCCCATTTATAAGATAGAATGAGTATTAAAAACATTACAAACATTGTTATACCTACCATAGATAGTACTCACTGCATGATGGAAAGTGATGAAGGACTAGAATTTGTGTGTAACATATCTGAAATATTTGAAAAACATATTCCTTCCACCACCAATGGTGTTCAATCTTCAAACAATGTGCAAAGCCAAGGAGGAAATCACCATCATCCCCATTCAACCATAACCTTTATTCCCACCTATAGCAATCCTCAAGTGACCACAACGATGCAACCAACTAGTAATATCCTTCCTACCTTGAAAATATTTCCACTAGTGCTCCTTATACCTATGTGGCATCTAATCTTATTTCTCCTCCCGTAAGAAATCCATTCACTATTCCTCTCAACACATATACACCACCACCGTATTCACCTCCATATAAAAAACACAAAAAATCACCCTATCATTAACCACATTTTACAAAGCATTTCATCCATTCAACATCAAGTTCCCATAATAAATGAAAATCAAAATGGTCCACCTTCATACTATGTCAAAAGCAACCCATTATCTTTGAAGATATTGAGAACTCTGGTGCCACAAGGTATAGAGATCCCTAGGTTTGAGAAATATGGAGGAAAGGGAGATCCTACTAGTCATTTTAATTCCTTTACTACCTTGTGTAGTGACTTTATCCTTGAGGAAAAACTTTTGGCTAATCTTTTTTCATGATCCTTGAAATATGTTGCCTCAGACTATTTTTCTACATTACCGAATAACTCAATTCATTCATTTAATGAACTTGATGAAGAATTTATTAACCATTTCCAAGTGCATATGGTTCCTAAAATAACATTAGCTAATTTGATGAGATGTAATCAAAATGAGGGTGAAAATGTCACTGATTTTATTTCACGTTACCAATCACTTTATTTCGAAATTAGTGTGAAGATTCTTGATTCTCACCTTCAAAAGATATTCATAGAAAATTTACAAAGTAAGATATGAGACAAGCTTACCATGATGAAATTCCCTTCCTTCATACACTTTTTCACTACCCTTCGAGATTATCAAAATTTTGAAAGATAGTCAAGAAGCAAAAACCACCTGTATATATTTGCAGATATACAAAGATAATTTACTCTCTTTCTCAACACACTTCAAAACATAATGACTCAGCTATTAAACAAGAACATGCCTACCTTACCTCCAGATTTGGCCTCTTGACCCTAAAAAATTGTCACCTTTGAGATTTAGACACAATTCCTGTTGTTCTTATCATCAACAAAAAAGACATGATACATAACAATGCAAGCTTCTTAAAAATATTGTGCAAGACCACATTGATTTGAATCATATCCAAATTGGAGTTGTGAATGAAAAAGGTAATAAATCTGTAGCTCCTAACCAAAACTTCTAAATATCTACCAATCACATTCCCAACAATAATATTTCATTTGTTAAGGCTAGTGAAACTAAGCCTGATATGATGAGCATTGACACGGATGATGAGAACATGAACAATAACGAACAAAATCATATGGATGATGATGAATACAGTTCTATGGATACTAATGACCAAATTCCTATTATAAAAATGATATAATTGATTGAAATCAAGCCTTGTAAATAATAAACCATAATTCCCATTGAAATTATTTTCTCTTTAGAAGAAACAATCAAACATGCACCTGATCGTCCTATTTACATAACCAGTAGAATCAATGACATGACTACTCCTAGGATTTTAATTTATCTTGTCTATGGAGAGAATTTGATAACAAAAGAACTCTTATATGTTCTTGAACTCACTCAAGATAGATATGATAAACCAAAAGCATGGATTAAAATGCATGATGGTTTTTCTCATACTACAATATGCTCAATCACACTCCCTTTACAAATAGGACAAAAGAAATTAAATGTATCATTCTCTATCATCTCTAATTTAGATCAATTTCATGTGAACTTAGGCTACAAATGGATTCTCTTGATCAATGCAATCCCATCCATTGTCCATAAGTTCTTAAATTTTCTAGTTAATAATAAAATATTCACTATGAACCATGGTGGCTATAAACCTCTTCCTTCTCGTGGGAATTTTTCCTTAGAATATTTTTTGCCTAAGCCCATGGAGCTTATAAGACCTTGTGAATACTCCCTTTTCCTATCCTACCAAAATTTCAAAGAAAAATGCATAGCCTAGTTATCCCTTGAAAATTTTCCTCCACCAATGATCAAACCTCCACCCCTTAAAGAAAACAATATTGATCTTCAAGCCCTTTTGACTAACCAAGACCTATCCTTAAAAAATACTTTTCCTATTTCCTACTAAAGGCCAAGAGAAAACCAAACATGTCGTAATATGCCTCCTAAGAAAGTTTATAAAGCCAAAGAGAATGTGGTTGAACAATATTCCATGGTTTCTTTTGTTCTTCCCTCATAAGATGAAAAGGAACCAATGGTTAACAAACCCACTCCTACACAAATGCAACTTGAGAACCACAATAAAAGAAATATAAATGCTAGAGAGCATAGTTGTAGACATTATGCTATTGCTCAAAAAATGAATGAATAGAAAAACATAGAAAAAAAAAATTCAAACTTGACAGAAGCAATAAACAATGAGCCTCCTCCATTACTAGAACCAACAACTCCTATGTCTCCAACACAAGAAGGACCAACACCTTCTTTGGATATTATCATTTTTTCTCTTGTTGTGGTTAACTTGGATGATGGTGTTCAAATAAACTACTAAAATTGATGAGGAAGTGCATAATGAGTTGAATTTTTTATTATCCTCTTCCATCAGCTTAAACGATAACAACCATGTTGATCCTCCTAAACCAAGTGATGCACCATGTACTAAACCTGGTGATTCTCTTAGTTTAGTGCTTGATGTTGTCCCTCTGGGTAGTGATCTACATTTCACATATACTGAGGAAGACTAGGATATAGATGACTTGTTGGATGGTTGAATCACATGTGCTTTATTAGTTTTTTTCTTTCCTCTTTTCTTTATTTTTGGTTGATTGTATGTATGTAATGTGATCCTCGTATTTGTTTGATGTTTCCTCTCTATGTCCATTCCTCTATTTGAACCTTCATTGTTTTATATTTGTAATATTTTTTTCCTTTTTCATTTATTTTTACCTTTTATTTTCATTTATCTTTCCATTTTTGTCTTGTGTTTTCCTTTTGGAGATGATGCAAGATGTCAAGACACCCTATGTCTCTTCGTTGTTGACCCGAAAGAATTTTCACTATCTTTTCTTTTCCTTTCATCTTTTGTCTTGTGTTTTCCTTTTGGGGATGACACAAGGCATCAAGGCATTCATGTTTCTTCCATGTTCACCCAAAATATTTTTCTTTGATTTCGCTCTCTTTGTTTCATTCTTCTAGTTCTATGTATATTTGGGGAATAATGATAGTTTTCAACAATCTAATATCATTGTAGCAAAGACACATTCTGACCTCGAATCCCTAGATCCCTTATATGTTTCATGAAAAGAGATGATGATGACTATTGTTTATTGTCTAAGGGTATGGAGACACTACCTCATGGGTGTGCCATTCACTATTAAAACATGCAACATGAGCTCAATGTACTTCAAGTCGCAAGCAAAATTGACTTTGAAGTAGGTGTGTCAGCATGAGTTCTTAGCTAATTTCGACTATGAACTCTTGTATAATCCTGGGCACCATAATATTGTTGAAAATGTTTTGAGTTGAAATACTCAATTTACTACTTTAAGGGAACACAATGGTTTAGAGGTGAGCCAAATTGGAGTTGCTGACCATATATTAGAGAGAATCAAGGAAGGACTCCAAATGATTCCAAATTGTAAATCAGGTGAGAGTTGGGTGAACTCGCTGCTTTCATATGTAGGATGGTTTACTTTATTTTCTAGATTCCAAATTATATGTGCCTAAATGGATGGTTTTGTGAAGGGAGTTGATGTCTGAATGTCACGATTCTTTGTGGGTTGAGCATCCAAGACAAAAATGAACCCTTGCACTTCTTGAATGAGGGTGTTTCTAGCCCAACATGAAGGAGGATGTTGAGGCATATGTGAGGACCTACTTGACTTGTCAACAAGACAAGGCGGTAACTCAACTACCTGGCAGATTTTTGTAGTCATTACAGTTGGCATTATTTTGGCATGATTTCATTTGCATTTTTTCCATGTTCCTTGATGTAATTTTCTTCCTTCATGTGATGTGTTTTTCTCTTTGTGGTGACATTGGGAGTAATTTCCTTTAAGATTTTGATCTATCTCAACATATTACATTCCTCTTAGTGGTGATGCAACACACTGCATTCCCTAAGTTGTGAATCTTTTATCCTTTGATCTATCCAATCTTAGAGACATTACTAATGATGTACCCTAAGATTAAGACCTCACATGAAATAAGTAAAATCCCTTTGAAAATACCTCTTTCCTATTACATGCATTTTATTTTTGTGCCCTATTAAAGTCATAGAGGTATGACTTTGATATGGTTCCCTAGGGCTCACCTAGTGAACAACTAGCTTCACTAGCCCTTGTGAGCATGAATTTTTGTACCTTATTAAATTCATGGAGGTATGGATTTGATGTTAGAAACCAATATCAAATTTGCAAACCGAAAAGACCTTCCACAGAAGAGAAAAATAGAAAAAGAAGAGATTTACAAGAAGATGTGCAAATAATTATTATTTGAGAATTCAATAATTACAGGATAATGGTTTTCTTTATAAAATAAAAGATGCCTAACCCTAATATTATCTTGAGCAACAAGATAGCTCAACAAGATAAGGATGACAACTAATTAACATAGGAATTAAATAATTACCTAAGTAAACTTATGTAAAGTTTAATTAAATATTAATTACACCAACACCCCCCATAAGTGCAACTTAGGGAGAAGAAGAATATTATGCAAAGATGAGTCCTGAAAAAAAGGCCTGATCAGGTACTCATGTACAAATGCAAAGATGAAGTAGAGAAGGAAAACCTAGTGGGACAAAACCCCCCTACAATGAGATGACTGCTGCAAAGAAGCACTGGAAGAACACTGTGGAGTAACACTAGAACAACAATTTGACAAGCAAGGAAAGATACCTCTGTCTACAAGAAACCAAAACCGGAATCATGATAATGTGACAGCAGACCCGATGCCACAGAACATTGGAAAAATTACAAACTGGAACAACTCTAGAATCTGTGAAGCAACAGTAGATGAAATAATGACAGAATCTAGAAGCTGTGTAACTTGATGCCAATGCCAAACTGTGACTGAAACTCTTCCATGGGAAGGAGTACCAAAAAAGACTCTGGAACATTAACCATAAAAACATGGCCCTCAAATTGAGAAGAATCTGAACCAATGCAGATCAAGAAACATAATCTCTCAACTGAAGTGTGAACCAACGAATCTGATATGTGTCAAGCAATAGCAAAAAATGTGGCCAAAATAAACTAGGAAAACAAATAATCCATACGAGTTTCCATCAAAACAAAATGGATATGGTGATCAAAGTGCATGCATGCTCTAATCGGATTTATTATACAAGAAACCCCCCTTGAATGGAACTTTATCATAGTTCATTTATTACAATAACCCGATGATTGTAAAAGGAGACCATATAAACATGAATAAATAGAAATATAAAATAGAACTTAGATCTGTGTAGAGGAATGAATCATCTTTCCAATGCCGCAAGAATGAAAAAAAATGGATCACCAAGTCAAAAGATATGCCCCCCGAAGTGAAAAAAACATCTTAGTTCAAAGGCCTGCAAAATAAATCTGAAAAATCTGGTAAAAAAAATTGTACTACTAGATTGGCATCGGAATCAGCTTTCCAATGTTATCTCGTTTGCAAAAAATAGAGATTGTATGCAAAAAATACGCCCGATTTAGTGAAAGTTGCTCTAGAAAGCCCAATAAGGGCTATAGGGAGCCCATGGGGCTAAAAAAAATGAGCCCCTGGTCCCATGTAGGACCAAAAGGCTGGTGGCTGGGGGCTAGGGTGGAGCCCCTGGTCACCCATACAACCATCGGTAGAGCTGAAGGGACTGGCAAGGGGCTAGGCACATAGCGCCCAGTCCCCCATGTGACTGGCGCTGGTCGACAGAGGAAGTGAGCGGCGATGGTGGGTTGGCGGCTTCCTAGTGGCTGCCTGATGCTGCAATCCATTTAAACTGGCAAAAAAATTCTAAAAACCATTTCTTATATTTTTTATTTTTTTTTGCAAATTTTTTGAATTTTTTTTGCCTCGAACTACGTGCTAGGGAGGCCATACGACCCCCATGGGAAATTTTTTTTGCCTCTTAGATCAACTGCACCAAAATCAACAAAACGAAGGGTGTTCTTAGCATTTTTGGCCATTGCGAATGTGATGGTGACCTCCGTTTGTGCCCAAACTGCTCCAAAAATTTTGCTACCTCCCTTCCTTTGAAAAAAACTTCGAGCTTGAAACCCTCATAGATCTGGCAAACAATGGAAAAAATCTGCAAAATAAAAGTCAATCCTGACTTTCTCAAGAACTTTGAATCCAATAGTGAAGCCCGATCTAATCCAAAACACTACATAGATGAACTCAAGGAATGATACCCTCGAAGAATCCCAAAAAAACCCTACAATTATTTTCTCAAAAACCTAAAAAGGGGCTACAAATCAAGGCTCTGATACCATCTTAGAAACCAAGATCAGATTTGCAAACCAGAATAGACCTTCCATAGAAGAGAAAAACAAAAAAGTAGAGATTTGCAAGATGATGTGCAAATATTATTATTCAAGAATTCAATAATTACATGATAATGATTTTCTTTATAAAAGAAAAGATGCATAACCCTAATCTTATCTTGAGCAACAAGATAGGTCAGCAAGATAAGGATGACAACTAATTAACCTAGGAATTAAATAATTACCTAAATAAACTTATGTAAAGTGTAATTAAATATTAATTACACCAACATTTGATATGGTTTGCTAAGGCTCACCTATTGAACAACTAGCTTCACTAGCCCTTGTGAGCGTGCATTTTCTTTCTTTTTTCCTTATCATAGTCATGGGGTTATGACTGTGATATGGACATCTTGGGGCTAACCTAGTGGACAACTAGATTCACTAGCACTTGTGAGCCTTTTCTTTGTTTACATAGTGGAAAATACATTCTAATTGTAAACCTTTTTTGGACAAACAACCTAGACCCATTCCACAACACGTTGGATGACTAGGAGAAGCTTGATGCATTGTATTTTTCCTTTTTCCATTTTTTTCCTTTTTATATCATTGATGATGCATGTTTGTGATCTAGTTATGGATTCATTCATACGTAAGTGTGTTCCTTTGTTCTTATGTTGGTTATTCATAGGATCTTGATTTTGGGGGCTTGGGAACCCTCTTGATTATTTCCATCCTATCTTACCAACATTTGTAAATTTGAACCCCACTTAATTTTGTGGTTGGCTACTTTAGTGTGAGTTTGAAGTGAGTTCATCCTCTCACTAAAGTGGGGGATAAATGTAGTGTAGAAAATGTATACCCTTGCATTTCACACTTTTTTGGGCCTGAATTACATTATTTATCCTTACTTATTCCTTAATTGGTCATATTTTGCATCCACAAGCCTAATAAATTATATCTTTTTTGGCTAATCTCGACAAACAACAAAGGGTAAATGATAATTTAATGATTATGTATCTATCCATGATTTTTGGATTGGGACTAAGACACCACCTAGGGAATATTTTTCTTCCAAAGTTCTTGGGATTTTAATTTTAGAGGAACCTTAAATGGGCCCCTTTTTGGAGTCTGTGCCCTAGGTTTCATGCCATGGGACTAAGACGCAACCTAGGGTGTCTTAGTCCCCCTTAGGTTATTTTCTAGATTTAATTTCAAATCCTAGAGGGATTTAGCCTCCTTTAATTAATGAATTCATATGCCAGCTTGGTGTGGTGTAATTTTGGGATATTAAGCATAGATAAGTATAAATACAAGGTTCTTCCACTAACGTTCTCAACTAGCAATCTAACAAGAAATCTAACCATATCCAAGCATTCAAGTATTCGATCATTCAAGAGCAATTCATCCAGATCCAAACATCATATGAAGGATATTCTTACATCATGTGTGTGTTTTAGCTAACATTTTTCATGTGGGGTTTTGATTCAAGCAAGCAATTCAACTCTAGGTCTATCAAACATTCAAGCATTTCAAGGTCTACATTCAAGCTAGCCACTTCACACCAATTTGTAAATTTCACAAGGGTTTGTTGAGTTGCAACATAGCACTTTTTCCATTCATCATTTTGCTTCATGATTCTATTTCATTCCAAGGTTTAATTACCAACAAGGGGTTTAACCAACGAAAACCCCCATTTACTATCAATCAACAAGTTTTTCCTCTCTTGCATATTTGTATTTCCAAATTTAGGTTGAAGACTTGAAGATCATTTGAATTGCAAAGTTACAAAATTTTGAAGTTGCATTGCGAAGTTTTCATCTTCACGGAAACTCACCTATAGGCCAGGTCTAGAAGTGTTAGAACCTGAGTTTTGAGAAGAAGGAAGTGTACACATTGAGCCTCAAGATCACCTTTAGATATTTTAGAATTTCAAGACAAGACTAAGTTGGTAGCAATGGAATCTTAGTCCTCCCAAGGGTAATTTTCATATATTCTTTCATATTTTGTTTCGACATCCAAAGATTTTTCATCTGCCCCAAAAAATAACAGTGGGACTAAGACAAGAGAAAAGACATCTTAGTTCTCCCTAGCTTAATCTCATCATTTGCACTCATCATTTGACTTGCATTACTAAGTTTTGTGAGTTAAATTTTAAGTTGTCCTTTCCAAGCTTTTGCTTGGTGGTGAACCCCTCAAAGCTTAAAGAACCCCCTCCTAGGTCTTCCTTATTGAAAATTGACTCACCTTTGGTGTTGATAGTTAATCCAATTTGGGATCCTAGGAAATCCTTGAATGGAAATAGGAGAAGAGTGGTGTTATATGACCTAGGTTATATAGAATCCCCTTTTCTCCTATTTTTCACTATTTAAAGAGTTATAATTTTTCGGATTCTAGTTTATGTATGATGTACGTTAACCTAAAGGGAAATAACTAGAATTATATTTTTTTTTGGATGTGAAATCTATTTTTTATCCTCTATTTAGAGGTATTAATTTCATGCATTATACCAAGCTAACTTAATAACTACTTAGTGAAAAATGTTTAAGATACTTATCTATATATATATAGGGTATGAATACAAAAAATATCTTTTTGGGGCTTTAGAATACCAAAAAAAATGGTTTCTAGATGCCATCTTCAGCCAATGAAAATACATTTGGTAATGTAAAATTAGTTCATGGATTCCCAACATATTAACCTCTTTGAAACCTATGATTTAAATAAGGCTCAATTAGCTTCCCAAATGAAAAGTTATGGTCTCCAAAAGTTGGTCCTCCCACATTGTAAATGTGAGAGTAACAATGAACTATTAGAGGAAGTTATACTTATTTACCATCTTATTATATGTGATATGACAAATCATGAGACATATTTGAATGCAAATAATGGATCCAAAATAAACAACCCAAGATGGGCTCTAGATTATTATGAACTTGTAATCGATGGAAGGCATATGTTAGTTTTACCCTATGGACTCATCTTAGGATTTGGGAATATTGGGATTTAATTTTATAATGAAAAATTCTACATTGAGTCTCAATCTCTTTATACACTTATGCATTATTTTTTCTTGAAAAATAGAAAATAGGGTCCTCTATTTTTGCTTCTAGGGTTTTGCACCTAAAAGGAGAGAGACTATTTTCAATCTTTCACTCAAGAACCAATCCTTGATATTTCAATGCAAAGAAGATTGAAAACTGACAAAGGGAAGGTTCTAGGGAAATGATCACAACAAATGAGGGTTCATCACTAAGTGTAAACTTGGAAAATGCAATTTTTTTGAAAACACAATGTGATATGCAAACTAATGCTAAATGACCTAAAGAATTCTCTAGAAATGTAAATAAAGTAGAAAAAAAAAGTAAATATGTGAATGGTGTGCACTTGGAAACCTTGAGGAGACTGGAAATAGTTTTGAAATCCTGAAAATGTTGATTTTTAAGCTTGGTGGGATTCATTCACCATTTTGTGTGAATTAGTCCCAATTCTGGAAAACTGCACCAAAGCCTATTTTAGCAAAATGGGTATCCAAATCCACAAAAATATCTAAAAAAATAGGTATAGTGGGACTAATTCACCACTCTTAGTGAATGATTCCACTTTGACTTTTCTGGAAACTCAAAAGTGGAATATGTAGCTCTCGGTCTACTCAATTTGTACCTCCAATTCTCAAATATGAAACCCAAATTTTTGGTACTATAAGTGACTTTTTGTGAATATTTTCAACTTACCAATAGGGAAGTGAATCCAACATGTTTGTAACTTATTCTTCAATCATCTCCAAGCATTCAAAGTACCTAGATATGCAATCACACAAAGAAAGAAAATGTTGACTCTTAGGGAATAGGGGTTTTCCTTGGTCAAACCCCTTCTAGGTAATTAAACTAAAATGATGAAATAAGATAATGAAGCATGAACATGAAGTAATGAAATTATAAACTTTCCATGATGATGGATCTTGAATTGTTGTAACAATGGATGAAGAATCTTTCTCTTGAATTCCTTAGAATTTATCTTGAAAGTTATCTTGATGACCTTGTGAAGACTTGAAATGCCTAACTATTGCTTGCTTAGCTTGAAAACATGAATAAATTATGTTACTTCTTATGAAATGAGCATTTGGAAGCTTTTTTATATAAGAAATTCACTCAAATGGCCATTCTTTTGATACCAAAGTCCAACATTCACCAAAATTCAATTTAGAATTGCAATTTTCTTGCTCAATTTTTGAAAAGTCCCAAAAAGGGACTCATTCACCCAAGATGATGAATGAGTCCCACCTTGAGGTTTTTGAGGTGGGTCTTCAATATTTTGGGGTTTTAGAGTGTTTTTATCAGGATAATAGTATAACCATTCCTCAAGATGTAAAAATGAGGGGCCTAAGGGCCTATTAATGATGAGATAAAGGGTGATTATGGATAGGGGCACAAAGTTCAATGTAAAAGTGTGGTTAATAAACTCTATAAAAATAAAATGAGGTCCACTTAGCCTATAAAGTCACAATATCCAACGTGAATTTGTAAAACACATTACAAAACTATACTAGGTCCACTTGATTTGCAAGCCTCCCAAATTTAATGTGAAAGTGTAGATAAATAAATTTTACAGCATTAAATTAGGAAAAAGTTAGGTTAAATTAGCTAAAAGGGACAAGAACTAATGTGGATGTGTAAAACATCTCACAACACTAGATCAAGGTGACACTAAGTCTGATTTATCATTAATTATTCCTGAATCAAACAAGGTGCACTTTTTTTGACACCACTTTAGTGAGAGGGTGAACTTGCTTCAAACTCACACTAAAGTAGAAATTCAAGATGTGTCCAATTTTACCAATGTGGATGGTCTAGGATAAAAAAGATGAAGGAGGTAGTCAAGCCCCTAGGATCCAAGATCCTAAGTCAAACAATTATAAGAAAAACAGGACATGCAAAAGGTGAGTGGTTTGTAGCAAAACAAGATACAGGGTCATGCAATGAAAATAACTAGAAGGAAGAGAAGAAAAAGCTGGATCAAGCTTTGATCATTTTTCCAACATGATGTAAATCAAGTCTAGGCTATTTTTCTAAAAAATACATACTCACTCTGAGGTGACAAAACTATTGGGTGTCCACCGGGTGAGAAACATACACTCATGGTTGGTATGCACTCACACACACACAAGTGGCTATGGGGAAATTCATGCTTCGAATTTGGCTTCCTAATCAAACCATACCAAAGTTATACCTCTTGATAAATTTAATAAGGTGCCACACAAAAAGTATCTTCAAGCTCCATGAGGAAAGTAAGACTTCATATACTTGAAACTCATAAACATTGTAAATGCAAAATAGTGCAAGGAATACTCAAAGGGATTTTGCTTATTTCATGCAATGTCTCTTCTTAGGGAGCATTATGCTTAATGTTTCCAAGAGAGGAAAATTCAAATAAATATCACTCTCTTGGAGGAAATCAAGCCCAATGACACCATCGAGAAAAGGATGCATCACAAGAAGAAAGAAAATTGCACAATGAAATATGAGTGCTGATGTATGCCCCCACTTTAAAGTGGTTTCTAACACCATTACTATGAGTAGTTGCTTTAAAGTAGAAGAAGATATGAGAGCTTATTCAAAAATTCCTATGCCAAGTCATATGTTTCTAATAAGCTACATCATGAATAAGTATGCCATATGTGAGCCAACTTAAGGCATGTCGTCAACATCCCAAGCTTGCTATTATATGTAAATTAAAGGAAATAAACTAGCCAAAAGAGATAAGAGCAAGTGACATATGAGGACAAAGCTATCTAACCCATTTCTCCAACTTAGTGTAGGACAAGGGTGAGCTAAGATGATTGATGAGAAAGATGCTAGAGTGAAAATTAGTATCAATTAGAGAAACAAGGTTCCCCTACATAAGGAAGAGTACCAAACTCCTTAAGATGTTGGATTTTTTTTCTTAATGCCTTACATTCATTTGTAGAATGACCATGAATTCTATGATAGCCAAAAAATGAATTCTTGTAGTAAAATTTCATTTGTGTTCTTGAAGGGAGAGATATCAAGTGATATTGGAGGAGTCTTGACAAGTTACACTCTTTATCAATGCTAGAAGGTGTTCCTTTATTATGTGAAAAATATATCTCTTGGTTAGTACTTTATGTCAGACCTACACAAGACTACTTAGATTGCATGATTTTATTCTCTCCTTTATGGGAGGGTGTAAAATCCAACAAACTCAAATCATTAGTGTATTGCAAGATGACATTGACATTAAGTGAAGATGTCTTTGTCTATTTCATTTCTTGCAAAGGATGAAAACCAAGACCACTAGTGTCTATTAGTTTAGGATGCCTTACTATTAAATTTGGCTTAGAAGAATATTTTCTGAGGGTTTTGATGTTAAGTGAAGACTTTTTTATTTCCACCAAAGGACAATAACCAATACCATGAGTTTTTTCTCGCATGTTAGGCTTGATGGGGACATGGATACCTTGTTCTCTAGCACCACATCTCTTTCCATTGTAGTCGATCTATTTCATAAGCTCATAACCTTTCTAGTAAAGATTTTTCATTTCTTTAGGATTCAGTGGTTGTTTGTAATTAGTTTCATCAAAGGTTGTGTAATTTGTTGTCTTGTATTGTGAAGTTGTTGAGGCAGATGTTTTGAAGGGTCTTTTATGTTTTGTGTTGATATTATTTCTTTTTCATTTCCCTTATTTGAATCTTTGTGTATAATCTTGTATTCTCTCATGAATGTATGTTCGAATATAAAGAACCCCAATCATCTTCCAATATCTTTTGTGACTTCTTCAATGTGTTTTTTTTTGTCTTTCTATTGTACAGGTTCCACTTGTCTAGTTAGTGTTAATGTTATAAAAAAAAAAAAATTCTCAATGTTCAAACAACTGTTTGGTTCAGGGTCAGCTTCAAGTGTGTCCACTTCATTTTTGTATATTTATTTAATTTTATGATGAAGAGTAGAAGGCACCCCATTCATTACATGAATCCATGGTCTTCCTAAGAGAATATTATATGAGAGATCATGTGGCATAACATGGATTGGTGTTTCCAATGTTGCCTTCCCAAATGTAATAGGAAAAGTGATCACACCAAGTGGTTATTTTCCTACATTGTCAAATCCACGGATAAACAAGGAATCAGGTTGAATTTTTGATTTATTCACACCAAGCCTATCTGAAAGGGTTACACTACACACATTAAGGGTTGAGTCATTGTCAACGAGGTTTCTCAAGTTATCCCTTTTCATTTGTATTGTGCTATGATCATGAAAGCATCATTTTCTTTTTGCACTTCCAAAGAGCAGAGTTCACTTTGGTGGAAAACAATGGCATTGCTTATTCCTTGAATCATTTCTACAATGTCATTCCATTTTGCACTAAAGGGAACTACAACTTTTTGCAAGGCAGTTTGAAGCATAGTGTGATAATTAGGTGAATTCTGAATTAAATCCCATATAGATTTTTTTGCAAGAGTATTCTTTAGTTGTTCAACAAGATTGTACTCCTTCCAACTTTGTGGAGATAAATGAGGAGGACCTAGTAAGATTGGGTTAGGAAATGGGATGGATGTTGGAGGTGTTTCTCTTGGTTGTGGATTGTTCCTAGTGTTATATGTATGAGCAATGGTATTATGACTTGGTTTCTGCAAAACATTGTTCTTAGGTGGGTAAAGGACAAGTTCGATTTTGTTTCTTGTGTGATGGTGGGTAAAGGATGAGTTGAGGTTGAATAATGTTAACATCTCTTAGTGAAGTAGAGTCTAATGTTACTTCATCATCTTCATCGAAGGAAACTATATCATTACTATGAATGTTATCCTTTTTTTGCACCATGATATCCTCCGTACGAGGAGAGTTTTTAGGAGAACTACAAACCACATGTTGTTGAAATTAAAGGATTGGTTCTTCTAAAATGACTTCATCACAAGTACGGGAATGATCAATGGTTGTATTTTCTTGTTTGTCAATGATAGTGTTTCCTTGTTAAATAATGTTTTCCTCGTGATTCTCATCGATGGGATCTTGTAACACAATAATATATTCTTTACCAATAGGAGACATATTAGGAGAGGGAGAAATGTCATTCTTTATTGCTAAGGTATCATTCTCTTGTTCCCTAATTTCTACCCTAGTAGGAGAGATTTTAGGAAACTGAAAAACAAGAGGATCATTACATGTCATGGTTAGATGTTGTAAAGTAGCTTCATAACAATTAAGGGAGGCATCTAGACAAGGATTACTATGATTTTCATGCTTACCAAATATATCTTCCCATATGGTAGGAGAATTAGGAAAGGGAGAAATGAGATTGTCATGCCTTTCAAATATATCTTCTAACGTAAAATTATTGTCTTCATTACTATAAAGGATATTAGAATAATATCCAATGTTATTATCATGGTTGTCTAAAATTAAACCCTTATGCCATATAATTTCTTCTGAAGTGGGAGAAGTAAAATTTTCAAAGCTCTCAATTATTAGATCTTCTAACATCAACATGTCTTCTGCACAAATGTCATTTTCACGGTCATTCATGATTGTAGCATTGTCACAAGTAGGAGAAATGTTGGGAGAGGAATGTAAATTAAGTAAAGCGGTGGAAATTACTTCATCTACTATTGTTATACTATCTTCCCAAGGGGAATGAGGAGAAGAGAAAACAAGATCTTCATGATTCTCAACAATTGCATCTTCTTTCACCAAGATACCTTCGTCAGTAAAAATAGAGGTATAGGAGGAAGAGCAATTATGATTATCATGGTTATGTATGTTTTTATTCTCTTCTATCACATCATCCTCAAAAATAGGATAGATAAAATTAGATGTGGGTTTAAGGAAAGTGTGAACATGTCCACTTTGTTTCCTTAAAAGACTTTCATAACTAAGGAATGCATTGAATGAATGACTAACATATTTATTGACTAAATTTTTCATTGCAAACTTGGAAAAGAAAAAAGCTAACATTTTTTGAATAATAATTTATGGTAACTCAAAATGCAATGTAAATTCGGAACATGAAATGTAATTTTCAGTTTTCAAATAAGGTAATTTACTAGTTACATTATACAATGATCTGAAAAATGAAATGTTGCAAATGCAAATTTGGAATGACACAATGGATGAAATGAACCAATTTAAAATAGTTTTAGTGAAATGCATGTAACATAAACTCTACCAACTAAAATAGATAGTTAATAGCAGAAAAAACAAGCTTAAAAACAAGCTTTTCAGTGTTGTAAAGGGCAGTTTCAGGGGTGTGAAGGGACTGATTCACCAAAGGTGGCGAATGAGTCCCAATGGGGAATTTTTTCAAAATTTTTAGAAAATTTCAATTGTTTTTTATGATTTTTATGTTGTATGACCTGTATACGAAATGAAAATTTAGTTTAAATTATTTATTTTAAATGATTTGAGATGCAAAAATGCAACCTATATGCACTTTTTCTAATGCAAAAATTTGAAACCCTAGAATGCAAACTAATCAATGTAAATCCTAATGGAAAGTTAATGTAAGATAAACTTAGGATGATGATGGACTCCAAAGCAAAAAATAAGGTATTCTTAATGTAGGTTCACAAAAATGAATAAGAAAATTTTGTGCCCC